>JAKTUQ010000009.1:0-677296 GCA_030556775.1 Scheffersomyces quercinus | reverse complement strand
TCCCTTTCCAACGATTCTCTCTCTTCACTAGTTGCTCCATATGGCCTCATTTCTATGAAGCTCGTCGCAGACTTGCAATCTTTGATTGAATCATTCCTCCTTTCTCTCAACAGTGCCAATTTAGATTCAGATACTCTTTTCGATAAGATCTCCAAGCTTTCCATTATTGCAAATGAAGTTGCCAATCAAGGTGACAATCAACAACTTAATAGCAACAAGTTCTCTGTTGTACTCAGAGAAATTGTTAGTCATGCCCTTACCTCAACCAGATATTTTGCTATTTATCCACATATATTCCCAAGAGTAATTGTCGAACGCGCTGTTTGTGAAATTGGATTTGGATTATGTGACTTGGTGCTGTCTGTCAAGTTAAGAGAACACTCTGCTGAATCTAGAGCTATAGAACCTACTACACCAGAAGTGTCCAGAACTCTGACGAAGGAGTTCGGTGATCGTCCAATGAGAATGGTTAATAAGTTGCGTGAAGTTCAAAACAACCTAGGCCCACAAAATTCTGAACCTGACTCAAAGTCGGCTGAAGATTCTAAAAATAATGTGGCTGATGCTGAGACTGTGATCACACCATCCCAAAGCCGTGCTAGATCAATCAAGTCGCTTATTCCTAATGTTGAAATTGGTGCAACAACGCCCAGCAAGTCAATTAGTACCAGCTCTTCTATGTCATCTCAAGATATTAGCCATAGATCATTCGACATAGATGGATCCACCAAGTCTAATAGAATTGAAGCCAAGTCGATTTCTACCTCGGGTAGCCCTGGAGGATTCCACATATCTGAGTTGACGGCGATGTTCGAACAGCAACGCAATGGCGAACATCTTGACCTGTCGCGAAAGAACTCCCTTGATCGTGTCACACCACAGAATAATACACCTGATAAAGTAAAACTCTTTGGGAGCCTAGCAGAAGTTGAACCCCTAAACTATACATTATGTGCAAGATCATCCTTTGATCTAGATACTGAAAATCCATTCCGTCAAACAGAGAAGCAAATATGTAGTCCATCCGATCTCCTGGTACCAGAGAAGGCTGCGTCTATTGGCAGTGATACTGGCTCTGTCGGAAAAGGTCCATTTCAGACTTTCCTTGACGGATTGGTCTTTAACAACAACACTGTTCAAAATGATACCTATATATCCGAAGGGGGGGTTTCAGAGAATGAAAAGATTAGAGATGGCGACAGAGATTCTCCCTCTACGACCAAAACTACACCACCAAGAGAACCGGAAGATGAAGGGAACCTTATCGGTGATATCTCATCATTGAAGGCCGAGAAGGCTAGCTTCTTCGAGTCCGTCAACATTAAATCGACTTCACGAAGATCTGCTACTGAAACCAGAGGAGATCTTTCATCGAGTGCACCTGAAGAGATCGCTCGGGGCGCCAATGTTCCCTCGTCTCCACATCCAATCCATTCGTCTTATAAAGCTGTGTCCGATGTCCACATACCACTGGTCGATATAACACCTATACAAGCACCAGTGACAAATCGTGTTACATATCTGAATATCGTCAAGAACGACGCTGGGTTCGACTTAAGTAAAAAGGATTCTTCCAAACGTGAGGCCAGAGATAGACGGGCATACCGTGAGTCTAAGGCTCCTGCAACATTCGACTTGTTCAACATTGAAGATCCAAACAACACATTGACACAAATCTTGCTGTACTGGGAGCGCCAGACTGTCCAAGTCATCTCTAGTATCCACATATTACTTTCTGCTATCAAGAGACCTAATACTACAAGATGGCTTTTAAGCGAGAAATCCAGGGCTATTAGCATGGTCATTTCTCGGATAATTGAAACCACTAACACCTTCATGTACCAAACCCGGAACACACAATTAAAAGAACATGGTGGTTGGATAGTCAAGAATTTGGAAGATTGCCACCACCGTATGAATGTTTTGTGTAAGCCCGATGCTGAGAAGCACGACACACAATTCGCTGACAAGAATTTCAAACAAAGGTTGGCTGGAATCTCCTTTGATATTGCCAAGTGTATAAAGGAGCTTGTGAAGACAATCGAAGAGTCCAATCTCAAGGAAGACATTGCTAAGGTCGAAATAGATTAAATTAAGTTGAATATTTGAGCTTGTTAGGTCATACTCACTTGCATTTCTTTATTGGTGACCTTCCGTAGCCCTTTGGCTTAATTGAAATTCGTATAAATGCCTTAAGCGTGCCAGTCTTATTGCATCTATGGACACTCATTGAATTCCGTCTTTCTGTCCTAATATTAGTATCTTTGAAATTTAAAACAATACATTGCTCAGGTTCCATTATCGTTTTATTCTATATTCTATCTCTTCGCTCCCACCTAACGTGCTTAGAGCAGAACTCCTCTAGTACTCGACTCGAAAATAACATTCGTACACGATGTTTCATTAGTCTTAGATTTATTGAATTTATTATAGAAAATTTTGGGGCTTCTATAATTCTTTGTCGTCTTGAACCGGTGGTAGAATTAGTTGAAGATTCGTTTCTTCTACTAACACTAAATAGTTCAGAGGAAGAGTTTTCTGTTTTTCTTTTCCCTTGTTTTGCTTTCTACTTATTAGCGAGGTCTTCATGTTTGCGGTACGGGTCTTTGCGGTCTTTGCTAGGAGCTATAATACACCGAAGCTAAGGAATAGTTGCAATAAAACCTAACTTTGCCAATAGATAGCCTCCTTTAGCCTGTACATCTAATTTCTCGACTCTTGTTTCGAAATAAACTAACTTCACCAACAATGGGTACAACTTGAGATAGTTGGCTTTGTTTTAGTCGTGACCTCCATTTCACTCTTACTAAGCAAAATAATTATAATTATTACTCCTGGAATTTTGAATCGAACATTTCTATAAGACTGCTTAAACCCTAACACAACATCCCTTATCAAACAAAGGACTTTTAGAGATCACATACATTTTTTAGCGCCGTTATCTATGATGAACAACAATATACACCATCCGGGAATCAGTAAAGATTCCGAGGGCATAATCACGGAACAGTCCGGATACAACGAGAGTTCACCTAGGGGAATACATATCTCCAAACAACTATTACTCACAACCAACCACTATCAGAGCTGTGAGTTCAATGCAACACGGTATTACTCCAGTGACGGCAGGCCAACAATCTATGATAGTACAACCACTCCTTGTGCTGGTAAACCAGTACTACCACTACCAATACAAATACCCACCTCACATTATGCAAATGAATAGATCGATGTTTCCATGCCATGGCCAATTACGCAATTCTCCAATCACGGAAGGAATAACCATTCGACCCCACCGTCCAGTACAAACTTTCATAGAGGTGTTAAATCATTTGGTGCAACTAGCATTGCTTCATCGATATCTTCTACTCCTTCTACTGCTTTTGATTCTATGAAAGACTATCAAGTCGTCGAGAATTTTATGAGCGGTGGGGATACAATTTTAACCTGCATAAGTTTTGTTCCAGGTCTCTTATTCTAAACAATTAATCCTCAGATATAGCTATGGTATTTCACTATACGCTGAATACCGTAGGGCGCAATCTGCAATCGGGATCCAATTTATTTATCATATCATCATTTCAAGCTACTTGAAAAATTACATCATTTAGTTCTTGACAGATTAAGTGCTGGGCAAACTATGTTATTCTCTATATCCCAAGATGTGTACGTTCAATCCCATCATCATCCATATGATTTTATTAGCTGCAGATCATTAATCGAACTTTCACCATTTTGACTTATACAAAACATTGTATTCTTTATGTGTTCATTGATAGAGTCTCTACAAAAATATTTAATATTGTCTGCGGTACGGGGCATTTCTTCTAGCTATGATTTTAATCATTCGATAGTCAGGTGTGTCATTGTTGAAGTGAGCAATTTATATCGTGATCACCTCTCTCATAATTGTTTCAAGCAGTGGAGAGGGACATGTCAGTATCTATTAATCAACTACATGATAGATAGTTGTAAGCATTAAAACTATAAGGTCCCTTTGTATTTCACGTGGCACATCTTGCAGAGGGCAGATTTATCCATATTTATCAAATAGAGTGCTAACGGAAAGTCAAGTTTGCTTTACAGAGGGCCCTTGCTATCTGTGAAACACCTTTATGTTTCTTCTCATGGATTGCCTGTGATGGTGTTAGTTCATTAGCTAGGATCAAGTGTTATGGATCAACAGTCAGCGGTCTTGTTATGTATACCTCAATCAATGTCCATATATAATTGATGAAAGATATTACTTCTAGAAACTTTTATGGTGGCATTCTCAAATTGGCATTTGAATAATCTCAGAATTACTAACAAGGATCTTAAATATTTTTTGAATTTTAAACTGAATACGGATTTCTTAAAAAACTTTTAAAGCACTTTCATTGTATTCACTCCAAATGTATTGTAGTGCTTTATCATGTAAGCTTATGTAGGACTTTTGCATTTGAATCCTTGACACCTATGTTCTCATACTTTTAACCGAAGGATTAACATAGAAAATATGCCCCAGAAAAAGTATTATGCTTGTTTTCAGACATTCATCGGGAGTCGACACTGTGTGCCCTATCGTCATGCTGTGTTGGTATCATAGGAGATAATCTCATCTTCTCAAGCAGCGATGGTCAAAACACACATAACAGCATGCAAGGGCTTATAGGTATCGAGTACGTATTTCACACCTAATCTTTTGGAGACTTGCTGCAAATTATCCATGGTTATAACTTATTTGATAAATTTCTCAAAGGATCCTAAGCACTTTTTGAGTCATATCTTCGGATTCCGAAGACACTGTCAAGATGATAGTAGTAATAGGCTTTTGAGGAAGGTCAAAGATGTCCAACCCTCCATTCAATATACTCAATGGAGTTTTGACAAGGCATGTCCTAAACTTAGCACATTGGACATTAAATCGAATTGAATTTATTGGTGGCGCTAAGGCAAATACCTGGAGACCTGTACCGCAGAATTGTCAACCTCATACTTCAATCCTCTTTCAATGGCTGGGGTTGGCTGACGACGCCATCGACGTACAAGACACCAATCTTCAGTTTGTCTGGTGTAAGAACAGCTAACATCCCTCCAAGGCATTAAAAGAGTACCTTTATCTATTTCCCATGGCTTGCAGTACTTAAGATAAATTCTCATGAAGGCATCAAGATCCTCAGCAGACCTTGCAATCGGGTCAAGTACCCCAGCTATATTTTCTCTCCCATCGTCGCCTACAAGTTCCGAAGTAGATACTCCAAAAGCAGAGGTTGTAGACCCCATAAGTTGGTAAAACAGCTGCTTTTTTAATAGACCCCCCAATATCAAATCTAATACCTAATGGAGATCCCCCAAATGCAAACAACGCCAGTTCACCACCAGATGATACACCTCACGACAATCGAATATTGTATGGATTGGAAGATGCCCCTGTAATGTTATTGTTCGTGTCGAGCTGCATGAATGTCAAGGACTGGTTGGTACTTACGTTGACCACAGCACCCAAATGCTCCAATGTTTGAATCTTATTGAACCCGGAATATCAGTCAACTTAGAAACATAGCTTCCATGTGTGGTACATCCCTTGAAATTATAGTGTCTTTTAACGAAATAGGCAATACATGCAATGGGCCGAGTGGTTTGCCATGTTCCTCGATGTAATTATCTAGGTATTTACCCCTTTCAAGACTCCGGTCTATAAAGAAATCACTAAAAGACCCGTACCGCACCACAATGTATGTGTTTATATTTTGCCACTAGTTGACTCTACTATCAAACGAACACACAAAGGTATTTGAACTTTGTTAGAAATCTTATGTAGAGTTATTGTTTATAACCAGTCTTTTGTTAGACTATTATTTTGTCCTACGATTGCAAATATCATCCTTACTAATTTCAGGTAAATAATGGCTTCAGAGAGTCCATTCATCTCTAACTACTTGATGCAAGGTGTTGCTTCAGTTATTTGGAAAACTGCCGTCGCTCCTTTGGATAGGCTCAAACTTTTGATTCAGACTCAAAATAAGATAATCATGCAAGGAAGTATTACCAGAAAGTACTAAGGTATCATTAATTGTTATAAGAGTACCACTCACAAAGAAGGCATTGTTGCTTTATGGAGAGGTAACTCGGCTAACATTGTACTTTTCCAGAATGGTGTATAAAACATGCTCTTACGGTAAAACTCATCATCATTTTTGGCTTGAGCAAAGACAAAGGATACTGGTACTGGATAGCAGGTAACTTGGCATCTGATGTTTTACTCTGTAATTCCACATTAGCTTTCATCTACTCTTTGGAATATGCCAGAACAAGGCTAGCAAATGATGTCACGTCTGCCAACGGTGAAAGAAAGTTCAAGGGTTTATGCGATATTTACACTAAGACGTTGACTTTCGACGGCATTGCTGGTTTGTATAGAGGTTTCGATCCTCTTGCTCTTGGTCTCACTGTATTCAGATGTCTTCATTTTGGTCTCAGCGGGGCTCTGAGATCTATTGTCATGGTTAGTCCACTTAAAAACTTGTTTTTAACTTCCTTCCTTGTTTCTTGGACTGTTAACACAGCAAAAACTGCAATTTGCTATCCATTCGACACCATCTCGAGAAGAATGATGATGTCCTCAGGAGAAAGTGCCAGATACAAAAATGGCTTTGGTTGCTTCAAAGATTATTGCTACTGGAGGGGTTGGCTCTTTGTTTAAGGGTTGTGGCACCAACATGTTGATTGGGGTCGCAGGTATCATTGTGCTCTCCTTATTCCATGTTACATTAGCTTGAACTAATACTTTTAGAGGAGACTATAATCTATGGCCTTTATAGGTTCCAAGTGATCAGCATTGCAGTTTAAATGCGAATATCGTTATGTACGATTAATTGAATGATTAGTATCGAAATCAAATTCCGTTTCATTCTAAACATCTATAGTCTACCTCTCATTTTGGCAGAATCAAAGCCATACAAAATGGAGATGGCATTGATGGCATTGATGGCATTGACTGCAAGAGGAAAACTTCTGTATATATTCCATTTCTCTTCGAAATAAATATCCTATTCTTATCAGTTATATAAGCTACTCAAACCTAGTCATATTAGTTTGCAACATATAGTAATGAAGGACTTACGAGGAAAACCCTCCAAAAACTTGACTTCATTGAGATTAGTAGAAAAAATAAAGAGCTTGAAAGTCAAGGCACGTACCGTAGAGAAAGTGTAAAGACCAGTATTTTCATTTACTTCGTTTCCACAGAAATAGCAGGGAGCGTTGAGTATATCATGGTAATTTCATATTTTTCATTAAGAAGTTCAACTTCCCTGAAAGTGATGTGTAATGCTATAATGAATGTAACTGCAATGATAATGGGAGAACGGATTGTGTAGACACGCCAAGTCTAATTGTGAATCACGCTTTTGTTACTCTACAAATGTTTAAGATATGAATGCCTTTAGCACCACATTATGCGGACATTATACTTGTATATACAGCGTAATTGAAATGCAATTAAGACAGGGAGGAAAGAGAGTGTTCTGTTATACGATCTATACATTGACAATTCGACCTAGCCTTAATTAATAAGTACCCATTTACAAGACGCTTTCATATATAGCCTACCCCAATATTCTCAAATACGAATACCACCACGAACACCGAATCTGATGTAACTACCTTGAAGTTATCTAGAAACTGAATTACCGTTAGCATAGAAGACGTATCTGTCAGCTGTGCTACTTTACTGCTGCTGTTGACATAGAGTCATGTGACTGTGGAGGATCCTGCTCAAAGACTGCTTCCCCAGAAGAGTCTTCGTCTTGACTATCTTCTCCTTCTTCCTTTATGTGCTAGTTGCCACGATCCCAATCTGATCTGTTTCCTAAAATCAATTCAAGGGACTCAATGTCTTTTCTTTTATTGTCTTCATTATTATCGCAATCAGACAATCCAAAATCAATCAAAGTAATCTTGCCTGAAACAGAAACATGAATATTAGAAGTTCGAATATCATTGTGAGAAATTCCCATCAGATGGAGCTCCTGGAGTCTTGTTTTAACAGTTTTGTACACTTGGGCCCTATTCCATTCCTCGAAGGGTATTTCCTTTCCAAGGTACTCGAAGATGTGAACAGGATTTTCTCCTAGACCATTCCAATATCCAGATGCTAAAATCTTTGGGTAATACGACGCGAATTGCGATTGGGCGATTTTCTCATTTATTTCATACTCAATGAAAAACATCTTGTAGTATTGTTCTACATCAAGAACTTCCACTGCAAACTCATAGGCCTCCTCCATCCAGTACTCGTCGTAGTAGTACATCTTTACGAACACTGTTGACGGAAGACTCAATTTTGGAAAGCTCTTCGCAGCATCGTATTCTACTCTGCAATAACTGTTACCATGAGTATCATTGATATCTGCGTCCCATTGACCCAAGTCTTCAACAACTTTCTCCGTCCCATCTGATTCTAATATGGCATCTAAGCCCCTTGCTGTCTTCTGACTATCCTTCGCTCTTCTACCTACATTGTCAAGTAAATCTGAATTCTCGCTATTCTTTGCAGCTACATCCAACCACCGTCCTATTTCACTTTTTATTTGCTTGACACCCTCTTTACTATTGTAGAAAAAGCCTGCGATTGCAGATCTCAAAGTAATGCCATGTTCAACTGTTTCAGGGTCATTTATAATGTAGTAGTCGATATTCATATGTCCAGCATCATCAAATGTGTATTCAAAGAATCCAGAAAACGACTCATAATCAGAGATGAATACTCTATTTGTTCCACTAATGAATGCCTGGTAAAGATATTTCCTCATGACCAATGTAAACAAAACATCTGCACCCCATTCCTGATATCCAAAAATTCTTTGATTACTCTCTCTGTAACGGCTCAAAGCTATTAACATATTCTGAAACCCTGTAGCCAACAGATACTCCCTTCTATTGAGATCTCCCAATCCTACGCAATAATGCGGCTCTTTTAGAACGGTAATTGGAGTATTCGCCCTAATAGCTGCCTCACCGGTGGAGTCACTAGTATTCGCTTCATTTGGAGGTTTATCATGCACCCAAATGTGAGACACATGTTTAATGATCACATTTGCTAAGGGGGGCTTAAATGACGAACTGTTGAAGTAGGATTTTTTTCCACATATGTCGGTATAAAGTTCACCGATTGTTCTTCCCACTTCCAGGTCAAAGTGAACCTGAATATGTTGCTCATCATAATTTGTGAATGCTGTTGGGTACACATACTCTCCTTCTAGTCTTGACCTCCTTAAATTCGCCCTTTCAATCGCCCTGTCAAGAGGTGAAAGATACTTCCTTTTGAAATCACGTTCATGCATTCTCGTAAATGTGGCCTTCGACAATGCGTTTGTCATATAGACAAACGCAGACCTTAATTGAGTTGGTCCAACTGTAACTGAAGCATTGGCCATTAGTAATAGTCTCGCCTGATATCCCTCAGGTCTAAAAAACTTCAATAAGTGAGTATCCAAGAGAACTCTAGCATTCTGTTTATAATTATTCTGAACTCTTGCAAACACTCGCCGGTTGATCCGAAGCTTTTCTTCCTGTGGATCTCCCACAGTGATCTCCCTTGAATTATACCCACTAAAAAACATACTTAAAGAAAGAGAAAAGTTGTAGATTTGAAATGTGTTCGAATGTGCTACTCTCTTATTTTATATCAAAATTATCGTGCTTTTGATATTGACCCTGCAAGAATTATTGGGATAGCGCACTATATAAGGTGCAGTCTGCTGTTGTTAGTGAGATGGTTGTATGGGCCTATATTATATGTATTTGGAAGCACTCAAATGGGAAGTGTATGTATTTCAAGAAATTAAGGAGGCAAATAGATTCTACATCATTTTACATGAGTGTAGCAGGGTTTATATATTGTTCCTTTTCCCGGTTCAAGATGTGGTTGTTTCAGATTTTGTTTCAGGCACTCTGATTATCGGCGCATTGCCGGTATCGCAATGTGTCGGAAAGCTATATTACCTGGAGTCTGTATCGTATTTTCCAGGAAGTGTTTCAGATACTTTGATCTCAATCGGGCCATAACAAAGATAGTTAGGTCTCGTAATAGGTGGGAAAGCAATATTATCTTGATGCTGTAGCTTATTTTCCAGCAAGCACACGGCAACAGAAGAGGACTGGAGTGTGTCAATGATGAGTGTGTGTTGCGAGCTGAAAATGCAGGAGAATAAAATAAAACCTTGGCGTAATACTCTAGCGACTTATCGTTCTTCTTTTGGCCAATTATTTTTTTCAGCGCTTCTACAATGACGATATAACTGAAAGAGATGCAACAACTGGCAACCTTCCCCAAATCTCAATTGTTTCACAGTGCAATACGTGACCATGAAGGAGCAACTAGGATTCCCCTAGATACTCGTCACCTAAAAGCCCAGGACCTCCAAAAATACAATGACCAAAGGTCTGACTGCACAATTTGGGCAGCTGCCACCGGTCATTAATAGCAGATTATCCTCTATGACTGAAGTATTAATTGGCTTACGATCTACAACTTGATTTGCCATAGCTGAGCATCGCATTTCATGGTATGGAACATGGCACACTTCCTCCTTATAGTCAGTTCACCGATATTATTATATTCCTGCATTGATAATGCTCATAAAGGTGTGTCCTGTTCAGGAATAAGAAATGAAAATGGAGATTTGCGACCACTACAGCTGAGAATAGTTGCGAAAAGTTTAAAATCAGAGAGTGACCTAAAACCTAAGGAAGACATTTTTACATACTGGGCCAATAATTGGATAGTCACCTCAATTAAGTTTAATTCACTAACATAAATCCATGTATAAAGGTGTGGCTTACAACCATGTACTGATGTAAAGATAATAAACTATATTGAATGTTAACAAATAAGAAATTTATAAAAATCCAACAAAAAAGATGAAATTGTTAAGTCAACCATGGAAGTTTACTTAATTATCATTTAGCCGATTTAAAATTCTCAGACAAAATCTTAGGTGAAGGACTGAGCCAATGGTGCAAACTGATATAATAGAAGAGTCACTGTAATGCTGAATTGACAGAGGTTCATCGAATTCCTCCTTTTAGGGATATAAATCCAATTTGCTCATTGAATCTAACTGCGACTAGAGTGTGAAGAAACCCGCACCCGCAACTACTTTTCACCGCTGATCATTCGGCTGAACAAGAAAATTTTTGGGTGCAGAGGTTATTTGATCAACAGGTGCTTCTTGGAGTGGTATCCTTTGAAGGTATTTATCATGCACCGTATGCGCCTAAACAGTGAAAGGGAGAGATCACTAAAAACTGTAAAGTCCTGCATTTCAACAGAGCCTATGACGACCATGTGATGAGTGTGTTAGGCAACACCATAAACCACCTAAATAACCGGAACCGGAAGTTGCGCGCGCTATTTTTGCAACGTAACACTCACTCCTTTCTTTAAATCCTCTTCAGGTTTGCCGATCGGAAAGTATACACAAGACATCATGTTGCATATCAAAAGACTAATACTTCAAGACCTTTCCCGACATCGAACTTACATCTGCTCGTAACACTAACAGGAGTTATCGGTGCAGAGCATTCTGGTTTTTGAAAAGTCACTATGATGTATCTCCGACTTCGTAGTTTTGTTTTATTGGCAATTATGAAGTAGATAATCAAGACTTCCAGTCCAGCAGGAGTATATAACACTGGTTTTCCCATTCAATTCTTCTATTTTGTTTCTCGACATTTAATCACTAACAACTTTGGCCTAAAATGAAATCGGCTGCATTACTATCTGTTTTCGCATTAACTGCAAGTTTTACTGCTGCTGCTCCTGCAAATAATCCTTACACTCAATACCCTTCTGTTGCAAAAACTGCTTCAATTAATGGGTTTGCTGATAGGATTTATGGCGACTTGCCAGATTGTGCTAAAGAGTGTGTGAAGCAAGACACTGGCAACACCCCATGTCCTTACTGGGACACCGGTTGTTTATGTGTCATGCCACAATTCAATAATCGTATTGCTCTGTGTTGGATTGCTAACTGTGATGGCAGTGCGATTTCATCTGCAAGATATTTAGCCACCTCCATTTGCTCCTCAGCAGGAGTTTGGGATCCATATTGGTTTGTTGCAGCCTCGTATACAACAGCTCTAGACAAAGCTCAAGAGGCAAAGGCTACTACAACGCATGTTCAAGCAGATGCAACTTTGGCCCCGGAGACTTCTCCTACTGCTGACAAAGCTCTTGCTAAAGAGACAGGATCAGCATTGTCCTAGACCTTTCGTAGCTCGGAGAAAGTTGGCTTGGCAACTAAAAATAGAACTGTATATTTGTTGCCCTAAGACAGTTCTGTAAGGCTCTCGCCGTTATTAACACAAATCAATAGCAAGGCGTCTTAATAAAAAGCTGTTCGTTATACTAGCCGAGTTAGAGTACATAGTGTGTTGTAGTAACTAGATTTTAAATACATCTCAAATTATTTCAACTAACTATGTTTTCTGGAGACACCCTCGAAATAGATCTTTTTAAACCCCATTAGTCATCTCTCCGTGAAATAAAGCGAAACTACATATACTAACTTCAAGTTTGCAAAGTTGAAAAGCAAGTATTTCACCTTAATCCAACATTGGCCGTAAGTGGGACCCCAACAACCCTATTCCCTATACGGCATCATTTGCGATCCTGTATATACCAAATAAACCACAGTTCCGTCGTTGAGGAGGCCTTATGCAGCATCTGGGCATGAACGGCACAGCTGGATTAGGCTTTAGACAAAGAGTTTTAGGCTTTAAACAATACGATATTGCAGATCGGTTCGTTTTGGTTCACATTTAAGACTGTTTTAGTGCACGATAGAAGATGAACGTATTTATCCTTACTCATCAACCGCAAAAATAACCAAATTGAGGACAAGTGTATTCAATTGCGAACCCCGTTCAATACACATTTCGATACTCCACTCCGTATGATGGACCCTTCCCTGTCAAGTTTTCACCCACAGCAATAGCCTTTAGACCATGGATATTATCATATGTACATACTACGTATTCTGTGAACCTGTCATCATCTTCAAGATATATAAGGGAATTTTTGATGCGGCTTTATTTAGATCATGGGTGTGGTGTCTTTTCATACACTTTTCATCTAAAAGTGGGAAAAGCCAAGCATACAGTTCACAGTAACTATTTTTGGTCCCAGTGGCTCGCAATCAGGCTCGAGTCAATTCCTATTAAATAGGATAGTTCATTAGAAAGGTGTTGGGGCTTTTCCCATTCACATGAGATTTGGGGGAACGGCTTTTTGTCATGATTAATAGAATGCAAAATCCCAAAATAGACCGACAAAAGACTACTTAAAACGTAATTCAAATTTGCTTATGCACGTTTCCAACGGCTTGTAGCGTACATGCTGAAAGAAGTATATAAATTGGGGGTCCGCCTCGCTTCGCATAGTAATATGCACCAAGAATATACTACTCTTGCATAGCACATACCTTATACATAATTCTTCACAAAGAAGGAAATAGGGATCCACATTGGGCCCCAGTCCATTTCTCGACGTTTCTAAGTAACAACGTACGGGGAGTGGTCAACGCTTTTCTTTGTACCTAATTGTTGTGTAACCATGCAATCTCAATCCATTTGAACTGGAAGTTCAAGAAGTTATCTGCAAATACTCATTATATGTCAAATAGTTTTACCATATCACTGCTGTCCATCTCAGTCGCTTCCGTTGTTTTCTATGTATTGGCGACTGACCAAAAAGTCAGGTTCGCTCGAGGAGCCTCCAATTTCTGAACTACTTTAAACGTAAATTCTTTGAAGAAAAGTCAATGCGATTGAACGCCCAAGTACGCTGGGTCTTTTCTGCTGCAAATCGTTAGCTCTTTTACTCGGTAAAAAATAGATCTGCAAATAAGAATGAAGTGGGGAAACGATTTCACTACTTCTAAATTCTTCTAGTCTCCTATGATTTCATCCTTATAATATTACCAGGCCAACATGACTTAAATCAAGATTGTAATATTGAAAATCCAGTGAATGTCGATGTTGGTAGAGCAGTAAGATTTTTGTAATGAAATAAATCAGGCTCCATATGAAATTCTAAGTTTGTCAGTTAGTGGGACAAAAGTTGGACGAATAACGGATCTGCAAATTAATGCAAACAAGGGTTCTGGAAAAAGATATTTTTTAGGACCCTATGGAAGTGTCATATCGGAAAAATAATACTAATATTCGCCAATACAAGTTTGCAAAAGTCCTAAATAGGAATATAGTAGCAAAAGTTCCAAATGAATCGTCATCACTCTTGCCGTTTTGCTCCCTATCAAGACGAGAATAGAAGTCCACTTTTCCATATATAAACAGTTCATTTCCACTGAATTTGAAACTCAAGAGAGCCTGTAATTCAGCCACCCACTCAAAATGCATTCATTCTTGTACTTTTGCATAAGTTTTGTGTTCTTCAATTTAGTGAGCTCGGATGACCCAGGAGCTTGTACACCTGATACAATCTCTTCTATACCAGGTTTTAAAGCTTCATTTTATCCGTACAGAAACGTTTATACCGATAGCGCACCAAATTATAATCCCGAGGATGCTTACTTCTCCGATGCAAACATCAACTATTTGTTATCTGGATACAAAAATACTACATTATTGGGGACTGTTGAAGGAGTTACTCAGCCAGCGTTCTCTTATGGCTACCCTACTGACCCTTACTTAATTCAGTGGGAAGATCAAGCAACTGATCAAATCTATGGTGAAACTATAACCGTTTCAAATTTCACACTTGAACTCACAGGATACTTTTTCGCTGACGAAACTGGTTCATACTCGATTCAAGTTACCGCCGACAATGCTGCTGTTGTTACTTTCGGCTCTGGTCAAGCATTCCAGTGTTGTGACACAAATATTATTTCAACCGACGGCAATTTCGCAATCTTTTCTAACGAAGAATTTAACGGAAGTCTTCCTCAAACGGTATCTGAACCCCAAAGACTTACTGCAGGCTTCTACTACCCTCTTAGGATTGTTATCATCAACGCCAGTGGCCCCGCTGCTTTCTCGTTGGCAATTACTACTCCCTCCGGAGAAGTCATAACCACCTTTGATGATAATGTTTACAGCTTCCTAAATGTCGATGCTGCATGTCCTTATGTGCCCCCAACAACAACATTTACAACGCCATGGACTGGTTCGACAACACAAACTATAACTCACACTCCTGATCAACCGGGTGACACTGTGACTGTTGAGATCGATACTCCGGTACCTACCATTACTTTCACTACTCCTTGGACTGGTTCGACAACACAAACCATTACCCACACTCCTGATCAGCCTGGTGACACAGTGACTGTTGAGATCGACACACCTATTTCAACAACAACAATCACCACTCCATGGTCTGGCACTACCACGAGAACCGTTACACATACTGCTGATGAATCCGGTGATACGGTGACCGTTGAGATCGATACCCCCACCTATAGTTCCATTGAAACAGTCACTGATATTTCCACCACTATCATCACGTTGACTTCGTGTTATAACTATAATAGTTCATGTACTAAAGTCGTTGAAACTACTGGATTGACAATCTTAACCACCACAGTTCGTGGAACAGTTATCGAGTACACAACGTATTGCCCGTTACCAACTACTACGCCATCGCTTCAGGACACTTCTAGCACACAGCAAGAAGATGTCGATGTTCAAACAATTTTCTCGACTGCCGTAATCACCAGGACAACTTGTGATGGTTTGGTGTGCTCGGAATTAATTGAAACTACTGGAATTGAAGTTGTCAGCACCACTATTAATGGTTTAGCTAGTGCAAGCACCTCTCAACAACCATATCCAACATTAGCAACATCTGAGTTGGGATCCCAATCTCATTATTCTTCAGAGGTTCCAGTTCTAACTGAGTATAAAACCATCACCATAGGAGTGACTACCACTTCCGTCATTCCACCTCAAGAGACTACTGTCGTGCCTTCCGGTTTAGTTGGTTCAGTTTCTGGCAGCGATGACACGACCATCTCTTATTATCACGAAAGCCCGCTGGGCTCTTTATCCAGTGGTCCTGTCGGTGTAATTAACACCTACGAGGGAAAAGCAAACACTGTAATATTACCACTTACATCCATTCTCTTTACGTTAGCTCCATTGCTTGTCCTTTTATAGTTCTGTACGATTGCAGCTTTGTGCTGATTTCCGTCGCTTTCTTTTCTTTTGATTTCTTGTGGGCATTTCTTATTCTCCATACGGTTAAACCTCATGCTTCCCTACAACTAGAAGGATGTGATTCTTCTGTTATACAGGGGAGTGTTTGAGGTTCCTGCGTCTTTAGTTTCTTCTCTTGTGAGTTTTTGCAAGCATGATACCCTACCTAATATATAATACGATACTAAAATCTCGCGTGTAATGAGTTTTATACCAATGTAAATAGTATTTCTTTGATTTGAAATAACCAGAGCATTGCTATCTCCAAGTAGATATCTCCAAGTAGATTAAAGACCAATTCTTAGGCATTGTCGATGAACTTCATTTACAAGAACCGGAGTCAATGCCAAGAATATTTATAAACATATATAACTTGACAATCTCGAGACGCTTCTCATACAATCTAGTACCCACTCTATCAAGATGATATCTGGCAATTAACGGAAACACCAGCATATGTTATTGGATGCCAAAGAAACTTCGTATGTTTATTATTATTAGAACATCCATGCCGCGAGTCACGTGAAAGGGGTACGCTTTCTCAAGAAGCTGCAAAATCTCTAGTGAAGGGACCCTCCATTGAAGTAACTCTAAAGCATTCTTATTGGTTCCATTGGATTCACAAGGATGTGGACTAAGTGTTGAAATTTATTGATTTTTCCTCACTTTTCCTTTCTTTGGCTTGGTACAGTTAGGACGTGTTCTTACTCTAGGCTGGTTTTTATAGTATGTGTCATTCTCTTTTTATCTGATTTTGCTACAAAAGTACCAAAACTCTTCAAAAGTTGAAAATATGTATACTAATTATAGTTTCATGCCAAACTCTTCCTACAGTAACTACTATAACCACAACCATGCAAATACTTCAACCTACACCTGTTACTGTAGTATACAAGAAAAATCGGCTATCCAAGTGGAGTTTCACCGCTGCTACCTAAAAATGGAAACTCCTTTATTAAGGCATCAGAGATTTCTTCTTGAATAAGTTTTACGACAATATATCCAATATGTGATTATCTCCAGCCAAGATCCACTATATTAGAATTGATAAACTCTACAAATTCTACTCATTAATCCTTTTTCTGATGGCTAACAATGGCGACTGACTACCAACAAATATTTTCCTCCAATCATGAGCATCTAGGCAAGCCTGTCTAGATAGTAAAACAGCATCTGAACATCTATCTTTTATAGAAGTTTTATACTGCCCAACAACCTCATTCCAATCTATTTTGCCTTCCAACAAGCTTTCACACAAGGTTGTGAAAAGTTTGACATCGGCAATACCATGATTACAAGCTTCACCTCTATACATCGTCATCGCATGACATGCATCACCCATCAATAAAATTGTATTGTTGAAATCGTTCCACTCGCATATTGGCCAATCTGCCAATTGCAACTCCATAAAAGATCCGGTGTTTTTATCCAAGTAATCGATCATGTATTGTAGTCTTGGATCTAACCCTTTTGCATGGTTCTTAATCAGGGCGTATTGTTCTTCGGGTGTTTCAAAGGGTTCGTCCACCTGTTTTTTCCATGACATCATGATCTGCGATTTGTAAGTCCCATTTTTAGTATATTTTGGTGTTGCTAGGAGTGAATACCAAAAGAATGCTTCGGTATTTGGAATTGTGCCCTGAAACAACAATGGACTGAAAGTTGTTGCCATCTTTTGGTATTCATCTTCTGATAACTCAATGGTGCCACCAATAAATCTGATAGGTAAATACTGCAATTCATGATCGGTGGGATTTGTAACTGATCTTGTGAACGACTTTGAACCCTCAATACCCATCAATATACCACCTTGGAAAACTTTGCCATTCTTACATGTGACTGTAACTCTCTTGTTAATGTCGGTTGTATTCTCATCGGTCTCGATGCCAACGGTCTGACAACCCCAGTTGACATCAATACCAGTCGATAAAACTTGCCTTATCTCTTCTCTTCTAACCCTTAATCTTGGAGCGGGAGGGATATCAACAACGGGGATACCGTTCGAGCCATTAATGTAAATGAAGTTACCATTGTCATTCTCATGGAAGTTTTCATAAACTTGAGCATCATAGACGCATTTGATTAAATCTTCGGGTAGAAGGCTCAACATGTCTTTCAATGCCCAATGAATTGTGATACCCCAACCTTGGCCTCTTGCGCTTATCGATTCATCCCTATCGAATATTTCATAGGGAATGTTTAGTTTCTTTAACGATTGTGCTAGTAACAAGCCCACAACTCCAGCCCCTGATATCAATATTTTCCCTTGGGTCCATTGGGCGGTCATTTCGTGGTCAACTGTCTAAGTTTCTTGAACCGATGGGGAGTGAACGAAACAAACCGAAGAACTAAACCAGTACTTATAAGTTATAACGCTGCCTTAGAACACCCTAATTTGGAACCGTCCATTCTTATCTCGATTTACAACGAAACACCATTTGCCACTTTTTAAACGATTTTTCGTCATACACATTCAACATACACAATGCTGCTTCCAATCCTCCTCCTGGAGATAACTCTTCTTCCACTCCTGGAGATAATGCTGCTTCCATTCCTAGAGACAATAATACTTTTTCCACTGGTAAACCTACCGAGCTGTTTCCTTATCGGGGTTTTCCTACGAGCCGGTAACCTCGAGCCGCGAATACTAAAACTTCCGACGGCCGATTTTGGAGATAAGAGATGCGCGACGGCTAAATACGAGTAAACGTTAGCATAGCAGCTTAGATCAATAGTAGTAGTAGTAGGATGAAGTCGAAGAGGTGTAATGATAAAATGACAGTAGTAGTCCCTTGTAGAAATGCAATAATGTAGACTAGAAATCAGAACTTTTTTTTTCGTATATAAGGACGGAAGCAATTGGAAGCAATTGATTCTTTATCCATTTTCGTTTTATCATCATAAGAACTACCGCCGCTAATGTCTATAGTAACCGAAACGGGCCATGAAGCTGTCAACCCCATCCATCCGACAATGATCGGTAAAATGGATCCTGTATTTGTTGACTTGTACAACGAGCATGTTGCCCATACTCCAAATGGTAAGATCGATCTTCCACTCTTGAGAAAGAACTATTCAAAGATCTATTCGTATGGTACAGCCCCAGCACCAGAGATCAACGACATAAAAGATATCACATTCAAAGCTGAAGATGGGACAGATATAATCTTGAGGATATACAAACCAAATGACACTAAGGAAGATGAACTATTGCCGGTCCATCTCGATTTCCACGGTGGCGGTTGGGGTTTAGGTGACATGGATACCGAGTCACACGTTTTGAAGCATTACTGTGCCAAAGCAAGAATTGCCATTGTTGATGTTGATTATAGATTGATCCCAGAGTATGCTTTCCCCACAGGTTTGACGGATTGTTTCGAAGCCACAAAATATGTCCACGAGAATGCCGAAAAGTTGGGATTCAACAAAGATAGTATTTCAATTGGTGGTGTCAGTGCTGGTGGCAATATTTGTTTAGCAGTTGATCACTTGTGCAGAGACATTGGTCTTAAGTTGAAATTGGTTTGTGCTGGTACGCCACAAGTTGATGACATCCAATCATATGCATCTGCAGCAGACTCTCCATACACATCAACTCAAGAATTCGAATTTGCTCCGACATTGAACTGGGCAAGATTGAAATGGTTTGACTCCTTGAAATGGTCTTCATTATCTAAAGATCAAGCTGTTTATGAGCTGCAAATTGCGAAGATGGGCTGGTTCAAGAGTATCATGACCGCACCGAACTGGAAAAGTTTAACTAAAACCGTTATTTATACAGCAGGCTGTGATCCAATGAGAGACGAAGGAGAAGCTTATGCTCAGAAGTTGATTGTCAATGGTAATGAGGTTGTTTTCAAAAGATTTGAGGGTGTACCACATCCTTTTATGCATATGGATGCTGCTTTGTGGCAAGCTAGCAGTTTTATTGACTTGACTGCTAAAGAGTTAGCTTTGGCTCATGGAACCAGAAGATGGTAGATTAACGATTGATTTATATAGACATATATTCATAAACAATTTACTTCATGTACCTGGATAGTGTAATTCAAACATGCTTGGTCTAAGCAGAAAATGATGTGAAACATAACTATGTAAAAGGCAACTACATTTTACACTATAGATACATAGAGTTCATGAAAAGGAAGGTGTGTACTTTGAGGATTACGTGACTACAATTGGAGTAGCTAATATCGAACGTTGATGAAGAAAGGTTGCTGAAGAATACATTAAGTATATAAAGGATTATTAAATCACGTTTGAACATACTTGAAGAGTTGCAAAGCTAAATCAAGAACAGAGTCCTCAAAGCTTCTAAAGCTAATACCTAGCAGTTTAATGGCTTTAGTTGAATCTGTAGTAAAATGAGTACCAGTAATTCTCTTTCCAGGTTCACCAATAGGAATGTTAACAGCCAATTTCTTTGGTAGCTCTGCTTTAAGTATATCTGCTATTTCCTGGTTGCAGTAGTCTCCAGCACTAACCATAAATCTTTGATTTGAAGCACCTGGAGTGGTTAGAGCTTTAATATGGGCATTTGCCAAATCTCTAACGTCGACCCAAACAGGTCCCTTTGTAGGCGGAACTTCATCCAGCGATGTTGAAGTACAAATCTTCCAAATGCCTTGATTACTAAAATTCAAAGACGAAATCGAATCTAACAACAAAGTGTTCATCAAGGGGCCGTAAACCATAGGCGGACATAAAACAGAAATATCAAAGTTTGGTTGTTTTTCTTCAATGAAGTCCCAAGCTGCTCTTTCAGCTACAATCTTGGACGCACGATAGGCTACAGCAACATCACTTGTATTGGCTCCATCATCCCATGATAAAGGAGAGAAATCTCTTTCGGTCAATACTACTCCTGGCTGCATGCCCTTCGTAGCATCGAAAACTGCAGCAAAGGATGAGGTCAAAACAACCCTTTTGACGCTTTGTTCGGAGATTGCTGCTTCCAAAACGGTTGTCGTGCCCTTAACTGCTGGTATTAACAACTCATCAACAAAGTTGGTTACCGAATAAGTATATGGTGAAGCTAAATGAAGAATACCGTCACAACCCGCAACAGCGTCTTTCATTGATTTCAAGTCGGTGATGTCGGTAATGAGAGCAAACGATAACGACGATTGATACTTTTTATCCACGCTTTGCTTCAACCTATCGGCTTTTGACTTTGATCTCAAAGCGGCCCTAACTTTGTATCCTTCTTGCAATAATTTCTGGACGCAATGAGCTCCGATAAATCCTGTGGAGCCAGTAACGAGAATCAAAGATCCTGGCTGAATAGGTGTTCCAGCGGTCATTTTATGAATTTGATTGATGTGTACACTTGACAAAAAAAAGTAACAACTTGATTTCAAAAGAAGAACAAATACGACACTTTCCTCTCAAGAATGAGATTTCTGGCCCAATTTATTTTGGACACTGTTTATCTACAACCATCCATTCAAATCAGTATCTGGTTTCTACAACTAACCCGAATCCAATAGACAGTTATCTCTTCTTTTTTTTTTTTCGCAGCTGGAACTTTGCGGATAAACGCACTTCCGCAAAAATAGAAAAACAAGCCGTCGTCGTTGGAATTTTCGCAACTTCTTGAAAAAAACCCTCCGTTTGAGGCGCAAATACGGTAAATACGAATTTGCGATAACGATCTTCTGCAGATAACGTGCCAACGGTCTTATCATTTTGCTTCAAGAAGAAGTGAAAAACCGCCTACAACCTTTTGGAATGAACTCAGCTAGGCAAGTAAAGAAATAGCTCATGTGTAGAAAGTTTCGTTAAACTTATTGCTGTTATCAGCCGTTGTAGCCAAGTATATATATTTATATATATTTATAGTTCGTAATCCCTTCGCTTTCAAACTTGATCTATGCTCTTTAACGCCCTGATTCGTTTTCACATCTAACAGATCCTGAGTACATATCCATTGTCAACTACTGCCAGTCAAAACTACTGCCAGTCAAAACTACTGCCAGTCACAAGTACTACCAGTTACAAGTACTACCATTCACAACTACTTGCACTTCCTGATAGAACAGAACAAGAATTTAAGATGAACTCACTTGAAAAAAGGTCGTTGGCTGTTGTTACGGAATCCGATATAGGAACCATAACAGATTTCAGCAATGATGATAGACAAAATGATCTGGTATACGAGTTTTTGAAGAACTTTGAAGATAACAATAAAGACGAAGTAGTATCAGCTGAAGCTGTTACAAGAAAGGTAGATTATCGTATTATGGGAATCATGTTCGCGTGTTACTTCTTACAGTTTCTAGACAAAGTTGCTTTAAATTATAGTAACGTTATGGGTATGTCAAAAGATCTAGGTTTGGTCAACAATGAATTCTCCTATTTGGCTACTTTCTTCTTCGTGGCTTTCTTCTTATTTGAACCCGTTCAAGGATTCTTTTTACAGAAGTTTTCACCAAGTAAGGTTTTGGGTGTAAACGTCTTGCTTTGGGGTGTATTTTCAGCATGTTGTGCTGCTCCAACAAACTTCGGTGGTATGTTAACTGTCCGTATTCTACTCGGTTGTGCAGAGGCTGCCATTAGTCCTTGCTTGTTACTCATTACAACCATGTGGTACACTTCATATGAAGGTTCATTTAGAAGTGGTATCTGGTATTGTGGTTTGGGCTTGGGTCAAATATTTGGTGGATTGATCTCGTACTTATTTCAATTGGTTTCTAGTACTTCAATTCACGGCTGGAGAATCATGTTCATCTTCATTGGAATTCTCAATATCATAGCTGGTCTAGCTGCATACTTTGCTTTACCAGACAATCCATTATCCTGCAACTTTTTAACGCCAAAAGAGAAATATGTTTTGTTGACAAAGTTGACTGATAGTAAGGTAGGTATTCAAAGTAAACGCTTGGTCAAGTCTCAAATCTGGGAGTTGTTGCGTGACCCACAACCTTGGCTATTGTGTCTTTTGTCTATCACCGTTTCATTTTCGTCAAGTACAATCTCTACCTTTTCATCGACAGATATTATTTCGTTTGGTTTCACATCAAAAGAGGCTGCGTTATTGAATATGCCATCGGGCCTTGTGTCTATTTTCTCTACATTAATATCCACGTATTTCGTTATGAAGGGATTTCCACGGTGGATTGCCAATACTCTTTTATTAATTCCTGCAGTCATTGGTGGTGCTTTGATGTCATTCTTACCAAAATCTAATCAAGCTGGCTTGTTAGTTGGTATCTACCTCATTAATTTCATTGTTGCTCCTTTGGCTATCATATATAGTTGGGTTGGTGCCAACTTTTCCGGTTATACCAAGAAGATTGGAGCCAACATTTTTATCATGTTTGGTTTTGCCATTGGTAATATTGTTGGTCCCCAAAGTTATCAACAAACCGACGCTCCCTACTACTATCCTGCCAAAATCTGTTTGTTGGTTACTCAGGTCGTAAGTGTGTTCTTAACATGGGTTATCGTTTTCATCTACTATCGTAGAAACAAGAGCAGAGACGAAGAACAAAAGCATGAATTACCTTTGACAGAAGACGAAGAATTGAAGCTTTCTTGGTCCAATTTGACTGATTTTGAGAATAGACATTTCAGATACAAGTATTAGACTTGAAAGTATTATATTGTGGTCCTGCTTCATTCGCTCTTGTTCATTTAATTGCTTCTCTTCTGGTTGGGCTTTATTTTCTATTGCAATAGTAGTGACAAATTTCACTGACTCTCTTCTTGTGACTCTCTCTCTAATTAGGTATTATATACGGAATACTACGTCTCTTCGATATCAGATCTGGCAAAATGTAGATAACTGAATGCAAAATCAAGACTTTAGGGTTGCACTAATTTTGCACCCACATGCACTCGAAGTTGAACTTCGAGGGTCCAGTTTCACAGACTCTCTTAGCTTATCATATCTCATAACGTCTACTAGTTGGGCATGTGCGTGTAGTCCTTTGAAGTTCCGTCTTTCCGCTTTCGTCTTAATGGCTGATCCACCCTTTAGCGACGGTGACTTTAATTTGCGACGATGAATTTGTGTTGGCGGAACTCTCTCTACTTTGGCTAATCTACCCACGAGCTATCCGATTGTACATAGGCCTAATGATCTTTGCATTTCTGGTATATCGATTAGCGTTTACTCAAAGTCGAATAACGATATCAAGTGAAATCCGTATAAAATGGGACCACAATTAATCCATATATAGACACTCTGACTCCCTTCTTCTATTTCGAAAGTGAAGTCAGAATCATAGTTCAATCAAATAACAGAACATCTACCATATTTACATCTATTTGAACTAATTGGCAAAATGACAAAGGAATGGAAGCCTTTGAACGTCGCTGTACTAGGTGCTGGACTAGGCGGTCTTGCTGTGGCCATAGCTATGAGAAGAAATGGACATATTGTTACGGTTTACGAAAGGTATCACTTTGCTGGTGAAGTTGGAGCCTCTCTATCGTGTGCATCGAACGGTGGTAAACATTTGAAAGAATGGGGTATTGACTTTGAAGCTGCTAAACCAATCATCTTGAAGGATTTAATCAGACACGATTGGAAGACTGGTGAAGTTGAGGGTGTTTACAGCTTGGGTGATTACGAGGAGGCGTTTGGAACTCCATACTATAACTTTCACAGAATTGACATTCATAATGTGTTGATGGATACAGCAACGCAAGAAAAGGGTGAAGGTACTCCATGTAAGTTGCTAGTTGATTATAAAGTGACTAATGTCAACTATGAAACTGGGCACATTGCTTTTGAAAACGGTGAAGAAGCTTATGCTGATTTGGTCATTGCGGCAGATGGCATCAGATCCATAACAAGAGAGAAGATAGGTGTCATACCAGAATTTGGGGTCTCAACTTCATGTTGTTACAGATGCTTATTTAGAACAGAAGACGTTCTTAGACTAGGATTGAAGGATTTTTCAAAGAATGAAGCCATTGAATTCTGGGGTGGTAATGACAAAAATAAGATTGTTTTGTCTCCATGTTCAGATGGAGAGATTGTATCATGTTACTGCTTTTATCCTGCTGAAATCAATGACTTACGTGAAGATGGTTGGAACAATGAAGCTACTCCCGAACAATTATTGGACACATTTCCAGAGTTAGATGGTGCCTTGAAGGAACTATTCAAGATTGCGTTTGATATCAAGCAATGGAGACTCTATGTTCACAAACCGTATCCACATTGGGTTAAGGGAAACGTCGGTCTATTGGGTGACGCTGCACACCCTCAAATGCCAGATCAATCACAAGGTGCTGTAATGGCATTTGAAGATGCAGCTGCTTTTGGCTACATCTTCAGTAAGAAGTTTACTCTCTCTCCAGAAAACGGTTTAAAAGTGTATCAAGCTGTTAGGCAACCAAGAGCAAACAAGATTCAAGCTGCTTCGTTGAGAGCTCGAGAAAACTTGAATGAAAGAATCGGATGGTCTTCTACAGCCGTTGATTTGAATGATAAGAACAAGCTTACAATCGAGGAAGTTTGTTCGTATAATATCAAGGCAGATATTGACCGAATTGTGAAGGACATGGGTCTTTGAGTTTAGTGCATCCTGCTTTAGCTTTGTTTACTTTCTGGTTAAGCTTGTTCTACATTTCTTCACTCTTTCAGATTCTTCTGTGCCACTTACCATTTCAAAGTTTCCATCACTTTCGATCTCATACTAATGAATATATAATACATATCTATGGTTAACTATACCAACTACTAGCAATATTGTGACCCAGTATTTTAATCTTCTCTCTAATAAGAAAGATATTCTCCCAAACTTAACTTTAGCGATTAAATCGGATTATACCTCAACCAGAATGGAGACTACTTATATGTAGATCACAAGAATGTAAGAAGCAGCTAATTCCGCGTGGTTTGACTACCTTCGCAATCGTAACCACCCTATTACTTATTTCCATGCCTCTATGTATATACTTCCGCTTCCGTAGTCGAAAATGTTAGGAGCCTTGTTTTTCTTATCATAAAATAGCTAAAAACAATATCTGTTAGCACGTTAACTATTTCGTTCTGGACAGTCCAATTTTTGCCTTCTATTTTGAACCAGTTCTCATTAACCTCTCATTCACTACCACTCCTAGTGTATATACTACGAAAACGAAGATAGCGTATATGGCGCTCCATAGTTGATGAAGTGCGACTATAAAATTAAATAAATACTACATATTTGCTAATTATCACCACTGACTGATATCCACCATACCAAATAGAGGTTGCGCACTATCTTCATGGGTTTATTTCCTTTTTCAATGCAACTTACCCGATACGAGTTAAGATAAGAGATTGGATCTAACAATAAGAGCGCACTACTATAACAAGGCAATATGTATGCCGTCTGGAGTAAACCATTTTGCGGCTTGTTATGTAATCACAATCAGAGGGAAGATTTTGGATTAATTGGTTGATTCAATAGATCTGACGACGATATTGATAATGAACATAGCTTTTGCGTTCATTTCCATTCAGATTTGATTCAAACTGAGAAGGAGTGTATCATTTGATGTTACGAAGTCAACATCAACAGCACGGTGAAAATTGCCCAATTTGAAGTCATATAGTGCATAGCCCTTCGTAGACGTTGTTTCTATTCATAACTGTTATCAGGGTCGTTATCAGTCTCCAAGGAAAGACTTATACTATCTCCTTATCCAAGCGTTGGGTACTTATACACATTTACCAAATAGCTATGCAGAGCGAAGCTGAGAATATTCAAACCTCAGACATGGCATCACTCGAACAACATCAACATCAAAATCAATTGGAACGTCTTACACAACTTGAACTACTCGAGGAACTTCAAAAGCCTCCCACATCGAAGAAAAGAGCCTGCGATAGATGCCATGAAATAAAGCAAGTTTGTACGGGAAGCGTCCCATGTAATAGATGTTCTAGAATGAGCATTAGCTGCGTATTCGACAGACCATTGAAGAAGGTCGGAAGACCTCAGAGAAGAGATAGAGATCATATATATGCGGCTATAAACGGCTCTTTGTTAGCTCTGGACGATCGAAAAAGTGGCAAACTTGAAAAGAGGACTGGGATTCGTCATTCGAAGTCTGCTTGTGAAGCATGTAGAAAGAGAAAGAGGAAATGTGATGAAAGTTGGCCCAATTGTGGCTATTGTACAAAGCTGAAATTAGCATGTTCCGGTCCTGTTATACGTAAAAGAAAACCAAACGGTAAATCAGCAAGATCAGAGTCGTTGTTGCGAAGAGAAGCCGAAAGTAATTCGTCCAAATCCGCTCCTAATACAACATCACTAATGAACAATATCTCGGTTGGCCTAGGTTCAGCTTCTCGTTTTGGCAATTACAACGATAGAAACTGCTCCGAAACGGCAGTACTGCTAGTACTGCTGCCACTCAGCTCCAGGGAACAGAACTTGTCTGATACAGGGACTGATAAGGAAATGCAAAATGCTCCAATTTCAACAGCTGTTTTTATGACTACTGATAACTTTCTTAGCAAAGACACCACAGCGTTAAACATGAGTAACAAAACAAATACGGAGGGACAGTCTTCACCTAAGAACAGTATTAGCAGTAGTGACGAAGAATTTTTTTCTGATTTGTTTAGAAGAGACAACGATGATGGAGACGATAATATTACCAAATCCATCATAGATCAGGATTTAAGAAATTTTGACCACATAACAGCACTTCTCGCTAATAATTTTCAGAATTTCAAGGATGTTATAAATAACGAGAGTAACGATAATAATACCGACACTATAGCCCGAAAACGTATACCCATTTCTAGATCTGACACCCCTGGACCAAACCAACCACACACATCGACGTCTATCAAATATCACCAATTGTTTGAGAATATGAATCAAATCAGTAATAGTATATGCTTGAGTCTTTTGAATAACATTGTAATGGAAAACAACATTTCTGTAAAGGAGAGATTTTTGTTGAAATATTTTGTTACTGACGTCTCATTCACCATA
Source organism: Scheffersomyces quercinus (assembly GCA_030556775.1). Lineage (NCBI taxonomy): Eukaryota > Fungi > Ascomycota > Pichiomycetes > Serinales > Debaryomycetaceae > Scheffersomyces > Scheffersomyces quercinus. Next base: position 649,145 of record JAKTUQ010000009.1, on the reverse strand, counting down.
TTTGCCGATGAGACTTCTAATGCATTCATGAGCACCATTATACCTATTTCATTGAAGGATAAAAGGGTCAGAGATCCAATTTTGGCGATTGCATCAGCTCACAGGGCAGGAAATGATATAAAATTCTTTAGAGATGCGGTCTTTTACCGTTCAAGCTCTCATGCTGCATTACTAGGTACCACTACTCAAGTGGAGTACTACTTTTCTGATGAAGTCTTATTGTCAATTTTGTTGAGTGGAATCATGGAGATATTAAATGGATCGTCGTTAGGTTGGTCTATTTTGTTAGAAAAAGCATCGGAGATCACAAAATTTAGAGGAGGTATTAAAAAGATGGCATCAGCTCGAAGTGGTTATGCTCGAATGTTGGTTCAACTTTTTTGCTACATAGATCTAATCTCAAGTCTCAGTACATGCCATCCGCCTTATATTGAGCAGTCTGCCCAAAACAATCGTCAAACAAACGAGCTTATAACATGTGAAAATACACAAATCGAGTCGCATGTCTATGACCAAGAAGAGATCACAGACATTTTGAACAGCAAGTTTGGCTTCAGGTTCGGTATCGCTGGTGAAATTTTCAAAATTTTGGGTAACATTTCAACTTTGGCCTCTTTACGTAATTCAAGGCATAGTAGCGAAGATCAAGAGAGGCAATTTCAAATAATGGCAGATGATATCGAGATGAAATTACAAGACTGGGAACTACCAATAACAATGAATTTCAATGATGTTTCGGATGTTCAGATGTCTCAATATGCGATGGCTTTACAATGGGCTGCATTTTTAAGATTGCATCAAATTAAAGATGGATACAACCGCCAGGATATAAGAGTTAAAGTGTGCCTTGCCACGATCCTAAGAGCTGTTAAGTTGATCCCAGAGGAGTCTAATTTGGAAAGTAGCTTGATGTTTCCGTTGGTCTTAGCTGGTTCCGTAGCGATAACGAAGACTGACCGAGATTTCATCATTTCAAGGGTCAGATCGATAAAGAAAAGATTGAAGTTCCACTACATTACAGAGTTTGAGCAAATGTTGTTGTATATTTGGAGTAGAGATAATAAGGAAGGGAACCATGTTAATTGGGCCGCTGTCAGATACTATCAATTTCCTGGTTTGGTTATGTTTTGAATGCTGCAATCTTTTATTTTCGGTTTTCGTTTTGTCTACTTCACTACGAAATGGGTGCAAAATTGCCAATGAAAGCTTGCAATCTATGGGTTGTAACTGTGCTTTAAGTATCCCTATAATTTCTGTGGTAAGAGGTGCTGTCTTCTACTTTTTTGAATTCGGAGAAACGTTCCAAGTCGGTCTTATTTAGTTCTGACGCTATATTAAGGCATCGGTATGGTGAGGAGATTCCTCCCAAAACCCCAAAAAGGGCATGGGTACTGTAGCTCCTCGTTCATGGACTTCTTGTAGTAATATCTAGGAAACCCGCTAATTGCATTGAGCGAAGATGTCTCACCAGTCGACGTGTGCAAGCAACTGGCAAAAATAGTATTCAGCACTCCAAATGCATTAGCTGATGAATATTAATATACAAGATCTGTGGTGAGCCTGGTGAGGTTGATTGCCGAGGCTTGGGAGTTTTGGATGCGAATAAAGCTCTCGACGAGAGTACGTCATGGAACGTCCTCTACTTCTATAGTTACTATCTAAGTACACTCATTATATCCCCAGCTAGTCTTTCATACTCTTGACACACTATATGAAGTAATATTAGATAATACAGATTATCAAGCTACTAGTTTATTAGTATTATCATTAGATTTACAGTGTATATTATTCTTAGCTATTTCTATAGGTGTAAAAATATAACAATCTTTCTTCCATAGCTACTATTCTAAACACATTATATACCCAGCTAGTATACACTTGCTACACTATTCTAAAAATATATCTTCTCGGCCAGTATACAATTTGTTACTCCCGACTTATCATATCCCCAGCTACTATACACTTTGTTACTATTCTTACAATATATCCCCAGCTAGTAGTCCATACATACTCAACACCATCATATCAGTCCTCCGCTCCCGCACCGAAACCGGCAACGGCCTTTCCGCTTATACACACGTCTGAAAAATTCAACAAGCCTCCAGTATTACTCACTAATGGAGAATAAGGCTATTTGAAACGTACATAAACAGGTGGTTGTGCTCGAGTAAAACTGGCCGATTGTAGAGTTGTCGTAGCTTTTCGAGTGAAATACACAGAAAGCGATTTTTAGACGAATTTTTCAACCGGAGCGTCCCTATTTATCAACCGTTTGTCTATAGAATTATACAATGTCTGCCCCACAAAAGACCTCGACCACCAAGACGATTACCGTCTTACCAGGTGACCACGTCGGAACCGAGATCTGTAACGAGGCCATCAAGGTCCTCCAAGCCATCGAGAAAGCCACTCCCCACCAGGATATCAAATTCGAGTTCAAGCACCACTTAATCGGTGGAGCTGCTATCGATGCCACGGGTGTTCCATTGCCAGATGAGTCTTTGGAAGCAGCCAAGAAGTCTGATGCTGTTTTATTAGGAGCCGTTGGAGGTCCTAAATGGGGTACTGGAGCCGTCAGACCAGAACAGGGTTTGTTGAAAATCAGAAAAGAATTGAACTTGTACGCCAACTTGAGACCATGTAACTTTGCTTCCGATGCCTTGTTGGAGTTGTCTCCTTTGAAATCTGAGATCGTCAAGGGTACCAACTTCACCGTCGTCCGTGAGTTGGTAGGAGGTATCTACTTCGGTGAGAGACAAGAACAAGAAGAATCTGCTGACGGAGAATCCGCCTGGGATACTGAAAAGTACTCTGTCGCTGAAGTCACCAGAATCACCAGAATGGCCGCTTTCATGGCATTGCAACACAACCCACCTTTACCAGTATGGTCATTGGACAAGGCCAACGTGTTAGCTTCTTCTAGATTATGGAGAAAGACCGTGGACAAGGTAATGGCCGAAGAATTTCCTCAGTTAACCATCCAGCATCAGTTGATCGATTCTGCTGCCATGATCTTAGTGCAATCTCCTAAGAAGTTGAACGGAATTGTCATTACCTCTAACATGTTTGGTGATATCATTTCCGATGAAGCCTCTGTTATTCCAGGATCCTTGGGTCTTTTGCCATCTGCTTCTTTAGCTTCCTTGCCAGACACCAACTCCGCTTTTGGTTTATACGAACCATGTCACGGTTCAGCCCCAGATTTACCAGAGAACAAGGTTAACCCTATTGCAACTATCTTATCCGTCGCCATGATGTTGAGATTATCTTTGGACTCCCTCAAGGAGGCCGAGGCTTTGGAAGAAGCTGTGCGTCAAGTGTTAGACTCTGGAGTCAGAACTGCTGATTTACGTGGTACAAGCTCAACCAAGGAAGTTGGCGAGGCTGTTGTTGCTGCTGTAACCAAGATCTTGAAGAGCTCTGCTTAGATATGTTACATTGTTGGTACAGCTGGTACGTATTTATCATGTAAAAAGAAATTATAATATACACATTAATGACTATTGAGTTAATGTAAGTGTCACCATATTAAATTATATCTGTATAACTTCTTCTCAAGTCTCCCTTAGCACTACTTGTTTATAGTTTGTCACATCACAGATTATATATTACAAATCATTAATAAACTATACATTGATCATCTACATTGTCATTGTATCTTGAACTGTTGTCGCTATCCCATTCAAAGATTTATCTAACTCTAAAACCATTAATTCGTCAAGTCAGATTAGGCCAGAATCTCAAGAAGAACCTTCAATTCTTCTGGAATTCCTGTAACCCAACAACCATAAAGAAACCATTAATTCCTTTATAAGCTGAAATCTCCGAAGTTAATTGTACCGTTCAAGTATGCTGACAATTGTGCCATTGAATCTTCCCTGGTAATTATACCTGGATAGGTATTCCTATTGGTAGCACTCAACGTAGTTGCATCTGCTGTCTTGCTTCCAGACATATCGAAGCTCACCGTATCGTCTCTGCCCTCCATTGCAAGCTCATTAATGATAGTCGCATCACTGGACATAGACTCAGGCGATTGAGAGTTACGCTGCATTCCTTGTGATCTGTTGAAGTCATGGAGTACACTATTAGCGAATTCATCCGGAGAGTAGAACTCGTCTTCGGAACTAGTCAATGTCAATGAACTGGTATTTGGCAATCCTCTCATATTCAATGCCATAAGATCGGACTGCGAAGGAGTTGTTCTGCTTCTGTTGTAATTACTTCCTCCAGAACTGTTTCTTGAGAGAGATTGCTTCGAAGTGAAACTCTCAGAAAGCTTGCTGCTGACATATCTCGTTGGAGGAGAATGTCTTCTTGGCTTCACTTGAGGTGCTCTTTGTGAAAACTTAGGTGCAGCAGCATTCAAGTACGAGATGGACTCTGCTGGGGAGCTTGAAAACTCAAGATCAATAGTTCTTCCAAATTCATCCGCTATTTGCGATGGTGTCAATGACTGTACTGATTCATCCCTTGGTAATTTGACCTTGGTATTTTTGACTGTCTTTACCCCAGCCTTTGAAAACACGTCGGGACTGAATACATCATCCATGTCTTCGTGTCGAGCCTTCTCATGAGTAGTAAGCGCCGGTTCTGCCTTACTTTCTACAGTGTCTTCTATAGCAATTTCTTCTACAGCATTGACTTCTTCAATGCTATTGAGAGGCTTATTCTCATCTTTGTGAGGTTTTTTATCGTTGATGATGTTGTCGATATTGGCCTGATCCTTCAAGGCCTGGATCTCAGATTTAATCAAGCCGGAATTCTCACGACTCATACACAAAGAAACCCAATTTGATTCACCATCTACGTAGAACTCCTCGACAGGTAAGTCCTTCAAGTCGAGATATGGAGCAACATTAGATCGCACAGGTTTTTCAAAGGCACGGTTATTGATGGAGTCTAACACCAAGACGTTTTCTTCCGTGACATTTCTTCTCATTGGGAGTACCTTGTGGTGACTGTCCATCGGAGCCGGTGGAAGAGTCGATGTTGTGTTCTCATTATTACCAGAGGATTTAGTCTTAAGTGAACTCTTGAGTGAAGACTTGCCACTGGACGATTGTCTTTTTGAACTTCTTCTCGGAATCAGTGGTGACAGTACACTAGGTTCTGTGACAGTCAGAATTTCACGATCACTAGATAACCGTTGCTCTTGGAGAGATTTTCTTTGGGATTTCCTTTCATCCTCTGTTACGAGTTGACTTTGTGGTCTGTTTGCTGAAGATTTCTCCTGAGAACTCCATTGATTTCCTTCCTGCCATTGCTCTAGACGTGGCAGTTCTACTTGTATTTGCTGTACTTGTATTGACTCTTCGACGATATTGTCTTCTTGGAGATTTTGGAATGATCTTACCTTCATTGTGCCTGAAGTCACTCTCTTGAATGCCACTGGATTAGCCTCTGAAATCTCTCTTACTTCAGGAACAGCACTGACTATGGATTCGGCCTCTATTAATTCAGGTGAAAGAGTGTATACCTTAGTGAACTTGTTCTTGTGTCCTTTAGGCGTGAAAGTGTCCGAAAGTCTCCTATTGGCACTGGAAGGTTTAGTACTGGTGACAGGTTCTCCTTCAGGCTGCTTCTTGAATGGCTGGAACATCTTTTGAATGAATGATCTTCTCTTTTTACTATTTGGCTTAGCAGAAGTGCTTGAGTCCTCTTTTGGCTTGGTAGTAGTATCCGGTAATTTCTCCAGTTTTGGGTTAAGTTGTTGTGTGTTAACTTCTGGGATCGAAATCAATTCCGAAATATTCCTTGAATGGCTTATAGTAGTTGTTGTCGTTAAATCAGCTGGTCTTTCGGCTTCGTTTTTCTCCACTTCTATTTTCAACCCTTCCCTGTCATAAACAGGGAAAACGTCAAAGAAATAAGCCAAATCACTCTTGTATGATTCTAAAAGGGGTCCTGTCACTCTATTATAAGTACTGAGAAGAACATCATATGTTTTGACAAGTATGTCTTTAATACAGCTCTGCAAGTCTTTGGCAATAACGATTTCATCTATTTTAAGGTAGCCAGTTCTGCTGTATCCAACTAGGTGGATACGATCTTCGCTGATAAACGAGGCACTGAGGATCAAGTTTAAGTGTGGATGCTTCTCAAAATACTTGTATGGTTCATCAAACGTGATATTTAAGAACATGGCAAAGGGAGACTTGCATGTCTCTGCTTCGTAAACCGAATAGTCATGTGCTGTGGAGTACACGTTGAGGAATGGGTCGTTTGACTTGAACAAGTGGAAAGGCTGGCTCTTATGTAAGATCTTGGACTTGTTGATTAGCTCAATGATGTTGTTGCCACTAAGCTGTGCGTCCCTGGTTCCGTATAGAACTTCATATTGCTTAGAGTACACTCTTTGAGTCCTCTCAGATGATCTGAACCCGTTCGCCGAGGTATTCAAAAACCTCAAGAAGTCAACTTCCAATTCATTTCCTTCGCATGAAGGACTCTTGTAACTACTGGTGACAACTTCATTTATATCGCACCAAGCAGTGACTTCCATAGAAGGTAACAGCTTTAATTTTAGTAAAGGTTTTTCGTTGATAAGCGAATGCATCAATACGTCTGATATGGAGAGCCTTTTAAATTTCCCTTGGTCTCTCTTCAAGTAATAATCGTCATCCAGAACGGTCAAGAAAAGCAAATGATCTGAAAATATGATCAACACGTCGATATCTTGCAATGATCCTTCAATTGGTTTGACGTTCTTCAACTCAAAGATTCCTACAACCTTACGAGTCAACCATCCATATTGAAGTTCTGCGGGCCATTTAGAAGCCAATAGTGTTAATATTTTACCTGTGGGTGTGAAAATCCTAGAACGTCCGGTTGTTGCCGCTTCTTCAACAGCACCACCACCAAAAGCATCAACAACATCCATGGCAGCTTTATACGAATCATTAATTAGAGCATCTTCGTCGTCTAATATGTCTCCTCTCACTTCCTCTTTCTCAGCTTGTATGGAGTTGTATAGTCTCTTCAATATTAATTTAAGCTTAGGCAATTCTAGCAAGGAACCTGCAATCACAGAGTCAATTTCTCTTATAGAGTAGTTTCCTTTGTTGATGTTTTTGTTTTCAAATATGTTCTTCTGGTACTTGACGCCAAATTTGCCGAGCTTTTGGGTGAAGTTCTTCAAGTTTGCCTCGTGTCTGATGAAGGCTTTGTAAAAGTAAGGCAAGATGAGTCCTACCACCTTGAAGATCTCTACATACCCGAATCGTTTAGCCTTGGCCAAGGCATCATTTAATATACAGTTGATTCTTGTGATTTCGTCAATGGTTGGAGGGAACACCTGGTTGAGCTTGGCGATACCAGTGTTGGCTGCTGTGCTCAATATGCTGATACGAAGAGGAATGATGAAGTCCTGGAGCAAGTTTACCAAACCCATGGTGAAGTTCGTCTGGACTGTTATCAACTCATTTATGACAGCATCAATTTCTTCGCTGGAGGCTATTGGAGCAATGAAAGTGCTTCTAGCAGGAACATTGTACGATATCTGCATTGCTTCTGGCGAATATTCGAGTAAAGGATCAAAAAGCTGCTCTAGCTGTTCTCCCAATAAATACACTAGTTTATTGTTCTCTTCGATGATTTCTTTCGAAGAAGTCTTTGGCGAATTGTCGTATATCACATCCAACACAAGGGAGTTAACAGTGTGATGCTGGAGAACTCCAAATTGAAGCAATTTTGAGCCCAACTCCTCTGGAGTCTTACTATCCATGGCTCTCATTGTGTTGGCTAAGTCTCCAGCATTGGTTTCGTCCCATTGTCTTTCTATGTTCAAAGAACCTGAGTGATTCGAGATCCGATTGTAGTTCTTCAAATTGGTGATGGCAAGAGCCCTTCTGACGTTCGATTTCTGGTATTCTGGCAAGAGGTTTTCACAGCTGGGCCAGAATCGAGATCTGCTATCCAAGATGATATTATCATACGAACTTACACCGTACTTGGTGAGTGTTTTAGCACTGATTTTCTTTGTTTTAGCGTTCTGGTACACTATCGTTAACACATTGTGGAACAAGGCTTCGTCGTGGCCCAGAAAGAAGGCAGCTTTAGGAAACAACTTCAACCACTGATCCACCAGGATCTCGTCTGCTGTCGGTACCGTGACATCAAAATGACCCTGAAGCGGCTTCAACTTGATGGGACTTCTGTTGAGACTGAGATCGCTGGCACTGTAGTGGGGCAGTTTGGACCTTTTCCCATGCTTGGTTCGTCTTTGATTCTGACTGCTGAAGAACGCTTCGTCGTGCTCTCCAGAAGCGTATCGATGGTAGATACTCATAGAAACCGACGGTTGAAAGGGTAAATTTCGAGGTTAAAGCGACTTGGTGTATTTCTGTACTGTTTCAGCAGCGATTTGAGTTCTGCTTGTGTCTTTTGGTGAGTTTTCTTGGTAACTTCAGCTCGTAGTTATATATGTTGAAGCGCTTGAACGGGTTCGTTCCTACACTAGTATACCACTTCAAATAACGGGCTCTCTACGGCGACAAAAAAAAGTCGGTCAAATCCAAACGCTTCTCGTTTCTTATCTCTACGGTCCGAACTGGTTTCTCGTCCTAAATCCCTACTCTATCCACCAATTGTCTAGTCATAAATATGTTAAATAGGAAGTATAATGAAATATTGTTAACACAAGTGTTTCATAAACATCCCTTCCCAAAGAGGAAAACAATAACAGAGGTGTATGCAGGGCCGCATCGAGGCAAGCGAGCCCACACCTTCCTTTTGTGGACGTGGATGGAGGTGTCTACTTATTGTTATGGTGGTTTGGAAGCGGGATCGCTTGGGCGAAACGTCGTTTCAGGGTGTTCTGCCGTCCCTGGGGGGGGGGGGTGCCACCAGCCTCGTTACTTAGTCCTTTCGGGAAATTTGTCAATTTGGGACATCCAAAATGTCAATACAGCACCATCAGGAAGGGTATTTGGTGGGTGAGTGGATCACGTGACCGTAGATCTGAGATTTCTCCATTATTTTTTTTAGACAAAAATGGGTGTTTTGTGTGGTAGCGCTGTGTTTTGTACGCGAATTCTTTTTGGATTTGCGTTATTAGTACTGCGGCACGGGTGTATATTAAGCAGGCACGTAAATTTTACACCTTTGCTAACATTACTATGTAATACCGAGTTACTATAGTATTGTGTTATTTGATGGTGTTATGGTGGGAGTAGAGAGAGATATTAATGTTTGAATGGGGATTGAAGGTGATAGGTTAAAGTAGTTGAGTCGTTGTTTCACATGGAAAAAAATCACAAAAACAAAGATATTTCTTAGAGTGGTAATATTGATACAGTGTTATTCAGATTAATGTCGCACCTCCCCAATCCAAATGTCTTGGTCATTTCCTTAATATTGCTTCTATTTACCACTTAAGATATCACCCACTAATGCAAACAATATCCTCTGCTGTATACTTTTAGAGTCTTTAATTGATGAAAGTAATATCACGGCTGCGTGTTAAAAATGTACTCGCATCCCGTTGAATATGTCTTTAAATGAATACTAAGTTGTCAAATTAGAAAGCTTAAATACTTCTTCACGTTAACTAAATGAATTTACAATTCCAATCAAAATGATGTCTTCAATTAGTATTGGATATATAAATATCGCTCTACGCATTTCTTATTGGCTGCTCTTGAGAGTAATCAGTTCTTCCCTTTGATTTAATTCAGAGGGACTTTTTTGCTGGCAAACAAGTCGTAGTTATAAATCGTAAAAACGGATTACCTCAGAAAGACAACCAAGGTTATTACAAGGAGCAGGATCCCGAAGAAGCCTTCTCCCACATTTTGAGAGTGTTATGTGATTCCTCAAAGGTGAAGATTCATTCAAATCCTCGTTAAAGACTGAGCAGAAATGCTTGAATGTGCTTACAAAAGAAGCCATTATAAATTTGTAGATACGACAAATAACCATTGCTCAATTATAAACCTTGTCTGTAGCTTTTTTTGGAAAGACTCACGTCATCAAATACTAGGGAGTGTCTCATAATTGTGTGAGAATTTGGCTCATTTTAATACTTTCTTTTTGCCAAACTTCAGCTTAGCTCAAGCTATTACAATCTACTACCCTACGACTTTTAAATGACGCCAACAGGTGCTTGTTTACACCAAACACTGGACATTATATAATTTATAGGAAGACATTCATATAGTTTAGTTTGTTAATATACAAGTTCATTCGAAGAATTGTTTTTACTTCCCCCTTCGATAAATATTTCATCTGGTAGTTTCATTATAACATACTACTGGCGGTCTTTTTTACCTCTAAAAAATGCCATCTATTTAAGAGAGGTGCGACATTCATCTGAATAATACTGTAAGAAACGGAGAGTAGATTATTTAATGGATATATATAAAAAATGATTAGCACCTTATACTTTTGCAATAAGTAAGTATTAGAAATTAACTAGTACCAATTATAATTATACAATTATAGTTTATGATTTATAAATTGTAAATTATAATTTAAATTTTAGCAAATCCCAGAGGCCCTGCTTATTGTTTGCCTACAATCTACAAATATAGATTATACATGGTACATTATTTGTACATGGTACGCTTTGATTCACAATTTCACTCTTTATTGAAGTTAGTTCGGGCCCTCCGAAACTTCCTGGTTTAAGATATAAGCTTTGAGTCGGGCAATTATTGCTGGCTGTTCGAGCTTTAATATGTTGATCGCTTTTACTTTCCAACCACATTTTTAGATAGCTAAATAGCTGGTTATTTATTTATTTTCATGTTTATTCGTACAATGGTGGTTATCACCATCGTCAGAACGTTACCAACTTGGGGTCTTTAGGCAAGCCGTCATTGTAGATTCCGTTTCTCCCAAGCTCGCTTTGTGTATACTCTAATCTCGCCTCGTCAAAAGATTTGCCCTTTGCATTCATTATCACCTCTATCTCCCTTTTGGCCTCTTCCAGTAGACCGTTTCTTGTGTCATTGCTCTCGATATTGGCCTCAAGATCGAAATTGGCACTGCTGAACCCTCTAAGCACGTCATCTTGGAAGCTACTGAGTCTATCGTAGAACCCGCTCTGCGTCCTCGTTCTAGTCCTATATCTATCATGTGCTTCTGCGATCTTATGTCTGAAGTGGAACAATAGAAGACATCCTACTAGCACTACAAATATCAACACATGGTGTGACTTCACTCTGGACTCTCCGTCATCATTGTAAAGATAGCCTCCGCTACCGCTAGAAGGTGGGTTTTCGGCCATATTTCGAGTTTTTCTTCTCACGCTCTTCTCGTCGGAGTGATACTACAGATTCCTGGTCTTTCTTGAATAACAATTGAATAACAATCGGATTATAAACTGTTCATCATTCGTTATAGCCGATGACTCCGTCTCTTAGGGAAGGTGTCATAAAAATGCGGTTTTAAAGGCGCAATCCTGAAAAACAAGGGCTATGAGTGAGTAAAGCTTACATAATAAAACGACATGACATTAGAGTTATATACTCGGATACTTTTACAATTTTATGACAAATGACTAGTGCAAAGCTATTTGGTAGGGTTGATGACGGTTATATGGTGAGATAGTGATAAGGAGACGGATCCGGAAATTGGAGAAAGAATTTCCATGCATCTTGCTCGATTTCAAACGTGCAATACCATATAACATGTTCAGTCTTTTAACCTTATGCTCTTATTGGGCCTCTTCTGGCTTGGTGGCATATGTGATATTAAGGTTCCTACCTCCGTACAAGTAGTTGTCCAAGTTCTGGATGGCATTCTCAGAAAGCTCGGCCAATTCGAATTGCACGACAGCGTTTCCGCTAGGCTTACCGGTCTCGTTGTACTGGATTTCAGCCTTGGTCGTTCTTCCAACGGTCTCGAAAAGCTCATATAAATCATCGTTGGTAGTTGCAAATGGCAAGTTGGCAACGAAGATAGTGTCAGACTTTTCACCGTTTCCTACAACTCCCTCGGTGAACTCGCTGTTCTTGGAAACTGTGCTTTCACTCGAGTAGGTCTCTCTTCTACTAGATCTGCTATCATAGGAGTCTCTAGTACTATAGGAGTCTCTCTCGCCCAGTTGTTCATTAGCAGCACCTCCTCTTCCTGGACGAGTATCCAACTTTCTTCCTTCGATTTCGTAACCCTGGAACATCTCAACCGCTCTTTCGGCGTCTTCTTGAGTGTCGAATACTACTGTACCAAAACCTCTGGATTTACCCCAACTATCCAATCTGACGTCGGCTCTGAGTACTTCACCGGCCTTTCTCATCAAGTCCTTCAATGCCTGCCAGTTAATGGAAAATGGTAAGTTTCCAATGAAAATCTCGGTTCCTGGCTTAGGTGGATTGTTTTCTCTTCTTCTCTCACTATGGTCCTCTCTTCTTCTTTCACTGTAGTCGTCTCTGCTACTCTTCTCTCTACCATAGTCTCTTTCCCTTCTTGGCTGGAAGTCTCTCTTCTTGTCTGGAGGAGGATAGTCCTGTCTGACGAAGATTTGTCTTCCACGATAGTCGTAATGATCAAAATTATTTATAGCATCACGAACATCGTCCTTATTAGAGAATTCTACAGTAGCCATACCACGAGACTGACCTCTGTTGGTCACAATATCAGCTCTTATTATGCTAAATTTGCCCTTAAAGATTTCCTCGACATCCTTGGAGGTACAGTCAAACGGAATGTTACCAATGAAGATGGAGTTATCATAGTTTCTCTCAGTCTTGGCTCTGTAAGCTTCTTCTCCAGAGCCACCGGCTGAGGCTGAGGCTGGGGCTGATGCAGAGTTTCCGGAATCGTAGTCTCTTCTGTTAGAGCTAGCATTAGAATTATAGTCTCTGTCTCTGCCTCCACGACCACCTCTTCTGTCGCCGTATCTGTCTCCTCCACGGTCTCCTCTTCTTCCACCGTAATTTCTATCTCTTCTACCACCGAAATCACGTTCTTTTCTATCTCCACCTCGAGAATTAGACCTACCGTAGTCTCTTCTTGTGGTTTCTCTATCTGATGAGCGAGATCTTTCTCTAACTGGAGAACGAGAGCGATCCTGTTTATTAATTAGCAAAGGTTCTAACCGATTATTGTTTCATTCAATTGCGGACAACAATAGTGCCATTCAGCCGGGAAAGTAAGAGGCTTTGAAGAGTACTTAGCAAGATCACAATACTTTTTATAGATATTCAATTAGACAAGAATCCATAGAGAATAATCACTGGATATCATTCAATCCTTTACATATTTGAACTCCTCCTTCTCCCTTGTTCTTCTAACCTAAACAGCCAGTCTCGGAAGCAACCGTCACCAAGTAGCAGCTTTCAGCACCACGCAGCAAAGTCCCAATCCGTCCCAACCATGCTAGGTTCTCGATCTTTGATCTCATTTCTATCCAGGTCCATATGTCATATTGCATCACCTACTTTCTTCTAACCTCTACCAATGCTTTCACCAACACCCCGAAAAATGTACGAATTGTCACCGCATTGAAAAAGTGTAAATTAACATACTCTTGAGTAATCGTCGATGTCCATACCCTCCATTTTAGCCAAGTTTTTACAGCTTCTTGTGTTACCTCTTCTATAGTTTTAGTTAAACTCGGTTATAATCACCAATTGGTCCAATGAAAAACGTCAAAAATTCCCCGTTTTTCCTCAACTAAAAGACAAAGTCCAAATATTGGCTCTCCACTGACCGAACCTATACCTCAACAAGCTGAAAACCTCGAGTCTTGTTCTGTAATTAAAGAGAATAAACTCGTCGTTTGCAATTTCCGTTGGAGAAATCGATTTTTGGTGAAAAGTTGGATTGGGCGCGGGCACGACCTGGATTTTGGTAGCGCTGGGTATATAAAATTGGGTGGTGATTTTTGGTTTGGTAGCGCGGTTGGGGTTGGTTATGGGTTTGTTATTGGGGAGGAGATGTCGTGGGGTTGGTGTAGGAGGGTTGAAGGGATAGGGATGAAAGGTGGTGGTAAAGTTAGCATGGGGTTGGTTTCTTGATTGGAGAGAAAAAGAAAGGATATGAAATGAAATGAAAATGTGTTGAAATGGAATAGGAGTTTAATGATTTATTGAGAGAATGTTAAGTATATATTTACAATTATGATAGAATTGGTGCAAAAAGATAGAGAATTTAGAGTAGTCGCTGAATTCAAATAAATATGATGAAAATTCAGAGAATAGTTAGAAAGACAATAGAACATCAAAAAGAGAGAATTTATGGAAATTCTTTGCTGGATTTAAGGTTATTGAAGCACTTTCAATATTGTATAGCATGTAAATATGCTAATAAAAATCAACCACAATTGTGATGAAAATTCACAATGTTTCATTCGATATTGATGAGTACCACGGTTTAACTGTATTTCCCTCTTCATTGCAGAAATAGCACCTCTTCTCCTTCTACTTCTTCTTTTCGGAGTTATCCACAATGAAATACACAGATGACATCAGCCACTAACAAAAATCAACTTATTCTTACATTAACTATACAAGCAACATCCCTCACCATAATATACACTTTTCTGCTTGTCTCGATCATTACTCGTTACCTCTCCGGGAAAGGAAGCACCAACCGTCTCTCGACTTCGGTCTCCTTGTTAACTTCTTCTTCACCATCGAACTTCAACCGCACGTTCCCATCCTTTCTATTGCCCACAACAATAGCGGGGTAGAAGGTAGTTGTCTCTGGGTACCTGGCAAGAACTTTGGTTCCATAGGCGTAATTTACGAGATCCTTCACCTCCGGTAAAGGAGGAATCAACAATATTTCCTTGTAATTGGCCTTGAAAGTCTGACCAGGATTGTTATTCTCATCTGGCTCAGGATCACGAATCTCAAACTTGATTCCGTCCCCAATTACCTTCATCACCTCACACTGTATCCATTCCTCGGAATGTCGATTCTTAAGCTTATAAGCAACTTCTGATCCGATGTATATTGGCTCCAGAGGATTATACTTCGAAGTATAGTACAGTCTTCCAACTTTTTTAGAATTGCTCTTCTTATTATCCTTCGCCTGCGAAGCGGCCGAGCTTACCGTTGGCGTTGATCCATTCTTATTACCCTTGCCTGCAACAGCTTTTTTCATACTTGGAGACTTTGAAGCGGCAGCAGCGGCTACAGAAGCGTCCTTTTCAGCTCTTTTTTGGAGCTGTTCAATCAATGTTCTCAAGTTTTCTTGCGACGTGTCTATCAATCTTTTGGCCGTGCCGATGTTGGACTTGTGGTCCACAATTTCTTCTTTCAACTTGAGAAGTTCGTCTTCCAGCAAGTCTTCATCAAGCCCACCTTTAGCATACTTACTATATATATTATCGAAGGTCAAGGACTCGTTCGAGTTGCAAATATCTTGGAGGGATGTAATTACAATGTCCCAATTGCCTTCTATCTCCAGCATCAGCATTGCAAGTGGTTGAAATTAAGAGGAACACTGGTTAAACATGGTATTTTGCACCGTGACTTTGGCGCTTTAAAGTTTCGTTTTTGACGTCGCGATATTGGATGTTGTGTGCAGGTGTTGATAATTGATTGTGAGCATGTGAATTTGATCATGTGAGTTGGATCACGCGAGTTTATTGAAATGGAAGTGGGAGGGAGGTGTATGGATATAATATGGAGAGTTGACCAAATGTGGGGTTCTTTATGCCATATGGATATCCATACTCTCCATTACTATTACAATACTTGCCATAATTACACTAATTACAAGTTTTTCATCCGCTTTCCCATTAATTAAAGTCATGTCTCTTTCTTTCCTCTGCTGCCTGCACATATACCATCCCTCCAGCAGATCCACTCTTAGTAGAGCATAGCATAAGAGGAAGCAGAATGGAATTGCAATGACAGCATTTTCACTTGTCATAGAGTTCAACCCACACATTGACGGATACAACATAACAACAATTCATACTCGCTTCACCACCACCATTAACACCAGCACCACCACCTTATCCTATCAGTGTACAGGTCTCGCCCGCACACGACCTTTAGCCGCTTAGCGTCTTCTAAATAATAAGGTCAAATACATTTAAAGGTACCAGTTTCTTCTGATCAACGGTGTGATTCTTCTTGGGTAACGGGAGCGATTGTGTTTCAGAGTGCTTGGGTGAGCTTGCGAAGTTGAGATCAGCAGCGAAATCGAGTTTTTTCCGGTTTTTCTGGTGTTTATACCCCTTTTGATCCGGTCTTTCCTGCTGTATTAGTATCTATACTAGTAGTAGTAGTAATAGTAGTAGGAGTTATTACTGAGTCCTGGTATCTAACTGTAGGCGTCGTTGTGCTTTAGGCTGTGGTGAAACGGTTTCCCCGAAAGTTTGAAATTATAGATATATCGTTTATAGTCAGCTTCCTCATAACAATCCCCACAAGAAGATGCGATGAACTTCGCTGATTCGTGTTTGGTTCTAGCAGCGCTCTTCGAAGCGATCTGTATCTGTAACCAGATCAAACACAACAAGACTAAGAAGTCTATCTACGGCCTTTCTTATGACTACATCCTCCTCAATTGGATATCGACACTAGCGTCCATTGGGTCGTCATTGAATTACTACATAAATCCAGAAGTCATCCGACAATACCGATGGAGGTATCCAGTTCATGCTGAGATTCCGGTGACTGCTGTTCTCATAGTAGCAGAAATAATCGTGTTAGTGCTGCTTTCGACACTCATGTTCCAGACATATTTCATATACCCAAAGACTCGCAATATAAACCAATGTGTGAGTGGGATGAATATGTTCTTTTTGGGCATTTTGGGAGCAGGGTTCGTCTACGTAGCGAAATTGTACGTTTTCGAAGAGTCCTCGGTGGTGTTGTTGGACTTGATAGATTACATTTGGTTCATTGCTAAAGTCACCAGTATGGTGAAATACTGTCCTCAGCTTATGATGAACTGGTTTGGACAGTGTGTGATCGGATTGCACCGGAACTGGTTTCTCTTGCAATCGGTTGGAATTGTGTTCTTTGCAGTGGGCAAGATCACCAGCGACTGGTTTTATGAGTGGTATCAGATTCCGCTCAACTACAACACATGGGCATATTTAGCAACAAGCAGTGCCAGTTTGATGTTATTTTTCATTCAGCAGGAGTTCTGGTACCACGGAAATCGACCTACCTTGGAGTTATACTATTACTACGAACATGCGGCAGATGATCGCGTATTACTGCCGACCTTCGAAGAACAGGTATCAGGTGGTTCAGTAGATGAGTTAGTGTAAACGCGACCGTTTACTGATTAAAGTCACCAAAGTCAATGAGCTATTGAACAACATACGAAACAACGTATTTCACTCAACAACTACCCTATCGCATTGAAACTGCTAGAGACCACAACAAGACTCCAATAGCATCATACGACCTCGTCATTCTCTATATGCACCAGCAGAGACAGCATTTTTTTAATCTTTGCAAAGGACGTCATGATCCAGATTCTAATCATAGCGTGAGTCAAGTAGACTCAGCTCACAAACAGATCATGGCTTTATAGAGTATCAATTAATCGCATCAATTTAATATATAACTAACAGCATACAAATCGAATGTAGAGATTCCCAATCCTTTATCGTTTTCTTATACTTTTATCGACGTCTGCCTATACTTATTGATATGTCTTTAGTCGTCTATTCGTTCATTCGAACTATGCTATCGGTATATACGAATACATACTCTACTTATTTATATGATATAGTTTAATTACAACTTCCCTCCAAGCAACTTCACTGCCAAATGCACTCCATAACTGATCTTACGGTCCTCATCTACCTCGTAGACAACGTTATCTTCTGGCTTCGCCACTTTCTTTTCGGCGGTGTTGTCAGACTCGTCTTCTATTGCTGCAACTGTATCTACTACTTCTCCAGCGTTGTCACCAATTGTTATTTCTGCTATCTTCTTTGGCTTTGGTTTAAAATCGTTCAAGTCCATGCGAGTTACGTGCTTCATCAAGTTTTCAATTTCTGCTTTCATGGCCAGTTTCAATTCGGCGTCTTTGGTAATTATGATGGCATTACTCTCCAAATCGAGCGAGTAAGCTCTCTTGGTGTAGTTTGATGAACCTATCACGGTGATGGAAGGCTCTTCTTCCTCAGGAACCGTTATCCATAGGCCCTTTGCATGATATGACCATCCTCCTACTGTGTTAACTACTCCATTCTGCCATTCGTAGACCTGAATCAATGACAGCTTTCCCACTTTGTACACTTCTTCTAAGAACTTCTTTGCAAATAAAAGGTATGCTTCCGGCAAGTAGTATGATACTCCAGCAGACTTGTAGAATGAGTTGGCTTTTGGAGATGCGGTAATGACTGTTCCTGGAGCCTTTCCGTTGATGAGTCTTTCCTGGATTTGAGGAAGCATGTTGAAATATCCAGCTGTGAACCACCATTTGATGGATGTGGAGTCCAAGAACGACAAGAGACGAAGAATGGCTGGTTTCTCGGTGGATTTGTCACTTTGTGCTGGGAACAAAGGACTGAACTGTGAAATTGGATACACTATGGTATCAAAGTTGTCTGTATCTGTGAACTCATCGAAAGCCGAGAGTTTGTGCTGTTTCAAGAGTGGTTCCAATAAGTACAGGGAATCGCTGAGGAAACGATGGAGGTTCATTTGGGGCTCACAGGAGTTATTTGACGTTGGCCAAGCGAGTCTGAACCCTTGGACGAGCTTGGTGCTTTGCAAGATCTGGTAACTGAGCGATGATACCGCCATTTGGATTCTAAAGTAGTAGTCGGTGAGTGATTTGCTCTTGAACACGTAGTATCTATCTTGTCTATCAGTGAAGTAGTCCTGGGACAAGTTGGCACCTGACAACATGATTTCGTCGTCAAATCCGTACAACTTCATGTGCTGAAGGCCCCAGCCTTCGTTGATACGTCTTGGAGCCAAATGCTTGGTGAAGCCCAGCAAATGGGGCGTATGGTACATTCTAATGTCTACTCTATGTTTTCCGTGTTTCTCCACGAGTGGGACGAGAAGCAGAGCAGAGCATGGAGCTTCTGGTGCTTCACGAGTGCCTCTGAGAGCGTCCGCAAGGATGTAAACCTTGAGGTTTTCGTTGTTTGTAAGAGCGGTATCGATACAATCCACGAGTTCGACCTGGTGCTTGCCGATATAGAGGGTACTCAAGAACACACGCTGGTTGGCAGCCACGATCTTGGCCTTTAGCGACGAGTAAAACTCATCGGGTGCGGTGATGATGTTGATATCGCCCTTGTTCATGACGAATCTCGGCGCGATGGCGTCGAGCTGGTGGAAGATGCTTCTGAGACGGGGATGGAACGAGTCCACCACTTCTGGAGCCATTATGGGGTTGTCTGTGGCGAACGAACGAGCCGAAGCGTCGGCAGCAGGCGACTGGTTTCGTGAGAACAAGTACGAGTACACTGACAGGATCATGGGTAACGGAGGAGACGCTTTTCTTGCGGCGATGGCTGAACGAGGGTTGAGTAGACGGCCTCTGTTGATCCACATGGAAGGGCGAACAGACGAAGGAAACAACAACAAGAAGAACGGGGAACCAGAGTCTGTGATGGTGGTGGAAAGAGAAGTGACAGAGAAACGAAACGATCAACAGCGACGGAACGACGAGGTGGAGGAAGCGAGAGAGAGAAAGAAATAGCGAGAGAGAAAGAAATAGCGAGAGAGAGGGAAATAGTGAGGGAAAAGGGAAGAGAAATGAGAAGAGAACAGAGAAATAGAGAGTGAATACAGGGGGAAAAGAGGGGGAATAACGAGGAAACAGAGAGGGAAAGAGAGAAAACAGAGAGGAATAACGAGAGGATAATGAGAGAATAAAGAATAACGAGAGGAAATTGGGAGTGTGGTGAAGAGAAGCGAAGAGGAGGAAGGAAGAGTGACAGTGTTGTTGGGGAGAGGAGGGAGGAAATAGTGAGGGACGGTGAGGGAGAGCGCGAGAGGGAAAAAAAAATGTTTCGTGGGGGAAGCGAGTTATGGAAAGAGATGGGAAAGATGGGAAGAGGTGGGAATGAGATGGGGGAAACTGGAGGGTTAGTTGATTATGCTGAAGTAGATAGAATGGATGATATGAGGGAAATTAGAGTGAAAGAGAGAGATAGAGATAGAGAAGAGAGACTACGGAGAGATACGCTATTATCGAAATAGTGAGAGAACAGTGAAGAAAATAAAGAGATGAGAGGAGAATAGCGAGAATAGCGAGAATAGCGAGCCTAACGAGAAAAGCCACTAGAAATTGCTACCTACAGAGATAAATCTCCACCACCACCACCACCGACAGATTCTACCCCCTAGAGAAAACCATTTACTTTCACCATTCATTACAATATTAATGACAACAATAACAACAAAAATAAATGATAACAAATAATAATACCCAACATAGTGATGGGAAATGGAAAATGCTTAACTTCTTAATGAAAAAAATAGAAACGTCGGAAAATATTATGGAACGGGGCAATGATCTGATGCCTAGTGTCAGCACTAGTCAGCACTAGTATCGGAGTCGTTGCGAGATGGTGGCAGTCGTTGTAACAGTAGAAATTACTGAATTACCGATTTTAGCTATACATTTCTGGTTAAATATCATCACTTCAGTGGGGTAATGGACCCGTTCGCGAGGCGACCGTCGTGCTGAAGAAAGTATGCTTACGGCCCACAAAATGATGATCTTCAGAAACCCCGTACCGGAACATCGTCGTTATCAAACATTAAGGTTTTTAGATTACGAGACAAGAAAACCAGATTTTTCTACCCTGACAATGGAATCTTGTACATTTTGTTATCTCTGCCTTTCTACACTTTTCACAATCCTTCCCTCTTCCTGTAAGCCCAACTCTAACCATCAGTCCAACAACAATCGCAGCATAGCGGCAATACCGAGATTCATCACCAAACCGTAATTCTCGGTGTGCTGAGGGGCGATGTTGGGACAAAGATAACGACAGCGAACAAAAACTCCGCATAGCGAGAAAAGCCCAAAACGGCGGGGCGCGTAGCGAGAAATATCTAAATTTTGTGCCCCCAACAAAACAAATAACGGGCGAATCCATTTTTCCGTGCCGGACAATGAATAACGAGAAAAGTCTCGCTATCTTTATGTTTGATGGGAGATTGTGTTATGTTGGTGGAGATTGTGTTATGTCTATGTATGGGTCTGTCTGTTTCTCTATGTATTATGCGTATGTAGATGTCAATATCTACGAGTTCCATTGACCAGGAATCTACGAGTTTAAAAGTCTTGTCATTCACTTTGTCTTGGCTTTCTCCAATCGAAACCACCGCCACGGCTTCTCCCAAGGAATATAAACATAGCGTAGATCACTACGTCATTATACACACCGGCCAGTGAATTACCCGTTTTGGGCTTGTTTCCCGTGCCATTCGAACCTTTTGGGGGACTTTGGCTTCGTTTCGTCTTCTCTTCCGTTCCGAGATGGAGTGAAAGGAGTGAGTCCACCGAGAGAGTCAAGTCGTAGCGAGAACTGTCGTGGTGGAAGTGGAAATTGAGCAATTGGCCGTGCTGGCAGGACGGGGCTGAGGTGTCTTCTTGGAGGTGTTCTGATTGACGGATTTGACGGATTGGGGGGTCAACGTGGATCATTGTATTGGTCCTGATTGCTTAATTAATGCCAGAATGTCATACATGTAATTGTACGTAATACAATGTGGTACTTCCCATATTGTTCCAGCATTGTTATCGGGGCTCCCATTCTTGATAGTAGCATTAATTGCTACGATACATTATTATTTTTAATATTATCATGATAACCATTATTTTTGTAGTATGTCCTCCCTAATTCACCACGGCATCTTAAGCCGTTTTTCCGCTCCGCTTAGCGGCCAAGAACTTGGCTCTATTCCTTAGCATCGTGTGATAAGAACTGTCACTAATTGGATTTCTCCTTAGCGAGAGAATTTCCACCTTGCTCGTGGTACCAACGAGCCTAACGAGCCTAACGAGCACACAGCAAATAGCAACTGCAAGGGTACTGACGAATGACTATACCAATTAGGGATCATCCGAAAATTACTTATCTTGGAAAACCGTCCCCCAACCGTCGCTGTCTCACGGCATCTGAAATCATAAGCCTTGTTATGAACTAATCCCTCTCCACATTATTCACTAACCTTGGACTGCCACCGTGGAGAATGCAAAAATGGCCACGGAACAGAAATTGCCTAATTAGGCAATCAGCCATTTTGCGGCAATTCCACGGGACCGTCGTCGTTATCAATTTCATCGTCATGATGGTGTCTGTATACTTGTTCTGGAATAATAGAAGGAAGGGAATATGAAGGGATAATTGTAAGGAAGATCGTGAGCTATATTCCACTCCTCGTCATGCTCTATGAAAATGCTCGTATCCGAGCAAACCTCAATGGTCACACGCTCTGTCACCTAAACCTGAATTGTGGGGTACGCTGTATTGAAGTAAGCTTTTTAGCACCCACATGAATTGAAACACGACGGTTAGGGGCATGGATGTACATTGCACATATCAAGGCTAACGCAAGCAAGGAAACTCCTCTCCTCGTTGCTGTTTTGTTAAGTCGCTTGACAACGATCTGTTATAAGACAGTATGTCATCTATTTACAAGTATCTAATAATAGTACATAGTGCTATATGGTTTTACTTTGGATCCCCCCAGTCGCCTGACAATTGAAACCGAACCAACTTGCCTTGTGTCTTCCAATCTTGAATGGATCTTACCGTTGCTATGGAAAAGTGAAAGGTACCTAGTAGCCTTGAGTTAAGAGCATTTACAGACGAATGCATGAAGATGCACTACATGATGTTGAAAGATGGTAGAGGGCAATTCACATATCGTATGATTTTCAATCCATTCATGACTAGCATTACATCCTTATCTCGTCTTTCCGCCTGCAGCCTTAACGTTAATGACGTCTCCGTCCTCTACAGCGTACTTCTTTCCGTGTCTGTATTGCTTACCACTGCTCTTGAGTTGAGCCTCGTTGAATGGTGGTTGTTCAGTCTTCAAGTCCAGCCATTTGTATACCAAGGCACTAATGAACGTCTTTTGCAAGTCGGTGTGAATCACACCTGCTGCTTCTGGAGCGGTGCTTCCTTCACGAAGAGTCCATTGATGGGCTTCCTTTGGTCCACAAGTGTAGAATGAAACTAGATGTAAAGCTTGCCTCATCTTATCAACAATTTGAGGAATTGCACTTCCTTCTATTTGGTTCAACTCGTTAAGTTGCGTTTCGTATTGAGCACTGAAGATAGCCAAGAGATCTTGAGGGCTGTTTTGAGAAATCCATTCTTGAACTTGGGGTAAGAATTCATTGGTTTGACTCAAGTAATCCTGCTCATTAACATTCAATAAGTAAACTGTAGGCTTTGCTGTCAAAAGATTGTAGCTATTGATGATTTCTATCTCTTCCGTGTTCCACAGTTCGTTTATGACTTTGTTTCCTTCGTAGAGCATGTCTTGGATTCTCTCAAGAACATCGAGTTCTTGTTGGATCTCGGCTTTGTTGGCATTAGGACGTTTAAACAACTTGCTGACTTTTTCTATTCCCATTTCGATGAACTCCAAGTCTTTTAAGATCAATTCATCATTAACGATCATCAAGTCTCGTACTGGATCAACTTTGTTATCTTCAATGTGGACAATTTCATCATCTCTGAAACCTCTTACTACCTGAAAAATACCGTCAACTTGACGAATATCGGCCAAGAACTTGTTTCCAAGTCCGGATCCGCTGCTGGCATTTCTTGTTAATCCGGCGATATCCCAAATTGTCAAATTTGAAGGCACTTTCTTCTCCGATCCAAAGACCTTTTGATAGTGGTCTAGTTTCTCCAGAGGTACTACAACCAATGATTTCTCCGGTTCGATGGTTGCAAATGGATAGTTGGCCGGGTTTCCCAAAGTGGACTTCGTTATCGCCTGAAAGAACGTACTTTTGCCCACATTGGCTAGCCCAACGAGTCCCAGCGATAGGTTATTAGATGGACGACCCAAGTAGTTCTTGATCTCGGCCACGGGATCGCCTTTCTTAGCGAGTAAACGGACAGAAACGGTCAAATTTCGTACGAAAATTTTCATTTTATGTAGCTCCTATGTACTTCCAGACTATCCAAGGCCACTCCAGATCAGAAATCACTGCTTTTACCTCGATAACCGACGATTCTCTCCTCTGTCAAACTCCATTTGGAACCCTTCAAATTCGCTGTCTGAAAAATTTTGAGAATTTCGCAACGCAAAAAAGTGTCTGCTTAGAAAATAAAAATGGCCCCAAAAAGTCTGACGATAAACTTGAAGTTGATGGATTGGTGAATAATGGAGAGAGGAGACCTGCAAAGAGGATGGATGTGGTTGTTGTTACTGAAGAGGAGGGTAGGGAGTGATTTGGTGAAGAGAAATGGAGAAATTTGGGCGAAAATTCGTAGAGTAAGTGGGGTATTCTGCTTCTATACATCTGGTGACAAAGCCAAAGGTATAAGGGTAATGTTGTCTTATATATTAGTTTGACGAATGGATTCGATTTGAAGGCGACAATTAAGGAAATTATAAGTCAATGGGCTACTTATAGTTATAGTAAACTTCTTTGACTGTTGTTAACAATTCTACAAATGGTATCACCACTCCATCTACACTACCAACTGTTGTCTATAATGAAACGTGCATAAACTAAGTATCAGGTATTAATTTAGAATTAGTGAAGTATATTTATAAGGAACACAAGGCTTGTGTTATTAAAAGAATCTTAATAATGGGCTGCAAAAGTAAGCAGCCATATTATTCTGTATGCAAAGGAAACTTAGCCTGAATACTGGTTAATCAGTCTAAGGGCTATATTGTTTGTGCTGTGATGGAAGTTGGTAGAGAGTCAATCCGGAACACCTTACAAAACGAAGGCGAACTTAGACTTGTCTCTCAAGGTACGTCCGTACTTGTAGAACATGAACGGCACTGGGATCATGAGAATGGCCACACATCCCAACAAAGTCGAAGCCCATTGGATCTTCATGTTTGTGAACATCTGTCTGGCAAATAATGGGAAGACAGCACCGAAAGCAGATCTCAAGAACGTGTTACCAGCTAAAGCAGAAGCGGCAAAGAACAAGTAACAGTCGATAATGTAGTTCATACAAGGCAAGAAAATCAAAATCAAACCAAAACCAACAAAACCAGCACCGACGGTAGGAACCATCCAGTGAACGCTCGCTGGGTAAGATCCAGCCCATCCTAACCAGAAGATACCTCCGGCAAAGAAGAATGAACCAACCATCATAGGAGGCAATCTTTCTTCTGGAACTGGCTTTCCTCCGTTGTTGTCCATAGCAAGATTGTATCTCTTTTCGAAGTAGATGATGACAAGACCACCAAGACAAGTACCAACCAACATAGCAAGATAAGGCAATTCAGCGACACCTTGTGCGAAATGGTATTGACCCATGAAGATAAGGGGAATAGCAGTCAAGAACAAGTAAAGCATACCATAGATGAAGGCATTGTAGAGAGTGATCAAGAACAAGATTGGCTCGGTGAACAACATAACCAATGGTCTGGTGATGTTCTTCTCAACGATTTCCTTCATACTCAATGAGATTTCTTCCTGTGGAGCAAAGATACCCCAATTTCCAGTTCTTCTTCTCAATACTTCGGCCTTTCTAACCAAGATGATGGCGTGATGAGTCTCTTCCAAGACGAACGCGTTTAAGAAGAAAGAAAGTGCACCGATGAAACCACAGACGTATGAGGTCCATCTCCATCCCAAGTGTGGGTTCTTAACAATAAATCCACCAATGATAGGGGCTAACATAGGACCACCGAACAAGATCATGGCAAACACAGCAATAGCAGTACCTCTGGCTTTCGCCGAGAACAAATCGGCCATGACAGCAGCAGCAACGACTAACGGAGCTGCACCGACAAAACCAGCAAAGAATCTACAGATCATAATGGTTTGAATGTCCTTGGCAGTAGCCACGGCGAATGAGAAACAGATATAACCGAATGACGAGATGACCATGACAATCTTACGTCCGAAAAGCTCGGACAATGGACCGTAGATGATAGGACCACTGGCAAAACCCATGACGAAAAGAGAAGTACCCAAAGTGGCGGTGGTAGAACCAATATGATATTCCTCCATAAGTTGAGGAGCTCCCTCAGCAAAGAGAGCCGATCCCATGGATACGGAAAGAGCTGCCATACCGACGGAGGCAGAGTATGCTACCTTTCTCCAAAGAGCGAAGTTATGAGGATGAATAGGGTCATTAGGACCATCGTATCCGACGACATATGGAGCTCTGTCTGGTAATGCTGGTGGATAAGGACGGTCGTTACCCATTTTTGGCAAAGGCTCGTCGGTATTGTTAGCAGCCTCGATCAACTCGTCGGCATTAGTCATTCTTCTACTCAAGCTTCTGGAAGCAACGGTATTGGATTCGTAACGAGACAATTCGTCTCCACCGATAGGAACCATTTCCTCGTCGACACCGAGTTCCAAGTCTCCTCCGAACGCTTCTGGTCCCGAAGTAGCAGCATCGTCCGAAGACTCGTATTCCTTTTGGTTGTTGTATGACGAGATGGTATCGTTGTGGTGATGGTTATTGGTGTTAGCACCGGAGTCGGCATTGGTATGGGACTCCTTTGCGGAGCCAAGCTTTTCACTGTCTTGGGAAGACATTTTGATAATTTTGTTGGAACGAGTCCTATTGATTTATGAGGTAGTAATGAAGTTAATATGGGTATAATTCAGAGTCCTGAAAAACCTATTAACCAAGTGAAATATCAGAGTTCTATGAGTCTATTTATTAGTGATGATGATGGTGAAGAAGAAGAAGAATAATAATAAGATAGACACTCCTATTAGTATTCTATGCTTATATCACGACAATATTTGATTTCAAAAAGAGACCCTTTCAGCGTGATTTTCTTCCTTTTTAGATAACCCTTCGCCTAAATGACAAAACGTATAACCAACACTGTTATACTACGCTAATGGTTATGGTTGTGAACAAGTATGGTACAGCCGATGTATACAGTAACAATAACAGTACAAATACACCACTCTTTCTTCGAAGACAATTGGAAATTCGCTACTCTCAACGATAATAACTATAGCTCTCGCTCAAGATCAAGAATCCCCTGGATATATATCCTCTTCTCCACAACCACAACCACAACTCAAACAAAGGGACATCACTTCTGTTTTATACTCGGTAACAACAGCCATTGAGGTTGGGTTCCGTTTGCATTTAATCGGACAAAAAGGAAAATTTTTCTGCTTCGGGAAAAAGCCGAATTCCGGGGACGCGCGGTCGGAATGAAACAAGCCACCCCGAAATGACTATTTTTGAGGATTGCATCCGTGCCGCAGTAGTTAAGGCCCGAGATGATGATGGTGATGATGTTGCTGCTGTTGCGCTGGGTGCGCGGCTCCCCTAGAAAATAATGGCATGGCTGACATTTAGATTTCAAGTAGTTGACACCGTCGGTTAGAAATGTTGTGGAATTGAGGTGCGAACTGCCGATGTGGCCAACATGAGCATTTGGTGGAGAAGGTTCAATTGATCCAAGGAAGTGGTTTCCATTTCATCCGCCATCTAACTGTTGCAATGGAGGACGGCGGTTAAAAATCAGCCTTTTCTCAACGTCTACGGATAGACTTGTTACGGATAGATTTTGCATCTTTCTTCTCTATCCGAACCTGATAAGACCCTTATTAAGCACCGGCAGTAAAATTCGTTGTATATGCAAGATTGGGCCAACACGGATATAATCAGTTTGGCGCCTAGCGTGTTAAGCCGATCTAGTGAGCATATGAACCCAAGCAATATGCGGAGTTTGCAAGATCCAACAGTATAATAACCGCACACTAATGATGAAACTTAGGAGTCTTATGGACCTTCTTCAAGTGCGCAAGCCAGTTGGCAATAGAATCTGATAAACTCTATTTTGGTAGAGGATCGCTATGACTAAAACAGATAGACTTTGAGATCGGTTCGGAGTTGCGACGGCAATAACGCACAATACGGCAATCCGGCGATAGTTCTAACTTGGGAGCTAAGGGAGCTATGCGGTTCCAGGGGGATTCGGCCGCAAGAAAAATCTAGATGGTCGGATTTGCCAGATGTGTGAACAATGCAGCACGTGCCGAGGAAGGAATTGTACAGTCAGCATTAGATTAGTAAGAATCTCAGCCGGTGGAAAGAATTTATACCGTTCTTTACCGAGAGGACACATGGGAGATAAAGTTATAAGATAGTTCTATTTTAAGAGTCACACTCCTATTAGATAGTGCGGTAAAGAACTCTTCCATTAATATGTCTTTTACTGCAATTATGAAGTGATTTTTAATACAGTATGTTGCATTCATTCGGGAACATTCCATACGTTTCATACGTTTGTAGGAGGCAAGGTTTTATATGACTACGCTATATGTTATACTATATGTTAAAGTTACTCTATATTACATTGGTTGAAATGAGTATTAGCTTCCTCACATGATTTGACGTCGAGGAAACAACTTCAATACTGAGAACCGCTAAGTCCACTTCAGTAGTATAGTATATTATTCTCTACACTTTGGTAAAAACATTCTATTTTCTGGTCCTATGTGAAACGAGAATGTTTACTTGAATTGTGCTTTGTAAAACGTCTTATCTATACGTAGACTGGTAGTGCGCAACAAAGCTGTATTCTATTCTTTGTTGCGCGAGTAAGAACAAATATCTACAGTACTAACGGTGTGATAAAGGTGCTCTATACCATGACTTAACAATTTTTTCTATGATCGCAAAAATCTGTTGCGAAATGTTTTCATCATTTTCACAACTAGGTGATGAACTGATGGAAATCGGCAGATTAACCCCCTAGATGAGTCAGTTTACCCCCTACTCGATGACCAGACTGTTTCAGAGTTACGGTGATGAAACATCTCCCTAGATCAACGGTTGCCTCATACTGTGAGTTCAGGAGTGCGATTTTAGTCTAGACCTGGAGCCAAGCTTAGATCTTTATACACAGCTAGCGAGAAGTCATAACACTGCCTTAAAATAGTGCTCTCCCTGAAGAGGGAAAGTCTCTTCTACAAAGGGAGTTGAAATGAGAGTGGCTATGTAAATTTTAAAGATATTTATGTGAGTTGCCTCTACAAGCACACAGCAACATGAAGCATGCACCTTGTTGTATATGTGCAACCGATGTTGACTATTGATGATTTCAAAAATAGCAACATACTACGGGTGGATCATCATGATGCTTTTTTTCTTAATTTAACTTTTTTGATTTGATTTAGTTATTTAGACGTCCTCCCTTGCCTTAAAAAAAATGATTATGCGACAAAAAACCGTACAACAAAGTTGGTGCATTTTGCATGCCATTGACACACTTGGGGCGATGCCTGAGTAGATCATCATCGTCGATGTACCATTGCTCCAGGTTATTGTTAGCCTCACAATCTACACTCAAATAGGACTTAGGTATGCTATTCCCATCGTCGACAACCCGTTCCTGAATATTGAGGTGAATTTTTCAGCTCAATTATTCAATTACGAGTGGGCACACATACGAAGAGGCGAGGATTTTGTTGATCGTCTATCTTGTACTACAATTATGTAACTGAAAGTAACTAAATGTAGCTCGATGTAGGTCCATGTAGCCCAATGTAGCTGAAATGTAGCACATGTAAAGGGGATCCTGTGCGTGAAACATGTTCAGTTCATTGGAGTCATCCCTCACAGCTCATCCCGTCGACAACTTTAAACTTCATGACCTTTTTGATGTCTGACGCAAGTAAGCTCTAATAGTTATACTTGGACTAATGTATGTACCAATAGCTAAGACCTATTGTATGTCAGGACTTATGGTTTAAATTAACAAGCAAGGGTTAATGACGACCCTTGGTAACTCTTTTACGGTACTCTACACTTGAATGAGAGATAAATGCTCTACGCTTGGACCAGGGTTAAAACCACTTCATAAGTTCGTAAATAGTATTCTCATCTCTCGTATGGACTGACCGTTCATGAAAAGACTTGGTTGGATCAAGCAAGTAGCGCCTACAGTAATCAAAACTTTGTAGCACCACATGTACTTGATCGTAGCCTCTACCAGTTCAGTGAAACTGACACCTAATTCAGTTCACCTTTGTCCATTGATAGCATTCGCTTTTCCTAGTTTGAATCATCCGTGGACTACCTCTATCGCTAGGGATCAACACTGCAGGCACGGCGGCTGAATTACAATACAAATGAACAATATTTACAATTCGCTGTTCAATAGTGATCAACTCTGCAGTGTCCGGGCGGCCTCCGTAGATATTGTCAATGAGCGGCCGTGACTTACATCAATAGCATTGGTAAATACAACAACATAGACGTAGTAACGTTTTTTTCGGTAGGTACCATGTACTGTTAATGCGAGGCATACGGTGCAGCGACAATATAAGAGCCAGAACCCGACACCACGTTCTATTACATGTGTATACGGAATCTGCTTCCTGTTGCGTTCGTCATAACCACCTCTATCGCCTGGTTTGCCGTGAAAACTTATGTCGACATTATTACCAACAGGGAATTTATACGCGGGCATCGGTACAAATTAAGAGGGGCGTCCTTAATTACGTGCGCCTAACAATAAACCCTTACAAATTTAAGCGAGCTGATTTGTGTTGACGCAGGAACGCAGCGAAAGTGGACCGTTTTCATATGATAATTTGTAGGGGGCTAAAGATCGTAGGGGGCTGAAACTTAACAGGGGGGGTCAGGAATTCGTAGGGGGCTGGGAGTGTAGGGGGTTAGGGATGTTTTTGGGGGGTGGCGATGCCGCGATGCCGTCCTTGTGGGGGGCATCGGTGACCTTCTATTCTATGGGGTACTGATGCCTCCGTGGAGAGTGAAAAAAAGTTGGTAGAGGTAAGTCTTTGGCAATACAAGAGATAATGGGTAGATATGGATACGAGGGTCTGATTTCAAGAGGTAACTTCTCACGAAGGGTGATCGAATGATTAGCAAGCTTAATGTTCTTGGAATAGTTTTACATAAAATGGAGTGATCACTGGTTTGGATACAACTTATGGTTATCTGTTCATGTACGGGGTCATGTATAGATCAAATAACCAAGCATCGGAAAGCCGGGGAGCACCCTAGTCCATGGTCTAGAGTCGCCACTAAATGCAAAAGTGGGATACGGAGTAAAATGTTGTTGATCTTATGGTAGGGGGCTCGATGCATTGCGATTTTTCGCATCCAAGCACATAATCCGCAATCGATGGGCCGATTTCACTACTTCAAGCTTTCAGTAATAGGCCAAATTCAGGGTATTTGCTTTGTCTAAGTCACATTTCATTCATGAATACAAAGGGCCCAACCCTGAAGTGTTACGAGTATTCCTCTACAGTTCTTCCTGGTCTAAAAACCATATAACTCCCACATCTTATCTAATCATGTCGACGTTGATTTACCATCTCTCGCTCGAAAAATTTTTTTTGAACTTCAGTTACTGTCTCCAAATTTTTCAATTACATTGTTTTATAATATGTTAATGTGATATGTGCGAAGTCATAAACTTCACACGAGAACGCCTCGCATTATAGGATTTCATACTGTAGCACAGTGAATAACGGCGAGCTTCATGTAATGCACTCTGGAGGATCATCGATTAAAAGGCAAAAAACATGGTAGGACCGTACATGATACAGGATTGACGAGAAATGCATCTTGACAATCGGCATTGTTGACTATTTTGTATTTCTTTTTAAGACTAACAAAGATCTTTGATTCCGCTTATTCCATTGAGTACCTGATCCAGAAAAGCATGTGGGAATCGGTCGTAACGACAATGGAGAATCGAACAATAAAATGTAAATAGTTGGAAACCACTGCTCTCGCTTTTTGATGCATTCAGACCCTCTTTGGGTCCCTATATGCCCTTTACGAGCGAAAGCAACTATTCTTTATAATAATATAGCCATATAGCAGAAATGAAAATTTTGGGTTTGGGGGAATGACCACTCGCAAATTAAACTTTCTTAAACACTGTGAGCAATGTATCACTGCATGCTTGATTCAAATGGTATCTAATTGCAACTATTTGGAGCCCCTCAAGCACCCATTAAGAGCCGTTTGAAGCGTTTCACAATGAATTTTGAATTTCAGGGAGAGAGAGTAGGCATTGACAAGTCTTAGCGAATGCTAATAAGGTTTCTGATTCGGCTTGCGATGTTGACGTCGTAACCTTCGCTCCCTGCCAATATTATGGAACAAAGAACTGTCTTTCAGCTTAAACGCTGTACATCGATCCTTAAGTGGTCAAGGGGACGCCGAAAACAGTTTACTGATTGAACACATACAAATAGACAATGATAACTAACTTGCACCGTTACGCCTGTAATACTTCGGAGAGCAATCGCTGCCGAAAACTTGATCTACTGTTTATGATCCCGTTCATCTGTACGGCATTTGTCCATCGATAGTCCAGATAAGGTTGGTTGGGCGATTCATTTGATTTCGAGGTGACTTCTTTGCAATGGTGTGCATGCTACATATACAACCGTTTTACAGATTCTGTGGAGTGCATGTTGAAGGATTTTTTTTTTGCTGGTAAGTTGAGACGAGCATTAGGGAGTATAGCTATGGGCGAGTAGCAGCAATTCCTAATAGTGAAATTTCAGTATGTCGAGATCCAAAATAGTGAAACTGGTTGGTCGCGTACATAACGTCCAAAATGTACATACACGGACACTAGGCACGTAGTGTGTGGCATATGAATTAGACAAGATGAGGATCAGGCTAGCTTGGATCTAGAACTGAAACAGCGTAGGCGAGGCACTAGAACTGGCAAACCGTCTCTAAGTGCCAGCTTAGCGTAAACTTAAAAATCCTCGGCCACTTCGGCCGAGATATTCTTCTGGACATCGAGCGAAAAAATGAAAAAATCTTCTCGTCCCAACACTCGTGGTGCACGTCACGTGTGTCCCCAGCAATTGCCCCATACAAGAGCTATATACACGCCAAACATCATTCCATAGTTAACGATTTTTAATTGCAACTCACAACGATTTGTAGTGGTGTTATCAAGAACACCAGATTGGATTGTTTTAGCTGCAAATTGAAGCCTAGAAAAAGTACTTGGTAGCGAACTCCACCGTAGATATCTGGTGAAATCCGTGGTAATGCCTTTACTGTTACTAGACTTGCCTAAAGCGGTGAGAAAGAGCATCATTCTCTTTCTTCCCCAACAAGACCTTATCAATTTGGCAACTACTAATTATGAGTTCTACGACCCATGTATGCAGCAACTTTACAAGAGAATACTTATTCAATCGGACCCGGTATTGACCAATGATCCAGACGGAAGGAAAAACGACTTTTTGGATGGAAACCTTACCGTCATTTACGGATTCAGACATAACTCAAAGCTGGGGAAGGTGTATACTTTAGAGACGCAATTAAAGTTGGTGAATGCCAGATTGGCGGTATTGAACCAGTCACTCGGTATAAACCCAGCATTAGTGGAGTACATTCAAGAAATCAGTGTTATTTCGGAAAATGGGGAATTCAACGCCCATGATGGCATTAAGGGGAACCTTCAAGCACTAGCAAAGCATTTGGAAGGCCACACAATTGATAAATTTTTCATAGGAGACTCTAGATTAAGGACTCAGGTTGATATCAGTAAACTCTCGCTCAAATATGTGGTTATTGATAATGTCAGTCAATTTGAAGTGGCGAACCTAAACTCTTGTGTGGGACTATCGATTTCTTTGGATACAACGAAAAACTTCAATGTAGAGAAGTTTAAAGAGCTTCCTTTGGAATCGTTGATCTTGCCTGATGATGAAACCAAATATTGGGAGTTTGTTGATGATATTTTGCTAGCAAATGAGATTCAATTGAAGGTATCAACATTCAAGTTACTCTTCTGCAAAGATCTCTCCAAGAATACCAAGCTCGCCCACAGTATTTACTGGCCACATATTCATAACTTAGAGATCTTGCTTGGACATGAGAACGAGGACCAGGATTTTGTAATTGACTTACTTAACTTGATTCCTCTTGAGCATTGTATTCACCTTCAAAAGCTTTCAATCGTTCAATTAGGTACTTACACCACGCACAAGAGCAATGAGGCTTTTGACATTAATGTGTTCACCTTCATCGACAACCTTGTCCAGATTCAATCGCAATCGCTCACCAAATCCAGGCTCAATTATATCTCAATAAAGCATAACTTGCCAGCTACTGCAAATTTCCCAGATGGATTCGAAGGAAACTATTTAAGGCGGTACAAACTATTTGGTGATGTGCTTCCAAAACTTTTGGTGAGTAAAACAGATGAGGAACAACAGAAGATTAACTTATTCTTACCCAATGTGTTTCAAACATTGGCTTGTTATGATCAACCAATGAACACTATGTTATGGAATGGATGCAAGTGTCCTCATTGTGAGGACTATTTGGGAAAGTTGGATGACTTTTTGATGTACCACAAGTATTACAACCTTGAATTGAAATCGTACAAAGATTTGAATTCGTCATTAATAATGTTCACTATTGGAGCATATCTTAACTCAAGATTTAACAACAACGAACTCCTAACGGGGTTATCATATTTACACTACCCCTTAAGCAACCGCTTATGGAATTTTCACGACAGTGCATTAAGTATCCCATTCAGATGCTACGACGTTCAAATCATTGACCAGGGAGAGTTTGATGAAGAAGTTGAAGAAGAGGCATTCTTAGATGCTACGGATGCGGTCACTCATTGTAAATACAACGCAGCAGTCTACAATAGAAACATTCCATTGAGTATCTCTCATTATCTAGATGATTTGGTTTTGAAGTTGATCAACTTAAATAGAGGAGATGCCGAGGCATTTGAGTTAGGAACAGAGTTCAGAGATGGTGGTGATAGTGATGACTTGAAGTTGAACATCAATAAGTTGGTATTGAACGGAATTAGCTACAACCTCGACAGAGAGTTGAACGGAACCCACTTTTTCGAGGACGTTCTAGATTTTTAAGGGGTCGGGCTATCAAAATATTACTCCGGAACATGGTTATGAACGGAAGAATAAGTCGAATACGATAGTCCTTTCCCGAAATGAAATCTTCATCACAAAGAGACAATAGATTTATTTTATGAACATATGTCTAGAGTAGGTTCGGGGAGAATGCACTCCCCAAGCGTTCAATAGCTACTGCAAAGCAAAACAAACATGGCATCAACAATGGTCATGGAAATGTATGTATTTATGAAAAAAATGTGTGTTTTCGTATGGTTTGGTCACTTGTAGAAGAAGATTATATCGTTTTTAACGGTACCAAGACAAGTTTGTTGAATACTAACCTGTTACTGCTGATCTTTATCAAGCTTCTATTCGGTATCGGCAACTATTTCGGAAGAGCTGCTTTCCCGGATAAATAATAAAAAGTTGATGAGGTGGGCGTTAAATAATAATAATAATAATAGATAGCATTTCCGAAAGTACATAATCCATTCCATAATGGAATAGACCTGGCATGCAAACGAGGCAACTAGTAGAGCCTATACTTGAATGTTTCAGGGTATTATTAGACACTATGGCATGCTATGTCGTCTAAATGAATAGGTGGGGATAAAGGACACGGCGTTTCGTTATCGCTTGCCCATTCCTGAACTACCTTCTTGCCATTTGTGGTAGCTATTTTAAGTATGTACGTGGAGATACGAAGGATCTAGGGGAGGCCTACATATAAGTAACAAGGGTGCAGAAATAAGCTTTTTAGGGCAAGATGTATTATGCACAATTTGTGTTCTCTCAGATATTTTTCACATAGCCGTATTTTGTGATGAAATAGGAATGATATACTGACCACATTACGTCAAGAGCATTGCGGACATCTGAGTGTCTTGCTGGATGACCCCTGTTTTTTGACTCATATTTCCATACTGTCAGCCCGGTTGTCATCTCGTAGATGAAGCTCATCACAGCTCATTAGTACCGCCAAGATGGATTAATTCTGGCGGCTTTTTATGATCGACATGGCCGTTAGATTAAGCTAATTTGCTGATCGTCGTTGCTATGGCTTTGGGGCATCACAAAAGGGGGCGTCCTGAAATCGATCTTGTGGGGAGCACCCTCGTCGTATCTAACTAGCAGGAACTGATCCTCTGTGATACACACCGCTAGTTAACAATTTATCTAGTCCAGACCCTACCAATATGTAGACAGAAAACAATATCTCGATGCCGTACGACTTACGAGTTTTCTTTCACAACGGAGCCAGTCGAAGCCATTGTCACCTTAATCCCTTCTCTCTCAAACTGGATGTGCGTTTCCTCTACACCGCGTGTAAACGACTCCATTGTTGAATAAATTTCATACTAACTTAGGCTTTCGGTGCCTTCTGGCAAGTACTTGAAACAATCTCATCTCTCAATTGTTCGCTGTATCAATTCAAGTAGTCGAGTATGAAACATGCACGACAAGATGTAAACAATGAAATCCATCTGTAATGGGATGCTAACTGCAGATGAGATCCTGTCTAAATGACCCTTTATCATGTCCCATGCCGCACACGAGAAGTCGTCACACCCTATGTACCTAGTCACGATCGAATTTATTAATGAATTACTTCGTCAAGCAAAAGATCGACGATGAATCTGTAGGAGAGGTATTTTTCAAATCAAGGTTAACAGCACACATTGACGTAGCACACATACACCAAAAATAAGATCACATACTGTGTAATGTGAGAACAAGCTTGGACCTACGCATGTTATATGTCGAAAATGAGTGTCGGCGTTCTTGATCATGATTATATGCTTGTTTGCACATGACAATTTGAAGTTGGTGTCTGGGGAGGGCGAAGTATATGCATGTGTAGTAGACAAGGCCTGACCCTTCCAAAGTGTTATACATCCAGACACAGCTGTGCCGTCCAATTTGTCACTTGTTCAGTAGCAACTATGGAAAAAATATATCGTTATCCACACATTTGTGGGAAAAAAAGTTTTTCCAGTACATCACACAATAGACAAGTATATGCGGTTGCTTTGTCTCTTAACGGTTACTGGAATGCATGAAAGGTCGACACAATCATCTGTGGGGAGTGCATTGCACTGATATTTTTCATCGTCCTAAGCAATGTAAGTTTCTTTGTATCGTCCCAAATATCAATATTCTCTAATTTCAGCTTTTATTGTGGTTTGCTGCACACAGGGACGCATACTTCATGTAAAGTGGGATGCACAAGTAACTCCGAATTTGCCCTATTATATGATCACAATGAGGGATTATCATGGCTCAAATTCGTGTATGTGTGTACCCTTTGTTCGGGCCCTCTCCGGTAGCCCAGTGATGTGTGTTCCTCTCGGATGTACTACAACAATATGAACTGTTTGCTCCATTCATTGTGCTCAAAGGATCAACGTGACCCTGTGCGAATGCTACATATTCCATAGCCTGTGATCTTTAGTTCCCGATGAAACACTGGGATTGTTCTCGTCTACGCATTTTAACCCATGTGCGCTGAGGTTAGACCCCCAGCTGTTTCGGCGAAGATTGTGTAAATTCACAGCCCAATGTGTAAATATGCCTGGCAGGTGATGTCGGCATAGCGTTCCGCACTGTCGGCAAGACAATCACGGGAACCCATTTAGGTACTCATTTTGTGTAGGGAAAGGTTCTTTGCCTTGCGTGAGGATATTTTTATAGGGTCTAAGGTGTATGCACCAATATGAAGGGTTATTATTTACCTGTGAAGATCTTTTTGAACTAAAACGGGGTCTGCTGAGATCCTGTCGACAATTTTTAATACATAACGTCTTGAAACAGATTAGGGGTTTAATTTCTCCTGTGTACAAGCCCACACGAGCTCGCAGAAAGTAGTTCCAGTATGGAGAGCCATCTCAAAAATTTATTCCAACGGTTTATTTTATACACATGAATCTGAAAATAACAATATTATTTTAACGATAGCGGTGAATAGCCAATGATCACCAGGAATGGTGAAAAGTTCGCCGTTGGGTCGTCGCGTTGCTTGCAAAAAGGTTACCCAACCGTTCTACTTCTAGATGTTGTTGAAGCACCATGCAGCGGACCGAGTAGCACGCCTGTATTCGATGATTATCTACTCTTGCTGTTCACCGTAATGCGTTGCTGGAGATCCTCGGCAGAAGGGCGTATCAATATGAAATTATATTGTCGACAACTTGGACCGGGGCGTGGACATAGTTGCAAATGCTTCTTCGGCCTATGAAATGGACTACCGCACTCCATTCTTACGTAATTCTCCTATTTAAGTACTCTTGCTTAAAGTTCGCTTTAATCCTGACCGAGCAAAGACTACATTCGGAATGTTACTGGGGAAACTTCTGCCTTTGGAAGAAATTTGGCAATCCAAGAGAAAGCTGCTTAGTATGTACAACGCGTAGTTACTACTTAAAGAAGATTCTTTTAATGTTTATTCACCTATGGAATAACACCACACTAACACCCCTCACCTATAAACAAAACCCAAAATTTTTCGAGCGTACTAGCTGCAAAGAGTGAGACTCGACATAATTTGCGACATAGAAAATATCACTTCCAGTAATATAATACTCAATACTTCCAATTCGGGAATACACTCGGTGATGTGGCATCGGATAATATGGCCTATGTAGTACTTGTTTAATTAAACTTTCGGGCTTCCCCTCCGTATGTAGGCTTACCTAAATAAGGCCAATTTTCTCACTAATGCAAGCATATTTAAATGGAGGAAGCTTTGAAATGGGCTGATTTCCTACGGACCCAAGAGTATAGACTTCTTGGAAGACTTCCATTGTTTACAAAGTCACTCTTATCCAGAGGATAATCCTTGACTAATTGAAAGATAAGGGGGCTTCCCTAGGCGCGACAATCACAACAATCTACAAAAAAGTCACCGTGTATATACAGGAGGGGTAGATTTACAGTTTTAAAAGGGGCAATCAATGTGGTTTCAAAAGTCTATGATACAATAGGTAAAGAGTCTGTTTTCATCGACCAGAGAGCGGTCGCCTGAATGAGCAATAACAGAGACAATAAAAGCTTATTTTTGGAGTTCTAGAGCAACAAGACTAGGCTCTGGTTTAGAATGTGGTTGCTCTGTTATTATCTTGTCACAGCCGAATTTGCAAGGGCCGCAGAGGTAAGTTACGAGGATAAAGTTAGATCTTCACTGTTATCAAGAACGCTCATTGTAAGGGTAAATTAATATATGTAGCTTCACCTAGAAAATCTGGCACCCCCATCAAAGCCTTTCCCTAATTTGGTAGTTCCAATAGTAAATGTAAGCTCCATGCTGGACGCTTTGTTACATTCCAACGTATCCTAACGTATTCCAATGTATGCCTTGGCGGCGAGGGTTTGATGAGCTTAAGGGCCCAAGGGTGCAATGGACCCCTTGTTCATGTACGTTTTTATATACATCTTAACTGTAATTGTCAAGTAGCACCTAGAAAAGGCTCTTGATGACCCTCGCTTCCTGCCCCTTTGAACAGTCGTCAGCCACTCTCATACTCTAGCTGGTTTTCATTTTTAACCGCTACTCTCTCCAATGCTCGCAATCGGCCCAGTGATCTGTAACGTATACACACTACCTACATCTTGCATACCACATCGCGTTCTGTACACAGTAGAAAGCTTTGCCTATGCATGCTTGCAAACAGAAAAAATTTAGG
This sequence comes from Scheffersomyces quercinus, assembly GCA_030556775.1. Taxonomy (NCBI): domain Eukaryota; kingdom Fungi; phylum Ascomycota; class Pichiomycetes; order Serinales; family Debaryomycetaceae; genus Scheffersomyces; species Scheffersomyces quercinus. The sequence goes on along the minus strand of JAKTUQ010000009.1, from coordinate 609,534 downwards.
AGGAAAAAAAATTTTGATGAGCTATGTGGTACGTCATAGAGTGTGTCGGAAGGTTAAAGAGATACACAAAACGACGCCAGATGTGACAACTGACGTAAATGTATAGATGAGTTGGGAGTGTATATTCTGTCTACATGTAGGTTCTGTCGTTTTAGACTCACGTTGGAAGTTTCAGCGACAGACATATACTGGTGGGATTTTCACGTTGTAGTTGTTGAAAGGGAAGGTCGTTTATGGGTGGATGGAAACGATGAGTATTTGGTCCGTTCAGAGCCCGAGTATGGGAAAAAGCCTACGTCAGTGTCCTCTGTGGAAAAATAAGATCCCGCAAGCTATTTTTGGGAACTTTTTTTACTCGACTTTTTTGTCGCTGATTGCTTCGATCCGAGACTGCTTTGGATTCCGCACCTCCATTCCGGAATACCTCGCTGCAATAATAATAGTAATAATATCTAGCTACGCTAAAAATTATGGTGAGTACCAAATAGTCTTTCTTCAGTGGGTTTTTCAAAGACTAGTTAACTTCGGAAAATAAACCTCGTATCCATCGTGGACGTTTGGTGACCCTAGTCTTGGCCTGGTGTCAATGTCACCGGTGCTAGTCTAGCCATGGACAGCTATTGTCTCCGCTTGGGCGCGCTCTGTAACGTCGTAGGAGCAGTTGGTTCCTGAAAATACGGAACAGAAGTTGCTTTTTTGCATTTATGTACTCTCGGCAGCAAATTAATGTCTGACTGTACTGTGTTTCATAACCGTGACACTATCATATGGTTCATGTGAACATGATAGTGTAGTACAAGCAATAGAAGTAATAGTAATAGTAATAGTAATAAGATATTTTATTTGCCTATATTGTATAAATGCAACTATGAAAGATGAAGCAAAGTGAAGTCTGGTCCAAACAACGAAAATGCGCAATATCAAATGTATCACGACACGAAGGAGAAATGAAGTAAAAGCAGATAAACGAATCCGAAAGAAAGCTGGAAATAATTAGAATTAAAACTCAGTAAGTAAATAATCGAAGTGAAGAAAGTGAAAATCATAAACTACCCATTAAAAGTTAATCGTAAAACAAAACAAAAATCCCAATACTATAATCATCATAAAAATCCTACTCTAGTTGAACGACTTTGGGTTCAACTTGCTCTTGAAACTTAACTTAGATCTCTTGTTCTTACCGTTGGTGTGAGTCTTGTAGTGTTGCATGCAATTATCTTGTCTAGCAAATCTTGCATCGCAACTTGGCCAAGGGCAAATGTGCTTTCTCTCACCGGTGTGAATACGGTTGTGTCTAGCCAAGTGACCAGATGTAGTAAAGGAACGAGCACAGACCTTGCAAATGTGTCTACGCTTCGAGTCTTTGGACAAAGAAGGGAGACAATCACTTGGGCTGTGAGCAGTTGAAGCAGTAGATGATATTGGGGAAGCAAGACTAGCTGCACTAGCTGATCTAACGGTTCTATGTGAGTTTGTACTGGATGGTGGGGTTGGGATGGTTATTCCTTCCATGATTGGAGGACTGCGTAATTGGCCATGAGATGGCATCATTGATCCATTTACTTGAATGACATGAGGTGGGTATTGGTATTGGTAGTGGTAGTACTGGTTGACCAGCACTGGGTGTGGTTGTACTATCATGGATTGTTGGCCTGGCATCACTGGAGTGGCAAAGCTAGGCTTCACCATACCGTGTTGCATTGGACTTACGGCTCTGATAGTGGCTGGTTGTGAGTAGTAGCTGTATGGAGATGTGGATGCGGAGGAAGAGGTCGAGCTTCCAGCAAACAGGCCCGGCAAGGGGATTGAGGTAAGAAGCTCATTGAACGAAGGCAATGGCTGGCTCTCCTCGACCTTGGCTATGTTTGATTTGATATATGGTTGTGAACAGATCATAACTGTATATGCAATTTTAGTATGGGGGGTTTCTAGGGGGTATTCCTATCGGTTCAATGGAATGTCTAATGGGGTCAGTCTGATACTATGGTAGTACAACACTGCTAATAATAGTAAAGAGTATTAATGGTACGAAACGAAATGTGAAGCTAGTTAAAGTGAAATATATGAATCATCAGTATCATCAACACTGCCATTTTTCGAGGGATCACCATTTGTATTTATATAGAACCTCGCGTCACCGTTTCGATGTTGGTAAGGAAGAGAGTATTAGGATCTGACATAGAAAATGGATGTGAAATAAGGAAAACGCTAACAATAATGCAAAAAATAATAATCAATTTTAAGGTGTCAGAACTTATTTTGCAGAAGAAAAAAGAATTCAAGTTGATGCTCCTGCATATGGATGTGGTAATTAAGCTTTAACTAGATAAAACATTATTAAAAGAATTCGACAAAAAAATAATCAGCTGCGCATGCACGGTGTACATGCGGTACAAAAGAGATAATAAAAATCTCAGTGCAAGCGCGAGAAATGTACCTGAAGTCATCTGCCTGTTACCGGTATGTAACCCGTGCAGGACACAAATCAAAAAAAAACTCATTTTATTGAATATGTGCATGATGCATATATGTTATATAACAGTCAAAGCACTACGGTCACTTGCTTGCCGGTATGCAGTCCCAATACAAACACCAGTTGGGAGGATTGCAAACATGTTTAGTGGTAGCCTTGGAGGTTGTCATATATGCACGTAATTTGCAAGGAAGAAGGTTTAACCTTTGGGGCCGTCCATTGCACAACAACACAAGATATGATCTTTAAAACAAGAGGCGGTCCATTGAAGGAGTAAATACGCCATTGATTTACACACGTGAATCTTCAAAACACGAACTTGTTTATACACTTACGTACTATTGTACTGATATACTATATATAGTACTCTATGTAATACGCAGTACCTAGTACAGAAGAGCTCCCTCAGGAGGCGGCCGAAACCACGGCCGCGCATTTAGGCTTCTACTTTCAAATTAACTTTAATAAAGACAATTTTGATCATCTCTCATTCATGCTGGTTCCATTCCATATGTTCCCTGCCAATATTACTTGCTTTCACTTGAGCATATATGCGGGTCCAAATCGGAGCTGCTTCTAGTACAGCCTCTCCAATTTGGTGGACAATTTCTCCTATTTAGGATATACTGATAAGCTTGTCTTTGTACTGGTTTCACCATTCGCTTGTACACCCACTTTTGGTAGCATTTGCGTGTATATTGTTATGGTTTCTTCACTATCAAGAATATCCCATACTCAAGAATATATGCTGCACCAATATACTTGGCTCGCCAGGGTGAACAACACACAACACACCTAATGTCACCATGTACTACTGAGGCTCTTTCCTCTGATGCGAGCTAAGTACGCAATAATTATATCATTGAAATATACTTTAACGAAAGGGACTTGTCACAGGTGACTAAATCCTGAACTTCTGCAAGATGTCCTTTAAGACTTTCTTCCTTCCCATCAAAAGTAATTAAGCTTCAGTCATTAAAGTTCAGTAATATTTCGAATAAAGGCTTTAGGAGATAAAGATTCCAAATGTGTTTCACTTGCTGTGTTTTGTTTCAATACTACCTACCCCAGCATCAATAACAGAGCTTGGCTCAACTATGTTCCTGCAAACTACGGATGGAATAATATACGTTGAGAACGCAACAAACGCAACTCTTGCAAGCGATAATTCAGGTAGTTGTATACCAAGAAACTTGTTGAAACGGTCAAATAAATGTCACCTTCATGTCACCCTTCTAAGCACAGCTTAACTATAACCGAGAGACGCTTCTTCCTCTATCAGGGCGTCTGCTTTCTTGTAATTTATCAACATATTTTCTACTACCTAACTCTTTGAACAACTCTCACGGTTCACCATCCACAAGTTCGTGCGAGTGGTATGCGGCTTTCCCGCTTTCGGTCCTGCTGAACATGCTGCTCACCATGTTATGTTTACCGAGAGTATCTGTTTACTTTGTTATTTCCTTCTACGGTGTTCCTTGCGTGTGTAGATCATTTTAGTTCCTTTCAAATTTAGTAGCTCGTGCTTGTGACAGACATCAAAGAATGGGCTGCGAATCCGCAGCAACGTTGCACAATATGCGCTTTACTTTTTAAGGACGAGTATGCTCGCTCTTTTTTTTGCCAAGGCAGGCGAGAAAAATGTGTGCAACATCAAAGTTGAAAAAATTAACTTCCAGGGATGCTGGTCGCTTACTCGTTTAAAAATTCTTCCGCTTCGCAACAGGAGTAACGACAGGTGTAGAAGAGCAATAACTGTTCCATCCGCGACGACATCGCTTAAGTTAGGACTGTCGCATGAAGTGAAACGATTCCATCCAATTTGAATAGTCACTTGCATGTTTGAGTTTGCTACCGAGAAGAAAAAGAGGTTGAAGAAGGATTTCTACGATTATTCTAAAACCTAAGAGTATCCCTAAGATATTAATAAAGATTTTACTTGGCCATGAATGGCAGCGCCTCATAAAAAGGATCCACAGTGTCATTTCAGTCAAGCCAGAGCTCGCTTCAAAACCCTTATCTTTGCAAGCATACCACGATGTTAATGATGGACTATTTAACTTGAATTAATGCAACAAAAAAACAATTTACTAATTTACAATACCATCATCTTTGATGGGATTTGATAATTTTGTGCTTCGCGCTTTCTGTTTGCATACGCCTCAAATGTACATAATACTTCTTGAAAGTTCCTCATTGTATTATCTAATCATCGCGAGGCTTAAACAAAGAGTTGAATGGTTGTTGCAGGGAGTGTTTCCTTTCCTCGAAGACTCGAAAAGATTATCTCCTATTACAGCCATAAAATGGTAACATCTGATGTCACTGCCCTTTTCTGAGCTTCCTTCGATGGAGATTTTTCCCTTTCCTTCGAAATTGAATATACGGTATGGGCGGACTACGCATTCCGTTTAATTGCTTACAACATTCCCTTCTTAGGGTATGTAGTTCATTAAAATATCTACTGCGATGTGACCATATCTGAGTCTTCATACATACGCAGGTATTCATACGCCAAACATAATAGTTAAAACTGCCTATGAAGATCCTGAAGGGTACAGAAAAGCAAAAATGCCTCTGTCATGCAGATCCAGGGTTCTTCTTGCCAGAATAGAGAATGAGTGCACCATGCAGATAGCTGTGAACTTTAAATTGCATGGCTACGCTCCTTTCACTTGCGATGGAACCCACCACAAACACGTCGAACATGTATAGTCCATTACAGTGATCACTACTTCCTGTAAATCTAGAGCAAAAGTAAGTCGGATAGCGATGGGGAACGTTCAGCCGCCTTGCGTTCACTTTTCTTCTTAATGCATTTAAATTAATTCGAAGAGGTTTGAATGCAAGATTGGAGATTTGGGGGATTGTGCGTCCCAACTTTCCATGGAATTGACAATGGGCTTCTATCCTTCTTTTTCCAAAGCTTATATTATACTTCGCACGCCAAACGGCGATCTCTAAGCGGATTATAAATATGCAACCAAAGAGGGTAACTCACTTCATGCATCAGCCCAAGCACCTTATCATGTCCTAGAATGGATAGCCATTTGTTGGGATATTTTGTTTTTCCGACGAATGCCCTTCGGACTTTCCGCTCCCCTCTTCAAACCTTCGATGTTAGCATTAAAGCTAGTGTGTTCTATCATCTTCCTTGAGATCGCGGTACTGACCTCGGCATTAAAATTCTCATTTCGGCAATAAAACATGGTACTAGATATGCATTCCACTATCTGCGTCGGAAATTCAACTTCACAGAAGCATTCTACTGGGACCCATGAATGCAAGGAAACCAGAGAACCGCCAGGCGTAGACCCCTTAAGCGGTGTTATTGTTCGTTAAACATTGTAAACACCTAGTTACATACCCCTAGCGGGAGAATGAAAGGAGAACTCGTTAAGTGCTGCCGACATTGAACATAAAATAGAATCGTATGTTCCCTACATGAAAGGGAATGCATTGTAGCTCATCGGAATGTCGAAAGACCCCCGAAATATAAAATTGGGGGTTGCATGATTGCCGTGGGCAACATTTCCAATAACGATTCCACCACGAGTAATTCGGGGTTTGCCTCTCGGACAAGGGTTCGCAGGCGTCGCATGGTGCACCAGAAACAACCACTTGAAAGACAAAAAGCAAGCTCTAAACCTTGTTCTTTAGTTCGGATCCAACCAGAACAATTAAGTCATTTAGATTATTTCATATGTACAATGTACCACATTCAATGAAGCTGATCTGACTCAGCTCCTTACTTCATGGAGGTACAAGTTTGCAGTCTGACTACATCACGAGGGTAAAATTAGCGAGGAATTTCAGCTTCAATTACAATGGCGACTTGCTATTGTTTTGTTCCACTTGGGGTTTGGAAAGAGGGTGGAAATGTAATTCAGCTTATCGGTGCATCGTTTCATCATTAAGTCATTATTAAGGCATTACGTACAAATAACCACCGCATGAACCTTCTTGTTCATTTTTCTACTCCTGCCTATCAATGTCAGATCAAGCATCTACAGTTATACTCATCTAGACGATATAATCTTTGGTGTGTATTTTACCAGCATATTAGAGGCACGCCCACGCCTACCCCTACATTTGATGATAATTAAACTTTGAATGGTCATCAATGACCAACTTGGGCATATTCAATACCTGATTATATCAAGTCTACAGAGGTAGACCCCACTCTCATTTCACTCTTACCGTGCTATGCCTTTGCTGCTCCACTCCCGACCGACTTGCTGTGGAATGAACCTGCAGTGTCTGGTTTTCATGACGCGAAGCTACCGAGCTGCATTACAATGAAAGAGCGATGTACCCCAGGGAGTTTACCGCCAAGCTCTACCCCTAATGGTATTTCCTCGAAAGGCAAAATTCTCCAAGGAATAAGAAACGTCTTTCCGCGTTTGTTATTGCCAAATAGCATTATCATAGTGACCTTTAGCCATTCATTCGTCTTCGGAGTTCAAGGAAACCTCTGGACCTGCTGCAGATCGGCTTTATTGCGCATCAGCAGTACATTGCGACTATATGCAGTGCTTTATGGGGTCTTGTCGCACTACCCAAAAACGTACATGTGGTAGGTTTGCGACACAGTAAGCCATACATAGTGAAAGTAATAACTCCGATGAGAGATATAAGTTATATGTCTCTCGCTAATATCCGAAAATAGGCAATATGTTGTACTGGATGGTAGGTTGTATTGAGGTAATTTTGGAGACAATAGCGACCCGGAAAAATCCTAGTCAACCAATACTATTATCCTTTACCAATATATGACTAAGATCCCATTAACTATCTATGACATTCCCAGTGTACAGGATGCAAAACATCCCCATTTAAGACAGCTTGCAGGATATCACGTGAAATGATCGATATCGAATTTTCAGTTCCAGTGGTTTCGTAAGACAATTGTAGTGGGTGTATTAGAGTATTCTTTGTAATATCAATTGAGTCTAGTCAATTGGAGTATACTTGCAGGCAAACACGATGTTGAGTCGCGCTTCTAAGAGATTTATTTCAATCTCGCTCAGTAACCCGGTGAAACCTCCGTTTATCCCATTGACATCAGAAAACGGAATCATAGATGCTATCGGAAATACTCCATTGTTGAAATTGCCAAAACTCTCAGAGTCCATAGGAAGAAATATCTATGCCAAGGCAGAATTCATGAACCCTGGTGGGTCTATCAAGGATCGTGCCGCATTGTACATAATCAACGACGCTGAAAAGAAGGGCCTTATTAAACCAGGTGGAACAATTGTAGAGGGAACGGCAGGAAACACCGGGATCGGCTTGGCCCATGTTTGTAGAGCTAAGGGGTACAAATGTATCATTTATATGCCTAACACCCAGTCAAAGACTAAAATCGAAACCTTGAAGCTTCTCGGAGCTGAAGTGCATCCTGTTCCTGCTGTAGCATTTACAGATCCTCAGAACTACAACCACCAGGCCAAAAGACATGCCGATTCGTTGGAAAATGCTGTTTGGACCAACCAATTCGATAACATTGCTAACAGACAGGCTCATATCGAGACCACGGGACCTGAAATTTGGGCTCAGTTAGATGGTAAAGTCGATGCTTTCACTTGCTCTACAGGTACTGGTGGTACTTTCGCTGGAACTTCTAGATACTTGAAATCCATCTCTGGTGGTAAGGTTAAGGCAGTACTTGCAGACCCTCCTGGATCTGTGTTGTATTCCTACATTAAGTCTAATGGTAAGGACATTGTAAGAGGTGGATCTTCCTTCACAGAAGGTATTGGTCAAGGTAGAGTGACTGACAACTTGCAACCTGACTTAGAGATTATTGACGATGCTATCAGAATCCCCGACGAAGACTCCATTCACATGGTTTACAAGTTGCTAGATGAAGAGGGGTTATATCTTGGAGGAACAGGTGCATTGAACGTCGTGGCTGCTGTTGAAGTGGCCAAAACCTTACCTGAAGGCAGCAATGTAGTTACCATTTTGGCTGACTCCGCACACAAGTACAGTGACCGTATCTTCTCCAAGAAGTGGTTGCAAGAAAAGGGATTGTATGATGCCATTCCAGACAACTTGAAGAAGTATGCTGTATTGGAGTAGGGATCAAGTCATTGCATCATCCCATAGCAGTTTATAACTTTGTAATAACAACATTAATCAATACTGTTATAGAGTGTTGTGTGGGTGTATGATTAACTCAGTATACTTATTCTAATTGGTAATCAACAAATATGATAATATAAAAGTCTTTGAAAGTGTCACTTGTTTTTATGAAATTTAACAGAAATTTGTAAAATATCGAATTTTAGCTGCAAAAGCGTATCTTATCAATACTTACGTATTTACTTGTAGGTTTTTTGTGGTCCACTATATGTACTTGCCTATTAAACTACAGAACGTCTGTCACCATTTAGATTGGTATCAGTGAATATGCTTGTTAGAAATGATTCCCATTGCCATACTATTCTAACTACTACGTTGCATTCTCCTCAGTCTCTTTGTCACTTAAGTTAACTTCCATCAATACAAAAAGATCACCAAATCTCTATTCTCATTAGATTAAAGGACATTGTAGGCATATACCTACTGAATAGAAAGTATACATTTCATGTGCTAGTTGGTGATGGTTTTAATATAACTTCCCTATTCCCATACTAAATTATAGACAAGGCTTTTCCAATTACTCCACAATTTTTTCAGTATTACCGCCTTACATCCTTGCTGCTTACAGGGACATAAAAACATACAGTCAACCTATAAGTATATAGTCACACTGTCATACGAAGACATACAATCATAAGATACGAAAGACAGATGCGTAGAAGAACATCCATATAAAATCATAGACATTATTTGGAAAAGTACGACCATTCAAAATACTAAGTACACTAGATACTCTAATATACTAGACCGATAATTTTCTATTATAGTCACTTAACAATGAGTCAAAAGAAATGATATATATCATGGTGATTCTATAAACATACATATAAAGATACAAAGATATAAAGATACAAACAGACAAACATAAACCACTCAAACAATTCTTAGACAATAGACAATCAGTCAAATAGACACTCATAAAAAAGGACACTCATACAAAAGGACACTCATACAAAAGAAACTCATACAACAAACAAATACTCACACCATATACTAACACCCACACACCCATACATTAGCTCGCATCTTTTACAATACTCTCACTCTTTACAGTCTCACTCTTTACAGTCTCACTCTTACAGTCTCACTCTTTACAGTCGCACTCACTCACTCACTCACTCACTCACTCACTCACTCACTCACTCACTCACTCACTCACTTTCTCTCTCCTACACAAATCTCCCTCTGAGTCCTCTCCTGTACACGTCGTGTGAGCGGCGAAAAAAATTTGCTTACGAGCGCTTAACCACAAAACCTCACAAATCTTCATGGCTGTAAATACAAAGCTAATGGTAACATCAGTTACATCCACAGCTCAGAAAAAGGCCAACATAATCTCTGGCCAAAATAGGGACAACACTGTCTTCAATCTATGTACATAACCCCCGAAAGTCGTGTTTGAGCCCCCCATAGCCTCAGTTCTCGCCCTCTCTGTCATCTTTCTTGCCTCTAGCTGTGATCCATCGTTCTCGTTAGCAATTTGAAAGATTTTCAGTTATTGACAACGCCTAACTAGAAACAATTTACAGCGCCAAAGTCATCCCGGCTGAACCACCAATAAAACCCCATCTGCATCGTCAGCATCCTGGCATTCTTAGCATTCTAGCATAATATACCCGCCACATGGAACAGCAGATCCACCAGGCTGTAGACATCGCGCTCAGTGGGACCGCCGACACCAGCCTTAAAAATCAGGCTTATGAGTTCATCAACCAGATCAAATCCACTCCTGAGGGTTACAAGTCCAGTGTGGGTATCTTGGAGAAGTCCGGATCCCAGCCTGTAAACGAGGGCCTCAAATTCTTTATATTCCAAGTGATCGATGAGAATATCGATAAGCTCAATGATGAGCAGTTGTTCACTTTGAACACCCAGTTATTCAAGACCCTCGGCCAGTATATCACCAACGATGTCAACGATCCAATCTACTTGCGAAACAAATTCGCTCAGTTGTTCTCCAAGATCTTCTGCGCAGTTTATATTAATATCTACCCTAATTTCCTCAAAGACTTGCTCAACTTGATTGCTACTAACAACCAGAACGCGACAGACTATTACACTAGAATCATTATTTCCATTCATTATGAAATTGGTGACAAATTCATTGCCAGGTCACGCGAAATCCAGGAAAGAAATAACCTCTTGAAGGATCAGATCAGAATCAATGATATGGACACTTTGGCAACTTCTTGGGGCAAAATCCTCCAAAACCCTCTGAACTCCAATGAAATACTCAATAATACACTCAAGATCGTCGGACAGTACATAAACTGGATGGAGATTTCTCTCTTCATCTCAAATGACTATATGCGTAGCATTTTCCAGTACTTGAACAAGGAAGACCAGAGAAGTGAAACATGCTTGACATTAATCGAAATAGTGAGTAAGAAAATGAAGCCATCGAATAAACTAGAACTTATCTCTCTCCTTAATTTGACAGCCATCGTCAGTTCTATTGATTTAAGTGACAACGATGAGTTAGAATTTGTGGAAAATATCGCGAAACTATTGAACCAAGTGGGCCAAGAACTCTTGATTGTGTTGGAGAACCAACCCGAGCTTGTAACTGAAGTGAACGAACAATTAATCAAATTGTGGCCGTTAATTTTCTCATCTTTGAGCCACGAATACGACGATGTCTCACAGCAAGTGTTCCCCTTCATTCAACAGTACTTGTTGTTATGTAAGAAAAGTCAAGAACTTAGTTCATTAGAATTATTATCAACCCTTTTAAACAAAGTTATTTTCAAAATGAAATACGACGAAGATGCAGACGGTATTTCCGACGATGACGAAACCGAACAATTCCTCGACATCAGATCTAAGTTAAAAGTATTCCAAGACACAATTGCAGTTTTGAAACCAGATTTATACCTCGAAGCAATCCCTATAGTTATTAACGAGTCCCTTTTTGGTGGAAGCAGCGGAAAGAATGCAGACTGGCGTAAGATAGAATTAGGATTGTTCGAATTGAACTCGTTTTCCGAGAGTTTGAGAAAGAATCTTATTAACTTGCCAAAGAATGAAATCAACCAGAGTAAACCATACTTAATTTTCCAAGAGTTTCTTATCAAGCTCATTAATTCTGACTTGATCATTGAAGTTAACCACCCAAAAATCCAAACGTCGTTCTTCGAGATTATTGTACAACACTACACATTCCTCAATACTCAAGCCAATCAACAACAGCTCGTGCTTCGTATTTTGGAAATTTTCACTAGTCCTCTTGGTTTATTCAACGAGAACGAAAAGGTTCGCTTAAGAAGCTGGTACTTGTTTTTCCGTTTTGTCACTAAGACTAAGCCTACACTTAACAATCTGTCATTTGTAGAAAACATGGTTATCAAATTACAGTCTTTGCTCGTAGTCAAGGCCGAGTTACCAACTAAAGACGAGGATGATGATATCGTGGAAACTGGAAACTTCAACAATCAATTGTACTTATTTGAATCTGTTGGTTTACTCGTCTCCTTACTTAATGCTGACTCGGCAGAGCATAAATTGAAGTTAATAGACTTAGTGTTCCAACCAATCTTCAACGATTTGGAGAATTGCGTAAGTAGTTCTGACCAGGACAAGTTGACCCAGCCATTGATTGCATTGCAGGCTCATCACTCCTTAATGGCCATCGGAACATTTGCCAGAGGATATGACCACGATTTACAGAACAAATACTCTGAAGAAATTCGCAGCAAGATCAACAACGCTGCACAGGTTGTATTAATCACATTGGAGAACTTCCCTAAACACGAAAAGATCAGGGATGCCGCTAGATTTGCATTTGCTCGTTTTATCCCAATCTTAAAAAACCAAATCAACGTGCACTTAACTAAGTTGATAACGTTGATCTTGGCAGCTAATGACTTGAGAACCAGCGAGTTGAGTGATTTCTTGGGCTTCTTGGGACAGATAGCTCATAACTACAAAGATGATAATAACATCTACCAATTGTTGAACAATCTCTTAACACCTGTTATCAATAAGGTTTTTGAGACGTTGTCTAACACTACAAGTGATGAACAATTGATGCCTAACATCATCAGAGACAAATACGATCTCAAGAAAGCATACATGAACTTCATTGGCTCCCTTTTCTTGAACCACTCTGCCAGTTTGTTGATTACAGAGACGAACAAAAGAAAATTCCCTGACATTGTCACTAGTCTTTTGGAATACGCTTACGACTTAGCAGAGCCTTCCGCATCAAAGTTGGCCATCACTCAGTTGATCAACATCATAAATGTTTTTGGAAATGGTGGTAAGATCCACGATCCAGAAGATAGCTATGGTAGCAACTTGCCAGCTGTCGAAGGCATAGATGAATTTTTAATGAACAGGGTGACCCAGTTATCTTTTGAGTTACCCTTCCAGAAACAAGAGTTTGATTTAAAAGACGCCCAATATAGACTGATCGGACAAGAAATCTCGTTAATGTTGAAGACTTATGAGCAGAGAAATGGTGATGAGTTCTTGAACTACTTGTCCGTCTATTTGACCAATATGGGTTTGTCACAACAATTAATGAATGAGTTCGGGTCCAACTTGGTCAAATTGGACTCCAGAAACTTCAAAAAGTACTTTATAACTTTTGTTATCCAATTAAAGGGTAACAAATAGTTCTTAGCATAATACACCACGAAGCATAGGGTTTAAGGCCCCACAGAAGCGCTATAAGCACATCTTTATAGATAAGCTTTGGGTCATTTCATTCCATTTCCTGGAGCCTTACTGTTTTAACAATTGCATATTATATATATATATAAATATTCACATACCAAAATGTATAATTACGATATAGCCAGCATGCCGAATGAAAACGGAAAGTGAGGGGTGATGGATCTAAATGATACGCTCGTATGTTAGAATACCAATATATAGCATTTTATTAGAACTAAAGGAGGACACTCATATCATTAATGAACAGAATATTTCATACAACTTTCATACAAATTTCATAATTTTTTTTACACATACTAGCTAACTAATATCCCCCAACTGCCAGCATCATACGGTCCCCCTTAAATTCCACTTTAACCATATCTCTCTTCATCTAACTAACTCTTAACAGCTCTTAACATCTCTTAACATTACCGTATAATGTATTTTATATGCAGACCCGGTTTTGTATACCGAAAAATTTTGTATGATGAGATGAGCGTTTATTATAAGAGATTACTTTTAGAAGTGTAGCTAAAGATCACGAAAGTTCAGTAACCGTCAAGCAAAATGCCTAAGAACCGAGACGGAGACGAAGTGGTAATTCCACCTAAGGATGAAGAAGAAATTTTCCTTGAAAAATTGGTGTTCGGTGATTTAGAAGGGTTTGAGAACAACTTGAAGAAGCTTGATAATCTTTTTGATTATTCTTCAGATGAAGCAGATGAAGATGGAAACAGCGACAAATTCTTCAAGGACTCGTCAGAAGAGTCTTCAGATGATGAGAATGAACTACAAAATGTTCAAGACGACGATTTGTTCTTCATCGACGATGGAGAGGAGTCTAATAGTAGAACTGTAGATGACGATGCGATGGATGTAGATCAAGAGTCCGATGAAGAAGAGCAACAAGAAGGAAACGACTCTGAATATGACAGCGATGACAACGCATGGGAAGATAGTGATGACGAGAAATTGAACGTCTCATTAGTCCAATCAGCCAGATTGAAGAAGTTAAGAAAGACAGAAACCGATAGTAGTATCAATGGAAGATCATACATAGCCAGATTGAGAACTCAATTCGAAAAGATATACCCAAGACCAGAATGGATCGACAAATTAGAAAATGAGGATGAAAATGAAGATGATGACAATTCAGATATAGAGGTAGATGGAGATGACGAAGGTGTCCGTTCTGTGAACGATAATGACACCAACTCAATCTTGAAGATCTTGTCTACTACCCAACTGTTCGTAATAACTAAACAATTGAAGTTGATCTCACCAAACAAAATCTCCATAACCAGATTGAAGGATGCAAACTACCAAAAGATTGCCAAATCAGCCATCCAGTCTTTGTCCTTCCACCATAGCCACCCATTATTGATGACTGGTGGTTTTGATAGAACCATTCGTATCTACCATATCGATGGCAAGGTCAACAGCCTTGTCACTTCCTTACATCTCCGTAATTCTCCAATCACCACATGCCAGTTCTCCCCACTTGGCTCTAATGACATTAACAACGAAAAGAACTTAGTCTTCGCTGCTGGAAGAAGACGTTACATGAACAAATGGGACTTAAACTCCGGAGAGATTGAGAAAATCTCGAGAATGTATGGACACGAGCAGCACCAGAAGTCATTTGAATATTTCAAGATATCTCCAAAGGGAACTTTCATCGGACTCACGGGTAACAGTGGTTGGTGTAACATTCTTAACGGAAGTACCGGTCAATGGGTGAAGGGCTTCAAAATCGAAGGTACCATCGTAGACTTTGAATTTGCCAGAGACGAGTCATTCATTGTAATAATAAATGCCGCTGGTGAGGTCTGGGAATACGAGTTGGATGCCAAAGATGCTGTTACCAATTCGAAAGATGTTACACAAAATAAGAAGGCGAAGACATATAACAAGATATTAAGAAAATGGCAAGATGATGGCGGAATTGGAATCACCAAGATAAAGTTAGGTGGACCTAAGAACCGTTGGTTGGCTATTGGTACCAACAATGGTTTCGTCAACATTTACGACCGTACCACTTTCTTGGATAACAAGAACCCTAAGCCATTCAAAACTGTTGAGAATTTGGTTACTTCGATCTCATCGCTTGCATTTACTCCTGATGGACAGATCTTATGTATTGCCTCTCGTGCCAAGAGAGATGCCATGAGACTAGTTCATTTACCATCTGGTTCCGTCTACTCAAATTGGCCAACTAGTGGAACTCCATTGGGTAAGGTTACAGAAGTTGCATTTTCGCCAAATAATGAAATGTTAGCTGTTGGAAATGAGTCAGGAAAGGTGAATTTGTGGAGATTGAACCATTACTAGAGAAAAGTTGGGATAAATTAGCATTGTACAGTATAGCATATAGTCAAAATAAAAGCATTATAGAGAAGTAAAAGTGGAATTGTATTCGTTAGAGAGCAGATAAGTAAGGTAATTAGATAATGGGCTAGACAATCTGTTAATAGATACTCACTGAAAAATCAGAGCCAATATCTGAACTAATGGGAGAGTTCATACTAAGCTTACCTGTGATAGGCTCCAGAAGTTAGCACCAATGCCATTCTACATAGAAAGCCATATAAAACTACATGCAAAAAAACAGAAAACAAAACAAAAAACAAATCTCCCATATTCTCAAACAGCCCAGAATGAGCTTCCTTACTGACTCCTTCATTTTACAGCCAAGCAACATCATAACCACTCTTCTGCTTCTCCCTCCTCTTTTTGCAGTAACTCGAAAGGACTGGTTTTTGCAATCGACAACCATTTCCTAATCGGGACACTATAATGCACGTGACTTCACAGCTCACGAAATTTCAATGGACTGATAAATTTGGTTATGAAATGTTGATGGAAGTAGTTGTTTCAATAGCATATTAAAGCATAATAATAATAGCAAAATGGGTGTTATTGGTGCTCCGTAAGTATCCAATGTCTTTTAATGTGTGTTGGTGGAATTTTAAAATACTAACTCGCTGTTTCTAGAAAGGGACATGACCGTTACCGTGATCCAGTCACTCATCAGATGACTCCTGCTTTGTACAGAGTCAGAGCTCCATTCTTCTGGAGAAATATGATAGGTTTAGCTCTCTGCAGCAGTATACCACTTGGTGTCTACGGCTACACTTGGTACATGTTGAATAAGGATGATTTTGCTGACATTCCTATTCCTCCAATCAGCGACTCTGAACTCGCCCAATTGAAGAAAGAATACGAAGACAGCAAGACCAAATAAGCAGAGATGGGACTAAAAGAGGTTGAAAAAGAGGTAGTCAAAGAAAGTAGGATCAAGAAAACTGAAATCTACTGTCACTAATGAGAGAAATTTTCACTTCGGTTCCTCTTTTTTTGCTCCAGAAAGCGTTCGATTCCCTTGGTTTAACTCCATGAATATTTATCCTTCACTAAAAAGTGACCCATGCCGTCAACATATGATTTCCACAGTAGCACGAGAATGAGCATGATCTAGTTAGGCAGTCTCTCGTAGAGTCGCCGTATCACTGGACTGGTTCCATCTTGAACTACGTTGTTTCTTGTACATACACATATTGTTATTAAATAAATAGCCCCATGGATTAGAAGAACCTCTTGTAGCAAGAAGACGTCGTCTTCAGTAGAACTCTCAGACTCCCAATCTCCTAATTACTTTATAAATATTGACTCCAACATCAACTCACACTGCTAACTATTTATTGTTGTAAACATACCTTCTGGATTACTTCGTGTATTATTTCTTATGCTTACTCTACAGTAGTTAGGCATCATATAATGTTGTTCTTGTGTCATTAAATCTCGTGTATAAGAATGTAGAATAACTATTCCTGCTCTATCTATTTTTCAATCTTAAAGATTGTATCTCGGTTGGATATCTTCTTCATAGTCATAGTCCATGAAGCGGGAAACACCTCTTGTAGGATATGGTACCGTTTCAGACTCCTTGCGGCCTCCTTGAGGGTTCAAATGTGATTGGGAATTTTGCGCTTCTGCATTTCCATAAGACCATTGAGGTCCGTAAGGCTCATGTTCATTGTATGGCAGAGTGTTCCTTTCATTGTAATGATCAAACTCTTCATTTAAAGCCGTTTCCGACGTCGACTGTGGTATCACATTGCCAGCATAGCGTGAAGCATTGTGTGGATCAAGGTTTTCGCCCCTAGTTACAGTATTATTATCAGATCCAGACGAGGAATTTGAAAATTTACGATCCTTGAAAGGGTCAGCGGGAGGCATAGGATGTTTATTTCTTCTGCCACCAGCCGATCCCTTGCGTGGAGCCACAAATGGGTTGGTTACATCATATGGGTGATTGAAGGATGGTTGAGATCCCAATTGAGAAAACAGTGGAGCTGGTATAGAACCAACAGTAGAAATGTCCTCCGTTGGGAGAGTATCGAAGGACGTTGTGCGAACTGCTGTGTATGAGGCATTCTTGTCGTAAGGTTTTGATCTTGCACTTGTGGAGATGTATGATGATCCTTTGTGGATTGGTGTTGGCCTTTGAATAGAGCCGGTATATTCATAGTCACTTTCATGACCACTAGTATTGAAGTCCTTTGAAGCGAAGAGCTCAATCACTGTTGCGTTGTCTCCCTTAAGCAATGGATTCATGTCTATGCCCTGTTGATCTAGTATACCCTTCTCCAACAATTCAGTTTTAGATCTGTGATTCTTCAATACCAACAATCTTACTGCATCATTAACTAGTTCACAACAGTAACGTCTGAGAGAATAGTAACCTGTCTTGTTGTGCATTTTGATCCAGATAGGCATCCATAGTAACATACCGTATAAGTATTCGAAGAAGAAAACAGCCCAAATAACTAACGAAACACACATGAACGAGAGAATGATAGCCAAACGCAAGTTGGTGGTGGCTATCTTCTCAATATTTTTCAAGACATTGTTATTGAAGTAGTCTCCCCCTGTAGCGTAGAATCTTAGGGTTAGGATATTGATCGCCTGTCTAGGAGCATCTGCTGCCAATATTTGAAGAGAGTTATCAAACTCTTGGTTGCAGTAGAGACATGCCCATTTAAAGAACGTTGGCATTTCAATCTTGTTGAACAAACAGAAGTAGTTATACGACTTGACCGAGTACATCTGTCTAGCAATCGGATTGATGAAAGCGAGTGCAATGTTCCTGGTACGGTAGATACGTATGGCCCACAATAAACGAACTATTAATAAACATATTTCGAAGATAATACAGCCCGTGAAAATCCACTTGGCTACTGCGTATGCATATGGCTCGTAGTCGGAAGACGACCATTTGTGGAACACCAAGATATTCAAACATAGATAAATGTCCGAGCCAAGAAGGACCCATGAAAGAATCATAAGAATCCACATCCACAAATACCAAAAGAGGGTAGAAAAGTTGGTATTATGGAACTTGTCTACGTCGACAATGTCAAAGGTGGACTGGTCTAGTTTATACTGGGCGATTTCTGCCTCAGCATCGAGGTTGTATGTTTTGTACTTGGCCATGGTAAGCTAATATAAGATGACGTGAATGTGATGTTCTGTGTTTCGAACGGGGTGTATATGTGCTGGAAAGAAGGACTCAGCTGTGGTTTATGTCGGCGGATGTATTAGCATGAGCCGGACTCTTGGTATGACGATCTGATGATGAAAGCTGGCTGTAGTGAAATCTAGAATCTGGGTCGGATAAACACTTTCAAGTGATCCTAGTATATTTTACTGATGTGAAGTTAACAATAATGAAGGAAATCACTAATGTGTTATTGTGATACCCTTAAAACGGTCTTGAAACAAGTCTGGATCTAAGGTGAGTCCACTATGAAACAGGTATAATGAGGAGTAAAGAAAGAAATCAGATGCGAAAATGAAACCCCTTTCTATATCTAACTCTATGACTATCTCTATCTAGAGATTTCTATCTATCTATCTATATATATATTGTCTTTCTTTGTATATGACAGCTGAGCAAACGGGGTGTTGCAATTCCTGATTCTCACTGAAAACGACGGCACTTGTCCAGATTTTCGCTTGGCTTCGTAAAGAAAGTAAGGAAAAAAATAGCTAGCTATTTCAAGTCCAATTTTAGCTGACAGTTGAGCCAATTATTATCTTAACCGCTGGTGCTGTTCTATGTAAACATGCCCTATAACCTTCTGGGAACCGATAAAGAACGGGGAAAATTTGTCGTTATTTTGTTTTCTATTTGTTTGCAGTATTTTTATGGTACGCGGTGCGTGGGATTATTTTTGCGGGATGAGAGGTTATTTTTAGCGACAGAAAAAGGAGACGATTTGGGGAGGAAAGAGGTGGAATGGGATGGGTGAAATGTGATAGAAGATGTGGTTCTAGATGGAGATTTGCACTTGTTTGCTAAAAATAGGTCTCATATCTCTAGGGATATCGTAGAGAATAGGGTGACTTTTAGAAATCGTTTAAGTGGCCTGAAACATCAGAATCTGTAGTGGTCTATTGCACTTATTCCACACTAATACTATATGCTCCATGGGAAAAACTCAACACGTAATGCTCGTCGTATTTACGACGGTGCGGCACTCAATTAGTTCCAATAGGGCGAGAATTTGCAATTTTAGTGAGAAAAAAAAGGTTCACCGGCCCTCTTTTCACACAGAGTGATTAAATCCTAGTGACATATAAGATCGGAGTGATTCTACCGCCGTAGATAATAATGTTTAAATTATCAATAATACACCAGTATTATCCATGGTCGTTCTTCCCCCCGTTTTACCTAGCATCATGCTTCCAGCAATTGTCTTGGCTCGTCCCTTGATATACGAGCATGCTGGCACTTTAGATAAGATTCCTGTAAAATAACCTTTGTTACGGGGGTCCACTCTGCAAGCGTTAAAAGCGATGGTGGAACAGATCTAAGGGCTTCTGGTTTGCCGCAGATGCTCTTATTTCCACCGAGAATTCTATAGACTTGTCACTTGAGCACTGTAGCTGAATTGCCGAGTAGTCCCACTAAATCGGCTATTTACTCTACTTTACCCGTACGGCCTCCGGAAGCACATTCCTAGATCTTACACGGTCCAGCCCATTGCCACCACGACACGCTATAAAACAAGGTGGCTCAAGCAAGGAGTGGTACGGCTGAACACCAAAAAGTGAAAAATTTCGTGTCGAGAACCGGCCATCGAGGTAACGGGCATTCTTTGACACTGGGTGAGAATCACTGAGGCCGGTAGCTAGAGAAATGTCTGGTTACGTCATTAGTAGTCCGAATGGGATCCTAGATTCAGTACTTCTTCATAGGCCATCCTTTATTTCACTAAACACGATTGTAGTATAACACTATAACAATGCTGTATACTATTGCGTCAATGATGTAATATTGAATATTGCGGTATGGATTAATAGTATATGCACGTCTATTTGCTTTTGTTAAGGAAGACATCGGCTTTCCGGGTAACCCCTCTACTTACTTTCTCATTTTTCAGAAGCAACAAGACTCTTTGAAGAACCAAGTTTGAGCAAGAACTATAGTACTGTTTCAAGCTTAATTGAAGAAGTGAGTGGTAGCGTCTAGTATCTGGAAAGTACATCGTAAAGTAATTCTTTGTGTGTTTTGTTTAAAAAAAACCAGCAAGTCTTTTTCTCGATTTGGAGCATAGCGGTCAAGTAATAAGGACCTCTTTGTTGTAAAGAAGCACATTCTTACTATTTTATTGCCTTCAAAGCAGTATAGATAGTACTCAATATCGTCTGTTCCAACTCTCCTGTGAATAAAGACGTCCGATACGTCCACAAAGCATAAATCTATTGAAGAAACTTCGTCCTAATTGACAGTAACGAATCGTAATTAGCATAAGTTTCCAATCAGAATTCATGTTCAAATAATAGTGACCAATTAGAACTAGAACTAGAATCATTGTACTACACTCCATAATTTAAACTCATAGATACTCCTCATCACCACATAAATAGTTAGTCATGTCCGCACAAGAAGAAATCAAGGATTACATCAAGCCTTTGAACGAGGCTCGTACCTTAGCGATCACTCAGCCGAAGATGTATCCCCAAGTGTTACGAATGATTTTAGGTATCTTGCGTAATGATAACAAAGAAATCCAGGAATGGTGTATCAAGTTCTTGAGAGAATCGTTTGTGAATAATGATAAATTGGGACATGCTGATAAAGTCGATTTAGCCATCGACTCTCTCGACTCATTGATCTACCTATCTAACATTAAAGATATAAAGACATTCCAGTATGTCATAGACATATCCAGTGTGATATATAAGCTTGTATTCCAATATGTGGCTGAAAACGATGGCTGCAACCAGGTATGGAGCAAATTGACAGAATTGAAGAACTCTTTGGTCAACAAATTTCAGTCTAACTTCCCTTTGGCTCCATCGGATAACGTGGAACATGACATGTTGAGGAATGTTCACACGAAGGTGGAGTTGCTCAAATTCATAATGATTGTTATTGACTACCAGCTGCAGACTACTGTGGTGAATGCAAATGCAGAGTCCACGCCTCCTCCAACTACATTCTCTCTCAACAAGGTTAGTACTGATCATTCTTTGATCAAGTATAGCAATATGGAATATGAGTCGAAAAGTTTACTTGATTTAGTGTTGAAGATATTCTCATATGACATACTCATTCCTCCTTTAATATCTGCTATTTTGAATCACAGTGTAATTATAATGAAGAGAAAGCCTCAATACTCAAGTAAGATATTAAGTATCATTGAGAGTTACGATACGAATACCAAATTCCAATCCAACTATCAGACCGTAGAACAGTTCAAGTTAGCTAAAAAATATGTTGATAGAGCATTGAAGATCTTTATCCAGCATATTACAAGACACGGTCTTATCCCTCCAAACTACCAGAACTCGTTGAGTAAGAAGCTCAACCTTTTAGTAGACAGAGGTATTGACATCAGAAAGAAAAACATATTTGCCATTGAGGAACCAACCATAAAAAAGAGAAAGTTCGAAGGATTTTTAAACCCATCGAAGAAATTAAAAACTATAGATTACAAGAACTTATATTCCTTGACTGATGTTGACAATGAGCTGAATAGTTTTGACATTACGACAGTACCACAAAATATATTGGTCAACATGGTCGTTAATGCTTTAAACAAAGTCTCAGTGGGAAGATTATCAAAGGCTTTGGAGATTATTAGTGACCGTTATGTGGATGCAGTGGAATCATATCCTGGTATTGTAGGTGGTCCTTCAACTGTACCAATCACAGTTAAAAAAGATGTGAAGAAAGAAGGAGATGAAGAGGATGACGACGAAGAAGAAGGCAACTTTGATGTTGATACAATTTATACATTACCTCCTCCAACAGAGCTTTCCTTCCAAGAGAAGAAGGATCACATTAATATTATTATCAAGAACTTCTTCAATTTGGCAAAGAATCCAAATTTCGTGAATGTTGATGATAAGGATGAAGTTAAAACATCAGAGGAAGAACAAGATATTAACGTCAGTAAAGAGTTAACCAAGATCGCCATCAAGTCTTGGAAAAAGGATAGTTGGATAGTTATATTAACAAGATTGGCCTCTAGAGGCATGAGATCACTCGATGGTATAGAATATAAGTCATCTCCTGACGAGAAGAATGCAGAAAATATCAGCGATATGGTCAAAAATGCCATCTTTGATTACTTTTTGGAGAACATACATGGTCGTATTGATTTAATCATTGAATGGTTGAACGAGGAATGGTATAGTGAAAAGGTGTTTAACGAAGCAATCGCTCTCAAGAGACAGCTGGAAGCCGCTGAAAGCAAGGGAGAACCAGAACCATTAGATCCTAATTTGGGTGATACACCCGTATATAACAAGTGGGCCGGGAAAGTTCTAGATGCGATGATTCCGTTCTTAGAACCAAATGACCGTAAGATTTTTATTAGACTTATGAGTGATTTGCCATATTTGAATGAGGATTTAGTTGGTCGTATTAAGTCCTTGTGTTTCGATCCAGTCAGATCAAAAATTGGATTTCTTGCATTACAGTTCTTGATCATGTACCGTCCCCCAGTGAAGCAGGCATGTGTCACGGTGCTCAAGGAGCTAGGCGAGAGTGATCAAGATGATTTGCGTGACGAGGCCAACAAATTGTATGAGAAGTACAAATAGTTTGAACTGTACTCATGTATTGCATATATATAGAGAGTTATGTAAAATTAGCATATATTATTATATCACCATATATATCCCGGGTATAAAGGCTCATCCTCGTAGAATTCAATGATAAAGGAATCATAGTTTACGAATGTTCTTTCAGAACTATTTTCATTTTTGTTCACTAACTTTACATATATTACAATTATTTATCCAAAAAATATATAAATTGCGTTGTTAATACTTACATTTAGTAATATTAGGTTACTTTGTAAATTGTAAATCCTCGACGCTCAATTGCTTCTTAATTACGACTTTGAAGAAGAGAAGCTTTATGGATTGCCTATAGCTTTGGAAAAATGTCGAACCCTTGGTACAAGATTGTCAATAGAAAGAAGTAATTAGTAATTCTGCCACAGAATGCCCTGAGGTTCAGAGACAAGAGATAAAACCATACAATGTGGACTATAATTCACATCCAACCCATTTTTATAAATTATTGATATCCATTCCCAACGCTGTAGCTTATTCATATTATACATGTATAGATAAACCGTTACTACCAAATGATGGAACCGTGCCAGAGACATGGTTGCAGCCATAGTTTTGTGCTCACACGGCGCTACCAAACAAAACCGTCTCACTTGACAACCTAAACTGGGCGCTACCATCCGTCAACTAAAACGCTGAGCCGCCAAACACAGAAATTGATCCTTATCAAATGATTGTTTCTTTGTCTACTAGCATAGAATAACAGTACCCACATCCAATCAATTGGTTTCTGCTTGGGTATAGGAGCTGTCGATTAGTTCGCGAACATAGTAGTTGCCTTTGTTTAACGAAAAAGCGATTAAGATAATCAATTGCTCGAATACTTCTTCTCATTAGCTGGTCTCTAGTTTCATTGCTACAGGTCATAATTGCATAGTCTGGAATTGTACCGACATCGGCTCAAAAGAACCACGTAGCTGTCATGAGTAATAGTATCTTTCAATCATCGGATGATCCATGGGAGAATGGATGGGCCTCTGAAAATAACACAACAAATCAGCCTTCTCATTCCCTGACTGTATCGCCCTTGCCAGTGTACGGACAAGGAAGCTCGTATCTTACGTCGTCTCAGCTCTTGAACACCACTAACATCGACAACGATGACGAAGAAGAAAACACCATTAGTCTTTCGAATGTACCAGAATCGTACTTGAAAGTTCATTCGGCATTGTCTGAGCGCCTAAGCACCGTCAATGACTTAGAGACGTTGGTGTTTGCTAGTTTGATCCAATTGGATTACGTTACCAATTACCAGAAAAGTAAGATATTAGATATCATTTACGACCACAATTTACTCCCGTTGACAATAGAAAACAACTTCTATCAAGTATTAGGCCTCATTGCATTGGAAATCGATGTTCCAGGATCCGGTGATTACGTCACTTTGCAATTTAGGTTGAACAACCTTCCCCAGTTACCGGCTAAATTTGTGGATGCTGTGGTAAACCAAAAGCTGGGTGATTCAGATTTTATTGATCCATTGAACGCAAGATTGGCCAACTCTTCTATAGACGACGATGAACCAGTGAAGCTTCTGGACCCTATCTTAGCAGATCATACATCAGCTGGATTGATCAACACTGACAACTTAGCTGACAGACCAGATCCGGTTGACAACTCATACATCACTAAGCATGTCAATGCCATCAGAGACACATTTAAGCCATTAATCAACGCAAATGACTTGATCAAGATCAAGGAAGTCCCCGAAAAGGAGGGATTATTGTTTAAGCACATCAACTATATTATAACACACGATTTGGTTTTGGGGATGAATGGTCACGGTGGTACCAAAAAGGTCATTAGACGGTACTCTGACTTTGTATGGTATGTATTATTTCAACTTCGATGAACTGCTACTAAGAGTTTTACTTCTTGACCAATTACTAACTTTAATATAGGCTCCTCGAGTTTCTTCTTCAAAAATACCCTTTCAGAGTAATCCCAGGGTTACCACCAAAGAAGTTTTCTGGTACGTACTTTTGTTTTTGATGTTTTTCCCTGAAACATATACTAATATCTTATAGTAGGGTCATCTCCAGACTCGCAGTTTCTCCAGAGGCGCCGCCGCGGCTTACATAGGTTCTTGAACCAGCTTGTTAAGCATCCAGTGTTGAAACAGGAACCTGTTGTAATAACCTTTCTCAGTGTCCCAACGGATATTCAAACTTGGCGTAAACAAGCAAAGATTGACAATTCCATTGAGTTCAAGGGAGAGAAGATTCTGACTAATTTCATTAACTTAATCTGGCCTAAGATAGGAGAGGAATTTCTCCAAAATTGGCAGGGAGCCGAGAAATCTATTAACAAGCTTATAGAAGTTTGGACGAAGACTGTCTTGCTTGTAGAAAGATATGAAAAAAGACAGCAGCAAATCAGCTACGATAATGGAAAGTTTGTCGAGATGATTAATAACTTCAAAACACTCAATACCAAGCTCTATCCAAATGAAAATAAGATATTGCTCGGCGAAAACTCAAGCAAAGATGACATTAACTTGATCAATGACTCATTGGGATATATTAGTGAGTTCTTTAATAAATCAAGCCAGACTCTAATTGATGACAGTTACTCCATAAACACTATAATATTGGAGAAATTTAAGAACTACCTCGATTATTTGTACTCACTTCAGGAGTTGTTTGAAAGAACTAAGAGACTTTCCATAAACACAATTGACCAATTGGAGAAGAGAATCAGAGAAAATGAAGCTAGATATAACAAATCAAGTACAGAGGATGCCGATGTCAAGGGGGCCGATTTGGCCAAGTTACGCCAAATCATCATTAATGATAAGCAGGAGATCTTCCAACAGCTCAATAGGGATTGGTTAATCAAAAATTGTTGCTTCGAGGAATTCCTTATGTTCCAAGAGAGCCAGTACTTGATAAGTGAGTTGTGGATAGATTGGTCTAAAGGACGTTTCAAGTTCCAGGAGAAGTTGTTTGGATTGCACGATACCTTGAATAACGAAATCGCCAACGATATGCCAACAACAAGATAATTCTTTGAGAGAGGATCGCTCGCAAGTGGTGAGAGATAACATACATAGACCCGTGAATTGGTATTCTATAAAATCTGCATTTACTAATATACATTAATATACAATAATTAGTTACCAATATCGTATAGTAGACTACACATGGTAATCTGGAACATAGCTTTAGTTATTCTTCTGATAGTACCCTTCTATTTGATTCAATGTCCGGAATATAAAGAATTAATTACTTCAAATTGTCTACTATATTCTGCCACTTCGCTATTATTTCATGTTCGCCGACCAATTCTAGTTCGTCATTGAAATATTTCTTATCCATTATTTTCCCAATATTCAACTCTTGTTTTCCCTGTACGAATAATGCTTCGTCATTATGACTTCTTAGCTTACCCAATATCTTCCCTACGGCTATACCTAACTGGGCGCCGGATGGGAAAGCGGTGTCAAAACCTGCTTGAAGTGACGATTCTTTGGCATGCGAGAGGCCATCTAAATAGCCTTGTTTCTCGTGGCTTCGCTGGATATCGGCGTTTGAACTAACAAAGCGATCTTCATCCCATATGTCATCATTGGTATCTTTCTTGATGGAGGACGAGACCTGGACCTCTGTGGACTCTTTTTTGGAGCAACTGCAATCGCCGTTGCAAGTCATTTTCTGTGTAGTAGACTTGGTATATATGTACAATAAGAAAGGCCGTCGTTTCAATGTCAATATGATCTCATCATTACTGTACTGACTCAGTATAATAGCGTATAGCCATGCGATGAAGCATTTGTCGCAAATCCGAGCCTGTGTCGTAAATCTTGTGCATTTACAATATTTACGTCATAGCAGTGAGAGTTCCCCCAACTTTTTTCCTCGACTATTTTTCCATGTCTTATTCTCTTACCAGACATAATGCGCACTGGACTGCCCCATTCATCCATGTCCCAGCAATCCTGGTTTGCTAGCAGGCTTAAGTGGTAGGGTTTGTACGGAGGCATTAAATGACTCAGGGAAATACAGTCGAACAGGTCTGTGCAAAGGCGGGATGGTAAAATGTCGCCATTGTCTAATGGCCAGAGGAATGTGTTCATAGTGTTTATTGTGTTAAGTGAAGATAACTAAGAATACGAAGAGTATAGAATACGAAGTGAGCGTGGAGCACCGTACTTATGTCGCAAGTGACTCTACATTGTGTAGTCTACATTTTAATTATGTAATACCGTAATACTTTCTACTCCGTAGGAATTGCCCAACTACTACAATTCAGGTCAAACTTCTGATTCTCTACTATAATCCATAAATAAGAGTCACATCGAGTCTCTGTTCTTTTCTTTCCTTTTCTTTTTCCCGTCACAACCGATAACTCAACCCCCTTCTCTATCTCCTCAACCTCCTCTATCTCCTCTTAGAAATGTTCTCTTCGTTAAGTTACGTTATCTAATCCACCACAGTGAGCCCTGACTCACTGAGAAAAAAGAACCCGAGCCCTCAAAAAAGCTTCTCCTTCTCCCTCTCCCTCTCCCAGAAAAATGTCGCACACCGCCGTTCATGTCGCTGGTGCCGAAAAATCCATTCCATCCTTAATCTTTATAGGAAGAGAACACCACGGTTCATTATCATCCACAGACTATTACAGTTCATCCCCAGCGGCTAGAGTGTAGACACCACGGAATTCATTGTTCCCCCAAGGCTGCTCAACCAAACGACCCAATTCCCCTCAAACGGGCATATCCATCGTATTCATCTGTCCTTGTTACATTCCTTTTTGCGAGTGTTTCTTACTACACAGATTTCCATCTTTTTGAAGTGACAGTTCTGGTTCTGGCAACCAAACGTCCCAAGAATTTGAAATTATACAGCGTTCAGCATCTACAGAAGTTCAAACCCGACTCGGTCAGAATTCTCTAGAAGTTGCCCTTTCGAAACGAAGATATACCGCAACTATCATATCCGATAGCACATTACAGTAGTACGGCGGTTAAACCTGAGATACAAATATCATCAATCATCCCTGCTACAAGCATCAAAGAAACCACTCTAAGCATTTTTGGTTTATTATCGTTCCTGTCATTGATCGATAACTACATTTAAAAGCATATTCCATACAAAACTAAGTAATAACACAGCATTCACCACTATGACAGAAGATATCATCACCCAGGTCAGCCCGGAGACTTATTCTCCGTCACCAGCCTACGAAAATGATTCCAATGCTTCCGTTGATTTCAACTCAAAGATTCATCTCAACATCCGTGGAACGGAGTTCACCATCACTCGTGACGAGCTCATGGGACTTCCAGAAAGTATACTTCTCTGTCTTTTCCCCAACGGTGTATTTCTCGATGTGAATGGACAAGTGATTACCAATTTGACCGAAGAAGATATCGTGTATGTTAATTTTGAGCCACTGTGCTTTCAGTATATCATCGATGTCTTTAGTGACGCACAACGCGATTTACTTGAAATGCCATCTATGAGTCCTCAGGTCAGCTTCCACGGTTCCCGTACACATCAAGAAAATGTCCTTCAGAGTAAACCGGCAATTATAGTTCTCAGAGAGGACTTGGATTACTACGTCATACCACCAATTGCAGGTTTAAATGCCGAGCAAATGCGCCACTTGAAGCTTGGCGTGTCAACGGAGTTGATCAAAAACAAGCTCATTTTTTCTGGTCTTGGATATGATGTCAGCTTGCCAGCTAGCACGGAACAGAAACTTGGACCTGCCGAGCAGCACTTATTTGATATGCTTTGCTCCTCTGGTTTTGATCCCACAGGAATCTGGGGAAGTCGTTCACTTGAACCTTCTAAATGTGTAATTCTGTCTTTGCTGTTAGTCAGACTCAAAACTTCACCACCTACTCCTCCAGAGTCACCATCATTGGTTCCAACAAATACGAATTCATTGTCACCCGTAACGTCTAATGCCTCCACGAAATCAAGATCTAGATCCAGAATTGCATCTCTTGCCAACAGTGCAAGTAGAGCAGCATCGAGGTCTTTATCGAAGTCGAAGAAGCCAGTAGACACCAATCAGACGAAACTCTTATTGTTCTGGAGAAAGCCTGCCAGGAAATGTTGGTGGTCCAACGAGGAAGCCGACGTCGATTTAGATGTGGAGGACTTATTCGATGCGGGTCTCAAGAAGCTTACGGTTAGAGTCCATATAAGGAGAGTATGGACATTAGAGTTGTCCGTGATAGGAGTACAGTAGAGCGGAGGCGAGTGAGAACATTTTAGAGGTATAATTGGCGCCATTGCAACAGATAAAACAAGATAGAAATTACCAATAGGTTTGAGCACGTTGTGCTCAGGACCAAGGCGAAGAGGACTCAATGCTGCCAAATTATTGAGCCACGAAGTATATGTTATTGTTAAGTGAACAGGTCTTAAGTTTCATATGATAAGAGCCAATTTCCTATTGTAGAAACCAGAAGAAATGGTTCCATTAGATATGGAACTATTTTTCCTTTTCTGGTGACTATAGTATGTTTCACTGTGGTTGTTCACACGTTAGCACTAACAAATAAGATATTCATAATAGAATTATGGATAATTACCAGAATTCACTAGCTTTTCTGGGATCGCCGGCTACGAACTGGCGTGACGACACATGTAGTTAGTTTTATAGGAACCTAATTTGATTCCATTAATAATAAAAATCTATGACTTCATCAAGGCAAGGGGCTCGTTTATAAATGCTCAATCAATGTAAGATTCGTCTAGAAATAATGATAATTCGTAGATTTGCGTTTTAACTTTTATGAAAGTTTACTGTAGTATATATAACCGGATCTGACCGAAGCTTATGTAACCAGCACGAACTTGGAACGCAATTCACCATGGGTAAACTTGCAAGATATCGCGGTGAAAGTATATGTTCGCCCGATCGGTATGATGTTGCATTTTTGAATACTATAGAAAGCGACCCATCATTGGGGCATTACCTCGCGTGTACGAAACACAAAGAATTGTTATGAGAGTTTTGAAAGGTAATTACAAGCTGATGGAGGCGGGCTCAAAATAAGACACAGGCTAGGATCAGAATTAATTCGTATTAAAGTTGTTTCCAGCTTTGCTATCAAATTAAGTTCTAGATTTGAGCCTGTGTAAGGAGCACCACCCTTATTGATTGCAAAATCCAAGAAAGTACGAAAATGACACGAGCACTGAAAGATGCTATTGTGTTCGGAATAATGCAGTGAACATGTGATTATTGAATCGGATTATCAATAATAGAACGCATCAACGCACTAGGAATTTAAAGTTTAGCGACTTGAAAGTGTATTTGAAAGATGGTATGAATTGCCGAAATCTGGGCGCTGCCCCTGTGAAATATGCTTCATGCACATATTGCAGAAAAGCAACATCCACACATGAAAGGGACACGTCT
This sequence comes from Scheffersomyces quercinus, assembly GCA_030556775.1. Classification (NCBI taxonomy): domain Eukaryota; kingdom Fungi; phylum Ascomycota; class Pichiomycetes; order Serinales; family Debaryomycetaceae; genus Scheffersomyces; species Scheffersomyces quercinus. The sequence continues at coordinate 578,723 of JAKTUQ010000009.1, read as the reverse complement.
AGAAATAAGTTGGTTGCTGTAGATGCAAGGTGAAACTCTGTTACAGCTGGAGAAAGTTAAATCTTAGGTCATGAGAGGTTTTCACCTATGACCTTTATGGTGCAAGTCGAATAAAGTTTATGAGGAGGGTTCAGCGGAAAACTTCGGCCGATGATTTTAAGTTCAGGGTTTAACAATTCAAGATTAATCAATGGGCGTTTGATATACCGATACGATATGCTACAACAAAGCAAAAGCAATCGCTCCAGTTTCGGTGGGTGAAGATCAGCGGCTAGCTTGCAAGTATTGACCGAGATACCTTAATAGTACAGAGTGTGACGAAAATCACAGTAAAAATTAGACTCCACAGCGATTTCATGTGAACTTTAAGGCTTGTTGACTACAGAGTAACATCATATGAAAGAACGCGCTACAGGACCCTTTGTCAATCATCTCGCTACTCTTAACCCTAGAAGCATCTATCCTTATTAGACCCTGGAAATTCGCAACCAATATAACAGCGCTACCATACTAATGCATAAGCGCTTATCAGTCTGCGCTTTTCAACAATAGAACATTCTGCGAGAATACTACGAGCATTTCCAAGCAATTGACAGCGAGTTTGACAGAAAAGCCAAGATAGGCCCTCGCTAATGGGACCATGTCGGAATCATGATCCGAATCGAACTAGAAATAAATCCGCAAATGGCTATACTACTTTTCAATTTTTCACTCATTAGGCGCTATCCACTGCAACCTGTAAAAATCACTATATGCGTTTAGGCTCTCTAATATATTACCACTAAACAATACAGCATAACCGATATCTAGACAATTAATGTTTTTGAAAATGCTCTTTCCCTCTCCCCACCCATACTCTTTTCCAGTGTCTATATCTTCCTCGCGTCCTACTTAATTCATCAGTACTATTCCCTACCTCCTTATAGCCCTCCACAAGTAACATAATCCATACTACCAACAGTCCTAACAATTACAGCTTGCACCACACAATTTACACGTTATACCACGCACTACATGCAGTCCAGAATTGACGCGTATGAAAACCAAATTCTGGTAACTTTTCAGTTTAAATGGTATTTGGTACTGATCTGGATGTTATATATGTCTGTAGAATAGGTCCTTGGAGGAGTCAAAAGAGGCAATAAGCACCCAGATAATATATAATTCACCCAAGATGGCCTCTATACTTATGCAAAAGTCGCAGCAAGCCGACCAGTACGAGAAAGAACGTCTTGAACATACTCCATGGGTTGAAAAGTACCGTCCCAAGAACCTTGATGATGTTGCTGCCCAAGACCATGCAGTCAAAGTGTTGAAAAAGACCATTGAATCGGCCAATTTGCCTCATATGTTGTTCTACGGTCCACCAGGAACTGGTAAAACTTCTACGATATTAGCTCTTAGTAAACAATTGTACGGTCCAAACTTGTACAAGAGCAGAGTGTTAGAGCTTAACGCTTCTGACGAGAGAGGTATTTCAATTGTCCGCCAGAAGATCAAGAACTTTGCCCGTTTAACGGTTTCTAACCCTTCCAAGGAAGACTTAGAGAATTATCCATGCCCTCCATACAAAATCATTATCTTGGATGAGGCCGATTCCATGACTAATGATGCCCAATCAGCGTTGAGAAGAACCATCGAAAACTATTCTAGCGTGACTAGATTCTGTTTGATCTGTAACTACATAACTAGAATTATTGATCCATTGGCCTCCAGATGCTCGAAATTCAGATTCAAGTCGTTAAACAATGACAATGCATTGAACAGATTGAAGTATATTGCAGAAGAAGAACATATAAACCTTAACCGCAATGAACCAGTCCTTGAGGAAGTGTTGAAGATTTCCGGCGGTGACTTGAGAAAGGCCATCACTTTCCTTCAATCTGCTACCAAGTTAAATAATTCCTTGAAAGGTGCTCAAATTATAGAAGAAAAACAAAATGACGAAGACGGAGATGTCCAAATGCTTGGAGATGAAGATGAAGCCGCTGACGGCACTATAACCATAAGCTCTGTGCGAGAGATAGCCGGTGTGATTTCAGATTCCGTAATAAACGAAATAGTAACAGTCATCAAAGCAAAAGACCACAAGAAAATAATTACCGAGATCAACGAGATTATATTACAAGGATGGAGCGCCCAACAGGTACTTGACCAATTACACGACAAGTTCATTTTGGACGATCTGATCAACTCAGTGGCAAAGAATGGCATAGCAAAGACGCTCTTTACGGTGGACAAGCGTTTGACCAATGGAACTGATGAGCATGTTCAGTTGTTGGACTTGTGTTTACAAATTGCTAAGATCTTATAATGTCAAGAATAACAAAATATGTCCTATAGAGTTTAATAATAAATAATTTCTCACAGGAGTTGAGTTCGTAGTATACTAGAGGCAACATGGATTCATAATAGTGTAATACCATAGCGCTAAATTAACTTATACCATCTTTATACTGTCACAAATTGTGTCGTCGTTCAGTTAACATTGATATTAATATCTATATATAACTGAAAATATATACTTCAAACTCGCTCTGTGGTAATTACAGAAATAGAAGCACTAACTTCACTTCTCTAAAGGCGAGTACGGCCAGATGACTGCTGCTGTTGTTGAACCTGCTGCTGTTGTTGAACCTGCTGCTGTTGTTGAGCCTGTTGCTGTTGCTGAGGTTGATGGGGCTGTTGTTGTTGTTGTTGTTGTTGCAAATGAGGAGGAGGCATTCCCGGAGGGAAACCCATATACTGATGAGGCATAAATTGCCCATTAGGCGTACCGGTAGGGAATGGTGGCATTGAACCTGGAGGAGGTGGGATGAATCCCTGTGGGAACATTCCTGGAGGTAGTCCACCTGTAGGTGTACCAGGACCAGAGCCTGGCTGAAGAGGAGGGAAATGCATATGAGGTGGAGGAGGACCAGGCAATCTTCCTTCGAATTGCTTCAACCATGGTGGTAACTGTGGCGACTGCTGCTGTTGTTGGTGTTGTTGGTGTTGTTGGTGTTGTTGCGATTGTTGCGATTGATGTTGTGGAGGAAGAGGGATTCCTTGTTCCGATCCAGGTGCTCTTCTAAGTTGTGGAGAAGTCTGGTTCTGAATGTTGAACAAGTGCTCTGGCGATTGCTTCTGCAGTTGTTGTGGTTGGCTACTTCCTGCCTTAGAAAATAAGGCTGCCATTCCAGATGAAGGCGCACCATTTCCATCAGCCTGACCAGGCTCCTTTTTGTTCAAAAGAGACATGAAGAACGAGTCGTTCGAGTTTCCTGGTAGACCGCCCATGGCTGGAAGACCTGGTAATGGACCACGCTGCTCCTTCTGAGAGTTAATAGCATTTCCGCCGGCAGAGGCGATTGCTCTCTGTTGTTGTTGTTGCAATTGTTGCTGCTGTTGTAAATATTGTTGGTGTTGTTGGTAACGATGCTGCTCTATCTGTTGCAAGTTCTGTTGTTCAAGTCTTTGCAAATGCTGCTGCTCTAGTTGTTGTTGCTGCTGTTGTTGCTGCTGTTGTTGCTGTTGCTGTTGCTGTTGCTGTTGGTTTGATGGTTGACTTTGGATATTACTGGTAGGTTCTGTGCCTGGTGGAGCTGCGAAGAACCTAGAAAATCCTGGTGGATGTTCTCTTGATTGCTCTTGTTGTGGTGGTTGCTGTTGAGGAGGGACAGGAGCTATTGGAACTTGTGATTTTCCAGGTGTGCCAAAGAAGGACGAAAATTTGGAACTCTTTGATGTCGTAATATCTGGGGCATTCGAGCCGCTTGTATGTGCTGCATGCGATAACCCATCTGGAGCAGAGTTGGTATCAAGAGACTTTGGCTTGACGAAGGAGAAGAAGTTATCCACCTCGTTTCCTGCCTTTTCAGCAGCTGATTCTTGATGTGTTTCGAGTGACTCGTCAATAACTTCACCATTTTTTCTTCTTTGTTCAAGCTTCATTTGGTGTTTCCATTTCTCGAAGTCTTCTACGGTTTGTCCTAAATTGAGCCCATCTGAAGCGCTGCTTCCATCCAAATCGGCTGCATCCCATTCAGGTTGTACCTCTTCGTTAGATTCTCCTAAAAGTTGCGATATCTTTTCAGACGATAAGGTATCAAGGTCGTCGGTCTTTCCGAATACGGTGTTGGCTGGTTTCCGTTCCCAAGTCTCATTCTGGTGTCTACGAGTGTACGAGTTGGTCTTCTTGTGGAACTTTCCATTGGCAAACTCGCCGCCAGCATTGGAATTAGGAGGTTGAGGTTTTGCTTTCGAACGCCAAAATGATTTATCAGGCAATTCCGACGAATCCTTCATATCAATGACGTGGGGTGAGTTTTTGAGTGAAAGCAAGAACTCAATACTATACACATACTCGGCACCAGGTTTGCTAGAGATATCGAGCGACGGACTGGCCAGTCTGGAGTGATGAACGAGGTCTGGGGTAGACTCTTTAGCTGCCTTAGCAATGGCAGAGTCAAGTAACTTGGAGAGAGCATTTCCTGGCTCAAGGTTGTGAATGGATGTTGTTCTCTGAGACGATTCCTTGTTGGCGGAAGCGTTGTTCAGATCTGATTTAGACGAGATCTGGATGATCGAAGGATCAACAAGAAGGGGGTTGGATTGATCCGTCATTTGGGTGCTTGTGTGTAAATATGATGGATGTGAGAAGTTAATAGCAACAATTGTAATAGCTATTCTGCTTGGTAGTCTGGATCTCTCAAAACAAGATATTTGAATCCAGTGGTATTATTGCTAATATAGTACACTAATAGGGGAACTATGAAGTCGAACTTAGATTCAACGGTGACTGGAATCTGGGTCGTCTGGATTTATGTCGACAGGTGGTTGGTGCTTATACAATTGATTGGACGTATAGCAACAGTTCAATTCCACAATTGATAAATACAAGGAATTTGGTGAAATTGGGGTTGGTTACTTCGAGGATTACAGGTCGATAATGTCGACTATCAACGACTCTTCAAAGGTGGTTCCGACGTTGTCTTCTATGCTTTAGAACTCGTGGCGAGTCAATTTCTATAATGCAATGTGATATCACTGTAGTAGCCAAATGGATAGAAGCAATGTACTTTTGCTATTATCTAACTACTATTTGCTGTATCAACTACACGTTTTGCTGTGTAAATATAACAGCTTTCTTCTTCCTACTAAAATCTACCGGGTTTCTCCAATGCAAATCACTTATCTCGTTTCGTATTTCGTTTCGTATGTACTGCTTCAATAACACGACAAATCACGACAATTACTCTTGATACAATTCTTCTTAATTCTATGCTATTCACAATCCTATCTACTCCTCTTCTACTAAGAAAAGAACTATCCGTTTTACAACACAACAGCCGCCCAGTTCGTTTCCAAGTTGGCTTTTTTTTTCGGCTGTCAAACAAAATTTTCTGGTGGTGAGGCCGACTGCATGCAGTGCCGCGGAAGCTGCTTTGAGACGCAGTTGAGTGGTTGGCGGAACAATGGCTGTGAAAACATGGGTCGAGCAGGGTGCCTGCTGTGGTATGGAGATGGGCTAGGGATGAAGTTTGAGTGGATGGGGGTAGACTGAATCGGGGTGGTGGTAATGGATGGGAAATAGGAAAAAAATTGAACTTTTGGGATCATAGGACTGTTTTTTGTGGGGGATTAGTGTCTCTTATTGTTGAATTGCTGTGAGGACAAAATGGCTGTGAAAAAAGACCATAATCGTCGCTAGATAGAAATGCTATGAAGCAATACAGGGGAGCAAAATTCGCCAATTTTATAGTATAAGCGGGTCATTTTCAGCAAATTTCATAGTTCATGAGTTCTTGCTTGTTGCAAAAAGGAGACGAAATCTGGGTATTGAGGTAGCATAGAGCTGTCGTCAAAATGGGAGCAAAATGCCAGTCCTTTAGCAGCAAGTATAGCCTAACAGGAAGAACTTTAGGCAAATCTTGTATTTTCCATGTCTATGGATAATGGCTTACCGTTGTGTTCTCTTTACATAAAGAAGGAGGTGGTTTAAACCAGGAAATCTTATTAACAAACAAGCATACTTTTGCACCGTAAGAAAGGTTTAAAGAACGTGCCCCAGGAGTACTGGGGTTACCGTGCGCTTCTAAAACAAGAAGATCCACCTCTCAGCATGGTTATGGTACTACTACTAGATGAACCATTGTAGGAATCACAATCACAAATTGAAATGTAGAAATCCATCAATTTACATAAAAGTGTACTTGCACTTGTCACGGTGATGTCATAATGAGCAAGACATCGCCTCACTTCTCTGATACCCCAAATCTAGCCTAAGGAACTCAGCCAACAACGTTTTTCAGATCTGTTTCCTAGCTACATTTTATCATCCTTATATATAATGTGTCGTAATCTATTCCATTAAAAGTAATCAAGGAAATCTTGTTCTAAAGGGTCTAAATAATAATATCACTTCGCTATTAATACAATGTCAAACATGAAGCTGATTCAGTTGTAATGCTAATTCCACAAGCTATTCTAGTTGTTCAAATATGGAATATTCAACTTCATAATCTCACGACACATAATGAACCAATCGATCTCTCTCAAATATTCATGACGAGAGATCGCTGCATCAGCAGGTGTATCTTCATTATCATTATGTATAGTCTCCTTCTGCTGAAGCAATTTTTGCTGCTCTTCCCATTTAAATAGCTCGTACATGAACCGTAAATTCGGTTGAATTATAATGTTTAACCGCCTCACTCTCACATATAAATATGCATTCGGTAAAGATACCTTCAACCTTCTCATAACCTCCGCAATAACCACCGTTGCGGAACGACTCACACCCACTCTGCAATGAATTAAAATCTTCGCTTGACCTCCTGATTTCTGGTATTCATCATCAATAAACTTGAGGATCGTAGGCAAAGCCCGAGACAACTCGTCAATTCCATCATCTTCCAAATTGTTCACCTTCATCACCGTATCCACAGTAGTGTGGTGATGATGAAGATGATACTTCTTGGGAGACAATGGAGTAATATTATACATTTCTATGCTTCCTCCACCCAATTCATCGACAACAATATTATTGTGTTCCTGGAATTTGTATCCGGCTAGCCAATCTAACTGCTCGCCAACAGATATAATTTTCTTAACGCCTAGCTTATTAAGCAATGTCAAGCAGTTGGCATGTTTCAAGGAACCAAGATACATGTAAGGAAGAATTTTCGATGGAATGGATCCCTCAACTTCCTTTACCCAGTCTACTGGCCTAGGTACAAAATCGTCATCATCCTCATCTTCCGACGAAGAGGAAGATGAAGAATCTTCATCATTTGCAATATAACCCAATTTCAAATTCTTATTGATTCTTACCGGTTGTGCACCAAGAAGTAGCTCATTAATTTCAAGATTAGTAAGAGTTTCAAGTGTTGCCCACTCTATGTCACTATTCTTTGGACTGAGAGGGCTAAACTTTCTTAACATTGACTCTAACTTCTTAAGAATAAGTACATCGCTGTTGAAAATATAAAATGGACGTCCAAATCTTTGGTGTAATTCGAGCATAGCGTTGTCTAATGATAAATTTTCCGAATACATGAGATAGCAAAGAACCAATAATGACAGCTCAGTGTATCCATCTGAGCAATAAATCAAGGAAGCAAGTGCATTCTCAGAAACCGAAGATGAATACAAATATATCAATTTGCATGTATTCACAATCGACATCAAATTGTCTTTCTTACAATCACCAATTCCTATTGATCCAGACGGTGGGAATTCTAGTATGTGGTACTCTGGTTGGTCAAACTCATCTGGAATGCGGGATGAAATAGTATACTTGAATAAAAGTGATGAAAGGTAAGACGGATCAGGGAAAGATGCATCATTATGGCAGTAGACAAATAGCCTCCAGTTCGCTTTAGGAAGAGAAAGGTAATCAAGCAAGTTATTCGTTAGGTTTTCATTGATGACAATGGAATTTTTGGAATTGCAATAGAGATCTTTGAGAGGGAGGCTGGCAGAGGTGGCATCCTTGGATTTCGAATCCGTACTTTCATTCTCAAATGAGGTTGAATTCACATTGATGGCTGCATTACGCTTGTTTTGTTCCATGAAACTGTTATCATTTTCCAACAAATATGTCATCATAATCTGGAAGTCCCAATAGTTGCCTACCCATACGTTTTTTCCAAGTCTTGTTGCAGAAGACATACGTGTAGTTTCAATCTTCTCTTTGATTTGATAATCATTTTGCCATAGAAGCTGTGATAGCTCCGGTGGTACTGATGCTGCATCTGACGTAGGGACTGAGGGATGTTGTAGTTCTTCTTGGAACTGCTGGTATTTATCCCAAAGAAACTTGGACTCAATCTTGGAAAGATTAGAGATTGATTTGGGTCGCGGTAAAGAGCTTGTTAACAGATCGAAGTCATCCTCTAGAACAAATATATTGTACTGCGGTTGGTTGTTGTGCTTCAAGAAAGCCTCGTAGCGCTGCGCAAGCCAAAGGACTCTAGCCATGCTTTCTCTTACCTCTAGATCCAAAACGCTCTTTCCATAAAGAATGAAATCGCTGCAAGTAGACAATTTTGCTACCTGAATGTGGAAATTCCTTAATGAAATACCCCTGTCTGGATCCAAATCAAGAAAAACCGGTAAACAATTGAGTTTAAAACAGTCATGAACAAGTATATCAACGTCGGCGACAAGGTCGACTTTCGATAGGATAGTAGTGATGATGTTCCTGATTTCAATACGGAAAACATCTACTCTCTGGAGGATTTCGTTGATCTTTACTGTGTTCTTGAGAGTAAGATCATTCTGTGAAGGATCATCGTTAGCTGATACACACATTAGGAATCTGATATCTTTCGGTTTATCAAGGTTGTAGTCACCAAAAACAGATTCGGCTGTAGATGTGTTATCTGAATTCAAATTGGTTGACAGTTTGCTTCTAGGAGTGCTACTAGTAGTCAAGTTTTCCGCATTTAGTGAACGATTTCCAGCACTGGCTGTTATGGGATGATTCACAGGATGCGTGACACTACTGATACCTACACTCCCAGGGTCTGGTCTATTATTGAAGTCCGAGCTTAACGGTGTCCCATTCGATGGGTTGGTGCTATTCTCCCTCTGTCTCTTTTGGGCTAGCTGTTGCTGTTGATACAAGAAGAATGATTTCTGTGCAAAATTGTCCTTATTTAAGCCATGTAACCAAGGAAACATGTGGTTTGTTGGTGGTAGTGGTTTGTTGAAGTACCACTGGAACACATGCTGGAGCTGCCGTATAGAGAGTGCTTTAATTGAAGATGATCCTATGGTGTGGGCTACTGGATGGTCTTTCAAGTTCGCAAAGAATTTCGAGTTCGAATCCAACGGGGAAATTACGTCATTGTCAAACTCAACTATTCTAGTACTGCTTGTCATATCATAGTCTTGATGAACAGGTTTAGGCAGCTTTCCGTTTACGTTCAACTTAGCTGTTTTGTAGCCAATACCATCGCAAACGTCACAGGAGTCATCGACTTCGTCAACGTTAATCGAATTTTCTCTGGTATGTTCTGTTTGTTCGGTGTTGCTGTTGAGGGTTTGGAGACGTGCTCTGAAACGGTCTCTTTCATATATGAGATCATTGGAAGTTGATGATGAGCGTTTCGATGAGCGAGAATGGAGTGCAATGCCCATCGCCGAGTTCAGAACCACGGAAGAGCTGGAAGAATGCAGGGCTGATCGCGTTGATTCAGTGAGAGGAATGGAGAGTGGAACTACTGAAGTGTTACCATTGGTATATGACGAAATGCTAGAAGAAGTGTCCGAAGATGATGATGTTTGCATATCATTGTGAATTATTATCGGTATTTCGCTTGGAGTTTCAGTTGAGGATGTAGTTATATGACTTGATATGGTAATACTATTGTTTGCATGACTACTGTTGTTGTCATTATTGATAATTCTAGTAGTTGTATAGGCTTCCCCATTGATAGCGGCTACTGTTTCGTTGGCTACGCTCGTGAGAGTACCATTAAACCCACTAATTCGAGTAAAGCTCTTATTGATATTGGAATTATTATTGATACTGGCTCCATTTGACGTGCTTCCATGAATTCCATTAACAGAATGGCTAGCATTTACAGCCAGATTGAGGTCTCGTTCACTTCCAATACTTTCTCCAACTACGGAAACAAGCGCTCTTTCACTGCCGAGTCCGCTGATACCCATACCCGCAAGACTGTGCTTGCTTGCCACACTGTTGAGACTACTACTCCAGCCGACGGTTTCGTTGCTGGCTCTTCTCGACGATGTTTCCGAAATCGCTTCCGACGAGAGCAGCAGCGACAGCAGTGACAGTATTGGGGGCATGAGGCCTGCTGAATTTGATGTGGCGGTCATTGTCTCGCCCTGTTGAAGAGGAGGAACAATGGCCATAAGTGCGGGAGGGTATCTCGATGCACTAGAAGGGTGAAATATGGGTCTTTGCTGTATATCTCCGAAGAAGAGTACTGGTAACTACTACGAATTGTTGGCAGCAAGAATTTCTGCGATTACTGTTTTTCCCAGTGGAGAATTACAGTTGGTGGGTCGGTATTTAGGGAGAACGGCGCTAGGAAATGCGATAGAAGTAAGATGAAAAGTGCGACTTCTGGTGATTTAGCGAGAGAACAGAGGCGGTGTGCGTTGATGTTAGCGAGGAAGTGGGGAGAGCTTGACTTGACGTATGGAGAGGAAGTATGTGCGAGTAGCGGAAAGTGTGGAGATTGTGATTTGTAGGGTGATATTAGGTTCGGTTGCTGGTTATGCTACGTAGTTGAAGTAGGCTCTATGTCAGAAGCAAGAGGTTTAGAAGAAGCAGATGCAAGGCTAGTAAATCACGGCTAATTTTAGGAATTAATACTTACATGCTGTTTCATACTTCATGTTCTCGTACATACCAGCATATTACATGCTCCAATACAGATAATCACATTAGCATCGTTCGAGTCAAAAAACATGTCATTTTACTGGTATGCGAATACAACCTCTATACAAGCACCCTACAAGTCATGGAAATCAGCCTTTTCGACATATCGGTCACTATACCCTCGTATGCTTCTGCCAGATTATTGACCATCCACATCGCACCACTCTGAAATTGTTCGATTGCGATTGCGATAGCGACGATTTCCCGAAAAAACCGTCAGTGTCAACGTCCGAGATAACTTAACCCGTTAGGGACAGAAAATTTAGGGAGACTACTGATAAGATAACGAGAAAGCTAAAATTTCGGTGCAGACACGCTCAGTGTTCTTGAATCAAGCAGAGGCAGTGATTAAGGGTTTTCAGGATAGATTGATAAGATAATATAGTGTAATACACATGAGAGGGATTAAAAGGGAATGAACGTGCTGGATTATTTATACTTATTCTAAGGAATTCACTAGTGCAAACTATTCAGATGGTATACCTCTCTCAGACCACACTTTAATCACCACTGACAGGATAAGCAGAACAAAATTTAGTCGAAGTCCCTTTTTTGGAAATCCCTTGTGGGGAAGGCTGCGAAAGAGTGACCCAGGAGGATAAGAGTGAAGTAGGACATTTACTTGGTTACTGAATGTTCTACGATGCAAGGAGTTGCTTGTTGAGAAGAAGGCAAATATACTCCATAAATGGTCATTTAGTTTTTATTTTGGAAAGAGGGGCGAATAGAGCATAGAAACTGTTTTTCATTACTTTGTTTAACTGTACTCTTCCAGTCAATTGTGGCAGAACACCCGAGTTCAACGAGGCGGATAAGCGTAGGAACATGGTTTTTCGGTTTTTCGTTATCACCATCGACCTAGTTCATCTTTTTCGTTTACTATAGGACTGGAAGGTGGTTTTTCAGCTGCCTATGGTTGAATGTCACCCACCTCTTTAAGCCTACAAAACCAATGCAGATCCTGCTGTATAAACCTATTAATAGCGATAATAAGCAGAAGTCCGAGACTGTATGCCCTACTGACTCTTATCGTATTTGCTATCTTATCTCTCATATAGTTGACACCTCTAATGGTTCTTTCCTGTCTCTTGAATAGTTTCAATTCGATCCTGGCACTGGAAGCCACAGATATACTTCACCACACTCGATCGCTAATCACTTCCTCGTATCCTCCATCGGACCAAACTCTCCCAACTGATCCCGAATTTCACATGGTCTGTAATTACGACGATCTGTGCCTGCGGTGATGTAACAAATGCGTCGCCAGGCACACCCATTAACGGGGTCATCAAACGGAGTATTTTTCATAGAAAAGCCCAAGCTATTCCATTTATCTTTCGATTTCACCTTATATACGCTTAACAAAGTATGTTAAGGAAGTGACGGAGTAGGTAGTAGTCTTGTTCCGGAGCTCTTATCTCAAAAACCACTAATTAAAGCACTTTGGCAAGGGGATTTGGTGAACAACTGTCGTTTCCCGCACGCAGGAAGTTGTGGATGGAACGATGAAGCGAACTGAACAGTGACCGCAATTAGATTCCGAGAGCTGGGCAAATTAATGCGGAGGAAGAGCAAGTCCTTCTGTGGTGAGTCTCCAACGTCAGTGAACAACGATATGGGGTCTTGAATACATATTTACAGCTGTTTAATAGCAAAAGCTGCTTGCCCGCTGGAAGACCGTTCCTTACTAAAAATTAGACACAGCGTAATCCAACGGGAATTGCAAGCATGAATCGGAGACAGGATGACATATTATCACGATGCGATGGTACGAACAGTAGGACGACTAAATAGGGCGTGTTTTATTCTATACAGGTGACAAGGATGATTCTAAGCTTACAGTGGCTCAAGTGTTACTCTGTACAAGTAATATATAATGTGACCGTTGGGGATGATAAAACTCTGGTTGCAAATTGAAAAGTTGAAACTTAGAAGCTTTTATAGTGTGCAATAAATAGTTTAAGCAATCTGAAATCTATTTAATTCTCTTGGAGAACGTGCCAATTTGACCGCATTCACTTGTAAAGTAGACAGCCGAAATATTACACGTATATCTGTACATTTGAATTCTCGCTAAGTTTAAACCAAAAATCTGAGTTGCTATATTCTCTCTGATTTACGATGTATGTTGCTCATAAAGTTGATATATTATCTACATATGTATCGTTTTAGGAGGTGAACTTCAAATTGGAAAGAACTATGGTGGTATAAACTACGATTTGATTTGCAGAGATTTGTGCTTGGTACAAGTAGAATGCTGTTATAAATGCTGTGGTGTATTAATCCTAGCGACACGAGATTTTATCATTATTAATAAATGGACTTAATATACCATGTCTGTTTTCTAACGATGCAAAACATATTATTTCAGAGAAATGAAATGGTTCTGTGATTAACAACATCTCATATCTTCTACTTGACATCCTCTACCTTCTATCCTCCACCTCATATCTTCTATCTTATATCTTCTACTTCATATCTTCTATCTTATATCCCCCACCTCACATCTCACATGTCATATCTCTTTCGTAACAAGTCCTCGTCCTCTACTCTACAGTACCTCACCACCACCCCACACACGTCATTCTTCCGCACTCTCAATCTCATAACCCTTATAGTTCCTTTCTCGCTAACTCTGCCACGTACTGTACTGAATACATAGACCTTTCTCTGTTCTGTGAGTGCACTTGTGCTAAGCGCTTAAGTAGTGAAGGGTCTTGTAGATCTTTTTTATTAATTTATATTTGTTGCTTATTCTTTGTTCTTTCTTAGTGTAAATAGTTCATTGGTCTGTATTGTATTATATGTTATATATATAAATAGTTCATAGACATCACATTGAGAAGTGAGATCGATATAAAGCAATCTATCCTACCAATTACATCTATTACACTGCTATATCAGAAATATCACAAGTACGAATCCATCAATTGCTGTACTCATTCTTATTCCCCTACTACCACCAAAGTTGACAAATACACACAATGTCTATCAACGATACCCTATTCAACATCATAAACTACTTTCATAAGGATAAGAACTTCAACCGTGTCACCTTCGGCTTACATTCCTCCCCAACAGCCCTCAAAACCATCATCAGATGGAGACTTACCGACTTCTTGTTGTTGATTGTGTTGACTGTTTTCTTCTTCTTTGCATACGCCTTGAAACCGTTCCAAAGACAGTTCTTCATCAACGACTTGACCATCAGTCATCCCTTTGCTGAACACGAACGTGTAACCGGCACCCAGTTGTTCATATACGCCACGTGGTTTCCTTTGACGTTACTCGTCGCTTTCTCGTTGGTGTTCACCAAACCAAAGTATAAAATCTATGTAGCGTATGTGTCTGCCCTCGGATTGTTGTTAGCAGTAACTACTACCAGCGTATTCACTGATATCGTGAAAAATCATATCGGAAGACACCGCCCAGACTTCTTGGCCAGATGTATTCCAAAGGAAGGAACTCCAAAGGACGTGTTGGTGTATGCTAAGGACGTTTGCACAACTGAAAATTTAGACAGATTGTATGATGGTTTCAGAACAACCCCCTCTGGCCATTCCTCGATCAGTTTCGCCGGTTTGCTTTACACAAGTCTCTGGTTAAGTGGACAGCTCGTGATAAAGAACGAGTTGGTTGGTAGTTGGAGAACAATTGTCAGTTGGCTCCCAGCTTTTGGTGCACTTTTGATTGCCTTGAGTAGAACTGAGGACTACAGACACCATTTCGTAGATGTCATTATTGGCAGTATCATCGGTATCACTATCGGCTCGTGGTCATACTTCCGTTTGTTCCCATCGTTAGACAACACCAGAAGCTACTACCCTCTCCTTATCATCAAGGAAGTCGAGGAGGAGGAAGAGGAGGACAAATCTGGAGAATTACAAGAGCATCTTACCGATATAAACTACAGCAGAATACGTGAAACTGTATAATTTATCATACATTTTATGATACCCCGTTATATATACTAGGTCTATATTTTATATGGCATGGGCAAATAGTCTACATTAAAGTAGTCCTTCCTCCTATTTCGTTACTGGCACTTCCATCGGGCATATTCCCATCTCTTGCTGAAACGAACTGACTGTAGATCTTCTCGAGCTTTCTCTTCTCCGAGAACGAAATAGAAGGCTTGGTTTCTTTCAAGGACTCTTCAAAGTTTTCCTGAGTAATGTAGACAGTTGTGTCTTCTTGTGTTTTCTTTGCCCCGCTGTTGTCACTGTCGTCCTTCGAAAATAACTGTTGAATCTGGCCCAACATCTTCACTCTATCAGCTGGTCTCAACTTTGCATTCTTCAACTTCTCGGAATTTACCTGGAAGAATTCAATAGTCTCTTGATCATTATCATTATTAGCTTTTGGCTCGCTACTCTCTTGCTCAATCTTGGCTAACTTTACATGAACAGCCTTCAAATAAGCATTGTATCCCAATCCTTGCATATCGGCACCACTGAAGCCTGCTGTTCTTTTAGCAATATCCTCCAAGTTCACATCGTTACCCAAGTCCATCTTTTCAGTGATACTCTTCAAAATGTCCAATCTATCATCGTAGTCAGGCATATCACAGATGACACTCTTATCTAATCTACCAGGTCTTAACAAGGCAGAATCGATTAAATCAGGACGCGAAGTTGCTGCTAAGACATAGACACCATCCAACCCTTCAGCACCATCCATTTGTGTCAACATTTGATTGACAACTCTATCAGTTACACCAGTAGAATCATGTCCTCTCTTTGGGGCAATGGAGTCAAATTCATCGAAGAATAAAATGCATGGCTTGGCAGCTTGAGCACGCTCGAATAATTCACGAACAGACTGTTCGGACGCACCAATGTACTTATTCAAAATTTCTGGACCCTTGATCGAAATAAAATTCAAACCACATTGACCGGCAATGGCACTGGCTAGTAACGTCTTACCACAACCAGGGTAACCGTAGAGTAAAATACCCGAACGTAAACGCAATGGACAGTTGGCGAATATAGGTGCATACTTGGTTGGCCATTCTAATGTCTCTAAGAGAATGTTCTTGGCATCTTTCAATCCACCAATGTCAGACCAACTGATCGTCGATTTCTGTAACTTGACTCCACGCAAATTCGATGGAGTATAGCCTTGAATTGATTTCTCAAAATGAGCCTTGGTGACAGTCAACGGCGACGAGTCATCCAGGAAGCTGAATACTACCTCATGATATATTCTATCACTCAAAATCTTCAAATCGTTTGGGAGATAACCTTCTGTTTCTGTGACTAAATCCATAAGATCAAAAGATACTTTACATCCCAAAGTATTGACTATGTAGTTGTTCAAAATATCAAATCTAAGTGCCTTATCGGGTGGACTCAAGTGGTGAAAATTCTCTATAAGGTGGCATTGTAGTAACAACTTATTGATGGCCTCTTTTGAAGATGCGGATAGCAAAATGGATAAGTTACTGTTATGTTGACTATGGATCTTTTCTAAATTGGAAATCAAGTACTCTGTCAATTGGTTGGACTTCGATGCATCCAAGTGCTCCATCTCAACATTTAAGATCTTGTCAACATTATTCAAGATCAACAACGAAGGCTTATTCCATGAACACTGTTGTAACCATTTGAAGATATGATTTTTTGACAACAGGTTGAAGTTTTCATTCATTAATGATTCACACGAAATGTATTTTGCAAAGAATCCGTGTTCGGCTGAAATTTTCTTACTTACCAATTTGAGCACAAGAGATTTACCACTTCCAGAGTTGCCGTAGACAAGAGTTCCTGTATTCTTAGATGTTGTGAAAGATTCTATGATGTCGTCCACAACACTGTCGAGTCCAATGGCTTCTATTTCTTCTTTTGGTTCTTCTTGTTGAATGAAGCTCCCTGATCTTAACAAATCTTCGCCAATCTCAATTTTGATAGGTTTCTTGGACTCAATGCTATAAGGTTTGATCCATGCGTTTGTATCATCGTTCTTTTTAAACTTGAGTAAACCTCCAAGTGGTAAAACTTGCGGGATTATAGGAAGTTTAACAAAATTTGTCACAGATGAGCTGTAGAAGTGTTCTTGATTATACAAGAAGTCGGTTAATTGATTGACTTTGACCTGTAGTTCCTTCTTTTCTAATGAAGTTGAATTAATTTGTGTAGATTTCTTCGTCTGTGTAACATAAGGGTGAATTGTAAAAGTAATGGGTCTTTTTGGAAGGTTCTTAATAGCTGGCTTGATTGCGATAATGTTCCCTATTTGTAACTCAACGTTCAATGCCACAGCTAATTTAGCTGAAAGTGCAACTGTGTTGGCTGGACCAGTACGGTAATCTACCAAACGTGCAACAACTCTTTTGTTTTCTTTCAAAGGAACTACGACCTTGTTTCCGTTTTCTTCGGTCAGCTGAGGTGCCGATTTGGTCAGCTTGTCGTTTGGACTTGGAATCACTGAGACTGCTACATAATCGCTGATAATGCTTGGGTCTATCTCAGACAAATTGGCATACAATTCATATCCCGTGTTTTTCACCTGGTAGAGGTTGTGAGGAAGAGATATTCCTCTCTTGAGTACTACTGGCAAATTCGAATAATCCTCGGTACGAGAAGGACCTGAAGACGATTTTCCATTAAGTGATTTCGAACTCTTAGTTGAATCCTTCTTCTCCCTCACTTTTGGAGCAATCGCTATTTCACAGTATGGTGAAATTTTGGCGTACTGGTGATCCTTCGATCCAAGATCAGTTACTATCAATTTGGCAGAAGTTGTCTGATTTGGATATACTACCAATATCTGGTTTAAGGAAACACATCTCGTTTGAGCAAGCAAGGTGTCTTCAATGGCTTGAGCGTGGAGTTCAACCAACTCCCAATCAGAAGGTGACACCGGTTCCAAGTTGATATTAGCAGCCTCGTAACTATTGATTTTCATGTTAACCACGATCTTTTCATCGTCCTTAATGTTCAATGCTTGAGCAAAGACGGGGTCGATCTCGATTGTCTGGACTGTCGATGATGACATACCGGTCCATCCAGCGTACAGCTTGGCCTTTTTACCGGTTTGGACCACGATTTCTATGATGACATCCTGGACCTGAATATTGGCGGTGTACAAGGTATTGGCGAGATTTGAGGGTAAGTTCACCAAGTTAGACTTGATGGGCTTGTACTTAATGCTAGCTCTATGACCGTCCATATTGGTGAAATTTTACTGAAAATGAACACACCAAGCGAGACAAAAAGGCTGTATTTTGCCCCTGTGATTTACGATTCTTTTCCTTAAATCTCCAGGAAACCCTCCTCAATATATACAATATATATATACTATATATACTTCAAGAAGAACGATGTTCATCAAAAGAACAATCGAAATACCAAACCGATGATTCTCTTTCACAGGAAACGTGATTTTCCAGTGAGCTTCTCCAGGTTTTTTCTTCACGCTGTCAGTGCGGGCGTTTGGGCCGAGGAACTGTGGGGTTGGCGGTGGTTGGCGGTGGTGCGTAGTGGTGAGCGGCGAGAATTAAGCGAGGTCTCAGGGAGAGTGCGCGGTAGAAGTTGAAAATAGTGTAGTGACAGAGGTACAGAGAAAGAGAAGAGAGAGAAGAGAAGGGATAGAAGAGAGAGAAGAAAGGGTGATGAAAAACGGAATTCTGTGGGTAGAATGGGCCTTAAAAGTAGTTATATACGTAGAGAACAATGGTATATACTCTCTGGAGGGTTTAAATACCAGAATTTAAGGAGAAAAGTGGGAAATGCATCTGGCTCTAATTCCTTTATTCTTTCTTGAGCAGAGCACAGAGACCCTTTCTTCACACTCACTCTTCTTCACATTCTCTCTCTTTGTGTAGTTCGTCGTACTGTGAAAAAAATGTTCCAGCGAGTCACACTTCTCTAGCTTTCTGCCGTCTCTGGGGTTGCCCCACCGAGGGTACCTCGCTAAAAATCTGTCTTGTCACTAATTGTTTCTTAAACAAGATTGTGCGTTGTGTTGGTTCCACCGATAGCCGTACCGTGATGTCTTCCGGTGAAATACTTGAAATGCTGTAATATTATGGTCTTATGGTATTATGGTATTTTTAGTAATCTGGGGTTGGTCTCTCTAGCTAAGAAAGTCAGTAACTATTGTCTACTATCGATGTTAACTTAAGTCAAAATGGGGTTTTTTCACTCATTTTCCTCATTGCTCTACCATTTAATCTGCTTCCCATACTTTTATAATGATCCTGCTTAATTCTTGCTAGGGAGCCCAAAGATGGACCTACTTTTCACTACTTTTCACTACTTCCACTTTATTGCTTCTTAAATAACTCTCTTATGTCGTATTTGTATATTATTATTACATATCATGTATGATGTGTCCTATTACCACATGGAACGAGTCAAGAAAGAAACTATCGTGCTCTTCCTTCCTTGCTCCTCGTCTCTTATATTATTTGCCTATGTACATGTAATATGGTATGATCACAATTTGTCTGTTCTTATTACAGATGAAATAGTTCAATTACAAAATCCTTAGATCCATGAACGTCTTTTCATCCGTTAGCATCTTCTTTTGGGAAAGACATGCAAATATTTTCAGCCATTAAGCAGTTTGGCTACTTCCTTTCCAGATTTATTCCTTATCCTTATTATTGAACTCTTGGAACTTCTTGAACTGGTCATCTCCTTCAAGATTACCCTCTTCTATCTTCTTCAAATTCTTCTGTTCCTTAGCTTGTCTAGCCTTCTCCATCATTTGGAACGATCTGCGCCTAAGCGACCTACATTGTTCCCATCCTACAACATTTCCAAGGAAGAACCCACACACAGACCAATTCAATGATCTATTCACGTTCTTATGGATTAAAAATGTCACCACACCTAACACTCCCATGGCCTGAAACCCTGTAATCATCGCTTCTCTGAAACAAGGCATTCCTACAAATCTTTCAACACTGAAATCTGAAATATTGATCTGCTTTGCAGCATCTATTAATGTTGGTTCTCTTCTTTTAACCGGTTCCTTATCCTCAAATTTGGGAGGGAGATCCTCTAGAAACTGCTGTTGCTTGGGCTCATCTCGAACCTCTGATACAACAGACACCTTGGACGGCGCACTGCCTCCAAACCAACCCATATTGCTGTAATTGTGCTTGGTGAATAGGATATAGAAATGACACCAGCATTTGAACAATTTTTAAACGTATGAGTTACATCACGTGATACATACACCAATAGACGCGACATCTTCCTAGCATGAATTGAATATAAGACCAGAATACCACTAGTTGAAGTCAGTCCGAAATAGTAATAAATTCCTACCAAATGTGATACTTACATTTATTTGAGTGACGTTACATATCTTTAGAAATTTGCTTGTAATAATGTATCCAGAGCATATATTTCAATCAACACTCAATTAACAACCTCCTCCACCATCACTATCACAATAATGTCTCCTGATATCATCTTCATCAACCTCTACGACATTGTACCAACAACTCCCTGCACACAAACCGCCCTCCAAATCGATTTTCCATTTCAATCAAAGAAACAACGTTTAAACAACCACTAATCTTCAGCGACTATCCTCTGTTTGAAGCCAATTGAACGACGTCATGATCACACCGGACTTATTGCTAGACCCACAATTGAAATACTGGGTTTTATTACCTATTTCGTTCGTGATGGTGTTTATCGGACTCCTCCGTTCCAACATAACATTCTTGTTGCAAGCACCTCCGAAGTTGGAAGGATTCAAGGCCGTAAGAGAGAAGTAAGTGTCATTCGTTAGAGGAAGTTGTGATTATAGCTAAGAAGTAAAAACTTGTTTTCACGGTTCTAGGTGATTGCTGTAAATATGGGAATACATTTGCGATGATTGCTAGATCGTGAATCGTGGAGCACATATTTATATTGTTACTCAATCAACTTGCTATAAGAACTTAATAGCATATTAAGATCTGATACTAACAATTTCCAGGCAATTCCTTAAAAGGGCAGCTTGTTTTAAAACAAATAGTCAAGTTTTGACCGCAGATGAGTTCGAAGTAAGAAAACAATATTTCATTGAAAAGTTGAACTCCACTGACTTCTATGCCAAGATCGAAGACCCTAACCAAGATCCTATGAGTCCATTGACTGATCCAGGCATGAACGATGCTTTAATGAACATGGCCAAGGGAAATGTCATGAACTTTATTCCGCAGACAGTAATTATGGCCTGGGTTAACTACTTCTTTGCCGGATTTGTGGTCATGAAACTCCCATTTCCATTAACGGATGGTTTCAAGAGTATGCTACAGAACGGTATTGCTACTCCAGATTTAAATGTTAGATATGTCTCCTCCATTTCCTGGTACTTTGTCAACTTGTTCGGTTTGAGACCAGTCTACTCCTTGTTAATGGGAGGCACTGAGGCCGATGCTCTTATGAGCCAGCAGCAGCAACAACTGCCATTACCTAACATCGGTGGCCCCGGTGGCCCTAAAGTGGACAAATTGTTCAAGGCAGAAGCTGAAAACATTCAGATTTTGTCCCACGAGTCGGTCTTCGAAGGTATTGCCGACAGGGTACTTGTGGCCTACGGCCTTTAATTGGATGAAAGTTTTCATCTATGTAGCATACAATATACATCATTTAAGAAATTTCACATTAATATGTATCATGTAAATGTAAATCAGAATAAGACTAGGAGAGTGGATATAAATGCTTATTTTTTGTATCGAGTTTTCTCATGTATCGAGGAATATTGGTCTTCTTTAGAGACAAATCGGATGACCTCAGGTACTAATCTGAAGTTCCAATTTGATGATATAGAGTCTCACAACTAAGGAATAACCATGTAGGAAGATTCTCGTGTTCGAACTGTAGAATCTACTTATTCATGAACTCAAGAAACCAGGTTCTACCCTCGTTCTCCTTGATGATGTGAAATTCTTCGAATGAATAAATTCAGACAACTTTGGTAAGTTAGGTATTCCTCAATATGTATATTTGAAGATTACCAAAGGGAATCGGTATTGTTTCAAGATTATGATGTCACAATTCTACCGTGACAAATGTATCACTGCAGACGATATTGACGCAAGCGGCATTTGAGGGTTAGTTAATATAAGGCTACTTCGAACCAAATCCTTTCCAGCTGCTGATTAAATTAGTGAGACAATCACCACAAGATCAGTTAACATTGTAATTGCTTGTTAAATGAAGAAACAAAAAACCTATTCAACTACAATGCATTTATTCATTTATAGTTATTGTTATCCAAGTTCCCCACCCACAACCAAGTGAAATCCGCTCAAAAGTCAACTATCTACGAAATTAAGAATACTAAGAGAAGCAAATAAGAGTGCTAAATGAAAGACCGCGTTGTGTTGGTTAATGAAGGTGATTCAGGGTAAGACATTGAAGTGTATAACTTGCCGCAAAATAATAAAAAGTATTATTTTCTGGGACAATACATAAGCGAATTCTATTTTTCAACCGTCAGAGAGGCTTTAAACAATATCATAAATCACAAAAAGAGAGAAACCAGTGAAACAGAAGACTACTTCCATGATTGCAGGGATTATAGTACATTACACATCTTCTTGGACTAATAAGGTATTTTTGGAGATTGTAATTACGCCAAAAGCTATGATATTCTTAGCCTCGTGCCTCATACTGTTCATAGATAATATCGAAAAATTCCTGTAGCCTCCACAACTGGTAGTGCTTTGCTTATCGCTTTAAGTAATTCTACTAACCCCAAGCCGTTTCTCTTTTTGATCAGCGCAATTACATTGAGAATTGAACTACAGAGATTTACAGCTTCGGAACTTCAAAGGAGCACAAGCTGGGCATTTCACATGCTTTGAATTAACACAGTATGTACTGTCTCTCGTCTCCTATATTGCCTATCTTCATGTCAAGTAAGCGTAAATACGACATCAATCACCGTATTTCAAATAGTATGGCTAAGGTAAATAAGCTTTTTTTTAGCTAATTTCAGGTGGCAGGTAGATTGCAAATTGTTTATATCTATACTGTAGTGAAATTCCACACCTCTTGCAGGTTGACTTAATGGCATATGAAAGGATCCTCGGCTATGCATTGAACGGTTATCTAAATTCCACGTTTCGAATTTCGGCTATTCGTTGAGCTTATCGAACGAAAATGGTCAGGATGTTATAAAGATATTGATTCCACACAGACTATGTTTCAAACCATAGAACGTGAAACCATCGTTGGCATCGCGTGTTTTTTGCACCCACTCGGTAACAAAAATGGCTATTCCAACTTCGCTTCCACAATTGAAGCCTAGCCTAGGCTATGGGGCAGATAACTCAGAATACTTACTACAGGAGTCCAAGGGATCATCATCCCTAGCTTTGGCAGAGCAGATACTTCCTTTAGATGGAGATGACTTCAAAAATGGTGTGGCTATTCCAAACACTGAAAAGCCAGGCTTCAGCCCAATCTATAGGAATATCGCTTTTCCTCATAAGGTCAAAGTGTCCCTTAGCCCTTCATTAGACACTTATCACCAGCTCTTTGAAGCTGGCAGCGAACGTTACAGCAACTTGTCTACATTGGCTTATAGAGAATACGATTATGTGAACAAAGTTTCAGCACCTAACTACACTTTGATCACCTCTGCAGAAGTCAATAGGTTGAAGAAACAACTTGGAGCAGGACTTTTTTATCTTTTACTAAATAATTCTTACAAAGAGTCTTCAAAATACAATTCACACTCCAAAATAGACTCACATGCCACAAATTTCAGACAATTCAATAAAGACAATCATTCTTTCGTATTAACGATCTTTTCTGCTAATAGATACGAATGGGCTCTTACCGATCTTATGTGCTCGTCATATTCAATAACAAGTACGGCACTCTACGATACTTTGGGTGCAAATACGCTGAAGTACATTTTAGAGTTGACAGAGTCGCCAGTTGTCATCTGCTCTAAAGACCACATCTATGACTTGATGCAGTTGAAACAAAAATTCCCAAAGCAGTTGGCTCCGCTCATATTAATAGTTTCAATGGATCCATTGACTCCATCTGACTTGACATTGGTAAATTTTGCAGAGGCTAATAGAATCAAATTGCTCAGTTTCCAACAAGTTATACAAGTGGGAAATTTATTTCCCCTCCAGGAATTTCCACCTCATAAGGATACCTTGTATACAATTAGTTTCACGTCAGGAACTACAGGTGCTAACCCTAAAGGTGTGATGCTATTACAAAGCAATGCTGTAGCAGGTATTAACTTTTGTATGGCTCATATTAATCATAGTGTGGGATGGAAGTCGTTCTGTTTCCTACCTTTGGCTCACATCTTTGAAAGACAATCTGCAGCGTTCATAATGGTAAGTGGAGGATGTGTCGGATTTCCTCAACACGGAGGATCACCATTGACTCTTATTGAAGACTTGAAAGCTTGGAAACCACACGTAATGTGCAATGTTCCAAGAGTCTATACTAAATTAGAGGCAGCACTTAAAAATGCAACGGTTGGCTCCAACTCGAAATTGAAAAGAAACATTTTTGGAGCTGCTTTGAACTACAAAGTAGATGCACAAAGTCAATACGATGGAGCAGAGGGAAAGCACTTCTTGTACGATAATACCGTCATTGCAAAGCTTCGTAGCTCAGTGGGATTCGATAACATGAGATTTATATTGAGTGGATCTGCTCCTATATCACCAGACACCGTTAGATTTTTAAAGGCCGCACTTAATGTGGGTATGATTCAAGGTTATGGAATGACTGAAACCAATGGAGGATTATGTGCCAGTATTGCATACGAAGCAAATCCTGGTTCTTGTGGGCCTCCAGGTGTCTTGCTGGAAATCAGATTGAGAGAAGTTCCTGAAATGGGTCATGGAAGTAAGGAAGCTGGGGGAACGAGAGGCGAGCTATTATTAAGAGGTCCCCATATATTTGTAGGTTACTACAAGAATGAGGAAGAAACCAGGAAAACATTTGATGAGGAAGGGTGGTTTTATTCTGGCGACGTGGCTCGAGTAGATAAAGCGACAGGTAGAATTTTCATAGTTGATCGAGTCAAGAACTTCTTTAAATTAGCCCAAGGAGAATACGTGACTCCAGAAAAGGTAGAAAACATATATTTGTCTTCCAACTCATTCTTGACTCAATGTTACGTTCACGGAAATTCCCTCCAGCATTATTTAGTAGGAATTGTGGGACTTGATCGGTTGTGGTTGGAACAATTCTTGCTTGAGAAGTATGGACCAGGCCCACTTGACTTGACTAGTGCTCAAACCATTTTGGACTACAGCAACAAAGTTGATGTCAAGAAACAAATTTTGAAGGACTTGAATAGTAATACAGGATCCAAATTGCTTGGGTTCGAGAAATTGCATAACATTTATATAGAATTTGAACCTTTGACATTAGCTCGGGATGTTGTTACTCCTACCATGAAGTTAAAGAGGGCTATTGCCTCGAAGTTCTTTGGAGACCAGATCAAGCAGTTGTATGAAGAGGGATCATTGGTATTGGTAAAGGCCAGTAATTTGTAATGGGTGCAAAAAGCCATGCAGTCGAAGCAAGTCTCCTTTTTTTTTGGTTTATGCCCTAAGGGAACAGAATATAAATTGAATAAAATAGATTAAATATGATATACTAAGTACAGACTCATTATAAATCAACTACAATGCCAATAATTTAAAACCTGATCCTATTGGCATCATGGCTTATTAAAGAGAATGGCCTCCGCCAGATCGCAGCATATTTTCACCCACCCGTAAAAGATTTGATGGGAACACTGAAGTAATAAGTAATACGTAGAATTTGGGCTACTAATTGTTCCCCCAACATTAGAAAGACTACAACTAGAGAAGACTTTCCTTCGTTTTTCTCATCATATATATTCTACCTTCTGCTCAACTCCCTAGAACGATGCCACCTTTACCATGAAAGACCTTACCTCATATATAACACTACCCACTAGTATTTGCACCCAAATCAACCCCATAATACTACTGCGGCACAGATCCCCACCACATGCACTCCCCTCCATCGCATCAAAAGATTTGGTTTCACGAAGCATCAGATTATTCATTTGATGAAGAGACATTAGTAATAGCAAAGGAGAGATAAGCAGTGGTATTGTATTGGTGGGGTATAGTATTGTATCACATAACACTGTCTAATAATAGAATCGCTGCTCACTAGAACACTAATAATACAACTTTAATAACATTCATAACAATACTACAAGATGGCTCCTTCTACCGTGATATGTATTGGTATGGCCGGCTCCGGTAAGACTACCTTCATGCAGAGATTGAACTCTCATCTTCACTCGAAGAAAACACCACCTTACGTCATTAACCTTGATCCAGCAGTGCTCAAGGTACCTTTTGGTGCCAACATCGACATTAGAGATTCTGTTAAGTACAAAAAGGTCATGGAAGAATACAACTTGGGCCCTAACGGTGCTATTGTAACCTCGCTTAACCTTTTCGCCACTAAGATCGACCAAGTCATCAAGTTGGTGGAAAAGAGAGCAGAATCTGTAAGCAACGTCATAATTGACACTCCAGGACAAATTGAGTGTTTCATATGGTCCGCTAGTGGAGCAATCATCACAGAAGCATTTGCTTCTACCTTCCCAACAATCATAGCTTACATCGTGGATACGCCTAGAAACTCATCGCCTACCACCTTTATCTCCAACATGTTGTATGCATGCTCTATTCTCTATAAGACCAAGTTGCCCATGATCATCGTGTTCAACAAGACTGACGTGAAGAAGGCCGATTTTGCCAAGGAGTGGATGACGGACTTTGAGGCTTTCCAAATGGCATTAAAGAACGACCAGGAGTTGAATGGTGAGGACGGAACATCTTCCGGATACATGAGCTCGTTGGTCAACTCCATGTCCTTGATGTTTGAGGAGTTCTATTCGCAGTTGGATATAGTTGGTGTAAGTGCATACACCGGAGAAGGATTCGATGAATTCTTGGGGGCTGTGGATAATAAGGTGGATGAATATAACGAGTTCTACAAGGCCGAAAGAGAAAGAATATTGAAGAAGAAGGAAGAGGACGAAAAGAAGAGACAGGCCAAGTCTTTGAATAATTTAATGAAGGACATGGACTTGAAGGAAAAGAAGAAGCCCGAAGGAAGAGACAGTGAAGTGTTATCTGATTATGAAGACGAGGATGAAGAAGTGAATGGAGAGGTATTAAGGGATGAAGACGAACCAGAGAGAGAATATACATTCCCAGAAGACAGAAACTCAGAAGTCAATGAACAAACTGACTCGGATTTGCAAGCTCGTTACCAGGCCGCTTTTGAGTCGACATCGAAGACAGCCTCTTCTGAGACGGCTGAAAAGATTGCTGCCTACATCAGACAATGAGTTCTAAAACAGTCAAAGTCAAATGAAGGACATTGTATAAAAGTCACATTTTTGTCTAGTTCATTAGTGTATATATAAATGTACAATGTTACAAATGGTAAATATCTTATTATGTCTCCTATGTTAATTGTATCCGGTCCATGTTCACTCCTCATCGGATTTTGGTGATTTCCTTGGAAGCAATGGTGACAATACATCATCAATACTATAAGGTGTATTTGCGTACTCCTTTTTAAATATTAAGTGAGGTTTGTGTTTAGCAAGGTGTAAGATTGTTTTGCCGAACTCTGAGTTGCACCAGGCAAACCAGGATCTCGTATAATCTTTACCATGTGGGGAGTTCACGCGTACACTCTCATGGATTAAGCCCAAGCCTGCTGTAGTCTCCATGACCATCTTCAAGTTCTGTTTAATCTCATCATCATCATCAGATGTCCTGATTCTCATGAGTAGAGACATCGGCCATGCATTTTGAATTCCGATATGTGGACCACCAATACCCTTGAAATGTGTACCAGTCAAAAAGTATGGATTTCCAGATTTCAGGAGAATCATTTTACGAGTATTCTGGTAAATCTTGTCATCTCTTGGAGCAAAGCCCATGTCAGGAATGGATAACAAAGATGGAATGTTGGCGTCGTCCATAAATATCGAACTTCCATACCCATCTACCTCGTATGCGTACACCTTACCAAATTCTGGGTGATCAAAAATACCGTACTTTTCGATTCCCTTGGTCAAGGAATCAATAAAAGCGTCAGTCGAGTCAATAACCAAGGAAATATCAGATGGGATAGAGTCTTCTTTCAAGAAATTCTTACGCACCCTCTTCAATTCTGTCAACGCATGCATATTTGCAGGGATAAAGAACCGGAGAATTGCAGCGTCGTCACTTGGTCTGAACGCACTACGTATGAGTCCCGTTCCATAGTTAACTGGATTTCCTACTCCAGCCAATGGCAATGTCTCTGTACCAATATCGGTACGTCTACGGAAAGCATAGTAATAATTCAAGGCTGTGCCTGTCTCCTCATCAAAAGATGGTTGAGACTCTCTTTTGAGTACAATCAAGAGCTTCTCATATGCCCGTAGCCAGAAGTTGTTGATAAATGAAGTGTCACCACCAGAGTTCTCGTAGTAGTCGTTACTTAATGTTAAAAATGAAGCTAAAGAATCCAATTCATACTTACATTCAAACACTTGCCTCCAGTCTGGCTTGGGAAACACGTTATCCATGGCAGTACTTCCCTTTTTGACACCTGATCCTGGAGGAGGATGGAATGCATTACAGTATGGCGAGTTGATAACATAGTACGCCTGCAAGTTAATGGCTCCTTTGATCATTTCCTTTAAATCAGGGTCATACTTGACCAACGGCTGGTACACTGACAATTGTCTTGCGGCGTCTCTAAGCCATTCAGCATGAATATCTCCAGTCACCACGAATGTCTGTGGATAGTCGACACGGGGATTCCGCAACAGCGATTTGTGCCACAAGATAGTAGTGTCTAGGGTGTTTGGAAGACAATTCTCTATCAAACGAGCAAGATCAACGCTGTTGACCTTTCTCTTCAAATCCTCAATCAACACCTCCACGGCATGAGAAGAGAATGTTCTACACTTTGGAGCTGGTCTCATGTAGGGAAACTTGAGCTCTCCGTTGGTCAATGGTGGATGTGCTGTCTTGGAGTATTCCACGTAGTCTGGACACTTCGACACCTTTTTGTCCATATCCTTCAAGAACTGTTCGTTAATCTCGTCGTATTTATACAAGTCAAATGCATTGACGCTGTCTAAGTCTCTTGGTGAGTAATGAGAGTCCTCTTGATTTCCAGCAAGGACGTCGTCGACATCGTCCTCGGCTGAACTGTCTGACTCGAATTCGGAGTTGCTGCGGAACGAGTAGTAGATTAGAAGCACTACTACGAGTATAAACACCAATCTTTTGGGGTGAACTCGCCGTCCGTTGATATTCATCATTAACGATATCTCTTATATTTAACAGAAGTGTCTTCCAAGTACCAATTGAAAACCCTATAAAAGTACAAATAAAAGCAAAATTCTGGGAAAATCCGTTCTTTTAACCCTTCTACAACTCGCTGCTCAAGTCAATTATAGCCAATTCCTTCTTCCGACTTACTCTTATCACACTCTTTCACCATAAACATTTCACCATAAACAAGAGATAGGAGTTGTGTGGAGAGAACTGATAGTGAGATTAGGAAAGGTGTGGTTGTGCATACGGCGCATGTTGAAAAACGGCTCGAGTTTGTGTAAGAGAGGGGCCGATTTAGTAGGCGCCGCAAAGGATGTTGCAAAATGGAGTGGTGTATGTGTTTAGTATGTATAGTATGTGTTTATGTGTTATAATGTCGTTGTGATGGCTGTGAAGGAGTTGCAAAATAGAGTGTCCCAGTGGTGTATGTTTAGTGTGAGTTGAGTGTGTATTTATGTGTTATAATGTCGTTGTGATGGCTGCAATGATAGTTGCAAAATAGGTGTGAAGGTGACACAGCGGTGTCACAGTGGTCTGTGTTTAGTATGTATAGTATGTGTTTAGTGTGTTAGAATGTCGTTGTTATGGCTGCAATGGAGTTGCAAAATGGATAGGAGTAGGTGTCGGTGTATGTGTTTAGTGTGTGTTTAGTGTGATGGCTGCAATAGTAGTTGCAAAATGGATGAATAGTATCACAGTGGTTTATGTGTATAATATGTACTAAGGTGGTGAATGGTGGTGAATGGTGGAATGTTCTTTCAGGCGAGTATTTATTGGTGGTTTGTATTTGGTGACTTACGAGGTTGCATTCCTTGAACTGTACTGGGAGTGCTTAGCTGTATGGTCAGTATCGCCATAGTACTAATTGATACCAAAGTTGTATTCACAATCATTGGTGATTCTATACAACTTTCCGTTGTCAAATGTGATTGGGCTTCTATTTTATTGTCGTAAAACCCCACAATACCCATATAAAGTGATAAGTATTATATAAAACCCCCCTACTACATTGGATACACAACACACAGTCACTATCGAACCGTTTAATATGACCTCGCTACTCCTTAACTAAATATATACAGTTTCTATTACATCCCTCCTCCACTCTCACAAGGTTCATCTCCGCGAGCCGTCTCATTACATCATAAATCGAAGAGTGGTTAACCTCTCTTCTATGCGTTTTTGCTATCTGCAACATCTCCTCGTAATTCATGTTCTTGGAGTGTTTGCTTTCGTTTGAATTACTCATCACCTCCATAAAAAAATCCGCTACAGACTGTTTCTGAGTAGAAACCCTAGCGGTCACTACTTCAAACTCCGACTGCGATATTATGTCCAATAAGGCATTGTGGTCGTCGTTGATGACTGGATCCTCTATGCAAAGAATGTAATGGCTATCAAACTTGAAGTCAAATGGTACCACATTTCTCACATCATCACTAATATCTTCAATTATTCTCCATAGTTTAAATCTTTCAACGTACCTTTCAAAACTCGAGACGTCGATGGGATGAAAAGAAGAATCAGTTAGTTCCATGCTCAGCGACTGCCGTATTACGTCACATAGTTTGTCATCCTTACTATTTATCTCCTCCCATGCATTTGCTCCCCTGATTTCTTTTAGCACATTATCAAACTCTCTGAGTGGTCTACCCTCAAAATACGACTGTGCCTTCACAGCTAAGGAGAATAGATCTTGATTCAGAAGATCTGTGAGATGGTAGTTACGGACTGCCTTAGGGCTGCTCAAGTCTTCCGATTTTGCATTTCCGAGGTCGGCTATTCGCTTTCTCAAGTCACTGAGGGGTTTGTCTATTTGGTTAAGTGATCCCTCTGACAATAGTCTATTTGAATGCTTGAGGATGATGAATATAGGAGTGCTATTGAGTAACTTAATGTACCACTTGAAAGACTTTTCTATCGAGGTGACTTCCGGAACAGCCGTGAATGGATTCAATTTTGATGCAAATGTTGTTATGAGTTTAGCTTCATAGTCGGATGTCCGTGTAGGAGTCCTACTAGAGCTTGAATGTATGGAGTCTTCGTCGTCTTCTGCCTCATTGAGCACATCTGGCTTGAAAAGCTCTCTAGTGGATAACGATTCCAACGGGTCGAGTTTCAATCTGGTTTCAAACAACGGTTCTAGACAACTGGACACAGCTGGAGGGAAATCCTTCGGGTTAAACGTATTTTCTGTTCGTAGCTTAAACGCTTGAAACCTCATATATTCTGGAGAAGTCTTTTTCAAGAAGCTTCTCACTTTGGCATCTCTATGGACCATATATCTGGACGCTCCCTTCTCGTAAATCTTTAGAAGCTGTTGCACATGAAGCGGCAACCGCTTCAAGGACGCCACAGACATCTAGTTTCCACCCTGTCTATTATAGATGGGAATAAATCAGTTTTGCAGACTTCAAAGTCTTCTTTCATTAAAATGGAAACTTGATATTCCTGTGTATATAACTTCCTGTATGTGGAAGCTCTCATAGTTAAGCACTCCCAGCTCTACTTGTGTTAAGCTGTATTTGTGTTAATGTTTGAATGGAAAGGTCAGTAGTTTAAGGTGTTTGATAATATGTAATTCAATAAACAACTGTTGGCAGGTGATGATTTCATTTAGACTACTTAGTTAGTTTGGTGGGTTTAAATATATATGAATAACCTTTTATATTGTGCTATATTTGTTGTACTCGTACATTATGTATGCTACCAAATTGGATTATTTCTCTTTTGCTGCGAAATCTTCGATTTTCTAAGAGACTGAACTATATAATCTCAGGATACCTTTTACAATGAAAGATGTATTCTGAGCTCCTCGAAGTGAGCTTTGGTCTGAACGCAAGCTTACAATGGACTTTATTTATTGAGTTTTAGTATTTCGTTCTTCAAAATAAAACAACTATTTTGGAGAAAACGTCAAGAAAACTAAGTGATCAGGATTGACATTAACGGTAGTTTCATCGGGGATTGGAATCCCCCATCCAGCTTCATGGTTACCTTAAATTATGTTTAGGTAATACTAATTCCTTGGAGTAAGATGGAATTCACAAGAGCCATGCAGCAAGTGCCAAAATTGCAGCATCAATGCGCAATGCATTCGCATCATTCTTGCCCGAGCTAGTAGTGGTAGTAGTCCGTGGGGTTATCGAAGATAAGACTCCCCCAGAAGCTGAAGTGACATTTGAACTTGTCGAGTAAGACAGACAGTAGAGGTCTTCAAGTTCAGACCCGCTGTATCCTCGAGGTCCGCTGTAAGCACTGCAACTATTGACACAGCTGGAGAAATCGCTCCAGAAGGAAGAGCTTCTGCCCACACAAAAGCAATTGATAAAAGCACTAGAATAGACTCCCTCTGCAAGACTCATTGTTGATGGTAAACATGACTGGAGCTCACCAGCTGGAACCTTACAATCGTCACAGGCACTTCTAGCCTTGAGCCTTAAATCGTGATGGCTGTCTTCGCGTGCGAGTAAAGAACCCGCTAAAATAGAGGCGACAGTTGAAGACTTCATTGTTGAAATTAGTTGTAAGTAGTTAAATGGAAGTAATTGTTACTGAGCAAATAAAGACAAATCTATTTTAGAAGTACAATTGATGTCCCTTTTATACAATTGAAGAAGAAGAAGAAGAAGAAGAAGAAGAACTGTATGAGTCTAACCACCGCTGAATGCAACAATGACTGATAAAACCATCATTAGTGACTCATGCTAATTGGTACTTCGACTCATAGCTACACCAAATAAAGTTTTAATGGGGTTCAACGTTGAAGGAGTTCAAGTACCGTGTTACATACTCACTTAAACGCCCGAGTATACTCAATTGCTGTGTCACTAAGAGAGTGACCATTGGATGCTTGCGCTTTTGATTGGTGGACTATCGAATCTCTCTCTTAAGAAGAGCGTCGTGGGGCTGAGAGAAGTAGCCAATTCCGCTCCCACGCTTATACCCCTTCATTGTTTCATGCGGAAGGTATATAGAACATATTCACCAATAGTATTGCTGGGCACTCAATGGTAGGTAAATAGTTATTAAAATCCCGAGCCACGCATGGACCCTTAAGCATGCACTATGTAATTGAAGAGTTACAAAGAGAGATTACTCACAATCTCAAGCTGACTGTTTGTTTTTACGTCATACGTCATTTAGTCCTCTTTAGATTGGAAGCGTTGATCATTCAAATAATATTGAGTGACTTATACATCTCGCTTCAAGTGTGGAAGGAGCTACTATAAATACATATAACCTCTTGCATATAGCTATAGATTGCACAGATAAAGGCGGAATCCTTTTAAGCGATTCAGCCTCCTTTTTGATGGATGGCTTTTCGTATTATTCGTAATTGTCATTAAATGAGAGATTAATGTAAAATTAAGATTAATGTAAAACATAGATTCCGCATGTTTCAAGAATCATACTTTCTGTTCTGAGGAGTGGAAACTTTGGAACATTGGAACCTAGGTTTTTGGAATGACCCAATATTGGGTACCTCTTTTACTTTTCATTGACAGGGTAAATGACGTCAGTATTACCCAATTCTAACACAACCCCATTATCTTCGACCCGAGGATATAACTCTAATTCCTAAAACGTGCGGTAAATGATCCAAAGAAACTCGTAGCAGCGAATACACTCTTCGTAACTAGGAAGGTACGAAAGGAAGATCTCAAATCATGCGTACGGTTAAGAGCGTGACTGGTTGTAGGATGAAATGGTCGTATATACCGAGAATCCAGTTCGAAAGACCTAAAACGGAATAACTGCCGTAAATAGCGTAAAGGGCCTACGGATTAGGTTCGGATATTCCTATTGCTATAGGCTTAAGTATCAAGTGGAGAATGGGAAGATTAGATAGGACCAGAGGAAGGGTATGGCTGAGCAACTTCTTGTTGTTAGCACATCATCAATTAGAGAGATCACATCTAAAGACCAGCCGTTGTTGCTGAATACAGGTATCAGATACTAACACACACGAACTTGTGAGGTTTTTCATTTACTTGATTATTACAATTAGGGCTTATAGCCACTTTGAGGTTTGGTATATTTATTCTCAGGCCTCCGAATGAGTGTTCACTGAACTCTCAAGGCACTGTTCGTATGGTAGTTATATAAATCTCCTTGTATTGTACTAATAATCGTGTACTTTACTTCAAAGTCACAATAACCATAAACCAATAACAACAAGCAATGCCTCGATTGACAAAGCACTTGCATCATTCTTAGACAAGGAATGAGATCCTGAATGAGATATTGTTGAAGATACTCTGGTACTAGTATGATTTGATGAATCACTATCATCTGGTGAATCATTATCATCTGTTGAATCGCTGTCGTCTGAAGATGGAACGAAGTCGCCACAATAAAGATCAGCAAGTTCAGTTCCGCTGTACCCCGAAGGTCCATCATACCAAGAACAGCCATTGATACATCCAGAAAAGTCACTCCAATAGCTCGAATCTTTGTCTGGGCAGAAGCAACTAAAGAACTCATCCGACTCAAAGCCCTCTATTGCACTCATATCTATCGGTAAACATGTCTCAAAATCATAAGCAACGGTAGAACAGGCATCGCAAGCATCTCTAACTTTGAGTCTCAACTTCTCTTTGGAATTACTCCCTTTAGAGGCTAACATTGATGCAGCAAGAATAGAAGCAGCGGAGGAAGGTTTCATATTGAATTGGAGGTAAGTAGTTATCGAATTGTGTGTAATAGTGGAGAGAACTGTGACTGATAAATACAGCTGAGGAATAGCTCCATCTTTATACCATTAAAATCATCTTAGAATGATGATTGCAACCATCTGAAGTATCTATCTCTATTAATAGAAAGAATAAACAAGTATTTTATTTGGCGTTGAGCTACTATCTTTAATATAGAAAAGATAAAACATTATTAAATATACGAAGTATGTCATTTCTTACAGAGGTAATTTTTTAGATCTAGTTAGTGATAGAGGCTTTGCATTATAGATCTTCTTTTACTGCTCCACTATTTACATGTTTAACTTCTCTTCAAAGCTACAAAGTTAGTAATAGATTGAGTATAACTAAGATACACCTAAGATTCACATCGACGAATCCTTTGAGTAGAGAGGTTCTTCTTCTTCAAAGAATTCCGACACTTCTTTACAAATGAAATACAGACGGAGAGTGACCTCGGGTGACTATTCAGTAAAAGCCGTGTTCTCAGCATACAGGGTTAATTATTCCTGCTGATCGATCCCCTTGAGAGATAACATGAATAATAATCGTTTCTTTTACAGTATTCAATAGTTTGTCGTAAAATAATAAGCCAAGAAATAGTATAAATGAATGGCTTAAAATAGACACTAGTGGAACTAATAACAAAGGCATGTATTATTGCCAAATCCAAAGATCTTAACTACTAAGTGCAAGTGTTGTTTAATTCAAGGCTTGTGAAGTAGATTTAATTGAAAGCAATTAACTAAATTTTTGCCTGGTAGCCTCTCCTCGGTATTTTGCACCCAAGTCTAACTTATGAGAGGACTAAATCATAACCCATAATCAATCATCCAAGCTGAAAAATTGTGAAAAAAATGAATGTTTAAGTAAATAGACACCTTCCTCTTACTATATTATCAACTCTTCCAATCCCCGTATAGCAACACATTTCAAATAGGTAACCAACTCTTTACGGGAACACTCCTAGCAAGGGTCGGAGAGGGACCACCAGTTATTACGTATATCACTTTCCTGTATATTTGAATATCCTGTACTTATACCATTCATCACAGTCTTAAGAATTCTAAAGGCAATGTTATAATGGTGGTAATGGATCCTATTACTCGCCACAACAACCATGAATTCTCGACTTTTGTTTGCTAGCACAAAGAGAATAGCTCCTCTTTTAACTAAGAGAGCCGTTTTCACCTCGAAATTCGCATTAAAACCCAGACTTTTCACTCCCTTGGTGTCTCGCCGGTTCAACTCATCAAACACCAAAGATGATGCCAATACAGCCAGTTTCAAGGTAGAAGACCCACAATTGATGATCGCATTTACCTGTAAGAAGTGTGATACGAGGTCTTCTCATACCTTCTCCAGACAGGCATATTACAAAGGTACAGTGGCCATTCAGTGCCCAGGCTGCAAAAATCGCCATTTGATAGCGGACAATTTGAAGATATTCAAGGACAATAAGTTCAATATAGAGGACGTGCTTAAAGCCAAAGGTGAGTCTGTAGCAACCGGAACTGATGATTTGGTATTTGAAGATATTCCTGAAAGTTTGAAGGCAACCCTTGGCCATTATGCCAAAGACGCACCAGAGGAGTTCAAAAGAGAGGAAGAATCAGCTACAGAAGAGGTCAAAAGCTTGCCTTCCGAAGAACAAAGTAAGAAGTAGACAACTCCACTCCAAATCGCTTCTCAATTCATAAACACAGTGTTCTTTGGAAATTTCTGTGGGATTAAAACCTTCTCTTGACCGTCTACTTCAGACTCAACTCTTGCATATATCAAACGTACTACTACCATTCACACATAGAAACTATTTATCCTGATTATTCAATTACCTAGATAGTGGGAGAGTACACCAGCTACCTTATATATAATCTAAAATACGCAAACACTTAGATAATCCCTGTAGCAATAAACATCACTAACAACTCATCAACCAGAACCATTTTAAAGGTTTTGCGGCACGGGTGTTTCCTCTCCATTTATCAAAACTGAAAAATCGAAATGGATCTGAATCATATTTAATAACTATTAATCAGATACAGTAAGAGCAAGATGCTAAGTAGGGTCTTTTGTGGCAGTCGCAGGGCTGTATTTTCCGGTGCTCTTTATCTTGGAAGAAGAAACTACGCCGTAGATGCTCAAGTTTTGGCTCAGTACCGTGCTAAGTTGGAAAAGAAAGCCTCAGAATTGGGTTTGAAAGATGTAGACGAGTTGCAAGTGAAGTTGAAAGATACCATAGAAGAGAAAAAAAAGCAGTTCAATGCCGTGGATCCGTTGAAGGAATTAGAGGCTTACGAAAGAAGACAAGAAGAAGAGTTACTCAAGGAGAAAGACTCCAAAGTCATCAAAGTACGCTCTCCTAGATCTAAAGATGCTCCCAAGTTGCCTTACAAGGACTTGAATGCTTATGTGGATGTCGAGAAGGTACAACAACTTCCTCGCACTGAATTGGAACTTATCTGGAGAGCCCGTTTCCAGCATAAGGAACGTAGTTTACACGCCACTATGGAGGCAGTTCAATTTGCTAGTATGTATGCTAATGCATTCAAGAATCCTAGCTTCATCTTACCTTTGCCAAAAAACAACGAAGGTTATGAAATGCATTTCGTTCAATGGTCCTTTGTCGGTCCAAGAACAACTCATTGTATGTTGACGACTGTAGCAGAGTACAAGCTCCACAAGGAATATGCTAAACCACACACAACATTAATGTTCCACCAAGAGTTAGCTGAAGACAAGGGAGTGGTATTGATGAACGGACATTGTGAAACCGAAAGTTCCATGACCATGGATGAAGCCCAGCTTCTTGTTCTTAATGTGCAGAGATTCTACGGTGGCATGGGTAATGCAGAAAAGAAGTTGGCTCTTCTCAGAGATTTCACTGTTGGTAATGAAGGTTTCGATATGGAGAAGTTGATTGAAGAGGCAACAACATTTGAATAAATAGCTTACACTGTACATAGGAAAATAGAATAGCTATCAAATTCAATAAAAGAGTGTATTATTATATATGCATTCATTTAGTCTATTTTAAGATGCTTTCTTTCCTCTTCTTCCACCTCGTCCACCGCGAGCACTTCCCCCTCTTGTGGCCGTCTTCCTTCCCCTACTCGCTGGCTTCTTGACTGGCTCTGGTTCTGGATCCGATTCCTCTTCTTTTTCTTCTTCTTCATCTTCATCCATATCGTTAATAAATATATCACTGTCGTCACTTTCATCCTCTACTTCCACGGGTTTTTTTGCTCGTGATGTTCTAGCACGGCTTTTCTCTGGAGCCTTTTCCTTCTCCTCTTCTTCATCCGAATCACCATCCGAGATAACAAATTCTTCGCTAGGCTTAGACTTCGACAGAGATCCTCTGGAAGGCTTCTTCGTTTTCCTAGCAGGCTCGAGGTCCATGTCGACATCAACACCATTCACGCCATTCTCTTTCTTTTCTTGTTTTACTTGTGATAATACTTGCTTGAATATTTTTTTAGAATAGTCTTCGTCTTTGTCGTAGAAGTCATCAGCTATTTCAATTTTCATTAATATTTCTGTTTCCCTTTTAATTTCCTTTTCTATGTATTGCTGGACGATATGCTTATCCTCGTTGTCAATGTACTTCTTCACCGCATAATTTATACCCGCTTCTGGTAGTAATGAGAGATCGGCCTGAGCGATGAATGTATTTATAAGATCTTGAAGTTGAAATTCTGTTGACTTCTTACTCGACTCTCCTGCTTCAATCAAGTCTTTGTCAACAAATTTTGTTCGCTTCATTCCCAGGTCAATTTCCTTGGCTCTCTTTTTGTAGAATTGTATGACATCGTTTGGATTGGCAATTTTTCCAACGAACCTGTTAGAAAACCTCCTAACATTCTCTATTTCAAATCCTCCGGAATACTCAACTCTCAAACGAATCAATGGCAACGGTATCTTCTCGGCCTCTGATTCCGGAGTACTCTCTTCGTCAAACAAATGCGGGTTGCCTTCTTTGAACTTTTCACTGGCTGCAGCTATAGCTTTGTCTACCTCGTCTACTAAATATGAAATGACATCCGACTTAGACGCAGCACCTGGTATCAAATCGGTTTTCGACAAGGAAATCTCTTTCATAACAAATGGTCTTACTGTTTGCAACTTTATACGCTCAACAGAATAATCTCTATCTCTGATATTCAAAATAAACGCATACTTATCTTCAACTTCACCTTCTGAAAGTGACGTTGCAACGGATGAGCCTGCTTGAAGAACATCAAACCCTGTCTCCGGATTATGAACTGGATATGATATGCATTCGTGCTCGTGTCCCCAAAGTATGAAATCCAAGAAATTGGGTAAGTACAGTTCTGGAATACTAGAAGTAATAGAATGCTGAGCATGGTTCTGATGAATACAGAAGAAATTGAACCATTGATCCGTTTGGATATTTGGTCTTTGGAATTTGACGTGACCGTCTCTAAAAGCTCTGTGTAATCTCTCATCTCGTACATTAGCCATCCCATAAAGAGCCAACTTTGTTCTACCTTTCTGGAAAAGAAGTGGAGATACCGTAATAGCTTCATTATCAAGAATTTTACCAAAATGGTTTATGAGTCCAGATACCGCTAGAACGTCCAAAGGCAGCAACAAACCATCACCGGTTGCATCGTCGTGGTTACCACTAATAGCAAACACTGGAATTGAGATATTTAAATTGGGGTCTTCGTAATTGACGTTATTGAACCCGTTATCCAGGATCATACTAGGATCACTGAGTAGCTCCAACTCACAGGGTCGGTCACCCATACAATTCAACCTCAATGATTTTATGACATGGAACAATGATTTCTTCGATGGTTTATTGATGTGAAACAAGTCTCCACCCTGGACCATCATGTCTACGTCGCGTTCCTTGGCTAGTTTAGTGATCTCATTGAATGTTTTCCAGCCATCATCTCCTCTTATGGGGTCATTTTCATTGTATCCAACATGATTGTCAGTAGTAAGCAACACACGTATTGTATCCGGTCCCTCGGGAACATTATCTACCAATGGCATTTTGGTTAGATTTCCGTATTAATTAATGAGCTGAACTAGGCAACCTCTAGAACATGAACAACCTAAAGTACAAAAAAGGCGTTTCCATATTGGTACAGATTGTACTAAAGTGTAAAATCTTGAAGTAGTAGTGACCGGAATTGGATCGAACTACCACAATAAAATTATTCAAACTATGGGTCGGAATTAAATTACACAAAGAAGGTTCAAACCAGCTATTCGAAAGTGTTCATATCATGTCTTCTTGAAAGCCTATGTTACAATTTACAGTAACAGCTGTTTTATGGCATACATGCACTGAGATGCATTCAATTATCTATCTATTTCTTACCAGTAGAACTTGACTTGTATTAACGCAGAATTTTACAACTTCTTCGTAGAGGAAATCGTCACTATGTGATTTATAAATTTAATGGGAACACAAAAAATAGTGAATGTTATTGTAAGTAAACATGGATTTTGATTCTAGAGACTTCCTGATGGATACATCGACGGCCTTGGCAATAGAAGTTTGAATATGTGATAGTTTGAACCAATTCCGGCCATTAGTATTTATAATTTTTACAGTTTAGTAGGAACCATTTCCGACCACTAGTTTGAATAATAAATGTAACGACTGTATTTAACCGTTCGCTTAGCCCGACATGCGTCAAATATGGTGGGGAATATGGAATAATAATTTGTATTGTAAGTAGATAGAAACAGTGAAACTTCAATAGAAGATATTGAAGCATCGTCTATCGATAGTATAAGCTTTGTAATTTCCCTTGTTGAGGTTCATAGTTTAAAAATTCTATACGAACTAACTTAGTTTACTTTCCTCAGAGAGCTGAGTTCTCCGCCCAGAATAGTTTTAGCTTAAGTAGTCTAGCTCTTTGCCGAATCGGCATTACGAAAGCTAGCGTTAGTAAGAGAGACTGTCTCAGAGACGTCCTTCAAAAAGAGTCACTTTGTTCAAGTCCATTAGCTCATCAGAATCATAGAGGTACAAAAAGGTTATAGAAGAGTTACACCCCTCCCTGGAGATTAGGATTATTTTCAAGTAGATTATATCGTGTAGAATCCCAACCCAAAAATCCCAAAAAATTTAGGGTTCTAACAATTTTCAATGAGAAAACCCCCCAATAATTCCCCCTCCCTTCTCCTTTCTATTTTCTCTTTTCCTTTTCTTTCTCTATCTTTCTCTCCTTTCTAAACTAAAAACGGTTGAAAGAGCTACAAAGTCAGCTGGAATATTATTTCTTATAGTCAGAAATCTCCGAACAAAGCCAATTGACTATTAACATTGAAAGGCAAACTAATCTTGTCGAAAGCAAGTTCAGTATGTATATATGCGTTTTATTGCTTTACTTCATTATCACTCTCCAAACTGCATCTGCTTTTACACCTTACTGTAGCAGGTTTAGTTATAATTCAAAATTGCAAGCTTGGGTTAACACTACATGTGAACTAGATCCAACTTCAGATTGGGATACAGCATATTACCAGACATTATACGCAATCAGAACTACTGAATTTTATGACTTCGTCAACTTGGTTGGTCGACAATTAGCTATAGAGGCAGTAGATATCTCAGGAATGCCACTAAATGCATTGAATTACATTGTAACTGAAAAACTTGGTGACGATACTTCAAGTACCAGAAGTTAAGTTAATGATTTCAATGCCCAGGATTTAGCAGTAAGATCTAGCTCCATGTTGTAGGAACATATCAAATCCTTTGACGCTCTATAATATCTAATCTTGACAATTCTTTATATAGGGTCGGTATTTCTCGATTGATAACAGGATTCCCGG
Source organism: Scheffersomyces quercinus (assembly GCA_030556775.1). NCBI lineage: Eukaryota > Fungi > Ascomycota > Pichiomycetes > Serinales > Debaryomycetaceae > Scheffersomyces > Scheffersomyces quercinus. The sequence continues at coordinate 536,971 of JAKTUQ010000009.1, read as the reverse complement.
TAGATGCATCTGGCTGAGTATAGGTATGTGGAATAAGTTTGGTTCAAGACAATAGTGGGATTAAGAAATGTATTGAAAGCGTCTGATCCCCAGTCGTTCACAGAATCTGAACATAATTTAGTTGGTGAAGTGGGTGTAGTAGTCAACCAAATAAAAAAAAGTGGGGTGAAACTTGAAATGCAGCTATATCTGCTCAATACAACGTTGACTACATTCTATACTGATAATATATAGACATTACATTGACAGTTACATGTAGTTTGTTCGTATCTAATAACTGGTACAGTGATTTCATTTTTTATTCTAGCGACCACAATTGGTTCATACTGAATCCCTTAATATGCTCATACTAGTTATCTGAAACTGTTCGTAGGATTCCCTAAAAATGGGCTTATTTCTAAGAACCAATATCGACGGCTAGTAAGAATAAAGATGAAAGCACGATATCATTACGTAAAGCTCTCTTCAATAACAATCCAAACCATTTTTAATGTTATCATCTACAAATCTGTATTACAGCCTTGTTTGCAACAAGCTTAGAATAAAATAGACTCTTAGTCAACGATTAAGTCTTGGGTATTTATATTTAGCCTTCTCTATTTAGTTTACCAGAACCAAGTAGATTAGCTTAAGACTTCTTCACATGGTATACCTGAAAACTTGACATTAATATCCTCTACCATGGCAAAGAACTTGACTTGTCCATACCACCTGTTAAAACCAAACCAGCCATCTTTTCCTGTCAAAGTAATACAAAATGTCGTCATTGACTTCTGACCAGCTATACTTAATACAGAAGCTATATCTCTAGCAATTTCTTGAGCAGAAGTTGCTGTTTTACAATGTGCACCGGTTTTATTGCGTGGTATGATGCCGATAAGCATAACCGGTTCACCTGCTTCTCCAGGTAAAACTGACTTCAATTTTTCATCAACAACAAGGAACTTAGTAATACATTTATTTTGCGTATCTGATTCCTTGAACCCTAAACCTAATCTTAGAATAGTCAAACTGTCCCCTAATTGTGCCGAACTATACCTGTTCCACAAACTTGTGATTTGGTCAGTTTCGTATGGCCGCTTTTCGCATTTCAATTCTGTTATAGCTGTTTTGTAAGAAGTTGCCAGAGAGAAGAATGATTGTCTAGCACAGCGTAGATTAGATGGTTTCCCATGTAGTACTGACTGAGCACCTCCATTGAAGTAATCTTGGGGAAGAGAACCATACTGATCTCTTCTAGCAATTATTTCGTCACCAAGTCTCTCATCAATGATGTATTCTAATGCTTCCAATGGAACTCCCACGATATTCACAGCATCTACAGCTAGCTGGCGACCAACCAAGCTGATGAAATCAAAATAGTCATCATTTCCGTAGGCGTATAAAGTCTGCGAATAGGCAGTATCCCAATCTGAAAATGGGTCTAGCAAACAGGTAGTATTCGCCCATATCTGGGTTTCCTTATCATAGTGGAAGCTTCTACAATTAGGAGTTAAAGACGCTGACTCTGCAAAGGCAATGGCGAGGAAAAGTGCTAAAACTAAAGAAATCATTGTGATAACCTTATGACAGTTGATATTTCAGGGACAAGCCGATGCCCTTGTTTCCAAATGCTGTGACAAAAAGAAGAAGAGCACTGATAATTTGCGAACTTGAACTTCCCAATTTCCTCAAAAATTACCATCTGAAAGAGGAGTATCTTTGATGTTGATACCAACCCTTCACCGAATCGGAGGAGGAGTATTGAAATTTACCAGTTGCATGCATGCATGCTAAACTTTAGCTAACTTTACAGAAAGGACTACACTAAAAACAACTTAAAACTACGCGGGGGAGAATTTTGAACTTCGCTAAGCATTTCCCATTGATTTCTCATTCTGCGGCCCTACTTTCACCTATAGGCTACCTTTCCCCATTGAAGTAATCATCTATCCTAAACATGACCTTCACTATAATCACCTCACATAGCTTCTATTATGCAAGCATATCTACATGCTTCTTTCCAATATGCCGGCTCCCCTCTTTTCTTGCCTGCAGATAACAATACCAATGATCTTGTTAAACCGTTAAGTTAAGAGATGATAGGTAGTGATGGTGTTCTTCTTTTACTTCCACCAGGACCAATTGCAATTGGCATTACTGTATTTACGTCTAACACTCATTTCACAAGCATTCTGGCTGCGCTGCAACTTCTACAAGACTCGAGACCCGCCAAAAACTCGCATATCTCGATGGCTTATATGGGTAAAGAGGTCTCCATATCACTGGAGTTGGAACTGCGCCAGCAGGATGAGTTGAACAGCGTGGCGTCCATTTATGGAGACATCTTTAAGGATATCACACCCCTGGGACTAGTTTGGAACAAAAAGCCATGTCCACATTTCCAGGTCTCTATAGACTCGGCGGTTAACGAAGATCGTCCCGTATTGTCATTAATTTTGGATATCGAATTTACCCCAACATACCCGCTTTCTCTGCCATTGGTCAAGATTTTGAATCCAAAGAATATCATGAAGGCTCAATTACAAGTGATAGAAACCAAGGTACGAGAGTTGATCAAAGAATATCCTGAGGAGGAAATTTCCTTTACCATCATCTCGGAAGTGAAGTTTCTAGTAGACGAGTTCCAACTGACAGCAGAGAAAGTGCTATCGCTCGAAGAAGAAAGAGCCTTGAGATTGAGAACCAAGCGACTAGAATTAGAAGAGCAGGAGAAGAAGCGCAGAGAAGAACAGGAAAGAGCTAAACAAAAGCAAAACGAAGAACTCGATAAACAAATAAATAAAATCAGAGGAGAATACTACGAAGAAGAAAATCACCTCTCCACGCCAGATCCTGTAACTTTAGATGCTAGAGAGCAGCTAGAATTGATTCCAAAAGAAAAGGATCAGTATTTCATATTTGAAAACCCTATTTTAGGGGAATTTCCGGGGTTGAGAACAAAATTCAAATTCAAAGCGGTTCTGGGTTTCATCAAGTATGGAAAAAGAGACTTGCTCTCGGTACTCGGCAACCAGTACATTGTGAAGCCATATTTAAGCAAAGATATGCAAGCGAAAATTGACGAGAAAGGTATAGAGTTGTCCTATTTATTTACCGAGGTTAACTTTGAAAACCAATACTGGAATCTAGAAGAAGGAAAAGATGAGATACAAAAGCTTGAATCGGAATTGCAGGCAATCATGGGAATCAGTAATGACAATATAGTTAAGTTATGTGGATTCCAGATCGACAAATGCAGTAAAGGTTGGAAGGTTCGTCTCTTGACCGAGTTTTCATCCGCGTCGGAATCTTTGCAAGATATCCTTCCAACAGCTGAATTCATAAATTGGGCTTTGGCAAGAACATGGCTCATTCAGCTTTTGCCAGCACTTGAAAGTTTGCATAACTTAGGCTTTATTCACAAGCTGTTGTGTCCTTTGACAGTTATTGTATTTCAGTCGCCTGTAGAGTACTACTATCAAAATTCAGCTAATGAGCACTTTAACGATTCACATTATGATGACTCGAGCCAAGCAGACGCAGTTTCAACAAAAGTGCTTAAATTATGCCATCCTTCCTATGGTTACAGGTTGTTAAAAATGATGAGTTCCCATCCCAATGAGCTGAGGGAAAATAGTAACCATGGGAACACTGTTTCCGAATTTTATCATAGCATTATTCCACAAAGTTGGATCGCTCCAGAAGTAAAAGACAAATCTGGACACCAACAAAGAACGGATGTTTGGGACTTGGGGGTATTGTTCACAAGAGTCATGCTAAGCTATAATGTTTTCAAAACAACCTACCATACCCCTGACGAGTTTTATAGAAACTTCTCAGTAGACGAATTTCCTGGAGCAGAAAATTACGCAGCATTAGTATATGATCTTCTCTCTAAGATGTTGCAGCCCAAACTCGCGAAAAGACCGACACCTTTTGAGTTGAATGCTGTGAAGTTCTTAAGAGATGGACCAGTGGTGGTTACTGAGCGTACGTACATGACAAGAAAGAACTCTGTTTCCACAGAGGGAAACAATCAAGCGACAATAGAACAAAGAAAGGTACCGAAGAAAAATGCTCCTATAAAAGTCAAACAGGCTGTTTCGCGATATGAGCCATCTTTGATAGAGGCAAGCAGTCGCATGCAACAGCTGCAAGCTAAAAGGAGGTTTTCAAATCAGGGACAATATGGGGATATCCTGGGATCTTTCATGAAGCCTGGTACTCATCAAAATACTGGACGTTATGCTAGAGATTTTGAAGAGGTGGGTAAGCTTGGAAAGGGAGGATTCGGTGAAGTTGTCAAGGCCAGAAACAGAATGGAAGGAACATTCTATGCTATTAAAAAAATAAAGCATAGAGCTAATAAATTGGATTCACTTTTAAGTGAGGTCCTTTCGCTTGCCCGTCTTAACCATCAATACATTGTAAGATACTACGGAACATGGGTTGAAGAAATTCCTGACTCAAATAACGCTTCGGCGGTCGTATCAGAAGAAGAAGAAGAAACGAAGAGTGAGTCGTCAGATAGTGAAATTGAAGACGATTTTGAAAGCCCATTAAACGCCAGATCCTCTTCATTTCTACTCAGTCATGATAGTTCATTCCAAGTAGACTACATTTCGAATTCATTTGATCCACAAATAGAATTTGGAGACTCCAGCGAAGATGACGATGACGATGAATCCAATGATCAATTTGTCTTTGCCAACTCAACAGACGGAGACAGCCTGTTAGGAAACGATAATTTATTAGGTTCAACAACTGAAGAAGAAGATAATACCACAAGCAGTTTTGAAAGTGACAAGAAAGTGAAAGCAGCAAAGTCCGAACGCCTTCCGCAATTAGTTGAACAGACGAAGTCTATCTTATACATCCAAATGGAATTTTGCGAAAACAACACTTTATTGAATTTAATAGACCAAGGTTTACCTGGCAACTCCAATGAGTATTGGAGATTATTTCGTCAGTTATTGGAAGCAGTTTCTTATATTCATGGCGAGGGTTTTATTCACAGAGACTTGAAGCCTACTAATATTTTCATTGATAGGTCTAATAACGTAAAGGTTGGTGATTTTGGTCTTGCAAAGAACTCTCAGTTCTCATCAGTAGTACTGAGAAATAACCAAGTCACAGCGACAGGCAATGGTGATTTGTCTACATTGGTTGGTACAGTTTTCTATACTGCGAACGAGGTAGCAACAGGAACATATGACGAAAAGGTTGATATGTACTCTCTTGGTGTCATTTTCTTTGAGATGTGTTATCCATTAGCAACCGGAATGGAGAGAGCAAGGACATTAAATGATTTGAGGTTAGTTTCCGTGGACTTCCCGACCAATTTCATTGACTCCAAATACAAGACAGAGAAAAAAATAATTAAACTTCTACTTGACCATGACCCTAAACAACGTCCCGGAGCACTGCAGTTATTGCAAAGTGGGTTATTGCCTGTGGAGCATCAAGATATTGTCATAAAAGAAGCGTTGAAATCATTGGCTGACCCAGCTTCTCCATGGCAGCAACAAGTTCGTGAAACATTGTTTAACCAACCATACCTGTTGGCAAGAGACTTAATGTTTGATAATAATAGTAAAAGCTCACATTTCTATCACATGGAAAGCTCTGTCAGTGACTATTTGATATTCAATAGAATGGTTCAAGAATTGTTTCAGATATTTGGTAATCATGGAGCTGTAGAGGACTTCAATTCAAGCATTTTGGCACCTAGAGCTCCATCTCAATCTAGGGAACTAGTTTACGAGGTCTTGGATAGAAGTGGATCGGTGTTGACCCTACCTTATGATCTAACACTTACTACAGCTAGATTATTTTCAAAATCGGAGATGGCAGTCCCCAAGACTTACAGGCATGAATTTGTATATAGGCCAAATGTTCGAGGTTCAGGAGTTCCAGACAAATACAGTGCAGTTAACTTTGACATCACAACCCAGCTATCTGGTAGCAGACTAGTAGATGATGCTGAGTGTGTCAAAGTTGTTGATGAAATTGTTCAGTCATTCCCATGTTTCCAAACCAAAAACTCCAGTGCAATTATAGTCATAAATCACTGTGATATTCTAGATGCTGTCGCGTCATTTGCATTTGGAAGCATAGGTATCGATGAAAAGAGACGACATGAAGTATTTGGAGTTGTTTCCCAACTCGGGATTGATAAAAGTGCTGACGAAATTAAACAATACCTCCGTGAAGACATCAAAGTTCCCCATACTATAACCAACGATTTGATTGATGGCTTTAACTTCACTCTAGAAGTAGATAAAGCGAGACACAAGTTGCAGAAAATTATGATGGACTCGCCACATTTAGCTAAGGTAGAGAAAGCTTTCTTGTATCTTCAGGAAGTGATGTCAGTTCTTCGAAAGTTTGGAATAAGAACTCCTATCTACTTAAACCCCCTAAGTAACTACAACACGAAGTACTATACGCATGGAATCATGTTTCAAGCCGTGTTCAAAGTGGATAAGAGCCGTCGGTTCTCGCGTATTGCTACAGGAGGAAGGTATGATTCACTCATATCATCCTTTGCGAATAAGAATGTGACTAAGTCGATAACCCCATTTGCTGTAGGCTTTTCATTGACGACAACTTTTATGTTCTTGTTGATGAAAAAGCTTTTGTTCCGAAAGACTAAGAATCCGGAATTTAACTACCTGAAGTGGCGAGGTATAAGAAATGATGTATTGATTACATGCTCAAATTCTTCCTATCTCGATGAGTCTGGGTTTGAGATCGTCAGGGACTTATGGGCGAATAATATAAGCTGTGACATGTTCTGCACATCCTCGCAAGAAGAGTTATCAAACAAGGCCTATAATGATGGTACTAACTGGATAGTTGTTATTAAACAGCCAAATAGCTTACAGAAAAAGAAGTCAAAGAAAGTGGGAAATAGAAACTTCAAACCATTGAGAGTTCGCAATGTCAATTCAAATAAGGAAACTGATCTTGAGTATGAAGAACTCGTAGAGTTCCTCGAAACTGAAATAGATGAACGTAATGCTGAGTTTGATAATGAAACATCAGAGAATGACCACTCTCTCGGCGAGATGAATTCTAACATGCACGAATCCAATGCCTCCTTACAGGACTTGAACCCTTTATTCTCCTTAGACATTGAACAAAGGTCTATAGTAGTCCCCAACGAGGCACCAAGAGGAAGAAAAAACAACAAACGAGAAAAGTGGGAATTGGAGAATGATTCTAAGATTGCATCTGCAGAAACACTTAAAGACTTAGCTAGCTCGGCTATTTTGACAGTTGATGCAAGGGACGAAGTCCTTGATATGATCGCCATAACCTCGATCAAGCTGCAAGAGGATTGGCTAAAGAAGGTTATCGTGGCCAACTTACCACGTAGTTATGCAATCAACATCCATAGCGCATTATTGAAGGAAGCCAATAAGGGTCATAGATGGGCGGTTGTGTATTCGCCCAAGACACAAAAGACCAATATAGTAGATTTGGAGCGATAAATTAAAAGTTTGCCTCCTATAGACTTGATTTCATATAGCATATTAATGAATTACGAATTATCTCAGAATGTAGTATTCAGAGTCCGCCGACGAATAATTGTCTACAACTCTATTATATCAAGAAAAGGTCTATTAATAACTAGGTATATGCATGATGTGTAGAACTGAAATATACTAATCTCACGGTAATGGTTCATGTGGCAGCCTTCTGTTTCTTCAAGTAGTGACCCTTCCACACCCAATACTCCTCCAATCTCAATTTTCCGTAATTGGAATAGTTGAAGTCGATATTGGACAACTCGCTCTGGATCATGGCCCAAATACCCCAGTAAAAACCAGGCAAGCCGTAGAAGGTTGCAATTTCCTCAATCAAACTACCTACCTTTTCGATGTCTGCATTTTCATCTCCTAAGTAGCCCTTTACCCATTTAACTAAAACGGGATTGGATATATGAGGTGTAGGTATGGCTGATGTGTCACATTCAAATCCCTGCCATTCGGCAAGGTGATTTGCAATATCAAACGCTCTAGGAGCTGGTAACATGTACTCGTAATCTATAAATTTGATAGGGTTCTCGTCTATTGATGGTAAGCCTCCAAGTGGTCTGTCCAAGTCATAGTTGTCTGGTATAATGACATTACCCGAAAGTAGATCACAATGCGATGACACAACGGGTGAGCTGGATTTGCTCAAATTCTCCTTCAACCATGCAAACTCTTCATTTATTATGCTCTTTAAGTTATCTTCCGTGACCTCGACATGCTTCAAATTCGAATTGAAGGAAGAGATCAAATCTGGGTTCACTGGAACGATACTGATCCAGTCCTCAATCAACTCCCAGATATTGGATATGAACTTCTTTTTCTTGGATTTACGCTTGGTTCCATTGTTAGAACTGCTGTCTTTATCTTTCCCATTTTCTTTATCATTCTCCTTTTTGGCTTTCTTCAAATTCATGGAGAATGTTCTAAGTTTCTCCACTCCATTCTGAATGAGTCTGTAGTCCAACTTTTCATGCCAGTTACCCAATTGCTGGGCAATTAAAGGAAACAAATTGGGGTTTCTCAACTCGTTGGGTTCAAGTGAGCGACCCGATAAGAATCCGTATATTAATCCGTTTTTAAATCTGGAGTGAATAGGAGGAGCCAACCCAATAGAATTCAAGATCAAGTGCAGAATGAACTCACGATGTCTGTCGATAATCAAGTTGGTTCCGTGGCCGTATACTCTAATGAGAACCGTCTCGTTGGTATCAGTACATGTGCAGCGAAGTAACATATTGGTGATACCACCAGTCAACTGCTTCAATTTTATGTTGTTCTTGTTGGTCCACGTAGGAAAGATCTTGACAAGAAGAGCCTTGAGTTCGAGAAAATCATTACTCAAATTCTCTGATAAGTTGATGATGAGGTTAGGTAAGTATATGGCATGTGTAGTGTAATTATGTATGATGGAGGAGAAGTCCAAGTCAGATGTGGATGGACTAGGGGAAGGACTCAATGACTTTTCTCTAACAACACGAGGAGACGATGCGGTTGACGGCACGGAGAGCGTATTGGTATGATTAAATGAATGGTGGTTGCCGTTAATATTACTATGGTTGTTGCTTGTAGGAGAACTGCTGACTCCATTAAGTACGGCGTGTGCTAGTGTTGGAGATGCATCCAACTCGATGTCGGATAATGACGGGTTGTTCAAACTGTAGAGCAAGTTTCTGTTCTTAAGGTACATCTTATCTGGAGTGAAGTCGGCGTCATCGTTCTCTCTGCTTGTGTTGTCTAGAGCGAGGAATGAGTCTGAGAACAGATTGAATGAGTTGATGGGGATACAGTGGACATCCTTATTGGAGATGAAGCAGTAGGCCGAGGAAGACAGGTTGTGTGGGTTCGTTTCCGAGGAGTCCAATGCCATTATGCTCTATGTGATGGTTTCTTGTGGCGTGATGTCCTTTTGAACGGTATAAATAGGGGTCTTTTGCAGTAAAGACCGGGTGTTGATCGTAACTGTGTTATGTTCCCTAAATGGAAGAACGATCACCAGACGGTAACGATAACGAAACGAAGGGAAGGAACTAACCGAACTGTGAATTGTAAACAACGATTCTAGTCGAGTAGAGCTGTAGTAGTGTCAACAGTATTCACGAAACAGAGAAATTCCAACAGGACCAACGATTAATCAACGGTCTAGTGGTACGGAATGCCAGGGTTTCTCAGGGGACGGCTGACTTAGCGAGAAAGACAGCTAGTACGGGGTTTGCTGGGGAAGTCGATGAAGAGGAGCCAGGCAAGCCAAGAAATGTGGAAATGAGGAAACGTATCGGCTAACGGACTCGAGGCGATACAAAGGTACTGACTGCTACAGTAGAACAGAAGGTATACAAAAAAACACAACTACACAAACGACAATCACGAAAGAAACAGTAGATATGAAAAACGCTCTTGACGAAAAAAACTTATCAGTAGCCGTAACGTTAACGGTAGGAAGTGGAGGAGGAACAAGAAACAGGAAACGAACAGGAACAGGAACAGGAACAGGAATAATGTGGTCGAGGAAATGTCACGAGGAAGGAAGCGACAAACAAAGTGAGGTTATCACAGAGAACAGGAAATGAGAGTGAGACCAGAGAGGAGAATGAGAGGAGATTGAGAATAGAGAAAGGAGACATAGTAGAGAGTCCAGTTGGTGGTGGGAAGCTTAGTGAATGTCACAGGAAAAGGGGAAGGTGAGAGCCAGCGAGAGGGACGAAGAGGAATTAGCCAAGACAAAAACATTTGATAGGATTGAAGAGTGTAGAGTGTCGAGTGTAGAGTGTAGAGAGTAGACAGTTGAACGAGTTGAACATAGAGTGTAGAGAGTACTATGTCTATTATATGTGCTGAAACAAAGGACAGATACAGAGGACGACGACACTCCACAGTGGACAAATAAAAATGGCACAAGACAAAATCCACAGAAGATAATTCCATTAACTGTTGACAATTAGAAGTATTCATAGGGTATTCACAGGGTATTCCACACTGGTTGGTACAATCACACTATCACAGTATCATGTCTTACGGTAACACAATGGACACTGATTTTAGACTAATTTCCACATGCTAGCGATGGTCTAAGATTCCAGCTTCCAAATCAAGATTCTCTCCCTATCGTATGGTGGAGACGGAGCCACCTAACGAGATTACCGTGGATTGTTACTGTGGAAGTGTGAGTGTGAGTGTCGCAGCAGTGGGGAGTTGGAGATTGGAAGTGTCGCACGACTTTCCCAGACATGGCTAATATCACACTACCTAGTTTGGTGGGGATGGGATATGAACCAGCTAACGTGGGGGATGTATAGCGTCGCCTGGCTAAGGTCGTCTTACTGCTGGTCATTATTATTTTGAAACGACATCCCCACAATCCCCAGAATCGTGAAATGTTGAACGTGTACTCAGAAAAAAGAGATACCTACCAGAAATAGTAATCATGAGTTTTTGGCAAGAAAATGTAATAAAGTTTATAAGTTTCAAAAGTTTTAGCTCGAATTTGAAATATGAAATACTCTTCTTAAATGTACGGTTGCATTATAAATCGTTAAATTTTTCATCCTATCCTCTAACCTATGCTAATATAACCTATGCTAATATAACATATGGAAACTACGACATCTATTCAACTTTCACCCATATGAATGCACAATCGATACCTTAAAACTCTCCATTTTTGCACCTAACCAAACCAACATTTCGCAGTCTTTTACTTTTGCACCCTGTTCACATTATATACTAACAAGCAGTATCACATTGATAGATTGATACATTTCTAATATTCTAACTCCAATAAACACCTTTCACCACCCTACTTGCTGTAACTTTCAGGCTCACACAGAATTCAATATTCCAACCAGGTATACGTCCTCTTATACCCCCACACTTCCCTGACCCACACTCCAGCCTCTCTATCATCACTTACATAAGCAACACTAACAACGCGCTTCACAGCGATTAATTTGAAAACACCAAAAGTTAACCAGAATTGAAGAAATAAAGTCATGTTAAAACCATCATAATCACGATAAGCTCTGCGAGGAGTTAACTAAAACAGAAAAGATTGGATTGAGCCATATATAATGTACGGTGACGTAGCGAATAAGCTCATTTTAGACGCAAAACGTACCTCAAACTTGTCGGAGATCCCATTATACCAATCTGACTTGGTCAAAGAAATACTCAAAGAAATCCTGGATCTCAATAATGATGTAGAATACCTAGAAGAACAAGAACAACTATTACGAGAAAGTGGAGAAGGTGCAACTGAAGAAGAAACGAAAATCAACCAGTGTCAATTGTTTGTAACACATCTCTCTATGCGACGTAACAAGCGGTGCTTGCTAGCATATGAGAAGCTTCGAGCTGATAAGATTGATGAGTTCTCGTGGTTGAACTTAGACCCAATAACAGATTCCACTAAGGACACGTCGCGAGCCAGAAATAATATAAGCGACAACTCGATATACACCAATTATACTACACAACTAGCATTGGACAACCTCAGTCATCCAGAACAGGAGTATTTCAAGAACTATCAGGACTTGTTGATGGAATACAAGTCGAACTTCGCTGACATAGATCTCTCAGGTAACCTAGAACCTCCTACTAATATCTTCATTGATGTCAGAGTTTTAAAGAACGGAGGTGAAGTCCAGACGGAGTACGGTTCATTTAACTTGATCAAGGACTCACAATTCTATGTACGGAAGTCAGATGTGGAACGTTTGATCCAACAAGGGTACTTGGAAGAATTGTAAAATATGTAGCATTATAATAGCATTTAATATATTCATTATCTATATAACGTCATCGAAAAGGTCGTCCATGTCATCGTCATTGTTGGTGTCCATGTCTTGATCGATAACGTCTTTGGCCGAATCCTGGAGTTCATTTGTAGTTTCTTTGTTTGATTCTATCACTTCGTCTTTACTTTCTATTATATCTTCAGCTTCTTCTTTCACTTCAGTTTTAGTGGGTTCTTCTTCGTGCACCTTATTAGGCGAGTCTGTTGTCTCTTTTGTAATAATTGAATCCAATGATTCAGATTCTTTGATTGCTGGAGATTTCACCTCCGGTTCTTTTCTCGTTTCGTCAGTTTCCACCACCAGCTCATCCATGGATACGTCTTCTGACTCATTTTTAGTATGTTTTGTATCCAACAACCCATCTAATTCGGTAAGCTCTTCGTTCAACTTCTTTCTGCCGAGTTTCGTGTTCTTCTGGTCTACACTGATGGGCAATATCATCACCCCGTCCTTGTTTTTGTCGTAGACGCCGATATTATCGTCCATTATCTTCACTTCTTTCCTGAGATCGATCGCCACTTTGCTCAATGTGCTGTAGATGTCTTCGGTCTGCTGTGCAAACGGCTCTTTTACGTCTCTTCTCTCATTCTTGGATGTGGAGTACGTCTGGAACAATGTAGATAAGTTATCAAGTAGAGACACAATCTTGCAGTCTATTTCGTACAACGAATCGAGTCTTTCCTGGATGAAAGTTTCTGGTGTGTTCTCTTCAACAGACATCTTTCCCTGTTATGTAATAGTAAGTAATAGATCAACAAGATGGATCAATCGATATATACTGCTGCTAAGGAAAGCCTACAATCACTCAGAATTCACCGCTCTCAGTTTTGGCTGTGAATCTTCAAAGTTCGGTTGTGCTCTCTCAGTAGAATTAGCCGCGATTTAGAAATGAATAGTGAGGCTCTCGCTAGGAAAAGGATGAAGTCTCGCTACGTTGAAAGAGGGCATAGAATTACTGCGAAAGATAGGAACATAGTGAACATAGTTATTCGTGGTATTTTCTTATAATTGTGTAAAATCAATATCTTACTGAACATAGTAAGTTTCATTGGAGACGAACTTACTCATCTAAGAAACTCCTTTTTGCAAGTACATTGAATAATGTTGGATAGTAACGTACTCTATAAAGAGGAAACGACTCTCTCTCACTGTCTTACATACCTACGACGGAGTCACCGTCTCTCTCTCTCCCTCTCTCTCTCTCTTTCTCTCTCCCTCGCAACGAAAAAAGATTCTCTCACTAATTTTGCCTAATTTACCTCCGCAAAGAAACAGAACCAGTAACACTATAAAAATATATCACTATTACCACTAACGATACAACAGTGAACAAAAATTCACTTAAGCTACCCCAAACATGCCCATAGACTTGGGTTTGTCAAGAGTATACAACCTCTTGAAGCATTTGAACAATCCACATATCAATGCCTATAAATCAATACACATAGCTGGTACTAACGGTAAAGGCTCGACTGTAGCCTATGTATCATCGATACTAACCAAATGCAACATCAGGAACGGACGATTCACTTCCCCACATATGCTATACTACAACGACTGTATCTGCATTAACAACGAAGTTTATCCTTTGTCAAAATTCAACAAGGTGAATAAACTTGTTCAGGAACAAGATAAACTTCTTCAATTGGGCTGCACTGAGTTCGAGTTATTGACAGTTACAGCATATAAGATCTTCGAAATAGAACAGGTCGAAGTGGCAGTTATCGAAGTTGGTCTAGGAGGACGTCTTGACGCCACAAATGTGTTGGAACCATACGAAAAGGGCAAAACTAAAGGTGGAGTAATAGCTACTGGTATCACCAAAATTGGAATTGACCATGAAAGCCTATTGGGAAATAGCTTAGCAGCCATTGCATCTGAAAAAGCAGGAATAATTAAGAGATTCATACCGGTGGCTGTAGATAGAACAAACGACCATGAAGTATTGAAAGTGGTTGAAGAAAAGGCAAAGGAGTTGGAGGCTCCTCTTATCTTGGTTGATGGTTTGAAAGAATCAGAACCAGAATCATCAAACAGCACGGTTCAAGACGTTAAAGAGTTGTTGAAATTGTCCCCGTTGAAAGGTCAATACCAATTACAGAACTTGAGCATAGCATTGAAGATCATTGAGACTATTAGAAATCAAGATCATTCATTCTTAAATGGTGAGGATGGGCGACCAAAGATAACTTCTGCATCTATCAAAAATGGGATTCATGATACAGTATGGCAGGGACGCTTACAGACGATCAATATTGAAGATGCGGGACTCTCCATAATTCTAGATGGTGCCCATAACGAGAGTGCAGCCATTGAGTTGGGTAACTACCTAGAATCGATTCGAAAAGACCAAGAGGGAATAATATTCGTTATTGCGATGACCAAGGGCAAATCAATTGGCAACCTTTTACGCCATATCACTAATAGAAATACCGATACATTAATTGCAACTACATTTACACCGCCCGAGAATATGCCCTGGGTAGCAAGTTACGATATCAAGAGCCTCCAAAAGGATGCAAGTGAGTATGTGGATGACATAGATGACTTTGAGAGTGGAAGCATAAGCGATGTTCTCGAGCACGTAGCAGCTACATATACCAGAAAGGGCGACAAACGGCAAGTAGTTGTCTGTGGATCATTATACTTGTGTGGAGATGTTCTTCGGTTGGTAGATAAGGAATAGACCTCGCTGTACATATATAAGGCATCACCAAGAGAGAATTACCATATATATATATATATATAGAGGTAACAGCTACATAATAACCAATTGATATAACAAGACCACAGAAATAAATAAATTGGAAACAAAAATTTAATAAATCTAATAAACTTTCAAATTGTAGCAATCAACCTAAGACGGCCAACACTTCTTTTTCTCTTTATCTCTTTCACCCTTCATTCTCTGCCTCTTCTCCATCGCTCTTCACTCTACTCACTCTCACTCTACTCACTCTCACTCTACTCACTCTTCACTCTACTCACTTATTATATGGCACTCTCAACCCCACAGAAACTATTTTTCAGAACGCGTATGGAAGCGCGACTCTCTTTTTTTTTTTCCTGGCGGTTAGCAATGATCTGAGTTAAGGTTATGGTTGTTTTAGTATAGTTGTGTCCTTATATAGGTATAGATATAGATATAGTATACAGCTAGGAGGTTGTAGAATTGACGACAAAGATTAAAATGGCGCCATTGTCCGAGTTTGAGAGACAAAGACAGGAAAACATCCAAAGAAACAAAGAGCTCTTGAAGCAATTGAACTTGGACTCGATTAGTCAGTCTATATCGAAAGAGATTCCAAAGCCCAAGCTGGCTGCAAAGAGAAGGAAAACCGCCACGAGATCCGATCCGGTCAAAAAGGAATCCGTAGAACCATCGAGAAGATCCCGTCGTATTGCTGGGATCAAAACGGAATTAGAAAATCCCGAGGAGTACAATAGACTCAGAGAAGAAGAGGACGAAAAAGAACGTAAGAAGAAGGAATTGGAAAGGCTCAAGAGGACGCGATTATTTGGCGATTTCAACTTGATTGACTTGGTCACCGATAGAAAACTGGGTAATTTAAAGTTCGAAGGAAAAGTAATCAAGGCAGAGAACGGAACTTCCAATGGACGCTCTAAAAGAGTGAAGAAAGAAGAGCCGGATGAACCTTCAGTGGAAGATAATACAGTTGAGGTAGATGTAGAAGATGAGAACAGAGTTTTGGACAGATTGAAGCTCCTCGGAGACAAATTCTCGGCAGGAGACTTCTACGATGTGATACGACAAGCACCAATTGAGTACAATGACAAGGTATTAGAGAAGACTAGAAAGAGCTTCGATAAGTTGAAAATCTACGAGAAGTTCGATCCATTGGAAATCAAAATAAGTCACAACAGAATCACAGCTATAAACTTCCATCCCTCGACAACAGATAGAGTTGTTGTTGCTGGTGATACTACAGGTAACGTGGGAATTTGGGCCGTTGATTCAGCAGGGGATTCGGAAGACCCAACAATCTCCATTCTTAGGCCCCATGGTAAGGCTATTTCGAGGATATTGACACCAACTAAGTCTCCAACTAAGATTTATACCGCGTCGTATGATGGCTCAGTGAGAGAATTGGACTTGAACAAGCTTGCATCTTCTGAGTTGATATATATTAATGACCCTTATGACAAGGATGCATTGGGTGTATCAGATATCAATTTAACTGGCGAGGATCAGAATCTCTTGTATGCTACGACGTTATCTGGTGTATTCTTCCAGCATGATTTAAGAACGAAGTTCAAGGCACCTAAGGAAGGCGATTTGTGGAGACTCCATGATAAGAAGATTGGTTCATTTTCAATTAACCCAAACAATTCACACCAAATAGCTACTGCCTCGTTAGATAGAACATTGAGAATTTGGGATTTAAGAAATGTTTCCAAGGACAACGCCGAGTGGTCCGAATTTGAGCATCAGATATCACCTCATTTATATGGGTCTTACTCATCTCGTCTTTCTGTTTCTTCAGTTGATTGGAATAGCGAGAATAGACTTGTGTGCAATGGCTACGATGATACCATCAATATTTTTGATCTTTCGGGAACAGACGGGGAACTTCCACCGGTGACAGAATGGTCGGAAACTTTCCAGCCTAATGTAAGTAAAAAGTCCAGAAGAAAAAAGACAGAAGATGAAGAAGAATCCCTAGTACCAGATAATATCAAACCATTCAACAAGATTAGACACAATTGTCAAACTGGTCGTTGGGTCTCGATTCTTAAATCAAAGTGGCAAGTTTCACCCAACGACGGTGTGCAAAAGTTCGTGATTGCTAACATGAACAGGGGATTAGATGTCTACGATCAAAAGGGTCTGATCATTGCACATTTGACAGAGTCCGTAGGTGCTGTTCCTGCGGTCTGCCAGCTCCATCCTACCCAGAACTGGGTCGTCGGAGGTAGCGCAAGTGGAAAGGTTTACCTCTTCAACTGAGCCAATTGTTGAAATCAAATATTTTATCATTCAATATCTACAAATAAATGGCTGCGAAAAAAAATTTGCATGCTAATTAACCATGCATTATACTACAATTCCAGTTAATATACACATTAATTTTAAAGTCCAATCCTATAAATTACTAAATACAAAAGTATCTAACTAACTTAAGCAGATGGGGTCATGACTTGCCAGACTCTGATAACGTTATCAGTGTAACCAGCGAACAAGTTTTGACCGTCAGCAGACCAAGCTAAGGAGATAGCTTCTGGGTCCTTGGCCTTGGCACCAATGGCGAACTCTGGCTTCAAGTCGTCCAATAAGTCTCTCTCTTGCAACTTGAAGATCTTGATACCAGTAGAGGTGGCAGCGGCCAACCAGTATCTGTTTGGAGAGAAAGCTAAAGCGTGGATCTCAGCGTTGGCGTTCAAGGTGTACAAAGTGACGTTTGAGTTCAAGTCCCACAAGATGATGACACCGTCCTTACCAGCAGAGGAGCATAAAGATCCATCTGGGGACAAGGTGATGCAGGAAATGTAACCGGTGTGTCCGATGTAGTCGGCGTTAACGGAGTAATCCAATAAGTCCCAGGACTAGAATATTAGTTAGTAATTGATCACGATATCAAATCGCTTATCCATTCTTAACACATGATTTCGATAATAATCAGAGATCTTGGTGATAAATAATATGTCTCATTCAAGGCTGGCGAGCCCCGTCTGAAGTAGCAAATATAAGGTACATCATCTTAAGTCATTGTGCTTCGAATGAAACAGCGGTACCCAATTGGGTTCTACAAGTGCAGTTAATACATACCTTAACAGTCTTATCCCAAGAAGCAGAGATAACAGTGGAAGAAGAGTCAGATGGGGAGATTCTGACAGCGGAGACCCAGTCGGAGTGACCGTTCAAGGTAGCCATACATTCACCGATGGTGTTCCAGACCTTAACGGTCTTGTCACGGGATGCAGAGACGATTTGTCTCAAGTTCTTGGCAATGGAGACGGACAAAACGTCACCGGTGTGGCCAACGAATCTTTGGGTACATTCACCAGATTCAAGGTCCCACAATCTCAAGGTCTTATCCCAAGAAGCAGACAAAGCGTAAGCACCGTCAGCGGAGATAGTGACATCTTGGACGATGTGGGAGTGACCCTTGAAGGACTTTTGTGGAACACCGTATTGGTTGTCCTCACCTCCGGTCAACTTCCATCTGATCAAAGTCTTGTCTCTGGAACCAGACAACAACAAGTCTGGGTGAGCTGGGGTGGTGGAAAGGGAAGTAACCCATCCGTTGTGGCCCTCTAAGGTACCTCTCAAAACTAAAACTTCTTGGTCAGCCATTGTGTTAATGTTCAGTGTGAATACTGGAAAAGAATCCTACAAACTACTTTCAATATAGTGGTGGTTAAAAATTTTTCAGTTACCATCCTGTTGGTATGGAAAATTTCGCTCAGCAGGTATAAGTCACGTGCGTGATTTGGTATTTGCACGATGAAGTTGATGAGATGAGAGATGCTGGTATGAGGTTAACTGCGGTAGCGTACTCGGAATTACACATCTGCTGGTGACTGTTTTTATGCCGAGATACATGCAGGAAGTATTCAGTTAATAGGCAGTGGATGAGTGCACACAAGGGTTCATGTAAGATCTATTGTTATATTGGGTGCAAATCATTTTAGGGTGCTGCAGTCGATAGGTGCAGATTACGAAGATGTTTATAGATGGTAAAGATGGAGTAAGAGGGAAAAGATAGATTGAGAGGGAAAAGACAGATTAAGAGGGAAAAGACAGATTAAAGATGAGGTGATATATTGTGAAACGATCTAGCGTATAAACGGATAAATGTGAAATGAAATAAGTAGTTAGAGAATCGAAGTAAGCTAACCTATGCATGGGTGGTATTATATAAGCGAAAGTATTAACCACGGTGTTCTGAATCATACTTTTCTGTAGAAAAGGACGAATCGATAACTTTAACATTCTCCAAATCTTGTGATGCTCTTTCTTGTGCTCTCTTTCTACTCCTGGAAATGTAATAAGTGGAAATATACACGACTGCAGTGATGAATTCCATGCTTGTTCCTAAGGTGTACTCAAAAGCAACGAAGGAAGACTTGATACTATTACTGTTGTAGTTTGACATATCGAAGTAATCCATTTGATTGAGGTATATGGATAATATACCAAAGATACCTCTCACTAATATGAAAGGGGACACAATAAGAATAGCAATAACATTGATGTGTTTGATTTTTTCACCGAAGCGACACCAGATAGCAAGCCCAACTGCAATTACGGTCTGGGCGAGAAAGATCGACTGTCCTACAGCTCTCAAAATTCTGGCCAGGCGTATCTTACTTTCCATATTGGGTGTATCAGTAACACCTGCCAATTTGACACCTCCAATGATAACGCAGATATTGGCTGGAATCAAAATAAGATGGAATATACGGGCAGGTGATAAGCGTGCTGCTATGCTTTCGAATTCAGTTGTTGCAGCTTCAATTCTGGCGTGGATTTCAGCCTTACTTGGTCTAAACCAAGAAGTTCCAACTGTATACAATTGAGCATTTGCAAGAAGGTGGTATGATGTAAGCACGAGAACAAAGTATCCTTCAGCACCAAGCACTAAGTATGCAATAAGCCATTGTCAATGGTCAAATCCAACTATAGCAAACACTATACCACAGGCTTGACCGCTAACACGCAATAAACCATAGACAACAAGCGATGTGTAAATAGTCCTGAATCCTTCATTGCGCACGATATTGATGGTAAACACTAAGTAAATGACGTAGAGTGCAAGAAAAATGGAGGCAGCGATGCCAGAATCTGGAGATTGAAAGGCCATTGTGTTTCTTCCTTTGTGAAGGTTTGCTTAAAGTTTGAACGTATCTGGATATCAGTGAGAATGTAACCACTTTATATACTACGAACGGCTGCTACAATTACATAGGGGTTAGCCGTTTGATAGTAGAGATTGATGCGAAAGAAGGCTCGAAGAAGAAATTAGACAGCTGTGCATGCGCAATTCTACTCATTAACTGGTAATGCCACATGAGAAGACAAATATACAGTCAATTACAGCATAAAATAATACTGGATTACTGTATATTCAGAAACGTCAGTAGAACGTTTCCATAAACGACAGTACGATGGTATAATTCCAGAATCATTTTTTTTTAAAAATAAACCCCCCTAGGATGTTGCGCAAATTGGTTTCCATTTACAGCGAAATTGTTTTAATAATAAACTATTTTATACTATCTACAGTGCTTTATAGGCGCTTTCCCCGTAAACTAAATGTTACATTGTTACAATTTTTGCATCGTAAATGTATGACATCATTGAAAGAAACAGAACAAAGGGTGGTAGAATCTTAATCACTTACATTTGTTTGCAGATGTGGTACGGAAATTCAATTATTTTCCAGTATAATGATGAATTTCTTCATTTTCAAACCAACAAGGTTAAGAGCCGATAAATCCAGAGTGCTTGAATATTGCTTTTCACTATACTTTTTTGTCATTAACATGCCACCACACTTGGATTGGTTTTCTAAGTGGCTGCTCTATTAAGGATAGTGAACTATCGAAAATGACGATAATGCACCATTTCAGTTTCTTATCTAGCAAATGAAGCGTCTGCAGTGCGGTGCTTCCAATTGTTGAAAGTGTTGAAATCTCATGCTAAACCTTATTTCGCCCTGCTACTATGCCATTACGATTTCAAAGAGATGGATATGTCAACAGAGTCTCCTTGGCAGTAGTATTGAGTTCACAGCATTGCGTGCTAGCGCTGAATTCTATTCTTCACAGTAAGACTATTGCTAACATTCTGGAGTAAAATCTTGAGGAGGCTTTAACATATAAAAAAATGTCCTGCGTAACTGCAAGTAGGCTTATATACTTTCCTGAAGCTTGTTACGTAGTACAATTTACAAGTATGGGCTTTTAAGTAAAATTCTTTCTTTCTGCTTTCAAAATATTCAATTTGACGATGAATGTATTAATCACTATATCCTTTCCGCAACATTCTGATCTATTAACAGCAGGAAAAATTTCTTAGGTGTTCTAGACTAAAACTTATCCTTAGACTCTCCTTCTTCAAGTACTTTGACGTCTTCCACTTCGATCCTATGAGTTTCGTATTTCTGCTCTCTATTTTTGGAAATGTAGTAGGTAGAAATGTAGACGACGGCAGTAATGAACTCCATAGTGGTTGACAATACGTATTCGTAGACCACGAATGATTGCTTGATTCCACCAACATCATAATTAGTTAAATTGAAATAGTCCATCTTTTTGATGTAGATCGAAATAACGCCAAAGATGCCTCTGATTAGCAAGAATGGTGATATAATGAAGATCGCAGTGACATTTATATGTCTAATATCTTCACAGAAGTAGCACCAGAATGCTAGCCCGATTGCAAATAGTGTTTGAGCAAGGAATATTGACTGACCCACAATTCTCAAGGATCTGGATGTAAGCACGGTACTCTTTTGGGCATTAAAATCATTGACTCCAGCCAAAATGGAACCACCAGCTATTACACAAGCATTGGCTGGAATTAAGAGGAGGTGAAACACATGCGCTAAGGAAATGCATGCTCTAAAGCGACCATACGTAGTTGTAGCTGCCTCGTACTTTTCCTTGATCTGATCTTTGCTTGGACTAATCCAAGATCGTCCTAATATTTGCAACTGGGCACTTGCGATAAAAAAGTATGAAGTAACAACAACCTTCAGCACTGAGAACCAAGTATGCAATTAACCATTGCCAATGGACAATTCCTAGAACAGCGAAAACCACACCGCAAGCCTGACCAGCTACTCTTAGAATTGCATAAATAAGAAGCCATGAATAAATGGTCCTACGACCTTCATTCCGTACTATATTGATAGTAAACGCCAAATAGACGATATAGAAGCTAAGGTATACCGACGCAGCAATGCCTGAATCTCTTGAGTCAAAGCCCATTTTTAATTGGTGTACAAAGTATTAAAGCTGATTTTGGAGCAATTTTCAACCATTTGATGTTATGAACCATTTCATCGTTGTTATATATCCTGAGGATTCTTTAAGCTAGACTTGCTTTGTTTTAACATATGGTTGTTAATGAAATGGCAACGGATAGGTTGCTCAAACAAGATCAAGTCCGCACATATGCAACCCGAAGAATAATCCCCGAATGATTCACTAGCAATTAGGAGGATTGAAAACAAAAACCATAAAATAGGTCAACTATGAAGTCATATTATTTTATATATCCCCATGGCACCGTTTCTATGCGATGCTTATTTCTTTAAGAGTGTGTCTTCAGTGTGTTACTGCTGGTACTAAAAGGATTGCAAATCAGAAGCTCCTATAATCTGAATCGTTAATGAGGTTGGACACCATTATAATAATCTATTTTTTGCCTTTATTTACTTTTACGGTAAGCTTCAAACGCATTCCGCATGGACAGGTTGTATCTATTAGAAGAACAAACAACTGTCAAACTATCGTATATGTAAGGTAGCAAAACTTACACCCGAATTAAGTCCGATATTCATCCAAGTCTCAACTTGATGTAGTGGATTATCTGTCAAGTCCGCATTATAGTTGTTGTTACATTAGCCAAATGTGTCAATCTGAGTAATCACAGAGCATTGGTTTCTTTTTGATCGGTCCTTAATAAATTTTATAGTTGGCTATTGTTATACCAAGAGGGGAGTAAAGGGCTTTTACAACCTCAGTAATATTTTGAAGATTACACATTTCCGACTAAGAAGTTTCTTGACGTGTTTCCTTACAGTTCATTGTGGAGATTATAGAAAGTCTAACTGACAGGTTTCATTCTGCAGCATCCACTTTGATTATGCCCGTATGTGCATCAGATCTCAATCTGGCTACGGAAAGCCATCCCTATTGGGAGTCTCCTACTGTGATCGTTGGACGAAGAACAAGAACAGCTTCATTTCATTGCGGATGCAACTTCAATAGTTCATGGTTCTCACTACTCTCATTCTGGCAGAGTACCCGGGAACCAGCACCCAAAATCCGACTATTTCTCAATTCACGGTATTTGTTGCAAAAAGCCCTCTATATAGCTTTGCATATACTAAAACAACATTTTTGATATTAACTAGTGTACACATTATTTCTTCGCTATACATCTCACGAATACATTCTAACCAAACAATTGAAACCCCTCTCCCTCTCTCTCCCAACCACACTCTCTTATACCTTCATTTCCAATTCCCTATCTCCAACTCTTTCAAACATGAAACAAAATAAATTGTAGTTCTCATCATGAAGAAAGTATGCAAGACTATGCTGAGCATAACACAATTGTGATAATTAAATAAAGTGATTACCATGCGCATATCATGGTTTAAATTTAATAACTTGTATCATCTCAGCTATGTTTTTCAGTGGAGTTAAGTCGGAGGACATAGCGGTAAAAGATGAAGTTGCAAGAGTTCTCAGGACGAGATCCCAACTATTTGCAAGTGCACAGATGGATCTTCGGCAGGCTAACAAACTCTTTTTAGATACACATCTTTTACGCTTTCCACCACCTTTGCTGAAATTGATTTCACGACATTCGGCCTCAGTTGGAGTTGGTGGAACTCCATTGATGCCTCAACTTGTTTACATAACAAATGCATTATTTCTGGCTGAATTTAGAGAAATGGAGACTGATGACTTTAAAACTAAGTACTTAGCTCCACTCAAAGAGGCAATGGACAACAGTCAATTCAAAACAATAGGAATGTCACTAGACTATCGATTTCCACCCTCCCAGGATGTGGAACTGGAGGATTATATTCAATATTACTGTAATCGTGCGATTAAACCTGGAATCGATGATATATACCATGACATTAATAATGGAAAGAGTCAGTTTCGCTCTCAGCTCTACAAACCGCCTTATGCCACATCCACACTCATCAAGCTAGATCTCGCCCATGTTTGGAAAGGCGTCGTAAAACCCGTCTTCAGAAATCCGAGATTATGCATGTGTATTGGGGATTATAAAACGCTGAACTATAGAATGAGTACTGGGCTCGCCGATCTCATAGATTATTTGAGGACTTGTCCTAGATTGCAAACAGATGGAAGAATATTTTTAGAGGAAACTTGGAACCCCACTGTTTCCTTCATTTTGGTACTAAGGAAGTATCTCTACCAGGCATTTGTCAGTGGCACTAGTAGAGTCTTTATCTCGGATCATAATACGTTCTCGGGATTTTTTGAATACGAATTTAATGATGAAGGTCGAATGATTATTTACTACTTTGTTATAAATGATCCTGAAACAGTAGCACATGGTTTTACTTTAAGATCTGCAATGGCAGGATTTTTTTATAATTCTGAGACTGGCGCAGAAGCTATTCAGAATGCCTTGAAAATCAAGATTGACGAAGCAGAACTAATTGGGGGGACTCTCGACATACTTGATAATGTTGGGCCTGTAACAAGTAGTTCCCGAAAGCAATCGTCATCGTCTTTTAGGCGAAAATTCAAAGAAATGGAGTCCTCGAACTGTGAAGATAAGGGCCATTGGGATATCGATGTTGATGATAACTACGGTAGCTCCTACTGCCGAGTTGAACATGATGCTGTCTCAAGTTTTCCTAGATTGAAGCTTCCTTCCACAGTGTTTGTCAAAATGTATTATTATGATAAAACATGGTGGAAAAATAACAATCCATTTGCAATCGATGATGAGGGCCCGAGTAGGGACGATTACTATGAAATGTTCTTCACTGAGCATGGTATTAATGAAATAATTGCAGAATCACAATTCGCTTCAAATTTTCCTAGAATTCTTGCTTCTGGTTATTGGAATGGACTTCGGGATCATCCTTTGCACATATTTGAGTATCTTGGCGATGAACTACCAGTGGAAGAGTGGGACAATGTGAAGGTTCACAGAATAATCAAGACAAGGCTCCGAGAGCTTCATCTGTTGGGGATTGCACACAATGATATTAGAATTCCTAACATACATGTTTCTGTTTCAGGAATGATATCGTTAATTGATTTCGGCTTATCTGACGCAACAAATAACAAGGCACACATGCAGATGGACCTTGAAAAGCTAGATCGCATATTAGGAATAGAAGATATTGGTAACGATTATTGTAATGAAAGCTAGGAAGCCGTTTAAAGCCAAGATTCGTCTGTGGAGACTGATACTAGTGATTTTCACTCGACCGTTGAAGAAGTGTTGAATAAGAGGTACGATATTGAATACATTGTGTACCTCTTCGGGCGACATAGAAGTATTACTTTCACAATCAGATGCAATTCAGATTAGTTCTACAGACGAAGCTTAAGAAGAGATTATCTTGTTGCATTGCTTGGTTGCAAACTTCGATCCTGTATACTCCTATCTGTCATTTGTTGTAAATCTTTGGCTTATGTAATGTTGAAACTCTTGATATGTATTCCTGGGAGTATTTGTGATCTACTATCAAGGTATGTATTTAGTTAATGAATAACATATGGAAGCGTTTGAAGAACGAATAGTAAGCTTCTTGAATTGCACTTTCACTCATTTCTCCGTAGTCTAAGATCATCAACCCTTTTCGTGAGAGAACAAAAGAAACATCTTGCTTCTTCCACAAGTAACACTCCTGCTTAAAAAGTCGGATCATCTGTTTCCAACTACAACTTAGAACCATTTTGGAAACACAACTTAGTTTTACATCTAGTATTTACTTAACAATCACAATCTTGACACTAATAGGTATTGGGAAGAAACGCCAATCCAAATGATGAAGATAGGTCCTCGGAAGGCTAAGTGAACCGTAAGCACATAGCTATCTATATGCGATATTATGAGCAATGTCATTTGTGCCTATAACTTTGTATCTCGTTCTTGCTCTTTCTTGAACTCTCTTGCATCCTATTATACCATGATTCACTATTATATAATGGTGCTACCATCTTTCGCAAACGTAGACGGTTTCCGTCTTAGCTGCTTCAGTTCCGACCCATACTCGACTTCAGGAACCATAAGCACGATTCCACACTTACTAGGTTCTCACTACTGTCATTCTTGTAGAGTACCCGAGGACTAGCACCCAAAATCCGACTATTTCTCAATTCACGGTATTTGTTGCAAAAAGCCCTCTATATAGCTTTATACTAACACAACATTATTGATATCAACTAGTGTACACATTATCTCTTCACTATACATCTCACGAATACCAAACAAAACCAAACAATTGAAATCCTCTGTCTCTCTCCCACCTTAGTTTCCAAATTCTATATCTCCAACTCTTCATCTACAATCTTCTCCATCCTTTACCCCAGATATCAATGACAATCTGTTGCACGTGACCACTATCATACTGCATACTGCCTCGATATCTCGATTAGTATGGGTTCCATAAATGTATACTATGGAAGATGACAGTTAAAGTACCCTTGTTTGGAGCACGGTTAGTGAGATGGCATTGAGAGACCAGAAAATCGTAGTAATCAGCGGTGGTACTGCCACTAACGAACTTGTTTCGATTTTCAAGGAGATTTCGCCGAGGATATGTTACATCCTACCGATATCAGACAATGGTGGTTCCACCTCAGAGATAATAAGAGTCATTGGAGGACCAGCCATCGGAGACATAAGATCAAGACTTACACGGTTAATCCCGAGTCACCAAGAAGCTCTTCGAATACTCTTGAGTTTCAGGTTGTCGTCAGATCCACGGGAAGCCAAAATTCAGTGGAACGAGATCGTTGATGGAACACATTCGTTGTGGACACCTATCAACCCCGCAACAAGAGAGATCTTTAGAGCATTTTTCATTCATATCCACGTAGAGCTCCTCAAACGATCCAAGCACCAATTAAACTCGAACAAGAAGCAATTCCGCTACGAGTTGGCCAATGTGGGAAACTTATTCCTTACAGGAGTCCGTCTTTTTATTGGATCTTTGGACTCTGCAATTGAACTCTTTTGTAAATTGACTGATATCGATTCAATGACAGAAGTACTCCCATGCATAAGTACAAATTTCACATACCATATCAGTGCTTTGCTCGAAAACGGATTGATAATCACTGGACAGTCTCAAATTTCTCATCCTTCAGACACACATCTGAAAGTGGACATATATCCACCACCGATACATACTACAAGACCACCCACACCAACAGACAATATACTAAGAACGAATTACTTTGGAACAGCTGCTTTGGATGGTCTCAACATCGACTTCCCAATTAATGAAGTTGCATTGGCTCTGCTGAGACAAAGCATTATTTCCGTGCTTTCTGACAACGAATCTGACGAAGAGTCAGGAAATGTTCCACAATACACTCATCCAGAGCTCAAGAAGTCACAATTACACTTCAACAAATCCACAAACATAGAGCCGTTGCTCTCACCTATTAAGAGAATTTTCTACGTGTCCCCATACGGACAAGAGATATGCCCATCGGCTCCTAACAAAGTTACCACATCTATTGCACACGCAGACCTTCTTATATTTTCTATAGGATCTCTTATGACAAGCATCATACCAATTGTGATATTGAAAGGTGTGGGAAAAGCTATTGCTTCTAGTCACGGTAAGAGGCACAAGAAAAGGGTCTTGCTTCTTAATGGTTGTTTGGACAGAGAAACATTCGGCATGAGTGCCACTGATTTCATCAGAGTGATTGTTGAGCTGGCTACATATTCAGTTAACTCAAACTCTGATGATATTCAGAATGTGGAGCTTACAGATTGGAACATTTATATCACCCATTTAGTATATATGAAAAATCCCCAGATCCAAGTGGACACAGAGTATTTGGAGAAGGTAAGGAATATTAAGTGCATTGAAATGGATAAAGTACCAGACACAGAATACTTCAATCCTCAGAGTTTACAAGAGAGCTTGACTGCTATTGCTAACGAGTAATAAGTCCTTAACGAAATGCTAATCACTTGGACTGAAGTACGAGGTTAGAACTGTGTGTTTGATGCTTCATCATACTTACTGATCGACTACAATGCCTTCTACGAATGTCCAACTATTAATGACACGTATGAAGTATGACTGATTTATGTATATATGTACAGCGACCATAGGATATAGACTAATAGCTAATGAAAGAATCCAAAATATAGTCATCGAACTCTTCTATTATCCCCTTAGTCATACCACACCTTAATCAACTCTTCCGAAACTGCGGACGGCGTCAATACTCCCAAATCAGTGATTAATGCTGTAATATATTCGTGCAGTGTAAAGTCTAACTTGTGTGTGGACAACAAGCTCTCTGAGTCCGACTCCTTTTCAGAGCCTTCTTTGATGAGTCTATTAATGCTTCCAGGAAGATCGTTAGGGGCCAATGGAAACAATCTCACGAATTTATGTGATTCTGTAACTACGTAAAATGGCTTGTTATTCACCTTGGCTAAACAGCCTATTTGGTATGATCCGATATGATTGATGATACCTCCACTCTCCGCAACTCCTTCAGCTCCTACCAAAATCTTATCGACGTTGTGAATTACGTAACCTACTGCATTGTCCACTATCACTTCTACTGGAATATCTGCTTCCCTCAATTTCTTGGCCATGAAGTATCCTAATCCAGTGGGTCTTGATTCTGTGACTATCACTCTAAATCTGACCATTTTCTCAGTTCTTGCTCTCTTCAACAATGTATATACTACACGAGAAAAAGAATGCACTAAGATCGTATCATCGTCTCTTATAAACGGAAGGCCGTATTCAGCACTCTTGTTTCTGGACTCTTTGGCTCTACGGACAAAGAGCTCTCCGTTCTCTACTAAGTTCTTCTTGCAAGACTCCCAGTCAGAGTAAAGATTGGTGTTTCTGAGAACAAATCTCATGAACAAGTCACAACCAGCCGAAAGCGAAATGGCGTTGGGAATCGATGTTTTCAATGTGTCTATGTTGGATTTCACCAAGTTGATCAACTCAGAAGAAGTAGAGGGCTGCTTTACTCTAAGCATGGTTACTAACGACTCAATGGCCGCAATGGGCATGGTCAAGTCCTTATCCTCCTCCAAGAACTTGAGGTATGTCTCCTTTATATCGAAGGCCTGTGACATCGTTGGTAATGTTTGGTTGTGTACTACTTCTGCTAATGAAGAAGACATGGAAAGTCATAAAAGCTGCAATTTCGATGAATCATAAATTTTCATATAGAGGAGAGAACCGGGGGTGGCTGGTGGTGGCTGGTCATGTGATGTGAGATAGAGGTAACTAAGACCTTGGGAAAGATGGAAGGTTACAAGTAACGAGTATTGAGAAGGTAAATTGGCAAACATAACTATTTGGTCGGTATCTAATGAGATACAAGGGAGAGAAGAATGAACCTAATTTTAGATAACCTTCCAAAAATTGTGGTATTAATGACCTCCTTCTATTCATCAACCATTGTATCTTCCCTATATCTCTATGTGCTCACCATCTCTCATAATCACGTGCAGCTTCTATTTCCGAGCATGAAATTTTTAGATTTATAAAGCAGCGATTCTGACTATGAAGTGCTATGTTCTTTATCGAGTAACTGTCTACACCATGAGTTCGGAAGAAAACAGCAATGCCTTGTTTGTCCAGGAGGATGAAGAGGGCAACAATTCAAGCTCGGAAAGAGAAGAAAGATCGACTCGTAACAGCATTAACACTATACGAGAAGAGCCAGAAGAAGACACTAATGTAGAGTCCATAGAAGAAGATGATGATCCGATCATCAACTCCGTTCCCATCATATTGAACACGATGCCAACCAAAACCCAATCATTGCATGTACTCCAGTATCCTGGAAGACCGAAAACTCGTTTATTAAACGAAGGAGCCTACAAGGCCAACATAAAAGAAGAATCTAATTATCTTGAAGTGAAAGTACCGTTAGACACATCCAAATTCTTCAATGCTGGTAAAACAGAGGATTGGGGCGAAGAAATCGGAGAGCAGGGCTTACACGGAGTGCTTAACAAGTCCGAAGGAGGTCTTTACGTGGGCCAAATCATCAATGATGGCGGACAGAAGAAGATCGTATTGACTCCAGTTGACAGTACTGCGCAATTAAGGGCTTCCTTCAAATATATCGATGATGTAGACGGTTCCAACCAAGCTCAGCGCAAGGCCGAAGTCGCTGAATCAAGTAAAAACTCCAACATTCAAATCTTGCAGACCGCTGCAAAGTCAGGCAACCAAATCACCAGTACTGAGGGCTTCGGTAACGCCTTAGGCGAGTCTTTGAGACACATCAAGAAATTCGAAGAAGAACATTGGGCCACTTTGAAGTGGGAGACCTCTGCCAGCGAGGCATCTCAGGGGATCAAGTCCACCTTGGCCAATTCAGCGGATGGCATAGAATTGACTACCAAGTCCAATCTCGATGCTTATATCGATGACTTAACCCAGAGTTAGAACCAGAAAACTCTTAGAAAATCGGTTTTTTAGTACCATATATGTATATTAGCAGCTTCCAGTGTTCTCATGATATCGAATACACACCAATACAGCATACACCATATAAGATACAATAGACTATACACCCATATCCAAACACCATAACCAGTATATTCGATATTATCACGTGACTACATCGTGCGGCTCATGAAATATCTATCAAAAAAATTATTAAGTGAGGTTTATGAAGTTTGTATAGTTAAGAAGTAGTGATTGAATAGACAACTGGACAGTTGAAATTCCTATATTGAGCTTGGATTAATAGTTTCGAGCAACTTTGAGGAGTTATATAGTTTAGGCGTTTTTTTAAAAATGGACGAAGATGACGGGTTGTTGTTGAACTTTGCTTCTCCAGACAGCTCCAGCAGCTCTATTAGTAGAGAGAAAAGGTCAGCGACGAAAGTCACCGGTGGAAAATGGAAAGATCGTCGTAAACTCCAACTTTCTTTGCAGGGAAGAGGCAGAAACCAGAAAAAGGATAAGGCAGCATCGGGAGTCAATAATGGCTTGATTGGAAACCCAAGAATCGACAAAATCAGAGCCGAAGCAGCAGCCAAGAAGGCATTGGAGAAAGAAGATGCAAAATCATCTGATACTAAAGACAGCAAAGACGAGTCAAGGAAAAGACCTAGCACGAATCCGATCCATGGTCCCACCTCCAAGCAGATTAAGTTTTCCGAATCCAAGGGTGAATTCGGAGGAAAGAACAACTCGTATGTTTCATCTTTATTCACTTCGAATGAGAGTAGTTCCCAGTTGAAGGTATCCAAGGGAGATGAGCAAACAACCTACTTACCTTCCAATGCTCCAATGAAGGATGCAACAACATTTGAGGGTTTGGGATTAAACGAAAAATTATCCAAGCATTTGACAGAAACCTTGAGATTCAAGCACCCTACTAAAGTGCAAAGAACAGTTGTACCTGCCATGATCTCAACAGAGAGAGATCTCTTCATTAAAGCTCAGACTGGTTCTGGTAAAACATTATCATTCCTCTTACCTATCTTTCACAAGTTAATGATGGAGGACAAACACAAAATCACTCGTGATTCAGGTCTCTTTGCACTTATCCTTACCCCAACCAGAGAATTAGCTACTCAAATCTATGGTGTGTTAGAAACCCTTACCAGATGCCATCATCAACTTGTGCCTGGTATAGTTATCGGAGGTGAAAAGAAGAAGTCCGAAAAGGCTCGTATCAGAAAGGGTGTGAATATCTTGGTTGGTACTCCTGGTAGATTAGCCGATCATTTGGAGAATACAGAATCATTGAACATAAGTCAGTTAAGATGGCTTATTCTTGATGAAGGTGACAAGTTGGTCGAACTCGGTTTTGAGGAAACAATTACTAAAATTACAGACATGATCACCAAGCGCTCCGAAATTATGGAGTCAATGCATAAATGGCAAGGATTGCCCACTAGAAGAATTAACTTGTTATGTTCTGCAACCATGCAAAATAACGTGGAAAAGTTGGGTAGTATCATCTTGAACAACCCAGAAATGGTTAGTGTTGACTACGTTCCAGGAACAGTGGCCTTCGAAACAAACCTG
Source organism: Scheffersomyces quercinus (assembly GCA_030556775.1). Lineage (NCBI taxonomy): Eukaryota > Fungi > Ascomycota > Pichiomycetes > Serinales > Debaryomycetaceae > Scheffersomyces > Scheffersomyces quercinus. The sequence continues at coordinate 504,688 of JAKTUQ010000009.1, read as the reverse complement.
AGCGCTTCTGAGGGTGCCAAGGAAATGACAGCTCCTGATCAATTGATTCAGAGCGTTGTAGTTGTTCCTCCAAAGTTAAGACTTGTCACTTTAAGTGCCATGTTGAAGAAGATATCAAATGAGCTGAATAGTTCCGAATCTGACGAACCAACGAGAACTATCGTGTTCTTCTCGTGTTCTGACTCCGTTAACTTCCATTTCGACGTTTTCACAAGAAACGGCCATAGTTTCAAGAAGGTAAAGAACGAAGAAACTGGCAAGATTGAGACTGTTGAAGTTACTGCCGCAAACGATGATGACGAGAACGATTTACAAGAAGAAAACGACAAGCAAGGTCAAATGACAGCTCCAATAATAGGTGCTAACACTGTTCTTTACAAACTTCATGGTTCTTTGTCCCAGCAAAATCGTACTGCCACATTGCAAGCATTTATCAAAGACACCAAGTCCAAACATTCAATTCTCTTCTGTACTGATGTTGCTTCTCGTGGTTTAGATTTACCAAACGTTTCATCTGTAGTGGAGTACGATCCTCCATTCACGATTGATGATCATTTGCATAGAATTGGTAGATCTGCTAGAGTTGGTAGAGAAGGTAAAGCTACTTTATTTTTGTTGCCAGGTAACGAAGAAGGATACGTCGACGACAAAATTCAAGTTGTTCACCCAAAGAAGGGTAATTTGAGAATTGTTTCGTATGAAACACTTTTGAAGGAAGGGTTCTCTGCCAAATCTGAGACCGAAGAAAGAAAGGTTGGTAAGAAGGATCCAAAGAGCAAGGAAGGAAAATGGGATATTCATGCTACTACCTGGCATCTTGATGTGGAGAGATGGTTGTTAGAGGACTCTGCCGAGCATGACAAGGCAGTTCAAGCATTCACTTCCCATATTAGAGCATATGCTACCCACTTGTCGACTGAGAGGAACTTCTTCAATGTCAAGTTATTGCATTTGGGTCATTTAGCGAAGAGTTTCGGATTGAGAGAGACTCCAAAGAAGTTAGGTAAGTCCGTAGGTACCAACAGCGGTATACAAGAAGGATCGAGAAAGGGAAAGAAAGAGGATCCTAGAAAGAAGATGTTAAGAATGGCCAAAATGGCTCTTAAGTCCACGAGTAATGAGTTCAACTATTAGCATAATATGTAACATAGATTCTTAGCAGTATGTATAGAAGTGTTCGTTGAGCACTTTGTATATACTAATGTAAATTAGCCGTCTACTTTTTCTCTTTCCTTGATGTAGTTCAAATGGGCCTTTCTATACCCATCGATGTTCCACAATCCGTGGTTCTCACCTAGTATGTAGCCAATGCTACGTCTTTGATAGTAATCACTCACGAGCTGAATGTTCTCAATGACATCGTCAAGAAGAATTGCCTTTCCCACGGAAATACCATCTCCAAGTCCAGGATGTTTAATATTGACAATATGCAAATGGAAATGGTAGTAAGATGGCTGGTAATGAATGAATATTCTCAATTCATCGGACTTTACAGGGAATTTCTCGGTAGTTACTGATCTAATCACTTTGTTCAAGTTAATCAAGAATTGAAGATGCAGCTCGTTAAGATCTCTGACGGAGGATATGTCTTTACGGTTAACGATGGCACATAAGTACAACGACTCCATGTTAATGGTGTCCCACTTCATATCAGGCAAGAGTACAAAGCCAGATTCGGGGTCTTTGTCATGATGAACAAATGTCTCTGATTCCTTGCCTTCAAACAATATATTGTACACCCATTTGATTCTGTCACCCTTCATTGTCTCAATGTAAGGAACAACATACTTCTTATACATATCTGGGGTTTCCAAGACATAATGAGTTTTCTGCTTAGCATATTTCTTTATATGAGTATCCGTAGCAGGGTAGATCAAATTGACCTTTGCTGAAGGAAGCTTGCTCAAGTTCTGAGTCAATGTAGCATTCGACCAGTAGTAGATGTCGTTGTGGTTAATGGTGATTATATTTTCAATGAGCTCTTCAAGCTTAAAATTGTCGTCATGGGTAATGAAATGTGATTTCTCTAGCGAAACTATAGCATTTTCGTCTTCGATTGTTCCTAGCAAGGCAATTGACTTTGTTTGAGGATCTCCTTTGAGTATTCTGGTGAGTTTGAAACCTTTAATAAGCTCTCCAATTGGAGAAAGCGATGAAGAAGCCATGAATTTCTATAATGAAATGATATTGATGAATAGTAACAAGTACAAGTAATAAAGGTAACGATAAATACCAAATTCGATTCTAAAACGCTCTTGACAACCTACTTCCAGCAATAACCTTAATAGAGCTCAATATCTCCCGAATATATCACCCAACTGTTCCTATTAAGTGTACTATTATCCTACAACGAACCATACATAAATACTTTCACTTTGCTTAACGAAGAGGCCATCTGATTTAATTATGGCGCTACCAGATACTAGACTGCGAAACGAATTTTGTTTTGTGACGAGTTTGATTTTGCAGTCAAATTGGTGGAGATGTTTGATTTATGGGGAGGATAGTGGAGAGGTTGGTGGAGAGGTTGGTGGAGAGGTTAGTGGAAAGGTTGGTGGAGAGGTTAGTGGAGAGGCTAGTGAAAAGAGGTAGATGTGGTTTTGAGCAAAATTGGTGGTGAAATACTTCGTGAAAATTGGTAAGTTGAGAAGTATTTATTATGAATACACCAGTATTCTTGTACTAAAGTAGTACACTTAATTATGACTCTTATTAATACATCATTATATACATCATTATAGCATGGTGAATTTACTACATCCCCAGATTAACTTTCCTGGACGTAGAAACCATACAAAACCCCATTTTACCCGTCCTACCGGCTATTTACATTGGTGTTGCTGATATTGGGATCTCTGGTTTCAGCACTTCCTGGGTTGATTTCGTCTTCTTCAGGATGCTCGTTCATGTCAATACAAATCCATCCTGGCCATGCCAACTCTTCTCTTATTATTGTTCGCAATTGCTCAATTAAAAACTTCTCTACCTTTCCAACGTTCCTGAGCACATTGTTCTCAGCTTCCCCGATTTCTGATTCGATTTTGATCTTCTTGATAATATCTATGCGCTCTCTATTGTTAGGATCGGTAACGTAGTCCACAAAGTTACCACCAGAACTATGTGTCAAAGGAGTGTCTGTCGCATTCACAGTTGACGAACTCGTGCTGAAGTAATCTGGTGTTGACTCATTAATGTCGCAAAGAAATGAAAAGAAAACCGACTTCTTTAAGTATGCAATGGTGGCAATGGAATGCACAACTAAATCGGTAATATGCAATTTTATAGGCAATGAGATGAAATTTGGTGATGGATAGTTCACAAGGAGATTGACGACTAGATCTAGATGGAGGTCACCTTTGTATACAATTTCGGCAATGAGTTGAATATCATTTTCACCTCTTGATGATTTCTGCATACTTTGGATTCTTTGATTGATTTTGGCGTTCCTCAAGGCATTTTGATTTAAGATATTAGTGGGAGTTTCTGTACCGCTGGTGGTATGTCCTAGCCCTATATTGTTCATACTGTAGTTATGCAAGTAGTTTAAATTGTTATTTCCCATAATTAAAGAAAATGAGTCCAGTGCAGTTCTTGACCTGTTCAAAGGAGGCAATGGCATGGGCGAGGGTCGCCTAGGAGGACTTGATTCATGCATGAATGAATTAACATTTCTGTCGAAAGTGTTCATATGAGAGTTTTCTGATATTGTGGATAAGTCGTTCTCGTTGTCATCGTCATCATCATCTTCTTCACTGGATATATAATGGGCGTCATTTGGAGTGGGTGCCGCCCGTTCTGCAGGAATAGTACTACTTTCTTCGTTTTCATCTTCGTAGAATTCGTCAAAAGGGTCCCCGATGTGTCTAATTGTGATCTCAGGAGGGATTTCTCCTAGACTGAAGTTGGTGACTGAGAGATTCGATATATACAGAGGAAGGGAGATGTTCTGGAATTGATAGTCCAAGAAATCTTTTATGGATTCGTTGATGGAATTATCGGCCATCAACTGGTCCCAATTAATATCGAATGACATCGCCAGGTAGTATATTGCTTGCAACAGTAAAGAGATAACAGTATACAACTGGTTATAGTGAAAATGGCATATCTTTCATTATGTAAATAAAGATAGAAGTGCATATTGTGATACCTACTATTGGTGCATGGAGTTTTCTATGTTAAGTGGGACGATATTAGGTCACGTGAAAACGGTGAATTGTATAAGTAGTGAAGAGATGACGGTAATCGTGATTTAAAAGAGTATTTAAAGTGTTAGGTGCCTTTAAACGGTGGGTAGTAACATAGTGTTTACGTTATTTATTCTTCGTGGGCCCATTTATTCCGATGAATTCAGGATACTCCATATACCATATATGAGAAAGATGGTGTCACAAAGTCAGAAGCTTCTCTGTCAGAAATGACTACCTAGATTTTGACACATGAGGTCTAGACAACGCACAAGTTCTCAGCTCGTCAACGTGACAGCATGAGGCTTTGAATAATGATAACCTTCATTCTACTCTATGAACTGAATGAGCTTCAACTACTCCACCAAAATGCAGAGTATTAGGTTCAAGCACGTGAACTCCTATTTCGACTGAAATATGTCAATTTCGAGACTTTCTCCTCGACCGGTTCGATGTTGCACAGTGTGGTTACAGTGTGTCAGAGTATGCCAGAGTGATTCAGAATATTTTCCAGAAACCGGTCCACTTGTTCAATACTTTTTCTGGAGATCCATGATCACAACCACTGATTTTTGTATGGCTCTTGCTTTTTACAACGAGAAATTGCTATGTCGTCCCATTGATCACCTGCTTAGTGGTCTCATTCCACAATGAAGAAGTACAAACTACCGTTCAAATCCCCTTTTGTTCCATCACTTCTCTGAATACTTGTACTCCACCACCCCACCAATTATCTCTTATACCTCCTCTACCTCCTATACCTCCTATACCATTGTCTTCCGTTGTTCCGCCCCTCCACACCTCTATCCCGCCTTCTCCACAAGTCGGATCTTCACCCAAACCCTCCACCACCCAACTTCCGACCACGCCGATAGCGGAATCCTCGCAGTGAAAAATTTTGTCCGTGGAATTGCTTTTTCACAACCGGGGGAAGCCTCAATATGACTAACCTTCCTATTGCTACTACTATACAAGCAATATTGTCTATAGCTATAGAGTAGGGTATGTTAGAAACACAACCTTGCAATTTCCATCGGGTTATTTTCACGGAACGGTGTTATTCTGAAAGGGTCAGAATTTTCACTTCCAGTTCATTTTCTTCATTCGTTGTTGAGTTCATTCGGTGTTCTTTTGTAGTACTGTTGCTTCTTCTTATCGCTACTTTTTTGTTGCAGTCTCAGCTTAAAGCCTAAAACGCTCGGTTCATGTTTGCAACTATCAGCTGCTACTAGTACTGTTACATTGTTGTTGCGTTGATACCATTTTCATTGAAGTTGTCATACTTAGTTGTTGTTGCTGATTTCTCCCGTTTGCATTTACAATCCCAAAAGTCGGTTATCTCGCCATATATAGCACTTTTGTCATAGCAGTTACACCGTTGTACTGTCCAATTTCATAAACTCAAGCAACCACATAAAATGATAGCTGCGAGTCTCATACAAATAGCTGTCATAGGAGCTGGTTTGATAGGCCCTAGACATGCTTCCCATGTCGTGAACAATGCCCATGCTGGATTGTTCGCCATAGTTGACCCTTCGCCAACAGCAAAAGATATTGCTTCTTCACTTGGAACGAAATATTTCACTTCTATAAAGCACATGATCGCTTACTGTGATCAAAATGGCTTGCAATATCCGGATGGAGCCATCATTTGCACTCCTAACCATACACATATCAAGGTCAGTGCTGAGTTGGCTACTTACGGAATTCACTTATTGGTGGAAAAGCCTCTCAGTTCCGTCCCAGAAGAAGCCAAGGCACTCAAGAATTTTGCCAAAGAGAAGAACGTCAAGGTGCTCGTAGGTCACCACAGACGTTTTAACCCATTTATCGTAGAAGCCAAGCGCAATTTACACAAAGTGGGTGATGTTATAGCGATCCAAGGAACTTGGGCCTTAAGAAAACCAGAGTCATACTTCAAAATTTCCCCTTGGAGACAAGATAACAAAACAGGTGGAGGAGTTCTATTGATTAACTTAGTCCATGACATAGACTTGTTGCAATATCTTTTTGGACCAATTGAAAGGATATATGCCGAGTTGTTGAAGAAACAGAGAACAGACATGCCAAACGCAGATGAAGGAGCTGCTTTAACCATAAGGTTCAAGAACGGCATAACAGGTACCTTCATTTGTTCAGATAATGTGACATCTCCATTTAACTTCGAGTCCGGTACTGGTGAAAACCCTACTGTGCCATTTCAGGATCAATTAGAAGGTTTCTATAGGGTCTTCGGATCTCAGGGAACTCTCTCAGTGCCTGACATGCATTTATTCCATCAGCCAGATGCTGTAGACGAAAACACAAACTCCTGGTTGCACCCAATAGAAAAGGAGCAGTTGGTAGATGATAGACTCGAGACATTGCATTCTCAGATGCCATTTGATCTTCAACTTGACCATTTCATTGATGTAATTAAGGGAAGAGCTGAGCCGCTTTGTACTTCTGACGATGGCATGTCTGCGTTGATGTGCATCGATGCTGTCATGAAATCTGTAGAAAGTGGAATGCCACAATACGTGGAAGACATTAAGAATATCAAGCCCAATTATGAATCCTTGGGTTTGGATTCAGAAGCTGTCAGACTTACCAAGTAAAAGGAGGCTCTAAAATACGAGAAAAGGAAAGAAAGGAAGAAGAAAAGAACATATAAAAGTTATATTTTGATTTATTGCATAGTACTAAATAAGGAATAAAGAGCATTTTGACCTCATGGATGAGTGGCATTGAAATGACGTAGTTGTAGAAGAGCATCATTAAAGAAACACAAGCCAGATATGCCGTAATATTATATGTATTGGACTATGGTGTTCCGTCCTCTACATTAACACTTCAATCAAATGGTATTTATTGTTATATATAACCTTAAAATTAACACTATTAATCACTAACTTAGTCAGTCATAGCGTATCCTCACGTAGGTGCAAAAAGCAGCTATAGAAATAAAACATGTTGATAATAGACCAACTCTTAACCTTAAATCGTTTCATCAATGACACGGCCCTTGATTACCTGTACGGCACGCTTGTACTCTTCTGATTCGTACTTGAGATTAGACACTGGGCCAACGTACTGGTTGTTGACCAAGTTCTCTTTAACACTCAACTTGTGAACTGCCTTACCATTAACCTTAGTCTTGAACCTGGAGTCAATGTTGGCTGACAAGGACACCTTGTCATCGTGTCCGTCTTGAGTCTTCTTCTTTGAAGCAACGGTGACTGGTAAGAAGTACGATTCAGACTTCTGGAATAAGGAAGCTCTACCCTTGTCTAAAACTTCAACTTGCACATGACGCTTGTTGTCCAAGACCAAGTTGAGCTCAGCACTTGAGATACTTCCACCCGGAGCATAGGGGTTGCCTACAGATCTCTTCAGCGTCGACTCAACCTTGGAGAGACCGTTACTAATAGTTAAGTTTGAATTGATAATATAAGACAATGTTGAGTTATTCTTCAAAGTGAACTTGAACAGAGTCGGGTGGTTGGCAGACACTTCAACCTTAACCTTCTCAGTCTTGGAAATAGGTTGCCATGGAGAGTAAGATGGGGGGTTCACCCACGAACCAGAAGACTCTTCACGGCTGCTTCCCTCTTGTAACTTACCCTTGGAGTGAGAAATTTGATTGTTTTCCCACAAGTGAAGGTTACCACTAAGGTACCACTCTGCGACGATCTGATCCTCACCACTGACAATTTCCTTTGGTAAGTTGGAGAAAGATGGTGTGGTAGTAACATCATTGACAGGAGAGACAACTTGAACTTCCAAAATAGCCTTCTCGTCCCACAACAATGGCAAAAAGTTGACCAAGTCGAGCTCGTAGGTCAAACCGACAAAGTTACCGTAATCAACTACTGGAACGAAATTCCTAGCAGCATCAGAGGCAATTGAACCAGGGTGGTACAAGGTAGCCTTAGGAGAAATCGTGCTTACGTATTTCTTGTTAATGAACACGTTCAAGAAACGAATTGGATCATTGTCATTCTTAAAGAATTCAATTTCGTCATTTCCAGCGGATGCAAAAAGTTCTAATTTTGCAGCCGTTGTTCTGGACTTAATCTTAGGCAATTTGACTTCGAACTTATCCTCTTTGGACAAGTCGAAGACTGTACCGTTCTCCTTCGATAAGGCGATGATGTGCTGAGCTGGTCCTCTTGGGTTAAAGATATCCTCAACATTGATAGGTGAATGTCTAGGCTTATCCTTGGTAGTTGAGTCACTAACTAAAGTCAATTCTAAGGAAATAGTAATGAGATCAGCACTTCCTTCGATTAAGTGAATTCTGATATCTTTCTTTCCATTCAAGAGAGATATGTAACGAGAAATATCTTTAATGGTTGAACTGAAGGTGGTGACTCCTGGTCTACCGTAAGGAGTAGAAGATCTCCACACAGGGTGGTCACCAAGGGTGATCTCTATTACATTGACCTTTTCTGTGTCATCATCGGTATTGGTGAAGTTTAAGGTCAAGTAAGCGCCTTCGAATTCTAAGTGCTTTGGAGTCTTGAAAGTTTCGGTTAAACCGTCAACTAATTCTTCATTTGCAAAAATGACTGTGGTATTGGACTTTTCAAAATGTGGCAAAGATGGTTGAATCTCAAAGATGGTGTCAATAATTGGAACTTCTGAACTCACGGGAAATTCGTAGTGAAAAATACCCGCCGTATTGACAGGACTTTGGAACTTGAAGTAGAAGAATGTCAAAAGTGAAAGAGCTACGACATAATGAAGACCTCTTACTACACGTGAAGTTTTGTTGCTCTCTCTTTTCTCGTTTCTTTCGAGATCCTTAAAGAATCTCTTGTCTTGTTCAGACAATTCGTTAGAAAGCTTAGACATATTCAACAACACAATTGATGAAACAAATCCTAAGAAAGTTTCTTCAATTGTTAGGATTCTATCGGCAATATATACTTCCTCCTTTTCTTCCACTAAATTCCACAATTATATGGGCAATTATAATGGAGATGTGATTTTTCACTATTGCAAAAAATGAAGAACCGGGGGACCGTATGGCTACCTCAGGGGCCTAAAAAATATCATTTCGATGTAAAATCCTACGACCGGAGAGCCGGCTGTAATACAGAAATTTTGTACTGTGCATAAATAGATCATATAGAGAGCTTAGACAAAAGGCTTGTGTAATGGAGACTCAGTACTGAACTATTAGAACGGGTGGGCTTGACCAAGCGGCTGTAACAATCGTCATTGTTGAAAAAATAGGGGACAAATGGACTATTGAATTGGGGCTAGAGGAAGTTAAACGTAGCAAATCATCTATTGCTTGCTTAGTCCTCCTAATGTCTACAAATGGTCCCTGGTTTCTGCACGTGGTAATGCGTATAATCATGTTGTAGATGCTAGCGATGAGCAAAGCCAGAATGGCTAACTAACATGTGGTGGTGAGTGTCAGGAAGACCGGTAGAATCCGAATTCACATCACCTGAAACCCACCACCAACACCCCGTCGGAGCATTCTCACTATGGCTCTCCACATCCATACATACACACACACCTAATTTAGAGCATCCAGTGTCGGGCTCTCCGTCGGAAACGACATAGAAGCAAAATTGCATCTCAAGGCTGGTGATTCATGTCACGTTACTACATATGATTTAATCTACGTGACATAAATTCATCGCCTGCAGATACTCAACCAGTAGAATTCGAATAATTTCCAACGCTTTAACGTAATCACAGTACGTTTAACTGTAGTGGTTGAATTGGTTATTGATTAAACCAGTCATTTATACATATTCAGCAAGATGTCCAAGTTCGTGTTGCCACAAGCCTTGAAGGAATTGAGATTCCACTTATCTCAAACCGGAGAAGCTTCGATTCCATTGAGAAAATTCTTATCCAACAACTACAGTGCATTGAAGACTCAGCTGAACAACTCCATACCTATCTTGATCAGAGAAAGCTACGGTGTCCCCCCAAGTTTGACTGCCAGATTCGAGAAGGGAAGAGAAGTTAAGGATAACTTGGAAGGCTTGGACGAAAGCGGAATCGCCAAGGCTTTGCAAGACTTGTTGAAGAACTAGATTCATACTACTGTACCATAACCGTAGGCCCATTCAGTACTTAACTTGACATGGGCTTACTAAATTTTTATATTGGGGAGGTTGGACAAAACTCCAGCTGAAAAAGGTCTGCTATGGCTCCGTATAGGACGTTCATATGCGTGGACTTCTAACTCGTCGTGATCTAACTCATATAGATACCACAGGGGATAGTCATGTTGTAAGGGCTGCTGTACTCTTCTAGAGTACATCTTTGCATTCATTCATACATTCATAATATACACATACTATTAATAAATTTGTACAAAAGTAGAAGCCTACGAGAGTAGATTCTTTTAAATTTAGAGAACCTTATGAAAGTAGATTGAAGTTGTTAAATATTTTAGTACGGTTTTAGACGCTACGGTGATTCCTCTAGGGCATTTAAGTTAATTTCATTTGTACATCTTCTATAATTTAACGTCGGCACCAAATTGGTAGACTCCCCAGCCTAAACTGGCGAATTGATCGTTGTATAACTCCTTGACTGCAACTTTGTTATTTGCTATACCACTGGCAACAACTACCGGTAAAAAGTGCTCTAAAGTAGGATGAGCATTGTATAATAATGTCTTGTTGTTTGTTTGGATTTTTAACAAACCCTCTAACAAGTCATCTGATTTTGTCAAGGTGTCTGTCAACAACTTGTTGAATGGTTTTACATAAGGCATGACTCCTCCTGGTTGAGAGAAGGATCTACCCAAGTCTCTCAAGTTATGTACAGACATTCCAGAGCAAACAATCAACCCAGACAAGTACTTCTTCTTCTCTTCATCCCAAAGCAAGTTTTCTCTGAACGTACTCAAAGCTTCACCCAACTTGAAATGTTTAACGAAGTCCTTATCATTAGAGGTCAATGATACTTGAATGACTGACGTTTCTGGTAAATCCAAACCTGGGCTTTCTGGTTGAGTCTTTGACAACGTATTGTAGTCACTGAATGCTACTTTGAAAGGTACCCATACACCATGGTCAACTCCTCTCTCGGTCAATTCACTTTTGAATCCTTGCTCTTCGAGATGTTGTTTGATCTGTTCGGCTACGTAGTATGAGTTCTTTGAATGGAACTGTTCCTTATACATATGGTCTGGAAATCCGTAAAAGTCGTAGATTAACTTGTTTTCTTGATCTCTCTTCTTGGGAATGGCAATTTCTATGAGATTGGATCCACTGGATTGCCAATGAGCAGAAACCACGATGATATAGTCAGGTTTCCAGTTTTTCTTTATGTTTGTACCCAACTTCTTAATGGTATTCCAGGCGCCTTTATTACCGAAATCGTCATTTTCGTAGATGAAGGTAGGGCCTCCGTGACTAAAGAAGTAGGTAGGAAATGGGTTAGCGTTCTTAGCGAATTTTGCTACTGATGCCATTTTGGATAAGCTTTCGATGGTGTCGCTTGGAGGAATCGTATAGAATCGGTTGTACAAGTAGAATGCAAGCGAAATCACCAATGGTAGTAATATGGCCAATTTCATGAATATTTAGGTAGTGCTGATATTCTCGCAATACTGTTATACACGGCCTGCCGCTGCTTTATATAGGCTTACCTTCGAATCACAATGTGGCTAGTGGCCTGGTCAGTAGTACGCACAATGCACGGATTCCCAAAAGATTTTACTACCGAACCATTTCAACCGAACCAGAGGTAAAGCCTCAGTACTAACAAATACCGACTAATAGTAATCTTAGTAATAATGACTATTGCTGTACGCAGGTATTATAGCTGCGAATTCTGAGTATTTGTGATGGTATGTGATCTAAGTTTAGTAAGGTTGTTTGTAAGCTTAGAAATGGCGATGAGAAAGACGACGGAAAAGATGCTGCATTTCCGTGATTGTGAATGAATAGGAAAAAGCGGAAAAAGCCTTGCTAATAGGGAGGTGTAAATGCTTAGTTCTTTAGCTATATGGAAGGATTGCTTCGGTGCGCCATTGGGAGTCGCCTAGAGTGTAGTTATCACTGTATTGTGTCTCTTTAAGGTTGCTTCTTCATCTATACATATCTGTTCTTTGCATGTGCGACAGTACTACAACTGCCAAACGACATTATACGATCAAAATTGTAGAAAATAGTACAATTAAACTTTCACCTTCTTCCAGATCTAACTCGTGTCATTTTCCTCGTTGTCACTTCCAACATCGAACCACTCAATTCGCTACAACATACCCAGCACCTTTATCCCAAGCAGTGGCTTCTCATCCTGTGCCGATTCCGGTGGCTCAATCACCACACGTGACCCAATAGCATCACAAACAACCAAAACCATCACCAGTCCTGTACTCTTCTTTAGTTCTCTTCTAGTACAACGCAGCACATTATTTTTTGTCTAGTTCCGTCATATAGCCGCACCATCCCTGGACCGATTGATTGAAGGGTACGGGCAATCCTTGACTAGTTATAATAGGAAGTCAGCAGATCGCAGCTAATTGGGGTCACAGAAAAGCTTAAACGGACCCAAGAGAGGAAATGGAGCAAGGAGCAACGAATACGGGGCGAGACTGTGAAAATCGTGGGCTTGTAGCCAGATTTCTATTATGTTGTTTGTAATCTTTGTTAAAGAACGATTCTCCATGTGCTGGTTACTTTCCCTGGCTTTCGTCGCTTCCTCAGCTTCTCGACTTCCCAGAATTCCCACTCCATGTCGTATTCTGGGGCTTTATGTCCTCGGAAGCATGCTTACTGTAGCTGTAACTCACCAGTAGCAGTTCCAAAGTTGCAGCGGAATCGCTCTAACCGTTGCAGTCCTAGCAAGAGACAGCAGTTACGGTGCACTGGACAATGGCGAGTCTCATGCTCATTGGGTTAATTTTTGGCATACCTCAATCTGTAGTGGTAGTCTATTCCTCATTCTATATTGTTCTACACTAATCTGCAATCCTGTATTATTGATTGTCTCCCTATTCAATTAGTCTAGTTTCTATACCTTAACTCTATGCCTTATGCTCTATGCCCTTAACCATTCACGGCTGCACCATTATGTCGTCCCAACTACACTCTACAACAGCCCTCCATTTAACTCCCATCTACACCCCGGTCATTCCTCAATTGCTCCAGCTCTTCGCTTCTTTTCTTGGAACTCGCTACCCCCTGCATCCGCACTCACCTCCAACACAGTCCTCTCACATGAAACACCGTTACTTGCTCTGGTTCATGCCCTGTTCCATACCCTTTCCTATACACTCCGCCTTCCTTATACAAATTTCATGTTTACATTTCACAAGTCATCCTTTTAGAGAATATGACACTAAATAGGACGGTGCATTGGCGGTTAGTTTGTCACTTTTAGTGTTATTTATATTTGGAACTCCATTGGGTTTATTAGTTTTATTAGTTTGCATGTTTGTAATTCAGACCCTCAGTGTAGTGTACTTGTGGGATTCTTTGATTTGCGGTTATATAGTGTGTACTAGCGCCATTGAGTCTGTGAGAACTGACCAAGCGTATTAGTGATTGGATCAAGACATTGGTATTTTAATATTTCTGAATACTATCGGTCATTGAGTTCGTCCTGCCAAGCTGCTAATAGTAGTAATTCTAGCAATTTAGCACACTAGTAATTAATCATAGAAGTGTTCTTTCACTCCATCAATACTAATTGACGGCTTACACCACCAGGAATCCCCGTATTACATCAACACCATCATCCCATAATGGTCAACTTGTTCTCGTCTCGTAGCAAGGTATGTCTATTTGTTTATCGAAAGAGATGACTTCGGATTACTCAGACCATCACGATGATCATCCCAGTGACCCCTTCATCTCCATCGCCACATCCACATCATTCATTGATACTAACATCCCATCTAGAAACGAGACTCCTACCAGGGCTTCTCAAAATACAACGATGAAATCAACCGCTACCAGAATACAACCGTAGCCGGACTTCCCAACTCCAGCATCTCCAGAAGTCAATCATTATCCAATGGAGCCGGCCAAGCAGCCCTTGCTGCTTTACGTATGCACAGTCCTCAACTCCAACAAACTCAACAGAACCAACACCTCCAACCCCCTCTGGTTCGTAGTCCTCAAAAGAGAACAAACTCGTTGACTGCCAATAGCGCCAATCGTAGTAACTCACTTAGAAGCTACACCTATAACCCAAAGCCATCGTATGTGACGGGTCCTCAAGCAGCCAATCCTCGTAGATATAACAGTTTGACGAGCTCTAGTGCCAATTCCTATCAACTCGCTAAGAAGGGCGCTGCACAAGCAAATAAGACGGCCCGTTCTCCACTTGGACCAGGCTACGCCTATAGAAGACCTAGTGTGGATGGAATCAATGAGCTGGAAATACCAAATGGTGAAGAGGAGGAAGAAGAAAATACAATTATCACCACCAAGACTACACGTGTGGTGGATTCCCTCGGAAGAACTCAATCCATCACAACACAAACAGTTAAGACACTCCCTGATGGCTCGAATATAATAGAAACAACCACCAAGAATATCTCCAGAAGCAATTCAAGGGCTAACTCTATGACATCGGCCACTGCTAGACACAACTCCTTACTCTCCAATTCAAATCCAATTAACCTTCAGAAAATCGAGGAAGATCTCCAGAACTTCGACTATAATTACTTGGATCATCCTGAGAATAATGACTTGAAGTTGAACATGGCTGAAAGAGGTGCTCCTATAAACAAGGAAAACCAACATTTACTTGGATCTCCATTCCAGGAGTTCCAGAATGATGTGAGAAATGAAGGTCTTCGTCCAGAAGTTAGAACAAATTCTCTTACAACCGGAGTCCCTCCTCCGCATTCTAATAGTTCTTCCCCTACTAAGCCGCTTAGATCGATATTGAAGAACTCTCAGAAACCTACCTTTTCTGAAGATGGACAACTTCAACCACCACAACAGCCAGAGTCCCTTCCCCAGCCCGAAAGTCCTAAACACCCATACAGCGACTTAACTGGCAGCCCCAAGGGCATAACCCAACCACCAAAGGTATCTGCGCCTGTGAGTCCCCCTCTAGCAGCAAAGACTTCTGCTCAGAGACAATTCTCTCCAAGAGTGACCAATTCAAACAATCTCAATCCTAATGGAAACATCAGTGCTGATAATGCATCCGTTACATCTCCTGGTAACTCCATCAAGTTTTTGGAGCAAGTCGAGACGATTCCAATTTACAACGAAAAGCCTAGAGTCAAACATGTCCAACGATATGGACAAAACCATGGTAGCCATCAGCTGCAAACTCCACATCCTCAACAGCCCAACAAGCCGGATGCTGACTTCTATGCAGCAGCAATGGAAGCAGCATACAAGAGAGTATATGGAGATAGAGCTGTTCCTGAACAGGCTAACAATGAAGGTGCAATTCAGCCATTAAGCCCTAATCTTACACAATCTCCACCTCAGCAAGCTACTGCTGGCAGTCATATTCCAAATGATGGTTTGGACACCTTGATAAAGCATGGAACGAAGAGAGATAAAAAATCCGAAGAGAATGAAGGTATTCAAGATAACTACAAATATGAAAATCACCATCGTGAGTTCATTGGCCATTCAATGAGAGATTCTATGTCGGCGAAGGGTACTACTAGGAAAGAAAGAGCTAAAGAAGAGAAGAAAAGACAGAAAGAACAAGAAGCAGCAGAAGACGCAGCAAGAAAAGAAGCCGATAAGGCAGCCAAGCAGAGGGAGAAACTTGCTAAGCAAGAACAAAAGGTAGCTGCGAAAGAACAAAAATCCAACAAGAGCCCCCGGTCTAGATTCAGTCTCTTTAGAAGAAAAAGAAGTGACAGTGTAGATTCCAGTAGTGGTGTCCATTCTTCGGGTGCTGCTCTTGGTGGCGCCGTGTTAGCAGGAGCTGCAATCTCTGCTCCTATTGCAGCTGTCTCTGCGTCGGCCTTTACCGGCCACGGTGCTCCTGATGTACAAACCGTTCAGCAAGAGCAACCTGCGCAATTACCTCAGTCATTTAGAAAACCACCGCCCCAGAATAGCCCACAACCACTTCAAGACTCTTTGCAATCTCAGACGAGAGAGTCAGAACCTATTCATGTAAGCCAACATCCTCAAGATCAACAAGTACAGGTACCTGAAAATTCCTATGATCCTCCAGAAGTTAATGTTCAAGCTCCTGAAGAGAAAGATCTTATTCAAGACACTCCACAAGTAGCTGTTAGTGATGAAAGTCACTTTGAACATCCTACTGTAGCAGATGCAGTCAAGCCGGATGTTGGAATTGAAATTCCTCGCGAGACAACTTCGAGAATTCCTGAAGCCGTAGGTCCAGAGGTGAAGTTAGGGAAAGCTCCATTCTCAACCATTCAAATTCCAGAGTCTCCTATTGATCTCACAGAAGAATCAATCGAAGTTCCTGAATCAAATGCTCAGTCTTTCGGTATTCAACCAAAACAAAACGTTCAAGTACCCGCTATTGTGGCTGTACCTGCTCCAATTCCTGAATCTGTTCCTGTACCTGTTATTGTTTCTGAATCTGAAGAGCTTCCTCCTCCACAAGTAGATGATTTCAATCCTCCAGGGGAACATCTACATGAAATCAATGCACCTGTTTTCCACGAGAGGGACGTCGCTGAGCAGGCTCATGCTCATCATAGATATGAGGAGACTCTCCCCAATGTAGTACCCAAAGAAGCGGAAACTTACTTGGCAGATGATGAAAAGTTTGTAGTAGATTCCCCTGAAAAGACTTTGGTGGCCGAAAAAGGAGTGGACTCTGAGGACGCTATATATTCAGCGCCAAAGAAGAATCTCAACGATGATTTTGATGACGTAGTTAAAACTCCAGTGTCTGACATTAACCCGGCAGAAAGCGTAAGTCAATTCAATGATGAAAAAGATGTTCCTGGCATTGTTTCATTACAAATTGCTACTGCCCCAACAGGCGTCCCGAAGTTGTCTAATGAAGGTGAAGAATCTGGCCCTATACCTGTTCCACGTCTCAATGACTTAGATCCAGAAGATGAGCCAACTGAAGACGAGGATAAAGAATTGGACTTGGTTAACGGGTACTACGATGCAGATGAGAATGTCGAGCAAGACTTCCCCACCCCTAACAATACTCCAATAGAACCTGTTACTGAGGGAAAGAAAAAGGGTTCCATTCCAGATGTTGCTGATGAAATGATTCTACCACTGGAGGTTGATGATATCCCTGAAGAGCCGCTAGTCACTGATGCTACTGATTCAAAGCCAATACATGCTATTACGACTCCTGAAGAAGTTGTCATTCCCGAAGCTGATCAACTCCAAAGTTTGAAGCAGAAAGTGCAGCAAAATCTTGTAAGTAGTCTGTCTTCGCCAGACGATGATTATGGGAAAGTTTTTAGAGACTTTGACTCTAAGGGTGTAGCTGGTTATGATTCCAAGGAAAATGTTCACGAGAACAACTTTGGTCCAACCAGTAATGATGAGGAGTTGGCTCTGCCAACAGAAGGTGTATCTGCCCAAGTCTATTCTAACAGAGACCCTGCAAGGGAAGACAAGTCTAGTGTTCCAACTATTGCTAGTCAGAGATCTGAGCAACCTACAAATTCCACTGTCGCAACTGAAAACCATCATAATATTGTTGCAAGTCACGATAATACCATTACTGAGCAGCCATCGGAACCTGCTGATGACTTGATTGTGGATAAGAAGAAGTCCAAGAAGAAATCCAAGTCTAAATTTAAAGAGAAGATATTCAAGTATTTTATTAATAATTATCAAGGTTAGATTTATATCTTTTGTTTGTTGTTGAGGAGGCATATCCTCTTCCATATCGACCTAATAACTAATTGTTTAGTTCTAGTTACTGTATTTTTAATATAATTTTATTATTTTACAGCTTGCGATGTTTTCTCTCTACTCGTAAACTTTAGCCTAGAATGACGGCTTTTGAGTCTGTCTATAGGCAGCGGTGTAATTTCTCCATATTGGAGAGTCGTCAAACTTCATATCATCTAGGATCTTGTGCAGACTTGCGTACTCCTCTTTTGTTTCATCTAGTACCATGTCTAGAGCCTTGCCGTAGATGTTTCCGTTTTTAATTCCAAAAATATCACGCTGTGATGAACTACGAACTGGCGGTTGTTGATAGAAGTACCTAGAGTTAAATTCTCGTCCCATACGTGGAGTTTCCTCATATTCATTGGAACTACCACATTTTTTTAGTCTTTGGCTCGTGATTGGAAGTGACATATATGCTTTTGTTTGTAGGATAAGCTTTCTTTCATCTTGGTTAATTTCATTGTGAGCGCTTAAGCCCTTGCTTTGATACATGTCTCTCAGAGCCACCGTCTGATTGACGGGTATCTCAAACTTTGTGATTGCCACATTGAGGTTTTCAGAGGTAATGTCATCGTCATGCGAGGTCATACTAGAAGCTCTTGTGCCAATTTGTAATTATGAGAATGCTGACGAAGTAATAAAGTGTTACAATATAAATTAATTTCGCAGCCAAAATCAAAAATGAGAAAAAAATGAGAGCTACTATTAACTAGATACTGATCTTCCTTTAAGCGATTCTTTCAATATACCAGTGTGAAAGTTAGGATGTCAGACCCCATATCATATAATATACTCGATATCAACTGGAACTGGTTAGCCCGTCAGAGGTGTTGGATCCAATACCTATGAACTTTGATTATCCTATATACGTAGCCCGCCATTGGCAATTAAAAATCTCCTGTTTTACTGACTTTTTGGTTAAACTCTTGTTGAGAACTATTTAATATTACCCACGGACTAAGATTTTTTTTCAAAATTGCAGCATTTATTGATTTTGCCGCCTTCTAGTAGAAAAGAGTTCATCAGTATACTTCTCCCTTGCTCGCACATGAAATCAAACTACAAAACATACCTACCATTTCAATCAAATACTATGATATCACTGTAGCCACATCCAGTACTACCAGACCAACCAAAAAAAATTATGCTAATGCTCAACAACACCACTTCACGCCACATCTCACACTATCAACATTTCTCATCCAAAGAACCTATCCACACTATCCAATGGCTACAAGCAGGTTCGCATTATAAACGGTTTTTCCCCATCTCATTGCATAATCAAAGACAGTGTGGTGTACGACTGCATGCTGGACCCTGGCGATTTACCTTCGATAAGATTTTACTAATGAACATGAAAAGTATGGGGAAGGAACCAGCATTTACAACCAACTAGTAGAGTATGTCTAGTGCAGCGACATCGTCAATTCGTCGGGACCAGCCGATTGCTGCTGGTGGAAGTCCCACACAAACAGTAGCAGATGTCCCCCGAGACTCAGTAGCTAACGATTTCAACATCCAGTTCCAATCGGCAGAGGAAGAAGAACTGTTGAAGAAAGCTTTTGATGATTTATGTATGGCTTGTAGAAGGGGAGACATCGCAGCAGTGGACTCATTACTCTCCACGCCAAATTTGTACATTAACCAAATGGACGAGTTTGACTATTCACCATTGATCTTGCTGTCATTGTGTGGCCATTTGCAAGTTGTGGAACTCTTATTATCCAGAGGAGCAGTCTGCGATAGAGATACTTTCCAAGGTGCCCGTTGTATATATGGAGCATTGACGGATGAAATCCGTGATTTGTTGGTCAGTTTCGACGTTTCGAAGGCAGTGGATTCATCACAGCCATTTGCGGCCCATATTTCATCCTTGTTAAGTCCTGTAAATGAAATTCCTACAAAGGATATAGTCTTTCACTTTCCACACGTGAATGGAGTGCTATCCAGAGGATTCCAATCGTTCAGGCTAAATAGATTTCTCCTAGCTGCTCGAAGTCCTTACTTTAAGGAGAAGCTTGGTCAAGAATGGAATAAAGCAACTGTCGTCGAATTGCCTTCAACTATGAGTCCAGCCGCTTTTAAAGTAGTTGTCGATTATCTTTACTTACGTTCTGATTCATTGCCTACGGATGACGATCTGCTTCAAGACCAAATTATTTATATTGCAGAGGAATTCAAGCTTGATGACTTGGTCGAAAGCATGGAGAGAATCAGAGAGGGTAAGGATGACAAGGAGAAATCTAAATTGAAACATGACATTGCCTTCAAAATTGTGGAGAATGCAAGAAGAGAATTGGATACCTTCTTAGCAGACCACATATTTGCCGAGAAGGTAGTATCTGATTTGAAACTTGAAGACGATATTGATTTTGAAGATATAGAGAGTTCTGACTTTATTACGAAGGAGCAACGGGAGAAGTTATTGAACTCTACTTCCTTTGCTGACATAGTTGTATCAGCAGTGGATTCAGAATCAGATTCCATTGCATACTTCCCTGTGAACAAGTCGATTATCTCTAGGTCTGAGTACTTTGACACTATGCTCAAATCCGATATTTTTGTGAAAGCTCACAAGAAGTTGCCCTTCTACAAGAATGAAAAGACTTCTAATATCAATGTTATCAACAGGTCTTCTTTGCTTCCTGAGCACCTTCCAGTGATTCAAATTTCTAATAGCACAGCTAGCATTGAAGTGGCAGAGATGATTTTGTGTTATCTCTACCATGACAATATTCCACATATTCCTCTTCATCTAACGATTGACTTGCTATTTGCTGCCGATGAGTTATTCTTGGACAGACTCAAGACCATGTGTGCTGTGCATATCGCATCTACGTTTGATAAGTTCACACCAGAAGAATTTGATACTTTGCAGGAGACTCTCGGATATGACGCCTACGACTTGATTAGGGTGTCCTGGCAAACCAGGAGCGACAAGCTTGAGCAGCACATCACTAAAATGATTGCCTATAGTTTGGAGTATATCTATCAAAATGATTTAGAAAGAGAACTAATTTCGGCATTGATTAGCGAGAGTGCTGATAGAATTAAGGCAAGACAAGACACAGATACCATTGAATTGGTTGATGATATTAGATACTACCTCTCCAGGAAATACGCCGTAAGCGACGATTTTGAAGATCTTGATCCCGCTGGACAACAGTTCAGACAAATAGATCCTGATTATGTTGAGAGAGATGATGTTGGGCTATACAAAAAAGCGGTGGTCAGTTACCATAGGGATATCGAGATGATAGATCATTTATTAGATGGTTTACTGTTGGATGCTTAGATGTTTATACTACTAGAATTTTGGAATGTACTATTTAGAAGTTGTATGTATCATTCGTAGAACTTAGCACCCTCCTAACTCTCACTAGATATAGTGCGTATCACATAAAATATACGCAACATGGTTATACTCACTCATTGCCTCACCATCACTACAGTAAACTCAAAACAAAATAACCTCAAACTATCAAAATCACCATTGACCAACAACATCACCAACACCAGCACCAGCACTAACGTAGCACAATCCACTTCCTTTCCATACATTACTTATCACTACCCCCTACCACGCCCTTCATTTCTCTTTTGACATTTTCACGTGACTCTGCTAACACCAAAAAATTAATCTCTTCGCATCGCTTCGTATGAAAAAAAATTATTGTTAGTGAAGAGCACAGTAACAGTAGAAGAGGTGAAAGCATATATCTTGTCAAAGCAGCACCAGCAATATTGCAAAATGACAGATAACAACCCCGATGGAGGGTTATCCGTCGACGTGTTCGTTATGGAGGATAAGTTGGCCAAGATCAGAACTCAAATAAATTCTAAATTGGACAATCAGAAGCATTTAGCAGTCATTTTATCAGCTGTGGAAGAGAATATCGAAGAACAGAACAATGAAAAATCTCCAGTAGCATACTTTGTATCGTTCTTGTCGTTATTAGACCAGGCTATCAAAGATGACGCCATCGTAGACAATACCTTGGCCACCACTACAGCATACTTTTTGGACATTGTCTTCCCTTTCACTCCAAAACCTTTATTGAAATCGAAGTTTAGTGAAATTTTGACCAAGTTGGCCCCTTCTCTTACACTTCCACAAGCCGAAGCACCATTAGTTAGATCGACTGTCGGTGCCTTGGAGAGCTTGTTATTGGCCCAAGATCACCAACAATGGGTTACTACTGGTAATATTTCCCCTAAGAGAGCATTCCTCGGATTATTGGAATTGTCGTTTGATCCAAGACCAAAGGTCAGAAGAAGAGCCCAGGAAGCCGTCAACAAGATCTTAACAAACCCACCAGCATCTCCTTTACCTTCTCATGTTGCTTCTCCTTTGGCAGGTGAAGTTTCCTTAAACAAGTTGACTTCTTTACTCCAGGAAAGCAGAAAGCACCAAAAGAACTCCAATAAAGAGATCAACTCCCAAATAATCCATTCATTACAATTGATCACATCTATTACATCTGCCAATGCATGGCCATCTACTAAGATTGAAGATTTATGTGACATTTTATTGGAAATCTCCAAAACTTCCGATCAATACTTGGTTTCTTCAGCCTTCACTGCCTTTGAAGGTTTGTTCACCTCCATGTCCAATATTATCGATGTTGAGAAATTCACCAAGGTCTTGGATATTATCTTTGATTTGAAACCTTCTGTCAACGACACTCACTTAGCGGCATCCTGGTTGGCTGTTGTTGCAAAGGCGTTGGAGAGTTTCGCTACTTTAGCTCCTGAGCAATGTTTGTTAAAGCTTCCAGTCATTATTCCTGTTATCTCACAATTCTTAGGTTCAGACTCTAAGGACATTTACACTTCAGCTTCTCAGTGCTTGATTGCTATCATAAGTGAGACTATTCCAGATCATTTCTTGTTGCAACCATCACCAACAAACGGTGTCACCGGGGAGATCTACGAAACTGTTGACGATACCATTACTTTCATCAGTGAGTTCATTGAAAAAGAACTCTTGTCCATTACCTACCAACATGCCACTAAAGAGATTCTCGAATTGCTCACTGCTACAATTCTTAAGTTGAGAACCCGTGCTAACCCTGATTTCTTGGGCATACTCGAAGTAGTTGGAGAATGGCGTACTAATGAGACCGATGCTTTCCCTCACAACAAGGAAGCTGAAGACTTTATTGCAGCTGTAATTTCTACTCTTGGCCCTCAAGTTGTCTTGAGTGTATTGCCATTAAACTTGACTGGTGGTGATCAACCAGGTAGAGCTTGGTTATTACCATTGTTGAGAGAGAATGTTAGATTCGCAGAATTAGCATTTTACAAATCGTCGATCTTACCTGTCGTGGAATTCTTTGAAACCAAGATCAATGACTCTACTAACAAAGACTCAATGAACAACAAGATTTTCCAGACTATTATTGACCAAATTTGGTCTTTGTTACCACACTTCTCTGACCTTCCAAAGGATTTAGCTACTGCTTTCGATGACGCTTTCGCTGCTCGTTTATCTGATTTGATGTATGCCAAGGTTGAGTTGAGAGTGCCAATCTGTCACGCTTTAAGATTGCTCGTAGAGTCTAACATTGCCTACCGTGATGGTGCCTTGGCTGATGACTTGTTGATGCAAGAACAATTCCCACAAGAAGAAGCTTCTAAGAACTTGAACTACCTTGCATCCAAAGCATCGAATGTTTTGTCTGTGCTCTTCAATGTTTTCTCTTCCACTATTCCAGATTCTAGAGGATTTGTATTGGAGACCATTGATACTTACTTACAAATTGTTCCTAAGGATAACTTGGAGGAAACTTTCAATAAGGTATGTGGCTTATTGAAAAACGCCATGGATGAGGAAGCTACCCAAGCACCAGTTCAAAAGAAGAAGGGTGACGCTTCCAAGTTGAGTCTTACTATGATGGATTTAATTGTTGCTATGTCTAAGTATGTCCCTGAGGGATCTCATAATGCTTTGTTTACCATCTTCTCGAGTACCGTCTCGTCTGAAAATGATGCCTTGATGCAAAAGAGATCTTATAGAATTATTTCCAAGTTAGCTGAGACTGACGAGGGTAAGCACTCCATTTCCAAATTCATTGGAGATATTGAGAACGTACTTATTCAAGGAACTGAAAACACTCAGATCTCCGCAAGAGCTTCTAGATTCAATACTATTCTTTTGGTATTAGAGTTGTTGCCACAATCAGACTTGTACTTCATCCCATCTATTTTACAAGAAATTATAATTTCTACAAAGGATGTGAATGAAAGAACCAGAGAATTATCTTACCAAATCTTGATCAAGATGGGTACTAAGATGGCCGAGGGGGGTGTTATTGACAATTCCAGAGTTCCAGGCTTTGCTCCAGAGACTCCTTTTTCTGAGGCTAACTTGACTGAATACTTCACAATGGTCAGTGCTGGTTTAGCTGCCCAAGCTCCACACATGATTTCTGCAGCTATTACGGCTGTTTCATGTTTGGTCTTCGAATTCAAGGACCAGTTACCAACTGATGTCTTGTTGGAAATTGCATCTACCGTTGAGTTGTTCTTGACTCATAACTCCAGAGAGATTGCCAAGTCCGCCATAGGGTTTGTCAAGGTTGAGGTGTTGTCTTTGCCTGAAGATTTGGTCAGAGCAAACTTGAACGAGTTGTTGGGCAAATTGATGAGATGGTCTCACGAACACAAGGGTCACTTCAAATCTAAGGTGAAGCATATCTTGGAGAGATTAATCAGAAAGTTCGGTATTGAGGTAGTCGAGCAAGCTATCCCTGAGGATGACAGAAAATTGGTGGCTAACATCAAGAAGTCTAGAAACAGAGCTAAGAGAAAGGAAGAAACTGAAGGTGAAGCTGCCGCTGCTGGACCTGAGAAGAAGTTCGTTTCCGCTTACGAGGAAGCTTTATACGATTCTGAGGTGTCCGATGATGAAGCAGAAGAAGAAGAACGTCCATCATCTAGAGGTAACAGAAAGCCAGATCAGTACATTTTGAAGACTGGTGACGAGCCATTGAACTTGTTGGACCGTCAATCGTTAGCACACATCTCTTCTTCTAAGCCTAAGAAGTTCACGAAGGATTCTATGAGAAACAAATCTTCAGATTTCAAGACTAAGAACGGTAAATATGTATTCAGCGAGGGCGGTAACGACAACGATGACCCATTGGCTGGTAAGGGTTCAGGTATCGACGCTTACTTGGATGCTGTTAAGCAAGCTCCTCAAAGAGGTCAAAAAAACAAATTGAAATTCAAGAAGACCAAGGATAGCAATGAGGACTGGTCTGATGATGAACAGGAATCTGAGCGTCCTAACATGGGTGCTTCAAAGGGTAAGGTCTTTGGTAAGTCCAGAGTCTCCAAACCAAAGAAGCCTCTTAAAGCTAGAAAGAAGCTCTAATCGCATTTTACTCCAAGTCATACTTCCATTCATTAGCTATTTCACATGCACACACATTTATTTTTCTTCTATATTGTATAATAAATCAAAATGTACATACTATTGTTACATCTTCCCTCAACTCTTCCAGGTGTATGTAAAATAGATGCAAAATAGAAATGATGTTAGCATTAAAGCGATTATGTAACAATTAAAACATGCTTATGTAATAGGCGAACTTTGTGCACCTTCAATTTTTTTCACTTTTCAGTAGTATAATGAACAAGATACTATTAGATCTGATAGTTGTAAGCATAGTCAGCAGTGATGAGTAGTCCAATAAGAATAAGATTAGCTCGCTTCGGCAGAAAGCACAGCCCCTTATATAATATTGTGGTTGCCAACAGAGGTAAGGCTCGTGATAGTTTGCCGATCGAAGTATTGGGAACATACAATCCAAACCCAGTTCCATTAACACCAGAAGAAAAGGCACAAGGAACAAAGCCATTCAAGCACATAGAGTTGGACTTCGACAGATCCAAATATTGGTTAGGTGTGGGTGCTGATGTGTCCGACCGTGTTTCATTCTTATTCAAAAAGGCAGGTTTATTGCCAGAGCAATGGCCTAAGCCAAGTAAGTTGAGTCAACATGTTGAAAGACCGCTCACTAATGACACTAAGACTATTCTCGAACAGCCAAGAGAGTTCTTCAGAAGAAGATAAACGAGTAGAATCGTTGTCATATAGCATATAACTTTTGTGGCGTTTGTGTGTTGCTAAAGCTGCAAATACCATGAAATGGATCTCCCTGTAAATACATAATGTACATCTAGTCATATTTGAAGAATTTGTTGTAGTCAATGATCACTGCTGCTCCTACGGAATAATTTCCATTTATGAGACTTATTCAGGCCAATACCATTCACTCCAAAGTAGCAGCGGAACCTGCTTTTCTTGATTTTGGTGCCAGCTTGTTCCGACTTAGGCAAAGAAACTGGTTCTTCAGCGACCTCGTTACTTAACGTTGAAGTAGCAACAATGGCTGGTTCTTCATTTCCGGAAATGTTCTCCTTATTAGTTGCCATGGGTTCTTCAATAAAAGTCTCGAAATTCTCCACCCACAGAGGGCGTTTCTTTTCTTGACCGAGTTGGTACCTGTAGTCACTCTTAGAAAAATCGGTACGATGCAACTGAGATTTCTTTACAACAGTGGTATCTGTTTTAGAAAATTTCTGTACTCTATCTTCTCCAAAAAGCTGTGGCCAAATAATATTAATACCCTTAAGTGCTCTCATTGTTGACTGCCTTGGATAGAGCAGTAGAACATGGACTATATCTGCTATGATTAACTTGTATTGGCCTAAGTCAGTCTCAAGTAACTCATGATTCTTTAAGGACTTTAGGAGGTTACTCATCATCTATGTTAATACATAATTGATCTGCAGAAACTCTTCTTCGTACTTGAGACATTTAGATCTCAGGAATAGATAGCTGAATATTCCCAATCCCGGCTTGCAATTTGTGAAAATGTGAGAGATACACTCTTCAATTATTTGATAGTAGAAACGGAGTTGCATTTGCTTCCATTGGGTGCTCTGTTCAAAAGCCCCTTCAAGATTGCATTTGTCGTCATTACCAAAGATATTTGCTACTTCTTTTTTAAGTCTTCTGGCTTTAAGAAGTTGTATACTATCCTTGGGTACAAAAGAGTGTGGCCTTGATTCGGTCGGTCTTCCAGCTTGAATCTTTATAAGCACATCGTCCAATGTTCTTAGTAACCTGATCGTAGATGCAATACACATGTTGGTTACAACGGGTGAGTCTCTGTCATAGATAAATTCAACTATAGCTTTAACTTTCTCTACTATTCTATAGTTTGGGAGCACTATAGATTCTCCAGGCTTCAATTCATCCTTCAAGGGAACTAGGAAAGAATCAAGGAGAAGTATATCAATGATCTTGTTCAGGCGGTTATTGTATAAGAACTCAGTAAATATTTGCTGTAAAGAGGGGTTCTTGTTGACGATATGAACAGATGATCCCAATAACTTGAGGATTACAGTATAGGCACTATACAACTTGGACACACTATTCTTATAGGGTCCTTCATGGATGATATAGTCTATCTTAGCCAATTGAAACCTCAAGTTCTGCTCATTTAGCCGCTCATCAGGCTTACTCTCCAAAGTGGGATAAACAGTGTTGAACTTCGTGTCATAAGTCAAAATATCCATTTTTTCCATCTCTACTGAAGTCTTTGATATCTTTTCAGCTCTGGTTCCTCTTATTTTATATTCTGTACTCCACTACATCCATAAACAGACTGTGACAAATGACTGCAAAATCTTTATCCACAAACAGATTTGTTAGTGAGCTGAGCATATAAGAAACTTTGGTAGCGCCATTAGTTACTTCTCAGTTTTTCACAGCCATTGAATTGTCTTAACATATAGACTATGTACTATGTAACTACTTATGTAGATATGTATTTATATGGTAGTTGAAATGAATAGAAGTAGTTGGGAAGTTAAGGTTAGAATAAGTGATGTTTTTTTTTTCACTATTTTCAATTTCACATATGAAAGATGGTTGCAGAAGTTGACGTAGGGTTGCTGTAAGTGGTAAATACAAATGGTAATACACCTAGTTGAATCGTCCAAAATGCTGAACCGTCATTTTACTATCTACATTTTTAAATTATAGTTCAAAGAAAGGATCGTTGATTAGAATACATAAGTAGTTAAAGTAAATTAGCTAGTTATAATCAGTTTAATCGAATAAACCGAATCCCATGTCATCATCAGACTCCTCAGCCTCTTCTTCAGCAGCTTCTGGAGCAGCCTCCTCAGAAGCAGCAGCAGCAGCACCGGCAGCTGGGGCAGCAGCGGCGTAAGCATCTGGGTTGGCTAATCTGTCCTTAATGGCCTCGGAACCCTCGAAGGTGTAGTCAGTGGCAATGGAAAGAGCCAAGACGTTCTTGTAGTGGTTGACGATAGAGTGACCGACAGATGGCAAGGTTGGGTAACCAACAGCCAAAGAGATAGAAGCAATGGTGTTGATAGCAGAGAGGAAGTGAGAAACCAACTCGTCATCGGTGATATCCAAAATGGAGGATGGGAAGACTTGACCGTTGTCGTAGACTTGGACGATAGTCAAACCGTAGGTGAATGGAGAAATGTTCAACATGTTCAACAAGGTAGCCTCGGATGGACCGACCTTGCTGTCAGCCTCAACGACCTTGACATCGGAAACAATTTCAATGGTACCTCTGGCAATCTTGGTTGGGACACCTAAAGCTTGGAAGAAAGAGGTCTTACCTGGCTCCATACCGGTGTTACCGGCTGGGACCCAGACGTCAGCTGGAGCGACGGCACCGGCTCTGGCTGGAGCGGCAACGACGTTAGAGATAACGACTTCTCTGATCTTCTTCAAGTCAGCGTTGGTGAAGATGAAACCGACGTTACCCTTAACGAAAGGCAACAACTTCTCGAACTCTGGCAAGTCAGACAAGAAACCTCTGATGGCTCTTCTGACCATGGTGTTCTTACCCATCAAGACGACGGCTTCACCTCTCAAGGCCTTTCTGATTTCGTGCATTTGTTGGGAGGAGACATTGTCAACACCAACAACGAAGATAGACTTGTACTCTTCTAACAACTCTCTCAACTTGGAGAAGTATGCGACTTTGTTTTCACGAGAACCACCCATTTCGACTTTTGTTAATTATTGACGACAGGAATTTTTAATGGTTCCAAGTATAATGTTCTTTAAGACTTGATTATAGAAGAAACTATCACCAACCTCTGAAAAATACTACTAGCATCTGGCTACTGTTAGTGAAGAATTTTTCGTGCCTGCGCAGAAGTGCGTAAGAGCCGGTTGAGGGTTTCAGCCCTAAGCCAAAGAACTGTCATGTGATACACTTTTTTGTTGCTGTATTATATGCATGAAGTATATGCAAACAATGCGGAGGCTCTCTTGACGTATCTGGTTGTGTCTGGTTTTAGGCATTGTGCATTAATACGAGATAACCGATTATTGCAAAAAGATCGCGATGCTTGGGTTTGATTTTGGCAGGATAATCGTGGGATTTTGACAGATTTGTTTGGGTTCATAACGCTTTTTATTATTGTATTGCTCTATATCTATTGAGTGTGTTTTGGGTTGCTCTTTGCTTAGACTTGATTTTTTTTCTTACGTCTACGTAAATGCTCATTAAACGCAATTAATTTTATTAGTGTCCTATAAATGAATCTGAAACAAGATTGTTTTGAGTTTTGTGAATACCGCCTCAGCTGTTGCGTATTCAGCAGCACTTGACTATTTGCCAACTGATATTGTTCTTTAACCGAAACCTCTGTTTTCGTAATCAGAGTCAATGAATGTGTGCTTCAAGTAAGTGTCCCATATCTTTTGCAACTCTTCAGACAACTCGTCTTTCTGCGAAATATTGAATGCTTTACTCTTGGATTGCTTTCCGTTCTTCTTTTTCTTTTTCTTTTTGCCATCATCATCGTCTTCCCTATTCTTCTTCTTCTCGTCTTTAATTGGTTTGCCCAATTTTCTTCCAAACTTGATCCACTCATCCGCTACCAAAGAACTTAAACCATACACATTATCATCTGTACTGTACTCTAACTCGTATTGGAAGTCCTTCTTACCCGCATTGATACCAGCTAAGTCTGCAAAATATTGTACATATCTCTCCGGTGTGAATGTCTGAGGTACGTAACCAGGACCCAACGGTAAGTGTGCTGGCTTCTTTGGTGGGAATGTTTTATCCTTCTTCTTGCTGAAGATAGTGTGCAATGGGTCTTTTTCGTTAATATGGAAATTGTTATTTTCATCTTCATCGTCGTTTAAGCGATCGTACTCATCGAAAGTAGTCATCATTGTCTCTAAGCCAGTGAAGAAGTTATCCCAAGATTCGTATTGAATGTTCTTGGAAAGCTTTTCCCCTAAATCAGTAATGTTGTACTCCCAAACTCTCAACCCTGGGTTGAAAGTAGGTACAACAGAAGCCGAAACGAAAGCGAGTGAATAACGTTCCGAAGAAACTCCACTTCTCTTCTTGCCCTTAATTTCAGCGTAAAGTGATTCACGTAGAGTTTCCATGTACTTGACCTTTCCTTGTGGGACACCACCTTGGATTCTCATAAAGTCTTCATCAAAGTTCTCGTCGAAGACTCTGTACATATTAGATTCTTCCAAAGGATGAGTAACATCCTCATCCAACTCGTAGTCTTCATCATCTGAGTCGTAAGAGTCAAGCATAAATTGTTGGCCAAAATCATCTTCTATGTCCTTAGAAGAAGCCTTGCCCTTTAGAGATTTTTTGATCGACTTATAAGCAGCTACTGAATCCAAAGGAATGAAATGGTCCATGTTCATATGACCATATAAACCGCCGATGATGACATCGCGGTATTCGTATGACCACACGATGTACTTACGCAAACATGAAATATCATAATTCTTCTCATTTGGAGGGACATGACCAGAAAGCCATACCTTCATGTTTCTGCTCCTCATCTCCTTCAATACATATCCTAACCATTGGAACAACTTGTAGCCCGGTTCCTTCTTTCTGTCACAGTTATCCACCAAAGGGTTGGATTGGAACAAATAGAGAGTGTTAATGGACAAAATGGCCAATTGGTTGGGGATGACTTCCTGGAAGAAGTAGGCTCCTCTGTTGAAAACATGCAATTGTGCTTGTGGAATGAAGTTTCTCCAAATCTTGAACAACTCTCTTGTCTGCAATGTTGGACCAGGGCTGAACAAATTGTGGGGGTAGACATCATTGTTACCTAATGACGGAATCAAGTCGACCTTCATATCAGGGTCGTTCTTGTTTTTGAAGGTAGCATACATCAAGTCGCTCACCTGTTCGTTCAACTCGAAGATGTTCATTTCAGTTCTTGGGTATCTTCTGTCGTTGTCATGTCTAACATTGTCACCAGTCCAGACTATAAAATCGATCTTGTCTTTTAAGTTCTCTTGAACCCACTTAATGGTGCTTTCCATGAGAGCGATAGGACTATCGCAGCCCATAATAGCATCCCCGTATTTACCAGCGTCACCCTTACCACTGTGGCAGAGCATATCTGTCTTGGACCCTTTCTTATAGTAAGGGTCCGGGTGGATGTCGGTGATGTGTAAGAAACGACCATGGATAATCTGAGTACCTTTCTCCTTGGAGACGATTTTTACGGGATCTTTGACGGTCAATCCTAGTCTCTTGACATCGTCCTTGGCTTTTTGTTCCAATTCAATAGTCTCCACTGAAATGACATTGCTTGCGGGGAACAATGGAGGGCCCACGGGTTCTATAGGTGTATTAAAGTAGAGGTTGAGCTGTTTGGAGAACTGGTCCGTGAGTAGTTGTGATCGCTGGTGGCCCCAGTTCGTGAAACAGGTTAAAATAACTATACCAATCAGAGAAAGCATAGTCATTGCTATAACCTTAATTGCGACCCGAGACCTCGTGTGACTTTGCGCTGGCGAGGAGTGCTTGAGATCCTCGGCCATCTTGGGATGTTGTGTTGAGCTCAGAAGTGAAATTTGCTTGGAGATACCTGAATTGGTTGCACTAATGATGTTTAGTAAAGTAACGAATTTTGTCATAGTCCCAAACACCAACAGAGACAGTTGAACTATCAAAAAAGATCCAAATCAATGATGGTCTTCCAGTGCGGGAAGTGGACCACAAAGGAGTTGTATATCAGGAGATAGCTACTGCAAATAAGCCCAATATAACCAGCCAAAGCCCAAAGCCAGTGTGCTGAAGCAATGCGACGACGAAGGTCAAACCAAAGACAATGCAATCTCTAGCAAAGAAGAGAAGAGCAAGTGGTGTGTGGAGTGTGTGGAGCACAAATTCCCCCTTAGTACCCAGCGACACTAGCAAGGTAGAGATATCGTAATGAAGGTGACTTATGGAGAGCTGAGATGAGAGTCAGCTAAACCGGCGTTACCACAGTGAAGAAAAAAGGTGCAAGTAGTTTGTTAGTGGTAATATAATTAGCAGTAATATAAATATTAATATATAGTATGTAGTGCTGCAATTTGTTAAATTTCTGTTGTTTCTGCCTCTCCGTATTATTATTGTTCTCTGAAGAACAGGTAGCCCATCGAAGTCTGTATAATAATAATATAATGTCAATAGAAGCTGTTTCTGGTGGGTATTAGCTTTGGTATGACTGGGGAAATAATAAATGGAAATGGACACACGTGCCCTGGAGAGAGATGGAGCCTCGAAGATCTGGAACTAAGCTGGTCCGAGACAAAAGACTGCACAATGCGAGCTGGAATTGATCACGTGCTTTGTGGCTAGTGATAAGATTCCCAATGGGGTAATTGGTTACTGTGAGAATAGAGCTGGGGAAGTAGAGCAAGGTGCGATTGTAGCACACAGATAAGGTGGGGATGGCGATGGTTAAGACTGTAATAATCAGGTTGACTTGCTGATTCTGATCTAGAAGGTTGATGAGAAATCGGCCAGCCAATTGAAAGAAATGAAAGATTTCAATTGAGAATTGGTCCCAAGAAAGCTGGATTTTCAATTGCTTTGTATTACAAATGAGTAGTATCTTGAATCTAAGGTTGCTTTTCCAGCCGTAACACTTTTTCGACTGTGCAAGAGTTTGTTCTCTACAGCCTTCATCTGAAGTAAGTGCATAATTAGTAATCCTACCCTAAATACATAGTTTGTGTTCCCTAATGAACTTCGAATATCATAGTTGAAGCTACTAAGGGCTAATCCGTCTCTCAACAGACTGTATTGATTTATGAATATGTTTAAAACAGTAAGTCCTGAATTCTGCTCATTACTGTCCGATACTCCACGATTAAGACGATAACTCTCTCGACCAGACTATGTCGAATCTGGTGATGTCGAGGGTACCACGCAGATATGTGATCACTTCAGACTCTGTAAACAAACAAAGGCTAATCCCACGACTGCTGCTCTGTAAATAATACCGTTACATGTACTCTGGACTGATGAATCTACCAATTAGGCCGAGAAAGATAAAGCACCTATGACAACTTAAAGTGTCTCTTGTCAACCTGTAGCCAGTGCGCTAAAGCATCGTAGTCGAGGTAATAAGAGTAGATACACAACTATAAGGAGCTGCAGGGTGAAATAAGGTTCAAGCAAAGTTAGCCAGTTCATTGTTTTATATCTCGTATGCTATTCCAGACCCTGGTATCAAGCGATGCTTACGCATAGCATACGGTAACGCTATGCAATATTTCTATACAAAAGTAAATAAAAGTTGAAGTGATATGACCGTGTTGTTCCACGTCAGATACGGGTCGAGAGTCGTTTCATGTGGAACTCTAGAATAATATAACCATTTCAATTCCGTGCAATTGAAATTTGCAATTTTATTGAAGACCCCTTCACGTTAATTGGAGCAGAAAGGGTCATTAGTGGCACAATAATAAAGGAGCTGCAATATTTCAAAGGGGTCCTATAAGGCAATTGGCTGCAAACACTAGTTCAGAAATCGCTATCGCGAACTTTTGGTTTCGCTAGGGACGAAATCTGAATTTGTTAGGCAAATTGCCAGATCCGGAAAGATGTGGCAAAGGACTACATGAACCTCGATGCGATGTACTACTGCACCAAGCGAAGAAATTAACAGGTTTCTAGGTGCAATATTTCAACCCAGGCCATGAAATGATAAATTCATTTGTTGACATCTGAGATCTGCGTGATTAGAGACAATTAAGTGGCAATTTGCAAATGGTAAATAGCGATAGGGAATTGTTTAAAGCAATTGACGAGACTAATGGTGTCTAGGTCGTAGATCGGTTTGTAATAACTGTTGCAGCTTTGTTTCGGGATGGAGACCCCTGACGCCGTAATTTCCGTCCTGTGCTTCGTTAGGCCACGTCTAATTAACTTCACTTCCTCGTACATTCGCACCTAACGCTAACGCACCTATTTTCTGGAACAGCGACTATCGCCACTAAGCTTCAGACCCTCGAGGCACGCAAAGTATAAACAATCGCTCACCCTGTAACCACAGGTCCCCAGCACCCTGCCCGCATTGTTTTGCGGACCTGTTACCGTGTTACTACAGTATGCAATTTATGTACACTATTTCTTCCACATGTAAACCATTTACTTGTGCACCACAAAACTGCTAATAACCCCCGATCGGGCAATTCCTTCTGCAACACGAAAAACGCGAATTCGTGTCAGCAGCACTTTGGTACATCGACGAAACATAAACAAACACTAAATCACTTTCCTACCATGCATTAATTGTCTTAATTTATTGGATTAGGAAATTCACCGTCGGGCGCTGCGCCGGCTCCCATTTGTTGGACATGTTGGATGTCGAAATGCATCCAATTTACTGCGACGTAAACACTGACATTATTTGTGAAATGTAAATACTGCCACCGCGTTATCTTTCTCTTCCGTGCCTATTTTTTGCACCACAGGGTAATCCGCTCTCCACTGTGCCCGATCGGTTCTGATTTCGGGTGGCCCTGGATTGCATTGTACTAATCCGGACGTTTGTGGTATTCATTTCATTTCAACGGGCCTCCCAATGCAGTCAAGGGCAGCAGGCACAATAATAAACGCCAAATCCTGGTCTTCTTCTGTACACAATTAACTGGCAGATTAAATTGCACCTCATTAAAGTAAATGGACCTCGAATTGTTATTTTTATTTTGGTAAAAGGGCATTGATTTCATTTGCAGAAGCGTGCTTTTTAATTCACCTTGATTGTAATTTTTTTAAATCATTTTCTGTTCATAACATATATATATCAGTAAATTCGCCAGACTTGCGATCTTGATTTTCTGGTCCCTGCTTCTTTCAATTACATAGACTATTACTTTTACATACCCTTCTATTTATTATTCACTCTCTACAGTCTTCATCATGATGTACTTACAAACACCAAAGAGGACTAGTGCCTTCCCTCCAACTCCTTCGAGTTACGGAAACGTCAAGACTAGCTTACCTCCATTATCTTCCATATTATCCTCAACTCCATCCCACAACGATAACATCACGTCTACTCCATTCGTGCCAACAAAATTACCTTCCATTGACTCCTTCAGTTCCACCCCAACCAGCTCCAGATACTTCCACTCTAGCCAAAGACCATTCGGATCTTACTCGGCTCCATCGTTCCCAACACCTCCAACAACACGCAGGTCAACTGTTGCCAACTTATCCGTTGACACCAGCGACGCTGACATCAGCATAACAGACATGAGAAGAACTTCCAGTTCTACTTTTATTCCACCATCAACCACACATATCCTTAAAAACATCGGTACGGTGTCTGCACCAGCTACTTCTCATCCTACGCCTTCGATGACTGCTGCTCCATTGCTTCCACCACCAGCTCCTGTTCCAGCCCCTGTTGTTGCAACATCTGCTTCACTCGACTCTAAGTCATATGCATTCATTTCACATTCTCCTGCTACATTTCCATCGCAGGAACCATCCATTGACAATGCCCCTTTGGCCAGAAGAAAGAGAAGAAGAACTTCGCCAAATGAGTTGTCGATTTTGAACCGTGAATTTGTCTTAGGATCGACTCCTAACAAATTAAGAAGAATCGAAATTGCTGAGAAGGTTAGCATGACTGAGAAGGCAGTCCAGATCTGGTTCCAGAATAAGAGACAGAGTTTAAGAAAGCAGCTGAACCAAGAAAAGGAGATCACAGAGTTGCCTCCTACTCCAGTGGCTATGGCTCATCAATCCCACATGGTTCCTGGCCAACCAATGCCTGTGTCTTCTACTTTCTTGCCTACACCAAATGCTAGTCAACCTCAGATAATATCTTCTACGCCTACAAAGCCATTGGTGAAATCAAACTCATTCATAGATTCTCCGATCACTACATCTTCACCTATAAAACATAGACCAAGATCTATTCCAAACTTTTCCAAAACTCCTATTTTGAGTACTCCATTTACTACAAATGTCTTAAACAGCACACAGACTCCAGCTGAAGCTGGTACCCCAGTTGCTGAAGTCGATGATGCTAACACTTCTATCGATGACTCCATGATTATCCATTCACAGCATCGCCAAACCTTGGTTCTCAATGAAACAAGAAAAAAGCAACCTCTACTTCTCAACTCGAATAACTCGAGCACAATGACTTTTAAGTTGACTCCTACATCTGCTAGCTCGAAGGTAAACCAAAAGCTCTCCAGTTTGCAAAATGACGAAACCAAATCTTCAATTCACAGTATCTTGAACGATTCTTCGGTTGCCAAGACTGCTAGAAAGCCATTGGGAGAGTTGAGTTCCAATACCTTAAGCAAACCTTTACTCAAGAAGGGCGACAGAAAGGATTCTGCTGCAGAGAACTTGTTGAGTTTAAGGACCGGTACTTGGAACTAATCGTTTTCAAGCGTGTACCTTATTTTGTATTCTAGCATTGTATTCTTATTTAGATTTTTGTGTGTTTATTCATGAATTAACGAACGGTTTTAGATTAATGGACCAAAATAGGAATTAATTGTGTAGACCTTACAAGTTCTCTCGAAGTCCTTATGTCCAAATAGGAATATTCCCTAACTGGAAATCAGATCGCGGATATTATTTCGCTAGTAACACAGCAATCCATAGCGCCATTTAGAAGCTATACAATTCCGTTAAAAAGATGCCCCTGCG
Source organism: Scheffersomyces quercinus (assembly GCA_030556775.1). Lineage (NCBI taxonomy): Eukaryota > Fungi > Ascomycota > Pichiomycetes > Serinales > Debaryomycetaceae > Scheffersomyces > Scheffersomyces quercinus. Next base: position 467,686 of record JAKTUQ010000009.1, on the reverse strand, counting down.
AGGTCTTCGCACGGAGAATACAATGAGGAACAGGTCGTAAAACATAAACATGCCAGATTAAAGGAGCTTGCTTGGCGTTGGCCCTGTTAAAAACGTCGTCAAAGTATTTTTTTCGCAGCTCTTTACTCCTTCAAGAAAATTGCAATCAATATTCCTAATTAGGATAAATATCAGCCTTCGCGAGATTGACAATTTAGACGAATAACGACGTTGATTAGTTGCAGGGAAAATACACGATAATAGATCTTGGTTGCCTAGCGATGGTGGCAGCGACACTTGATCTAAAGGCTTAATCCTGTCCATATTTAGGCATATTCTTTCGTTTACAATGAAGGAGTTCTGCGCATCGAGGTAGGTATGTAAATCATTTGCATTGTCAAAAGCGACACGCGAGTTGAATTTGCCTAAGGACTGGTTAGTAAGAATACCCCAAATGGCCCAAATTGAATTGTAGTGCTGTAACTACCTATGGTAAGTCGACTGGAGTATTTCTACAATGACCCATGCGATCTGGAATTTACCCCTTCCAGGAAACATGGTGCTAAAGTGTCGAATATTGATTCTAACCCAGAAAAGTGGTCTTTGTTAGTAGTTTTATGAATAGTCGAATTCATTTCATATGTCTACAATCACTTCTGATAATTTAGTTAGACTTTTAGTTTCTTCCGAGTTTACGAATATAGAGAGGCAAGATTTGGGCTCACGACATCATTGAGTGCTAAGGGTGCAGCGTAATTGCAGACTCATACGAAATGAGCAAGAAAAGGAAGAATATTAGATGTTGATAGTCTCTTGTATGTAGAATCAGAAGCCCAAGGGCTAATAAAGCTACTATAAATTTAAGTAATTGCCTCATCTCAGTAACGAGGGGTCCAGATAGATGAACTTAAAAGGAGGGGATCAAGTTAGTGATTTCTTGAAATAGGTTATCATCCCCAGAACATCACTGGCATAGACCCAACGAACTCACAGGCTGCCGATACATTGAGTAAAATCCCCCAAACTTGATTACAATTACGATCTGGTAGAGAATCCAACATTCCGTCCGGTGTAGTCCTATAATTTCCGACTCAATGAGAATGATATCACCTTTGTACAGTGTTATCAATGGGGATGCTTACTCGCAATAGTACCTTATTTGCCCCACCCCCACCTATCAAGACACGCGAAAACGATAATCCGAACTTCATGACCTTTCTGTTTTCTGTTGGTATTATGACGGAAGATCTGCATAGGCTTTAGTAGCTTCTATTTCGCCGATAAATATTACGGGTGGATAGAAATGTGGGGGTTCTATTGTTTCGACAGTGGCGGTACGCCCTGCTGAGAACCCACGCAAGGAATGCATTTGATGTACATTACTGTCCTTCTTAACTCCAGAATGAGACTTGCTTAAGACGAATATGGGTATATTGGGGTTTGTTCCAAATCAGACCCTTTTAATGATTGCTGCGCACTCGAAATCGTATAACTTTGGTGCTTATTAAAGTAAGCAATTTAAAACAACACATCTAACAAATGATGACAATCACTCCTCGAGCAGGCCTCTTTAGTTCAGGAAAAGATTCATAACCAGGGAAGGATTATGAAGTGTGAAAGTGGAGGACATAAAATAAAAGTTGAAATATTTTCTACGCTCGTCCCTATGTGGAAGTTGCAGAGTGTAGATAAACTTCAGATTGCATAGCTGCGAACTGTTCTAGTGTTTTATGTGTAGTTTCATGAATAGCAATATATGGGCTTATTTCACTCTACATGACGTGGTGGGGTATCATTTCAATCGCATACAACTTCTGTAGAAGAATAAAGTTTCTTGCAATAGTACAAATTTGTCGTCTTGGATGTGTTCGTATCCCCGCAAAGAAGCACCCATTGTTAAAATCATCAACTCTATAAATACTACAAAAAACGCCATTTCTCAAAGAACCATGACTTTGCCATACAGACAATCATCATGACTACCACTACAGGAACTGTTAAGGCTATTTCCTCGGAGAGCTTTGACGAAAGGGCGCCACAAGTGAAAAACGACTACGAGTTATTTGAGAAATCTGATTCATCTGAGTTGGGAGACAATTATGACATAGAGGAGGAATTTGCTGAAGTTGAAAAGCTTGCTGGTCAAGCTAAAAGGGAAAGAAGCTTCAAAGATAAGTTGTTTGATTTAGAATTTGAATTAGAATTCAAGAATAAGAAGCATATGGTATGGCTCTTGGGAGCATTTGCTTCAGCAGCAGGTATCTTATCTGGTTTAGACCAGTCCATCATCAGTGGAGCCTCCATTGGAATGAAACCGGCTTTGAATTTGACTGACAACCAAGCTTCCTTGGTGTCAAGTTTGATGCCTTTGGGTGCTATGGCTGGATCAATGATGATGACTCCATTGAGTGAGTACTTCGGTAGAAAGAAAGCAATTATTATCTCTTGTCTTTGGTATACATTAGGTGCTGGCCTCTGTGCTGGATCGCACACTCATCAAATGATGTTTGCTGGTAGATTTATCCTTGGCATTGGAGTTGGAATCGAAGGTGGGTGTGTCGGAATATACATTGCAGAGTCTGTCCCTGCCAATGTTCGTGGTAACTTAGTCTCCATGTACCAATTCAATATTGCATTGGGAGAAGTTCTTGGTTATGCTGTTGCGGCCATGTTCTACGACGTTGTCGGAGGTTGGAGATATATGGTTGGTTCGTCATTACTCTTTTCATCTTTGCTCTTTGTGGGTTTATTCTTTCTTCCTGAATCTCCACGTTATTTGATGTATAAAGGAAAGGTTGGTGAGTCGTTCAACGTCTGGGCAAGGCTAAGGGATATGTCGGACCCAACAAGTAGATTGGAGTTCTTGGAGATGAAACAAGTTGCAACCATTGAAGAAGAACAAAGGAGACAAGAAAGTAGGTTTCAAGCTTGGATGGATTTGTTCACCGTTCCTAGAAATCGCCGTGCCTTAATTTATGCCGTTATAATGGTTTCCTTAGGTCAGTTAACAGGTGTTAATGCAGTCATGTACTATATGTCGACTTTAATGGCAAAAATTGGTTTCAGTACAAAGAATTCTGTATTTATGTCTTTAGTTGGAGGTGGATCATTGCTCCTCGGAACAATTCCAGCTATTTTATGGATGGATAGGTTCGGGCGTCGTGTCTGGGGTTTGAATATTATCGGTTTCTTTATTGGTTTGGTATTAGTTGGAGTTGGATACAGATTTGATATAGTCACTCAAAAAGCTGCCTCCTTGGGAGTTTACATGACAGGAATTATCATGTATATGGGTTTCTTCGGTGCTTACGCTTGTTTGACATGGGTGTTGCCAGCTGAGTCGTTTTCTTTGTCGACCAGATCTGTGGGAATGACAATCTGTTCCAGTTTTCTCTACTTGTGGGCTTTCACAGTGACCTATAATTTTACTAAAATGCAAAATGCCTTTACTTATACTGGGTTGACTTTGGGTTTCTACGGTGGTATCGGATTTATTGGGTTCATCTATCAGATATTCTTCATGCCAGAGACCAAGGACAAAACTTTAGAAGAGATTGACGAAATTTTCTCAAAGTCATCCTTCCAAGTAGCCAGAGAGAATATGCTTCATATGAAGAGATTCTGGGGCATGAAGTGATTTAAAACATTAATAATGTATATATGTATATATATATACAGTGATTTTGCAACTTTCTTCACGCTGTTTAAAGCTAATGTAAGCAGGCTCACTTAGTCCTGTACGTTCACCGATAACTTGGTGTCTTGTTAATCAGGGCGTGCATTAATCAAATGGTAAGATATAGCTGTCATTTATCAGAATTAGAAGGCGATGTAATAGGCTTTCTAATGTATGAAATATATAGTGGGAGCTAATTAAAGACAAAAGTAAAGAGTGCCAGGTGTAAAATTGAAGCTTAAGGCTAAAGTGTTAAATATCTATTTACATGTACATTCCTTTTCTCATTCGAGAAAATTGCAACCAAACTATTTTTAAAGTTTTTGTCAAATATGAATAAAATGTTAACACAACACCAAAGCTTATTCAACTTTTCCATATTTCATTCTATTCACTTATAAAGATTGCAACTAAAGTCATAGACTATATTATATTATATTTCATTATAAAATTTTACATTATATGTATCAATATGACGTGAAAGTTGTCAGTTGATCAAAAATTATAGTGTTAAAACCCATGCCGCAATGCAAAATCCAGAATTTCCCTTCTTAAAAGACTATTGAAAGACTACAGCAGCTACATTGCTAAGAGATGGACAGATGTTTGAAATGAAACGGATAAGTTTTGCATTATAGTAAATTACACGGAAATATATAAGTATAAATATACAGAATAAACCTTAAAAAGTCATTGAAATATGATTATAACTTTTATAAATTATATTAAACCCTAGTAACTTAAAATAACTTAGTGACCACGGGAAGTGGTCTTGGTGTGTTGACCTCTGACCTTTAATCCCCAGAAGTGTCTGATACCACGGTGAGCTCTGATCTTCTTCAATCTCTCGAGGTCATCTCTCAATTTGGATTCCAAGTTGTTAGCTAAGACGTGGTAGTCCTTACCGTCAACGTGGTCCTTTTGTCTGTTCAAGAACCAAGCTGGGACCTTGTAGTTGGTTGGGTTTTGCATGATGGTGACAATTCTCTCCAATTCTTCTTGGGTCAATTCACCGGCTCTCTTGGTCAAATCGACATCAGCCTTCTTACAGACCAAGTTAGAGTATCTTCTACCGACACCTCTGATCTTGGTCAAGGCGTACATGATCTTGATTCTACCATCAATGTTGGTGTTCAACAAACTAAAAGTAAAAGTTAGTATTCTGATTAATCAAAGGTGAATATGTAGTGATGTGGATGGTGTCTGTTTCGTGAAGAGTCTGAACGTATGTTTCTTTGGTTTCTGTGAAATTTGAAATTATTGCGTAAAAAAGAGTGCTTTGGTATGATGAATTTCTACTTGAGCCGCCCAACGTTTGAGTACTTTTGGATATTTGATGATGATGTTAAACTTGATATAGTGGATAACTAAAGGCTTTTCATGGATGTTTTTCATCGATTTTGACTTGTACTATTTATATTGAAGTCTGGATATCTCCCTTCAGGGGTTCTACGATTAACTGATACACTGCATTGGAAACCTTCTTCTGTTCGTCTTATTCTGATGATGGTTCACCTCTTTATTCGTCTCCTGATCACTTTATCTCTGCATTGGACTTCTTCACGGACAACACTCCATTTTCCATCTCTACACTTCGTTTCTATTCGTGGCAGCGAGCACATACCGTAAGATGTGTTGGAATGAACCTTGTTCTTGGACAACTAATGGCATATTGACTTGTTTTCCTTTAGGTATACTACGTAATCGTTATGAAAGGACTATACTAATAAAAAATTTTTAACGATTTTTTTCAGAGTAGTTTGGAATCTCTCGCTCCTCACAATTTTTCGCACTGAGGTGAGTGTTAGTGAGAGTGCGAGTGAAGTGAAAATTGGGTGGGAGAAAGAACGAAGCAAAGGAGTGTACAAAGACCGATGAGGATGAGGGAGTAGGGAGTTGTGCGTGAGGATGTTCGAGTAGGGCGGAGCCCTAATAATGTTCACGTGATAAAATGTCTGAAGTCGGAGTGTAGTAGTGAATAGCTGCAATTATGTTCCGTACAAACAAGTAGAAGTATATACTATGGAATGTTCTGTACTGATAGGGATAGATTCATGCAGCGATCCCACGAAACTTCTAAAATAGTTATGCCTGAGGTATATTTGGTGAAGTTTCATATATAAATAGTAGTACTCATTCTATGATGCCACTTCCATATTGTAGTGTGGTTTCCACCAATAGTAAGATAATGAAATATGAACTCTACGCATGCTATAAGCAAATCTCTATTTTACTCTTCGTGCTACGTTCATTACTATTACGAGTGGTCTATTTACATGACTATTTGGGATGCCTACTCAAGCGAGTACTTGCTTATGAACCATTGCAAGGCTGGCAATTCTATGTAGATACGGTTGGCCTTTAAGATGTCTCTGACTTCTACAGCTTCTTTGATTAAAACACTGGCTTTCTTGCCTATGAACTCTGTGGAGTTTATCAAGTTGTCTCTCTGACCATCTGTGATGAATAACAAGTTCAACTTCTGCAAGTTGTGTGCTTTTACAAACTGCTTAGTGGCCTCCTCGTAACCGTATTTGAAATCCACTTGTGTAGTGTCAAATTGGTTGGTAGTGTTGTCTCCACCAATGACAAACAACTTACCACTTTTATATTGTTCGGAGAATGCTGTTTGAAATGCTTTGTTGTAGATTTTGCTTGGTAACCCGGTGGACCAATCGTGTGGAGCCTTAATACCATGTGCCTTAATGGCGTTGTCTCTGGTTGGAGAATTGGCATCACCAACTCTGGCCTTACCGGAACCCTTCTGAGGTCTCAACTTCTTGTTAGAGTACAATTTGTCTCCCTTAGTAGGTACGTAACCAGATCCGACTCTGGCCTTATCTGCCTCGTATACTACAGCACTCCACAAGAAGTCTCTTCTGTTTGGAGCGTCGAGGAAAGATGCTGGCAATGGGACGAATGTGTGTGGCTCCAATGATGGGAAGCTACGCAACGATGCTAATGTGTATTTTGGAGGTTGTGCTATGTTGAAAGCTCCAGAGCTTGTAGAAGTAGATGCCTCCGTGGCTAATCTACGAATCGATTGTCTGAACATGTTAGACTTTCTTGATGATGAAGTTGTCTGGTGGAATGAAAAATTGGTATATTCTAGCCGTTCCACGAATTTTTTCTTCGTATGTATTATGCTATGACTTCTCCCAACACCTTGTATGTCCAAGATCCACGACTTTCAGCTCCTATCTACGTTAAAAGCACCTATAGACCTACTTCTCAGCTACTCTTACAATGACAATTGGATGTTTTAATTTTTTTCAGTCTGAGCGATATCGGTGATTACACGACCATAATAGAGCGTATGGGTGCAAATTAAATTTAGCGAAGCGGTAGATGAGATAGTTAGTTTTAGTATGTTCATGAAATGTTATTATGGGCAATGTAGTGGAACAGTAGCTTTCTATTATGCATAGTAAACCTTCTACATCTTTAGGGAAATTTACAAGAGCCGGTCTAGTTCGGAGTATTTAAAATGCTGGTAGTTGTATTGTTTTATGTGTAGGTAATGTTGTACTTAAACTAATGTCTATTTGGTAGAGTCCACTGTACCGTCAAAAGAACTGGGGCCATGCTGTGAAGTTTGATTCTGTGGAAGGGATTCTTCTTCTTCCTCACTCTCGATTAAGAATGCGTCCGCACTAGCGCTTGCGTTATCTTCTTCGAAATGAGCCCCATCAGTGTGCTCAGTAATGCCCTCGCCTAATTCTATGTCTGCCCGGTACTTATCAGGAGCTGGTGCATAGTTTCCGCGGCTGTCTCCTCCCTTAAATTTACCTAAAGTTTTCGAGAGAAAGCTCTGGTTCTGATTTTGAGCTTGTTCGTCATCTTCTTGGAATCTTCTCAATTGGTCAGCCCATTGCACATTCTTTTTTCTTCCTGTTGAAGGACCAGTCTTGATAATAGAAGATGGCCCAGACTTATATGACATATAGAGAATGTACACTCCCCAGATCAATACTACTATGACGAGCAATTGAATGATTCTTGCAATTCTGTTAACAGTGTTAGACTTATCATACTCCTCGGGGAATGCAGATTCACTACCAGTTGCCACCGTAGACTCCAGAGTGCTGGAAGCAACATCGGCGCTGGTTGCGGTAGCCTTAGCCTTTGCTTCTTCTGCTTCTTGTTTTGCCTTTGCTTTGGCCTCCTCCTCTTGTTTTGCATTTGCTTTGGCCTCTTCCTCTTGCTTTGCCTTAGCGATCTTTTCCTCTTCTTCTATCTTGGCACGTCTGACGCCCAATGGGTACGTCACTATAGTTTTCTTCTTCTGGTCTCCTTGAGTCTCCAGCTCCTTAGAGTCAAAATTGCCAGTGAGAAGATCAATCAAGGCTCTAGAAATTTCAGGTTTGTCATAGGGCACCATATGAGATGCATCGAACACGTTGACAAATGTCAAGTTTCTCTCTGACTTGATATATCCAGCCACTTCGTCGTTGTAGATCCAGTCTGCAAGTGCGCTGTCGGAGAATCCAACTTGTCCGCCCCATTCCAACTTCTTAATAAAACCTTCAGTACCGATATAATTACAGATGATATCCAAGTTACCATTAAATAATACAACGGGCATTTCTTGAAGTAACTCAGGTAACAAATGAACCGAAGGAACAGAGTTTCTAGCCTTGAGAGCCGATCCTACATTACCTGAACATTCTCTCCACAACCGGTTGTTCTTGATATTCAAGTTACTGACAACACTGTTGTCCCTCAAGAACGGAGAAACGTATTTTAATTCAAATGGCCAATTCATTCCGCATGAAGGATAAGTGTCTTTCTTAGTATAGTCATACATGTTATAACACATATTGTTATCTCTCGTTGCCGTCAACATCTTAGTAAGTACTTGCTCACAGACTCCCGAAGCGATCTCAAAGTCATGCACTTTTCCATCAAAATGAGAGTCGACACGGCTTACAACTTTCTGGCACTTTTCATGTTGGAGCAAGATGTCACCCCAAGAAGGGTTTTTGGTGTCAATAATTCCTGCTTGCACGCCATATGGTAAATACGACAAACTCTGTTCATTTGGAGAAATCCAGCCGTTTCCTATCAAAAGGCCCTTGAGTTTATACTCATGCTGGCCCTCTGTTAAATTCTTGTTTCTTTTGACGATGCCGTCTGCAATATATGGAATGTACTGACCAGCGTAACTCTCTCCAGCGAAGTAAATGTCATTCTCTAAGTCTTCAGGAAAGACCTCATAGTATTTTTCGAGAAAAACCATGAAATCACGAGTCACTTGGTCGAGTTCTGTATCATAAGCAGTAGCATAACTGAAACCGGTTCCGCCAGGTTGATCCACAAAGATTATGTCTGCTGCTTTATGCCACGAGCCGTTATTGTAGAGAACCTTTTCATCGGAGCCCACACGGAAAGGGCCAGCTTCTAAGAGCGCTCCGTCCATAGACGAGCAACCAGGGCCTCCGTTAAGCCAGAAAATGGTTCTTTTCTTGTTTTCTGGAATTGGATGGCTGTCCTTGTAGGACCAGAAGAAGTAGTTAGTGTTGTTCTCTGGGTAAAGCTCCAACTGGCCGGCAAACATCAACGGGATTTCATTCTGGGGGATATTCTCGTACAAACCGGGGAGGTTGGTCACCAAGTACTTTTTCTGGGAGTCTGACGGATCCTTTGGCTGAAGTGCTTGTGTGAACACAGCCTCCGCTACAAGAAGCCAGAAGACGTAGAACAAGTGCATGGCTAGGATGAAACGGTATGAGCGGGCAAGAGATTGGCCAACGACCGGTTTGGGTTGAATATAGCGGTAATCCGAAGAATAATACGGGGTTAGGGCGAAAAAGGCTGGTGGTGTTGATGATAGCTTGGGTTATTTGATACAGACGATTTGATCACTAATTTTATTTAGTAGCCGGTGGTGTTTAGTTTGATCGCAGCGAGCGCCGAAGTTTGGTAGGGAGAGAAATGGGGTAATTGACGGCATAGAAAGCACAAACGCGGACTGAAATAGCGAGAAATGAAAGAGAAATGCAGCGGAAAGATAGCGAAGCAGAGAAGGCGAAATGCGAAATAGCGGGAATTGCAGGCACGCGGTGGAGGGAGATTGCAAACAGGGCGAGACGGAACCTCAGAGGAAGAAGAGTAGACGACGACAAAACGCCCTGTTTTGATAGAAAAGACGAAACTGATGGGTGAAGTAGAATGGAATGACGGAAGGGGGATTTCGTAATGGTTAAAAGTGATAAGAGGCTACGAAAGGTATTATGAATGGATGGAAATACGGCAATTCTACGTTATATCTCATACGGTGGGGAAGGGTATGTCTCTCATAGTATATGGTTTTACGGTTTACGCAGAAGTAATAGATATGAAATGTCAAAAGTGACTGAGGTGGACATAACCCAAGATAACCAAGACCAAATCACTACTAACCCTTAATTGAAAAAGCTTTAGGTAGCAGTACACAATACTACTCCCACCAGATATAACATAAACGGTTAAAGTATCACAGTTACTACCATAAGTAAAAATAGAAGTGGCTATGTAATGGACCCCTAGGTACGTTCAAACTCTAATACCGTCTTGACTGTACCATAAAACTACAATGCAACACAATACAATGCAACACAATAAAATGGACTTTACCCAATAATATGATCCAGCTATACAATGAGTGTAGGGTACCTATATCTCCACATATATGCGACTTAAAAACTACGAAGACTTCATTATTGTTCGAGTCCCTTATCTATAGTCATCACAATAAACTCCCATAACCACACTATCTACATCCACTATTTCACATTCTACATTCTACAATACTACTCCATCACACTCCATCACACTCCCACGGTATTATCTCCCTCACTGAAACACACTAATCTTTTTTTTCTCTGCGAAGAACCGAGCTGCCAACAATCTCGGCTATATCGTCGTGGTTGCTCGCACTCGTATCATAGCATAAGCATACTAATAAATTATAATAAATCAAGTAACATACATACATAAGAGAGCACTTTAAATCCTTTTTTCTAATACCCTCACTATGCCCGACAAACCCGGAGAATGTGTTCTTTCTTGGTTTCTTTTTTTTCTACGTCAAGTTCTCAGCAAATGTTCTTTTTCCTGCAAAAGTGTGCCTCGTGGCTTTGTGATTTCCAGAGCGTGTTATGTGTTCCTGTAGATAGCGAGAGGTGTGGTGATAGCAAACTCCGATAAGACTCTGGGACGTGATAAGAAGCTGCAAAATGGGAATGGGATAGAGCACCCATAGGTAGAAATGCTGGGAATGGTTCCAGTAGCGTGTTTCCTGAAAGTCGTCTACTTGGGTGACAAAGTGGAATGAAAATGAATCAATTACATTCTCTAAATGACACTCTAAGAGACTACAACCGAGACCTACAATCAACACATTCTCTTCAATAAGATATAATAACGATAAAAAATGCTCGAAAGCGAATAAACGTAGAGGTGGAGGGTGCCACAGCACAACGATAACTATAAAGAACTGTAATTTGTAATTGGAAAACAAGCTAGGCATACTGGCGACGCAGGGGTAATGTAGAATTGAACGTCGCATCTATGAAAAACATCTCAACATCGTAACTATTGACTCAATGGCTCGATGTTCCAGATGTCCTCGGCGTACTCGTCAATACATCTGTCACTACTGAAGAATCCCATGTTGGCAACACTCAATACGGACTTCTTGACCCACTTGTGCAAGTGGTCGGTGTCATTAGCATCACCACCATGGTGACCAAAGACCTTCTCTAACTTGGTGTGTGCTTGTAAGAACAAGTCAAAGTCATCACTGACCAAGTAGTAGTCCCCATGGTATCTGATACCATCGATCAAAGCTCTGTACTCATCAGGGTTACCAAAGATACCAGATTCAATGGCTGAGAATACCTTAGCCAAGGTCTCGGAGACGTGGACACCTTCAAAGATATGCTTGTGTCTCAACTCCTCGACCGATTCAGCCAAGTTACCGAACAAATAGATGTTTTCCTCACCGATTTCACGAGTAATTTCAACGTTAGCACCATCAACAGTACCAATAATCAAACCACCATTCAAAGCGAACTTCATGTTGGAAGTACCAGAAGCCTCGGTACCGGCAGTAGAGATGTGATTGGACAAGTCGGAACCTGGGGTAATGATTTCAGCCTTGGAGACATTGTAGTCTGGGACGAAAACAACCTTCAACAAGTTGCCGATTTCTGGGTCGTTGTTGACAACATCTCCGACCTTGTTAATCAAATGGATAATAGTCTTGGCCATGTAGTAACCTGGAGCAGCCTTACCACCGAAGATGGAAGCCTTGGAAATGTAGTGCTTCAACTTGATCTCGTCAATGGAGACACCTTGACTCAACAATTCCTTAATTCTCAAATAACGGTAAATAACAGCGAAGATGTTCAATTGTTGTCTCTTATACTCATGGATTCTCTTGACTTGGACATCGAACAAAACAGTTGGGTCAACTTCAATATCTGTGGTCTCCTTAATCAAGTTGGCCAATTTGACCTTGTTGTCAAACTTAATGCTATCCCACTTCTTCAAGAACTCATCATCGTTGACGAATTGTTCAAGCTTCTTCAATGAACCAAGGTTGGTAAGGTAGTCATAGTTAGGGTCGTTCAATTTTTCAGCAATCAAAGCAGCAAGCTTAGAGTTGGCTTGTCTCAACCAACGTCTAGGAGTGATACCATTGGTAACGTTAGTAAACTTGTCCTTACCAAAGACTTTAACGAAGTCCTTGAAAATAGTAGTCTTAATCAACTCAGAGTGTAATTCGGCAACACCATTGACCTTGTGGGAACCGACAATAGCCAATGAAGCCATTCTGACGGACTTAGGGTGGTTTTCCTCGATAACGGAGACTCTTCCAAGAAGGTCACGATCGTTAGGGAACTTCTTCTCGACATCAGACAAGAAGTTGAAGTTGATATCGTAGATGATTTCCAAGTGACGAGGAAGCAATCTTCCAAGTAAGTCAACTGGCCACTTCTCAAGAGCTTCACTCATAACAGTGTGGTTAGTGTAGGCAAAAACCTTGGTGACAATGCCCCAAGCAGTGTCCCATTCCAAGCCTTCCAAATCGACGAAGATTCTCTGCAATTCAACGATAGCCAAGGTTGGGTGAGTGTCGTTCAATTGAATGGCAATTTGGTCAGCAAATTTGTTCCAGTTGTTCTTGTGGTTCTTCTTGAATCTGCGGACAATGTCATGCAATGAGGCTGAAACCCAGAAGTATTGTTGCTTCAAACGCAATTCCTTACCACTCTCGAAGTTATCGTTAGGGTAAAGAACAGAGGTGATGGACTCGGCTCTTTGTTGAGCAGCAACAGATTGTTGGTAGTCACCAGCGTTGAACTTAGTGAAGTCGAACTCGTTGGTTGGCTTGGCGTTCCACAATCTCAAGTTGTTGGTGTTGTCGGTGTTGAAACCCGGAATAGGGAAATCAGCAGCGACTGCGATGACTCTTTCACCACCGGCCCAGATCTTCTTGGCCTTACCGGTGTTAGGGTCATGGTCTTCGTAGACGTAACCATAGAAATCAACTGGGATTTGAATCTCATTTCTCATGATTTCCCAAGGGTTAGAGTACTTAAGCCAGTAGTCTGGAGTCTCAATTTGATAACCATCAACGATCTTCTGCTTGAAGATACCGTATTGGTAGTTAAGACCGTAACCCCATCCGGAGTAGTTCTTGGAGGAAAGGGAGTCGACGAAACAAGCAGCTAAACGACCCAAACCACCGTTACCCAAAGCAGCATCAGGTTCTTGTTCCAAGACATCCTCAAGGTTGAAGCCGAGCTCGGTCAACGACAGCTTGGTGTTGTCTCTGCTGTTCAAGTTGATCAAGGCGTTGTCCATGGCTCTACCCATCAAGAATTCCAAAGAGAGGTAGTAAACTCTCTTACCGTCCTGGATGGTTTGCTTTTGTTGGGTGTTGGCCCAGTCAATCAAAAGCGCATCACGGATAGTGTTGGAAGTGGCCTGGTAAGCAGCAAGGTTGTCACAGTTGTACATGTTTCTGGCCAAAGTTGTTTCGACGTGTTTGACGAAGGACTCCTCGAAGGCATCCTTGGAGTTCAACACACCGACATCGGTATCCTTGGTGCCTTTCTTGGAGTCAAGCACCTTCAATTGCGAGTACTTGTACCAGATGTGTTTGGCAGACTCAGGGATAGAGGCATCGAGCGCGATAATCTGGTTAGGGGTGAAACCGGTGTTGGTTCTCTTTAATTTTGGCTGGGGCAATTCCAGCGGAGTCAAGTAGTCACCCATGGTTTGTATGATGTCAATTGGGCTTGTTGGGGCGGTATTAGGTATACTACTACTACAACAGGTCTACTGGAGGATAAGGAGAAAGTGGTTCCAAGGAACGAAATTCTCCGCTCCGAGCTTAAATAGCGGTACTGCGAAAAATAGGGAGAGCGCGTGGTGGTGGAGCCAGAGTTAGCGAGCCAGAATGCGAAGAAGGTCTAAGGGCGAGGGAACAGAAGGGAGAGCAAAGATGAAGAGGGGAGCCATCGGAGGTGTGCAGGCTTGGGGAGGGAGACTCTGTTTGCAGAGGAGGTGGTGTTGGAGATGGGGGCATGGAGAGTGATTGACAAAGTGGGTGTGTGGAAATGGGGCCATGCAGGGTGGAAAGCATGGGGATGCAGAGATGGAGTCGTTGCCTGGGTTAACTGTGTAGAGCGCAGAGGCTGGTGGGTTCAAAATGGAAATGGAAAAGTGCACCGATGAGAGGGAATTCGGTGTGGTGGTGTGGTGTACACTGGGCCAGTTCTGGAAAATGGCCGTTGGGTAAAATAGGGAGAGAATTGGGTAATCTCGCTGCCGAGAGAGGACAAATCATTGTAGATCTTTTTGAGGTTTTTCAATTCGAATTACGGGAAAGCATAGATACTACAAGAGATATGGCGGATATGGCGGCCGGGCAAGGTTAATTTATTGGGTTTGTAGTCATGAGGCGGCAAATCGTACCACCGCAGCCAATTCCTTCTATTTCAACATGGTTGCTTCGATAACACCTCTGATTCACCCACTAAGACCTTCCACAACTCTCCCAAACCCGTAGCCATCCGGAACTCAACTAGCGTAGGGCCAGCAGTGGTGATGCAATATTAATTGCCGATCGCAGGAATATTTTCTCGCCCATCGCTCTCATTCTTGACAAGGGGCGCTGAGGGGCAAAGACCATCACCCTGGTCCAATGGGCGAGATGTGGTGTTCGCTGGCCTAGTGTCGCTATTGGAACCACTCGGGATATTTTTGGGTTCCATACGGTCTTGGGGTTGTCTTGCTCTTTGGGGGTATGAGTTCCCAATTAGGAACTGTCGCAGTTCTGCCGATTGGTCGAAAAATACGTGGAACCTGACAAAATAAGACTTCATCAGCTAATAAATGGAATCGAGTAATTGAGGTCTGACAGTGTTGATAGAGAATAATAGAGTATTGGTAAGACTACGTTGATTTACGGCCGGATTCTCGATGCGCTTTTGAAATTTGCTTGAAATTGTGTCAATTTGCATTGTGAAAATCAAGGTTTGTGGAGTCTCCGGTCTAAGTGGTGGCGGCGATCTTTCCAATGTGTAAGCCATTTGAGATATTGTTATCTTATTTTTTGGCAGGAACAATTCTAATTTAATTATCTAAATTACTCCATTGCCTTATTACCATAGCATCCACTGTAATTACGATGCTAAGTACAGGAAGGGTATGCAACACGAACAATCAGTTACATTTCCGTCTGGATATGAAGACAAAGAATCAGATTAGCTCCAGCCACGCAGCTTTCCGCTATATTTGTGGCTACAGAGGTAGATATTTCATGTAGCGAAGGTGATACCATCTCTGCTAGCGTCGAAGTAGTCAACTGATGGGGCTTGAGAGATGAGAATGTAGCTAAATAATGGAGCCAGTCACGTGACATTTTTCTTAATGAATCTTCGATTACATATGTTAATCTTGTCGATCCATGATGTTAGCCGAAGGGTTGAGAAGGTTTCATCTCTGGTGCTCGTGGTTTGAAATGCTTCCTTCTAGATATAGGCACTGAAAAATTACGGATATCATCATCAAATGTCTGTATTGTAGTTATCCTCTGGCATTCTGCAGGAGACCTAAAGCCTATTCCTATAAGAAGCAGCCACTTGCGCTCTTTGAAGTATATCATAGGTTTAACTGTGTTAGAGTGTAACTAATTGTTGTTTGGTGTAGCATTAAGCATACTTCTACTAAGACCTGTTATCAGTTAATCAAGACGTATAATGATTTTAACTGTATAAAATTATCAAAATTGGAGAGAAACAGACGAAAAAATAAATAAACTTTTGAAGGGTATATTGAAATGGTTGCGAAATATGCTTTTGAAACGGCAAACTTAATATACTGGAAAATCACCTAAGATTGTATGTCTTTGGGTGGTTAATGTAGTAGGATTATACACTGTATAGACAGGCAAACCTAAAGATGTCAAAAAGGTGACAGACTGTGATGAGCTGCTCAACGGTTCAACAGGTTCATCTGTTCCAATAGGTGTAAGGCATGTGGTTGTTGGTTGTAATAATGTTGTGGACAGTGGTTCAAAACTAGCAGAAGAAGCCTCAACTGGACAATTATCTCTTTCAGATACCTCATCATTAACGTAACTTGTGCAACATTGATCAGAAGGATAGAACTTACTGCACCAATCTTTACCTCCATCATACTTAAATCCAGAGTTATACTCCACACATCTGAAGCCTTTACCAATCCAGTAGTTATATGTGTCCAGGTGGTATCTCTGATTTTCTTGACAAGAACCTACAAGGAAGATCTTGTCGGATGATTTAGTAGAGTTCGTATTTTCCAATTGATAGGCAACTGTGAACTGGTACAAGAATTGACAAAGCAAACCCTTTTCAAAGCTAAACTTGAACTCCGTTCCGAAGTTAGGTTGAGCTGACACCAATGTTGGATTATACTGAGTCAAAACGTCTTTCAGAGAGGCATTTAACAAGCTGAAGCTATTATAGCTATTCGGATTTTTGAAGTACAAGTCAACAGTGTAGTTATCGTTTGGGGCTCCCTCATCATTGGCAACATACATATTGAAGTCGATAGGGAAATCAGTAGTACTATTGGTTGACTGAATAATAGAGGAATACTTATCGCAAACGTAGTTTCCACTAAAGGACAAATCAGCGGGCGTCTTCATGCTGAAGCCTCCAAGCTCACCACCAGCATTGCTAACTGGTTCGATGTTAGAAACGAAGGCATTACAGAGTGGGAGAACCAAGAGTGCAGCGAGAGTAGCAGCAGAAGTCATGATGAATTGGATACTGAATAAGAGATACTACTATTTAGTTGAGTGAGTCCCCCATATTTATAGAACCTGAAGCATGGTCCTCGCCTCAAACATGCTGCCTGCAAAGAATGAGAATGCTACTAAGGGCATATGTTTTCGTCAGCCTTCAAAATTGCCTACAAGGGACATACATATCATAGTCTTGCTCGTCCAAGTAGCCCTTAGTTTTAGTCAACGCTCCTAATTAGGTGCACTTGCCCTTACAGAATAAGAGGGTGATCAATGGCATACGTCTCTAGCATTAAATCTACAATTTCATACAAAGGAAATCTTAAATAACGAACAATAAAACACATTCCAGGAGGTTTTGGTCTCTTGTTGCAGTACTGATATTGGTCAAATGCTATCCAATAAAAGATCCCCATCAATATTTCGCGTAGTCAGGGGCTATACATTGTTATAGCCGATGGGACCAGGGCTTGATACCTCATTCTCACCAAACAATATACTACCCCGGAAACACGTTTGACCGGTTTGTAGATATGAACACCACGACACACTAATTAAAATGAAAACAAAAACAAAAACAAAAACAAACAATGATCCAACACGAAGAGCAACACATCCATATGACCTCTTCAATACTTCTATGTCAACTTCAATTGGTGACGTAACACCCAAGATAAATAAATGAGGTCATAGTACATATAGCATTGCAACCATTTTAGAGTCGGTACCTTATAGACTACATACAGTCTATGTGATCGAGAGTAACTAAAAGATGCAAACATCTTATAAGATAGAGCATATTATATACGATTTATAGGTTAGTTAGTTCTAGAGTATGTAGAATAGGATGAAATATGGATATGTTCGTGCCTATGATAACTCATCGATCAACTCCTTCAGCTTTGTGAAGAGCAACAACCCCAATTTAGTGTTGACCGGCGGTGGAAATGAATATGAAATAAAGCTTTTTCGGTTAGAGTCTCCGAACGATGAAGACACAGAAGTATGCAAAGATGGTCCATTGCGGGTGTTCCCTAAGATACATAGCAACGCTATTAACGCTCTAGATTGTGCACCTGCTGGCTATGTCTTCGTTTCAGCATCGAATGATCAGATAGTAGTCGTGGATATGGTGACACAGAAAAAGCTCTACAGTGTACCAAATCTCCCAATGAAGAGAGTGCAAGATGACGATGACCACTTATCGATAACACAGTCATCGCACGCTCGAGATGAAGTGCTAGATTGTAAGTTTCTTACTGATGATTTGGTACTTTCGTGTGGAGTTAATCATAATTTGAACATGTTTGACTTGAGACAAACTCGGAAATGCCCTGTGTACTCAGTTAATATGGGAGACGATAACTTGAACTCGCTTGATTACAATATGGTATCGGATCTGCAAGAATATACCACAACACAGATTTCTGTGGGTAGCTCCAACGGAAACTTGTATAGTGTCGATTTACGAAAGCAGGAATTGATAGCAGATCCTTTTGGACAGTACGGATCTATAATGAATGTACACAGACTGGGAAGCGATACGAGTGTGCTTACATTTGACAGTGGCGAAGTTATTCTATTTAACATCGACAGTAACACTACGAAATCACGTTTCAACATAGGTAAGAAGATAGACTATAAAATGAATGCAGAAATTGTGAAAAACCACGTCCTTCGTGGTACTGACGAAGGAACAGTGGAACTAAACACATTTGATGGTGATGTTTACGAAAAGATGTCAGTTTCTCCCCAATTGGCGCCCAAAGATGGTCCCGGTCGAGTTTTGAACATTGTACGGTACCAAGAGGATCTCAATCGGATTCTAGCGACAAGCGGGAACGGAGTCGTACACTTTTGGGACGATGTGCCCATATAATAGATAATTCCGTGAGGTGAACATAATAAAAGTATACATATTAGAATCAGGGAGGACTCAAAAGGTAACTCTTTCTACGAGAGAGAACAAAATATCATGGAATATATACACATATAATTAATAGACAATTACAATAATGACATTAATAGCACCAACCATTACCATTACAACCAAATAGACCGTTACAAAGTCCATCAACTTACCATCAACTGACCATCAACTCCACGTCCAAACCACCAATAGCAGCCACTTTGCACCCACCCATAGTTAACTCTATAACCAATCTCACCGACTGCACATAATATCACCAGCGAAAAACTGGAAAATTCGAGACTCGAACTTTCTGTAGGCGTCTTATGGAAAGAGATCAGAGTAGCTGTATTGTTGTAGTTTATTAGTGTCTTTACTGTATAATTAATAAGTTGTTGCATTCTGATAGTGTAATTGAATATAGAAGGGAGGTGGGATTTTAGATATCAAAAGAAAACTGGATTTACCCCTTGAGTTGTACATCATATCTGTAGCTTAGGAGTGTCTAAAAGTGGAAATAGTGAAAGTGAAGTGACAGTAGCTTTGATCCAAAGACAACCATATTGCAATTGCCTGGTATCGAAGATATCTAAACCAAGACATATACTATAGACTAAATACATTATGTCCAGCGAGACAAAAACCGCGCCGCAGTTAAAGGCGGAAGAGGACTCGGCTCCAATTGATGAAGTCGCCAATGACGACAAGTACGCGCCCAAGTCGATTGTGCTTGCTAAAGTAAAGGGTTACCCAGCGTGGCCAGCTATGGTTCTCGACGAATCACTTTTACCAGATCATATACTCAGCAAGAAACCAAAATCTACCAAGCCCAAATCGGGAGGAACTTCAGGTTCGCCTAGGAAAAAGAAGAAGCCTAGTCCACCAGCACGTACAGTGCCTGTACGATTCTTCAGCGATGACACTTACATTTGGATAAATACACTTGATTTGAAGGTTTTGGACAAATCAGCCATTGACAGCTACTTTGCGTCCAGCGGCGATAAGAGAAGAAAGGACAATTTGTTAGAAAATGCATACAAGTTGGCAGATGATCCCCCAGATATGGAATTATTCGTTTTGTATGGATCGCGTGCTTCTCCTCCCACCCCAATACCAGAACCAGAACAAATAGAAGAAGAAGCGGAAGCAGAAGAGGAAGACGAGGAAGAGGAAGAAGAGGAGGAAGACTCTGAACCTCCGGTCAAAAAGGCGAAGAAGAGTACAAAAGCAAAGACAACCAAAAAGCCAGCGACAAAGAAGTCGACCAGTAAAAAGAAGGCAGCTCCAACTAAAAAGGCAGCTCCTGTGAAGAAAGCACCTGCTAAAAAGGCCGCCCCACCTAAGAAACCAGAACCTAAAAAGTTGACAAAAGCAGAGGAGAAAAAATTGGAAGAAGCAAAGAAGAAGGAAGCGGAACGTAAATTGCTAGCCGAATACGACTCTGACTGGGGTCTTGATGACTTAAACGCATTTGATGATGAGACAGGAAATTACATATTTGACACAGAGAAAGAGCAGAATAAGATATTCCAGAAGGAGATTCCAACGTCATCACAGATACAAACTAATCTAATTAAAGCTCAAGTCAAATTCGACAAGATAAGCGAGAACTTAATAGATTTGTTGCTTGCTGATGAGATTGAACCACGTCAGATATTACAAGCTTTGGATGAATTAGATAGATTGTTCAAACAGTCATTACCAAGGACCATCATTTTGAAGAGCAAACTCTTAAGAGTGCTAATTCTTACTGTGAGGAAGCCAATTGAGAAATTCGCTAATGAGGATATTAAAGATAAGATCTCAGCAATTTTACACAACTTCTTAGATATCGAGGTGTCCACTAATAATTTGGAGGACATTTCCAAGCTTGACAGCGAAGCCCCAAGTACCATTGCCAGCAAACAGGCATCTGCCGAGCCCTCGAATTCTGCCAAAAAAGAGATAACTTCTACTAACGGAATTGTATAATCAACTAAGTAATCCATTGTATATTAGAAAAGTTTAAAGAATTTCCTTGAGAGAAAATTGTAGAGAACATTTGAGATGATGCTAGAATTGTAGTAACATTGAAGAGTAAACCTAAGGGCTCAATTTTTGAACAGTCTTATTGCAATTAAACTTTTTTAGTGTAGAACCTAAGAAGCAAAGAATCGTCAACTCCCATCTTCTCAGCCTTCTACTTAGTTCGCTCGTCATCTGAGCGCAGATCTTCTAGTACTTTGTCATTGCCATCTTCATACATGCAAGCTAGTTGCATATCTGGTCACTGGAACATTACATTTACGACTACCCGCCGTACATTATGATTTTCAACCCTAGTTCTCTTGTACACCCCCGTTGCCATCTGACCACCGTATTACGACGTCGTACCTTGCTACACCTGTTGTACAACCTAAACCGAGACCCTTCTCCCAATGCAGAAGGTCCACCTGAGCCTACCAACGTACGTCTCCGGAACCTGATTACATCATCAGTGCTGGTTTCGTTTAAGCACAGTTCATGCACAGTTTTTTGGCCCCAACCACGATATTTGAGCACAGAAAACTGGTCCCCACTCCCAACTGTCAACTGGACAGCTCCCTTGCCGTGGTCTTCTCCCTGAAAACATCCCATTCTCAAAGCTTCTTAGTAGCAGAAGCTAGAGAATGTCCAAGAAGCTGCAAAATATTTTTTCTTGGTCGCGCGTAACTCTCGGGCTCACTGCGTGTAACCCTCAGTCCAGACCTTCCTCATTTAACAAAGATCACCAAATTTGGGAGACGCTACCCGCATTAGTAATATTTACTTGCTTAATTAAGGAAAACCACCTGAAAAAAGTAAAAACGGACGAATTCAAAAAAACAACAACCAAAAAAAAAAAGCACTATTCCCTTTTTGTTCTTTGTCTTGATAAGGTGTATACACGATTGGATTGAAACCGATTTACGAGTACGTATGATGGTTGGTAGATGGAGCAGCAGGGCACCACGAGTGGATTGATTGATTGATTGAGGGCGCCGCCGTGGCAAAGCGGGTGTTGACGGTGGCGTCACTAGTAGGGGTTGTAAACAGAAAAAGACCCTTAGCGAAACGACCAAAACGGAAGGAGAGTATTTTTCACGACAACCGATAGCGACGAACGGTGCCATAACAGCAATGAACGAAGCGGGTTCGAGGTTGAGGTCGGCCGTGACTGTCGCTGGTTGTTGTTGTTAAGAGCGGTGATCGACGGGAAAGGACTGAGCCGAAACGGGACTTAAGAAGGACCCTCAATTTATCAACAATCAGAGTAGAATTGATAAACAACAGTCCCAAACAAACGAAAACGTATTCTACGATAGAGTTTACGGTAACAGCATAACAAGAAGGGGTTCTACTTTAAGCAATCCAAAACGTGGTACTGTTGTGTCCAAAGGCCGAGTACTGTCTTGAGGACCCTTACTAACTAAATATATAGAATGTCTGAAGTTACAGAAGCCAAATTAGAAAACGCAGACCAACAGTTCGACGGACCAAACGGTGGTTCTGTCAACAAGTCTGTTGCAGACGTCGCTGGTGCTGACGATGATGACGATGATGAAGCTGGTGCAGGAGGTAAGACTCAAAAGGAAAGAAGAAAGATCGAAATCAAGTTTATCCAGGATAAGTCCAGACGTCACATCACTTTCTCGAAGAGAAAGGCTGGTATCATGAAGAAGGCCTATGAATTATCCGTTTTGACCGGTACCCAAGTCTTGTTATTGGTTGTTTCCGAGACTGGTTTGGTATATACTTTCACCACTCCAAAGTTGCAGCCATTAGTTACCAAGTCGGAAGGTAAGAACTTGATTCAAGCCTGTTTGAATGCTCCAGAGGAGGGTTTGGGTGACGATCAAGGTGACCAATCAGACGGAAACTCCCAGGAGTCTCCAGACCAAAGTCCAGCTCCACCACAACAGGTTCAACAACACCACCAAGTGCAACAACACCAAGCCGTTGCTCAGCAACAAGCACAGCAACACCAACAACAGCCACAACAACACTTGCCACCAGGACAAATACCTCATGGAATTCCATACCCAAACGCTGGTCACCCACAGCAACCAGGTATCCCAATTCCACCAAATGCTTATGGAGACAACTCTCAAGTGTATCAACAGTATTTCTCTAATATGCAAAACAGTAACATTCCGAACCAGCAACAATACCAATGATTATTTATTAGAAGAAGAAAATCCAAAAAAAACAGTGTACATTATTTCTTTCTGTGTTGTTTGAAGCTACTGTTGAATTGAAGTGTGAGTAGTGTGTTTTATCGTTTCGTTTTTATGTGTGTATGTATACGTATATGTTTAGTTCTTCTGATTTATTTTAAGACGTGATTGAGTTTGAAACAGACACGTAGGTGCTGTAGAAGATCGAAAGAAGTAGTCCCTCTCAAATACTGGATATCATTCGACGTAGACGGTCTCTCTCAACGGGCATTTGGTCTAATTTTATTAAGGATGGCTCCTATTAACACCTTAAACGACACGAGCCTGTGACCTCTTATTATTCTAAAGGGTTAATGAAGCTTTAAGTCTCTTACAAGCTTTTAGTCTCCTAGGATAAAATAATTACAAAAAGATCTATCTGGCATTAACAGAAGAGCTCCATGTGGGAACTTTGCTGAATGCAATACTATGCACATTTCATCATATTATTAACAAGGAGTCCCTTTTACTCCCATTGCAGACACGAAGCCCGAGAATAAGAGAGCCAGAATGATCAGTCAATTAGGCTAGCCGCCAGTATCAGCACCAGATAATTGCAAGCCACGAAAGACTTCTGACAGCCTTTTTCGTGAATATCTATCTCGACCTTGTTTATGAGAACCACCACTAGATGGAGAACAATGAATGTTAATTTTCATCACTGTCTTGCACTATCACTTCCAATGATGTACGACTGCAAAAAATGATAAGTGCAGGGTACATTCTCTTACCCCATGTTTTCCGAATTTGGATAGATGTGAGGGGGAACCTACATGTGGAAAGGCTCTAACCATGCGATCACCCAACGAAATAGGTTCGAGTCATAATCCAAGGTGAGGAAGGCCCTATTAGAGGTATGAAAAATATTGTCTAGTTGGCAATCGGGGAAGAGATTGGGGTAGATGCAAGATAACAATAGTTCCGAGAGATAGCACCACTTTTAGTGCCCGTGACGAGATAATATGCGCAGGGCTAGGAATAGTAAGCGAATATAGATAATCGGAGTATCCAAAGATGATCTTCATTTGTACTAGCAGACTCCGTAACTGGAGAGATTACTGGAAACTGGAGATTAAGGTTGCGTTGATCTAAGGGTGCTACTTAAACGAAGTCACGAGAACCTTCCATCCATTTTTCTTGATGTGTAATCTGGTGTTCTTTCCCAAAAATTTTGTATCCTGATAACATATTTTCTCGATGACGATGGTTCTGATACTATAACAGTAAGTCCAATCACCCATCGATTCTGTATTTCCGAAAAAAATCGTTTGAGTTCTTTCTCGTGTGAAGCAGGCTGTTCTCCGCTTCGAAAACTCACATTCCTGTCAACCTGGGGCCATTCATGAAACTGTAGTCTTATTCTTTGGTCCTCATTTCTTGTGATTGCAGCAACTTTTTGCCGCGTTACCTCTTCATCTGACAGTGCATCATCACAGCCTACTTTCAAACCGGGAATCCTCACTATCCCACTCTTATCCCATCTCTTCCAGTCGATCTTGCCCTTGCTGCTTTGCCAGATGAATTCCTGTACGTGCCTGCCGTAAAATACACGCCTTTCATACAATCTAATGTATGTACCTTCGCCTATCCTGTACACCACCGATCATCCTACATGTACCCGATGCTCCTGCACACCTCTGCATTCCCGCCGATAGTGGGGAGATTACCACAAAGCAGAAAATAAGCACTATGATGTGTGATACTGAAATTGGCATTTACACATTCACAGCGACACGACGGAACTCGCAGCAGCAGCCACCGGAGGAAGGCTGATCATACGTGTTTTGTTGCGGTGTAGGACAAAGCCGTGAGGGATGCAATTAAGGTTCGAGGACTGTTTGGGGCTGTTCTGTCATACCACTGTGGGGAAATTATTTTGCTAGCAGCCGTCGCAGTGGGACCAATCACAACTGGGAAAGACGCCGTGAGCGAATGCAATATACGTGGGGGCGGCGTATAGCCAGACACTGTGCACCCAAAACCAGTGGCTACGACAATAGCGAGCAGATAATACGCTATATTATCTGTCTAATTATCTAATTAACTAGCCATGTAACTATAACCCACGCAACAGCGTACATGATCTACAGCAAACTCTCGCCCATTATGACGTTCTGTATGCTATATGGGGTTTGCAGGTGTTTGCTAGGCCAGGTCTGACGTTATGGATTTTTTTTATTTTGCATCCCCAGAATTATTTGAATGCCCTGCAAAAGCTACAGTTGCTCCATATCAGTTAGTACTAGAGGGTTTACGAGCCCGCTATGAAAACTGGTCATTTATTTAATTTTCACATTTTTCATGCCTTTGTCTGTAGGCTATATATATTCTAACTACCGGGACCACCTCGATTCTGTGCCTGTGGTGTGGGCTTGTGTAGTTGCCGTAACCCTCGACTGTAGAACTTTTGACCCATCACGAACCACCAGTTGCCCATTGTTCGCCAGGGCTCTCTTCGTACAACAGGTCTCACTCCACACCACTTCCCACTAACCGCATTAATCAGGCTTTGATCCTCGTTGGTGCTATCTTCTCCCTGCTAGCCAGGAAACTGAATATTTTTTCTCTGGCATCCAAGCGTCAGTCGGTGGAGATTGAATACTTTCGATCCTTGAACTCGTCACCCGTCATTGTCATTGTGTTTGAGATACTTCGCAGCGGAATCTTAATATTATTATTCCTCCTACTATTATTACCCACTATTGAATATTATTATCCTGGCTCTATTTAGAGTGCATTGGTATTAATTAGTATTTGTATTCGTGTTTTCTTCCCCAGTTCCTATCCATACAAACACAGAGTAAAGACCACCGAACACACCACACTCCGAATCCTCCTACCCATATCGGACCCTCTGCGATTACTATATTACTACAGTATCTACCGCATCTCATTTGATCTACCCCAGCTAAGTGCATCTTCTGACATCCCGTTCGAATTGCACCCATCTGACTCACACCCCAGTTCCTCGTCCTGGCTACAGTATCTTTGCCTTCCCCAGTTTGCTGCCAGCCTACAGACGTCCGGTTTTTCCCCATCTGCAAAAGGTGCTTTGATTCCATTGGTAGGCCCCTTTTGCTTGCTTTTTAGTTTCCTTTCGCCTATTTCCTTTTCTTGATTTATCGTTTGGTATCTCTTTTTCTTTCTGGCTTTATAACATTTGTTTCTCTAGTCAGGTCTTCTGTGATTTCTATCAGTTACTTACAGTTTCCTGGAAACATCATTCCACCACCACCCAGACTAGAACCCTCACAAACTCTAGCTCAAAAGCATCCAAATGATGGCTTTATCATTCAACGGCGAGTCCCCCACATTCGATCCCAAGTCCAACTTCCCCAGCTCGCCTTCATCGTCCTCAATGAATAACCCTTCCACCACCTCAGCGTCGTCTATGACCTCTGCTCCTCCACAACTGGCCCCGGCTTTTTCTTCCCACAACATCGGCCCATCTTCAAACCCTTCATCGCTCCCCGCTACTGCACCAATGGGTTCGTCCTCAGCCGCCAACATATGGTCCAACATCCCATCGACGCCAACAACCAACCAGAGAAGACCATCCAGCTATGACATCTGGTCTAACAACGCCAATAATGCCAGCAACAGCATCTGGTCACCAAATAATCAGCCAGTAGCTAGCGAAAACTTGGGCTCCACTAGAAGTTCTTTTTCTGCTAACTTCTCTTCCCCACAACAACAGCAGCAACAACAACAACAGCAACAGCCACAGCAGCAGCAAGAAGACACCGAGTACCTGCTGCCCCCAAGAATGTTTGAAGGAGGCTACGAAATGAACCTGAATCGTGCACCACAACAGGTTCACTCCCAGCAGGGTCCTTCACAGCTGCAACAACAGCTGCAAGCCAATGCCCATTACGACTTCAACCTTAGAAGACACTCTTACTCCGATGTGTACTCGTACAACAACAACAACAGCAACACCAATAGCAACTCCCAGAATTCTAGTTTCGCTGGAAGCAACGTTGCTGCTAACAGAGGTGGAAACAGCTCTAATTTCAATTTCTCCGAGGACCCCATCACTAATAAGAGTACTTTACAGTTGGTCAATGAGTATTTTGAAAGCGATCCACACGAGAGAGTGAAGGTGACCCTTAAGTTGCTCAATGAACGCTTTTTCGACGAAGAGAAATACCTTAGTGACGCCTACCAATTGCCTAAGTTCCCTATTGAGAATAACTTAAGAAACTACCAGTTGATCTTGGTAGGCTTCAAGGCAGGCCGTATTGACGTCTTCTACTTGCCACTGAGTCCGCTGCCCGAATTAGCCAATTTACGTGTGGGTGATTTGGTCATAGTAGAAGCCGATAGAGGGCGTGATTTGGGTAAGGTGTTTAAGCTCAACATCTCCATTGACGAAGCCAGATTAATGAAACTCTTACAGTTCCAAGAGCAGCAGGCTGCACTTAATGAGAACGAGAACATTGATGGTTCTCTCTCAGTTAGAAATTTGAGTGAACATACTTCGAACAACAATGTTAGCCCTCCTACTCTCCATTTCCCTAAGTCCATCTTGTCGTTGGCTCAACCTAACGAGATCATTCAAATTTTGAATAAGAAGCAAGACGAGGAGAAGGCGTGCCGCTTGTGTCTTGCCAAGATAGCCAATGCAACGGGAGTGTTAACGAACGCCGCTGCTAACGGCAATAGCAACGGTAACAACAACCAGTCGGCTTCAGCACAAGACCTTTTACAGATGAAGCTTATCGATGCCGAATACCAGTTTGACCGGAAGAAGTTGATCTTCTACTATTCGACCTCTAAGCGTATCGACTTTAGAGACCTTGTTAGAGAATTATTTAGAATCTACAAAACGAGGATTTGGATGTGTGCTGTGATTGGGTTGCCATATACTGTTAGAAAGCAAAGCAGTACCAGCCCATTGATGAATACTGGCTCGACCTCAGTGTTTGCTCACTCGCAACAACAACAGCAACAGCAGCAGCATCAACAAGCTCCTCAGCAACAGGCACCTCAGCAGCAGGCTCAGCAGGTGCCTGTTGCAACTATTCCTCAACTGATTAAGTTGAATGATCCCTTCAGTAACAACAGCAACACCAATAGCAATTACATCAATGTCAATGGAGGTCCTCAACCTTACTTTAACCCAGATAGGCGTTTCTCTTATCAACCACAACCGGTTTCAACAGGTCAGTTCCCAATGCATCCTCCATTAGGTGCTCCTCTGTCTATGGGCCCTTCGTCATTCAATATGAATAATGATTTAGTCCAGATTCCTAGACGCTTTCTCTCCGAGCAGGAAAATCTCCAGCCATTGTACCATCAACACCCTCAACAGCAATCGATGCCATACGCTCCACAAATGATGCAGCAGCAACAGCAGCAGCCACCACAAACATTCCAACAGCTGACTATGTATGGAAACAACATGTATCCTATGCAAGGCAGTGGTGCTTCTTCTGGTGGTCCGCCCTTATCTGGATTCATGCCATTCAGACGTGACAGTGGTGACCTTAAAGAAGTAGCAGAAGAAGAAGACATCGATTTCCCCAACCGTTTGAATAGAGGTTATGGCAATGGCAACAGTACAGATTCCACTGGAGGCAACTCTAGCTCTGGAGAGTCTTTTGTGTTAAAGTCGTTGGTTGACTCCATCAACCACTGAACTTGCGATCAAATTTACTAGAAAGGACAATGTCTCTACTAAACTCCGTGGCACTTAGACTTAGAAATGACCTGCCGCGGCGAATTTCCGATTTTTTTAGATATGATTTAATAGCCTTAGAAAGACTACACGATAAAACTAAAACTACAAAAAAGAACAAACGAGCAATTCGTTGCCACAAAAAATTTTGGGTTTCTATTATATTTGTGTTTCCTTTTTATTTCATTTACTTACACTCGAACACTCTGTTTATTTTGGGGGAGATACATTCATCGGTCTATATACAATTTTAATATATATATATAAATACATACTCTAGAATCTATTGTTTATTAGTAGCACATGCATTTTGCAGCCTTTTTTTTCTGTTGCGCTTTTGAAAAGGCGCATCTCTCACTTATAGGAATTATACTACCAAGTAATAGCCAAGTTGATCTGGTATGTTATACCAAAATGGTGTCCATTACTACGTTCTACTGAGTGATGTAACTAAAGTATTGTTTTATTTAAAAACTATAAAATAGAAACTAAAGACCTACCACAAATGAGAGAGTTACTTAGTACTTAGACCACTTCCACAATGACTCACCTGGGTTGACCAATTCGTTGTGAATCTCGGAAAAGTATAAGCCCTTGTCAGTTCCTTGGGCAGCAATAATTTGAAGGTAGATGAAGAAGTCCTTGAAGTTGAAACCGGCAGCAATCTTGCTCTTAAGTTCTTCCAAACTCTGCTCCTTGGAAATGGTCTCTGTAACGGTCAACTTGACATCGTGATCCTTCTCATATCTGTCGATCACATCTTGGAATGTGATGGCTTGACTCTGAATTCTAATAGTGTCTGGGAGAGTAGATGGGTCATGAGTGATGATAGAAGCAACACTGTATCCAATATCTGGTAAAGAGGAAACAGCGATCTTGGTGTTAGGGGAACCTCTTTGAACAACAGTCTTGGTAGCAGTGTCAATACCAGCATGACCAACAATTTCGTAGAGGAAAGAGCCTGGAGCGAAGAAGAAACCGGTGATCACATCAACGACCTTGAGACCCAGAGCTCTAAGCTTCTTGGAGTGCTCAGTCTTTAATCCCAAGAAACCTGGCGAGTATGTGTCGACCTGGACAAGATCAGTACCGAATTGAGATGGAACGTATAACTTAGGCTTAACCAAGGAAGCAAGCTTTTCAGTGGCAGCGAACAATTCTGGAGTAGGAGCAGTCAATTCAACAATCACGTCAATACCCTTGATTTGTTCGGCAATGGAGCTGACGTGTTCTTCATCCAAAGTACCAACGACATACTGGATCTTGTCGGTGGATGGAGTCTCCTTTCTTGTGATGGCTTTGATTGGGAATTGCAACTTGTCGTCAAACTTGCCTGATTCAATTGCAGCAATAAGTGGCTTTCCTAAGAAACCATTGAGACCGATGACAGCGACGGAGACCTTAGACATTGTGATATATGTTATGAGGGAGTTTGTCTTGTTGTGGAGTTATGAGTAGCTTAGCTGAATGAAACTATTCGTAGTGTAGTTCCATCTTTAAATTCCTTTCCAAACACTAGGAATCATTCCCTTAAATATATCGTCTTTTCGCAGTCAAAACATTGTGGAGTTCCAAACTCTCCACCATAGTTAACAGAGCCACCACACTTGAACTTAGTAATCATATACTGCACAATGCATTTATTAATTGCATCCGTAATCACAGCTGGAAGTTGCGAATGTATACAGGATGGATTTGAAGGAATCTGCTGGTAGCGCGGCGAATTTTAGTAATGTTTTACTAATGGCCCATATAAAGGATATCTCACGTGATTAATGGCTGCAGAGAAAATCAAAGAAAATCAGAGTTTGTAGTATCTTTGTAAGAACATTGAGATTATTGACAGATGCTTATGAATAGCATCACGTGAGATAACTTGAGGGCAGTATTACCATATGTATGGTGTTGAAGCTGATGTTATTGCTTGGTGATGTTGTTACTTGGTGTTGCTCTTGCTTGATGATATTAGACGTCTGCTGATTAACAGGTAAGATGGCAAAAAGTTTTAGAGATTTGTTGAATTTGATTATATGATTGTAATTCTTGCTTGTTTTGATGTGTTATTACTGTCTAAAATGACTAAATCGTACTGATTGCTGAGGTAAGATTTCTATAAATCCGTATTTTGCAGCATTTGTATAAAATCTAAGTATTAATCGTAATTCCCGTAGTATGTTGAGAGGAAACGTGGATGACTAACGACCGTTATCGTTGCAATATTTACTTTCAAGTTATCTGTATAGCATAATAATTTCTTTGCCCGTCGTGAAGAGTGGTAGTATGCTATTCTACAAACAATATTCTTTACTGACTTCGTTCATCGCATAATAAACATAAACATAAACACGTAGCTAAACACTAAGCTAAGTTCTTATTCAAATGGGTCAGAGGCCCCACTCCCCTAATACTTGATCCATTTCCATAACTGTTCTCCTGGGTTCACCAATTCGTTTTCATTCTCACTGTAGGACATTCCTTTGTCTAAACCTTGGGCAGCAACGCTGTGAACAAAGAAAAATAGGTCTTCCAATTTGAAACCGGATGCAAGCTTTTCATTCATTTGCTTTCTGGTTTCCTCTGCACTGAACTTCTGTGCCAAGTCTAACTTCACGTTGTGGTCTTTCTCGTATTTAGTGATCACATCTTGAAACGAGATGGAGTCACTCTGAACCTTGACAACATCAGGGACTGTCTCAGGATTCAAAACTGACAAAGAAACAATGGACTTACCAATATCAGGTACAGAAGTGATAGCGAACTTGGTACTAAGTTCTCCTCTTTGTACGTATGTATTCTTCTGTTCGTCAATTCCAGCAGATCCGACCCAATCATATAGGAAAGCTCCTGGTGATGCAAAATAAGAAGTAACCAACTCCACAGTCTTTATTCCTTTTGCTCTCACACTACGGGCGTGATCTCTTTTGAAATCAAGCACACCTGGTGCATATTCATCTACTTTCAGAGTGTCAAATCCAAACTCAGAGGGAATATACAACTTTGGCTTGACCTTCTCAACGATTTTCTCGACAACTTCGAGCAATTGAGCATTTGAAGTCACTAAGACGGCAATGGTGTCAACACCAGTCAATTCTTTAGATATTTGATCAATGTGATCTTCGTCTAAATTAGCAACGATATACTGAAACTTTTCGTCCGATTCGGTTGGACTCCTTGTAAGAACCTTAACTGGGAACTTCAACTTGTCATCGAATATACCAGAAGCGATAGCATCATGGACCGGCTTACCAAGGAATCCACCGTTACCGAAAACTGCGAGAGATACTTTGTTTTGTGACATGTTAACTGAGGATTGTAATTGACTTGAGTACTACGGAATAGCCATATATGACGACTAGATCAACACCTATTTATACCTAATTGACCCCGGGTTTAACTTATTAACGGCGTTAAATTTGTTATATTGCGTTGCAAAACTGGAGTTAAAGAATGAAATAATGTAGTGGTTTCGCCGTTGAATAATGTGCAGATACTATTCTTCACACAAAACTATATGCAACTTGGTCGCCGTGCCATCCGATTACGAGAAAAGTACCGCCAATGCCAATGAACACAGAAGGAAACATCCGAAATCGGAAGGAAGAAAGTCTACTCTAATCATATCTCCAGTAGTCTGTCCTGCCCATGTAACTACTTCCCAGGTAAAATATCGAGGCATTTAACATTACTTGAATTATGTACAGTTCAATGCAGCAAAGCATATTTGGTTGCAACCTTCCTCAGCCCCGGAACACGGCGATATACGGAGATTACCTTAGATTAGACTTACTCGAAGACTAGCCATCAGTACACGCAGTTAAAGGCATTCGATGAATTTGAGGCAGGGAGAGAGGAGAAACCTTTAGACTTTTCGCAGAGGGATCATCAGCATGGAGCTGCGACCCATTGCATTTACAATAACTACTAATGAGCAGATCTAACTAAGCAATTGGAATAATTGACAACTATCAGGCTTTTGTCACTATTACTAATGTCAGAGAAGTTAATATTCAACTATTAGACTATGTTGAAGACGACTACTTTTATGGCGGCGATAACTTGGATTAACAAAACATAGACAAATATAAATGAAACACTGATAAGAACAACTACTTAGTATTTTCCCCACTTCCACAAACTCTCCTTGGGGTTGACTAATTCGTTGTGTACTTCACTAAAGTACACACCTTTGTCTAATCCTTGAGCACTAGCTGCTTGCAAGTAGAAGAACAAATCGTGATGATTGAAGCCATGGGCGAGTTTTTCTTTCAATTCCTTAGCCGGCTCGTCCCTGCTTACTGTTTTGACAACTCTCAATTTGACGTTATGAGTAGCCTCATACCTATCAATGACATCTTGAAAGGTAATAACGTCACTCAGGATTCTGAAGGTATCAGGAATCACTGAGATATCCAAGGTAATCAAAGTGAGAACCGATTTAACGATATCTTCTAACTTTGTAATACTGAATTTGGTTTCAGGATCACCGATTTGGATAATAGTATTGGTGGCTGTATCAATTCCAGCAGATGCAACGTACTCGTAGAGGAAGGATCCAGGGACGGCCCATAAGGCGGTAACAACTTCGACTGTCTTGATACCCATTGCTCTCACTCTCTCAGAATGTAACTCCTTTTCTGGCACGAATCCAGGGGCATAAGCATCAATTTGAGAAACGTCACATCCAAATTGAGATGGAATGAAAATCTTTGGTTTGACTTTGTATATGATCTTTTCTACGATTTCGAATAGTTCACTATTGCTGGTTAACAACTCCAATACAATATCAGTGCCAACCAACTTTTCAGAAATCAGGTCTACCGAACTTTCTGACAATGCCTCAACAATGTACTCAACTCTACTAGTAGATGCAGTTGGTTTTCTGGTGATGGCCTTAACAGGGAATTGAAATTGATCGTCATACTTTCCCGATTCAATAGCATCAATAAAAGGCTTTCCCAAGAAACCGTTAATACCAAAGATAGCAATTGTACGTTTGACCATAGTGACGTTATTAAAATTTAGTAAAGTATACTTGATAGTTATAGCTTGGTAGTTATATATTGATAATTAATACAAACTAGTCCCCCGAATGGGTTGTTTTAGCCATATTTATACCATGTGTGCTTGAAGATAAAGGCTGCAAGAACATATAAATTTGCAGCATTCTCATAAATACGCGTTGCAACAAAATTTATTGTGGCCCGTAAGATAACCCCTCAACACAATATTAATAAGCATTCCCCTGAATTGTAACAGTAATTTTCAGAATTACTCTGCACAGAGTACCCACATCCCCGTAATCGAGGTCCATCGTAGATGAAGTTGTGTATTGTTGACCTTATTGAGAAACTAGCGTTACTAATGATACTGGCGTTAACCCCATTTGGAAATTTCTCCCGGTGTAACAAGTATAGCAGCATTTTCATGAAGTTGAGAAAAATCGGAGATGAAGAGTTTGCTGGTATAATTGAGGAAGTTACGTAATATTAATTGCAGCAATATCCCCATTGGGATACGTCTCCAGTTTTAACATGTTGGGAGCAAATTTTTGAAGTTGAAATTAATCGGAGATGAAGTGTCGCTGAGGTACTCACGTAATATTTCATATCAGAAACCCAATTTAGATACTTTCCAGCTTTGACATGTTGATATATTCCTGAAGTTGAAATTCGTCGGAGATGAAGTGTGCTGCTGATGTTACAGAGAAGCATACGTAGTATTCATTGTAGCACATCCCCATTTGGTTACTTCTCCAGTTTTGACATGTTGGGAGAAAATCCTTAAGTCGAAATTAATCGGAGATGAAAAGCATGGTTGAAATCATTTTGAGTCTCAAGTTAGTAATAATTGTAACTTTAACCCCTTTTGATCTTCTCCTCGGCTAATTGGTTAATTGAGAATATCTCCGAAATTTAATTCGATCGAAGTCAATATTACTTGTAGATAGAAGGTTGTATCGTCAATATTAACTCAAAGTCTTTACTTCCCTCGCATTAGTTTGTCTTCCTCGGGTTAGAGTTGAATACGAGAAAATAGTTCAATAACGATGTACAATTAAGTGAACAAAGGTAGCTAAAGAAAGTATAAACAGTTAAACAAATTAGAATTTGCTCCATTTCCACAAGCTTTCACCAGGGTTGACTAATTCGTTGTGAATTTCACTAAAATAAGCTCCCTTATCTAATCCCTGGGCACTCATTGCTTGCAAATAGAAGAACAAGTCGTGATGATCGAAGCCAAGTGCAAGTCTCTCTTTCATTTCCTTGGCCGCCTCGTCCTTGCTTACAGTCTTGACAACTCTCAATTTGACTTTATGAGTAGCCTCATACCTATCAATGACATCCTGAAAGGTAATAACGTCACTCAGGATTCTAAAGGTGTCAGGAATCACTGAGACATCTAAGGAAAGCAAAGCGAGGACAGAGTTAACGATATCTTCTATCTTTGTAATACTGAATTTTGTCTCAGGATCACCGATTTGAACAATTGTATTGGTGGCAGTATCAATTCCAGCGGCACCAACCACCTCATAAAGCAAAGAGCCAGGGACGGCCCACATAGAGGTGATAACATCGACAGTCTTGATACCCATTGCCCTGACTCTCTCAGAATGTAAGCCCTTTTCTGGAATGAACCCAGGAGCGTAAGTATCAACTTGAGAAACATCACCTCCAAATTGAGAAGGAATGAAAATCTTTGGCTTGACTTTGTAGACAATCTTCTCAACGATATCGAATAGTTCACTACTGAAAATTAACAACTCCAATACAATATCAGTACCAACCAACTGCTCAGAAATCAGGTCTACCGAACCTTCTGACAATGCTTCGACAATGTACTCAACTCTACTAGTAGAAGCAGTCGGTTTTCTGGTGATGGCCTTAACAGGAAATTGAAATTGATCGTCATACTTTCCCGATTCAATAGCATCAATAAAAGGCTTTCCTAAGAAACCGTTAATACCGAAGATAGCAATAGAACGTTTGACCATAGTGAATGTTTGTAAGAGTTAAGGGATATACAGCTTATTAATTATAGCTTGATAGTTATATCTTGATATTAAAAATACAATACTCCTCAGAAGGGGACTTTTCCAGCTTCTTTTATATCAAGTGTGCCTGAAGATAATGGCTGCAAGAACGTATGTATTTGCAGCATTCCCAAAATTACGCGTTGCAACACGAAACCTATGATGACAAATGGAGATTATCCACATAAGCAACTTAACAGAGATTAATAATTCCTCGGAATTGTAACGGTAATTTTCAGAACTACTCTGCACAGAATCTCGTTTACTGCAAAATATGTTGGTAGCATCTTCCTGAAGTCTAAGTTAATCCGAGATGAAGGCGAATATTGCTGACATTACAGAGAGGCTGGTGATTGGCAGCAGTTTCACGTTTGTAATCATTGTAGCATTAACCCCAACTTTGATAGTTCTCCAGGTGTAACAAGCAAATTGAGTATCTCCGCATTTCTGGGGGGATCAGCGTCCATTCTTGGGGTCAATATGGCTTGTAAGCAGAAAATTGTATAATCGTCATATTCCAATTTGTTGCTCCAAAAAGAAAACCTTTAAGTCTTTCTGAATTGCTCAAATTAGAATTCTGAGAGTGTTTGGACAGTAATCACTAGCACAAGCGGCTGATGACAACATCTTGAAACTTACCATCATAACATGTATAGCAAGAGTGACATTGTACTGTTTGCCTATAATTACAATTATCATGGAAACTGGGTAATAAACCTACAGTTTTAATAAAAGTGAACTCGATTCAGTTAACTAAGGTAGCTAAAGACATCCTATACCGCTAAACAAATTAGAATTTTCCCCACTTCCACAAGCTTTCGCCAGGGTTGACAAGCTCATTGTGGTTTTCGGAGTAGTTCAATCCCTTATCAAGACCTTGGGAAGCAATAGCATTCAAATAATAGAAAATCTTGTTACGATCAAACCCTTCGCCAATTACCCCTTTAAATTCAGTTAATGCGTCTTCCTTGCTGATTTGATCAATAACAGTAAACTTAACGTCATGGGTTTGCTCGTATCTATCAATAATGTCTTGGAAGGAGACTACATCGCTCTCAATTCTGACTGTGTCAGGAATAGTGGAAGGATCCAATGTGATCAAAGAAACTACGGAATTTCCAATGTCGAATAACTTGGTAATAGAAATCTTAGTCAGAGGATCTCCTCTATGGGTGATAGTCTTTTTTTCAACATCAGCGCCTACGGCACCAACCCATTCGTATAACCAAGTACCTGGAACGGCGAATAATCCTGTAATAAAGTCAACAACTTTGATACCCTTGGCTCTCAATCTATCCGAATGGTCTTTCTTCACACCTAAAAAGCCTGGAGCGTACGATTGAACCTGATCGATATCTGATCCGAACTGAGATGGAAGGAACAACTTGGGTTTAACGTTGAGGACAATCTTTTCGATTACTGCAAACAAAGTTGGGTCTGGAGTAATCAATTCAATAATGACATCGGTACCAGCGAGCTTTTCAGAGAGTTCGTCAACACGGTCCTCCTCTAAGCTACCGACCACGTATTGAATTTTATCAGTAGAAGGGGTTTCCTTTCTTGTGACAGCTTTGATTGGGAACTTCAACTTGTCGTCATATTTTCCTGATTCAATTGCTTCGAGGATTGGCTTACCCACGAAACCGTTGAGTCCAATAATAGCGACGGAGACTTTTGACATTGTTGGCTTGATAAATTGTATTGTTTGAATTCTGCGAGAATGTACTAGAATGTAATTGGATAGATTCTTAGTGATTAACTAGAACTAATCATCTTCAACTTCTAGGGTTCCTCTGTTCCTTATATACTTGACATTTTCTAAACTCCCAGTCTTCAAAACTTCCCACCACAGTTATTTCACATTTCCAGATTACACACTTCCAGTATAACTGGATTGGTTGCAGCAAGTTTGATAAAACCGCAAACAGTAGCATTTGCATCCTTCCTGTATCGCTTACAGAACAGCAGCTCGCATTATGGCTTACGGCCGATGGCCACAGTACAGACTCATTATGCGCGCAACCGGATTTACCGACTACTTGTTTCATGGAAGGCACGGCGTAGGCATGGAATTATGACAGAAGCACACGGGAGGAACCATGCTAGTCGAGTTAGTAAGAATGTTACCATCCAGGAATAATTCCATTGTAGGCTTTAAATATAACCGCAAACAGGGTGCAACAGGCTTAGATATTTACGTGATAGTGTGCCACTGTTGTTTGCGGTTTTAGTGGCCGGAGTTAATTTTGGTTGCGAAATATTCAACATGATTCAAGTATAATGACGACCGGTAGGCGTATCTCATAGGGGAAGGGCGTGCTTTACTCTGAACAATTACTATCAGAGACAAGAGTATACTTTACTATTGATTGTATATGACTAATATTGTATTAGGTAAAATAATGGGCAGTTTAATCTATAGATTGCCTATATAGTAAGCAAGAAATGAAAATATGCATGGAATGCCGTCCCTTCTCCATCAATAATTTGGGAATTGATACTTTTCTATGCTTAAACAAACTTTTAACGTCTCTGTTCGTCATAAACTTTTCTTAATTCATACTCCTAGAAATCTTTCTCAACCATGACCCATCTATCGTCACGGGAGTAATGCATCTTGTTAATAACCAATCTACCATTGCACCAGACTTTGACACAGTTCCTATCATCTCCGCTGAAAATCCACTTTCCAAGTAAATCCTCCATCATCTTGGTTCTCTTCTTGTTATCTTCTTCGTGTTCATTAGGCAATTGCCATTCGAATGTGTCCACGTTAGATTCCTTAGAGTTTAAGTCGATCAACTGAACGTCAAACTTCTTACCAAGTTCAAAGGAACCCAATTTGTCTGGCATTCCTACAGCCCTGGCACCTCCTTGCGTAGCCATGTAGATAGCGTCGACAATAGACAACTTGTCTCCTTGTCTTCCAGTTTTCATTGCCAAATGGTGAGATACCAAGATACAGTGTTTGATAATTCCTAAGATGCTCAGGTCAAACCCTCCACTCACATCAGTGCCTAGCGAGACATTGATCTTATCGTTGTAGAGATATTGTTTAATAGGTGCCTCACCACTGGAGATAAAGGTATTCGAGGTAGGACAATGTGAAATGGAGCACTTCTTTTCTCTGATCATCTTCCTCTCCTTCTTTGTCAAATGGATAGCATGGGCTAAGATAGTTTGAGAGTTCAACAAGTCGTGCTTCTCGTAGACCGTAGCGTAATCTTCGCAATCAGGGAACATGTCGTGGACGAGTTCGATTTCCTTCTTGTTCTCCGAAATGTGAGTTTGAATTGGCAAATTCTGAGTGGCACTTAACTTACCCAACCATTTCAACATCTTACGAGAGCAAACGGGAGCAAAGCGAGGAGTGATTATTGGCTTCACCAAGGTCTCTTCGGCTGGGTTCAATTGGGTCATGTGGTCAATGATCTTGTTCATTGAGTCTACACAGTCTTCGAAGGACTCTTCGTAATCATGGTAAGTGTCATTATGATCCATGCATACCTTTCCGACAAATCCTCTCTGGCCAATTTCTAACAACAATTCAGCAAATAAGTTGGTGGTATGAGGGTCGATGGTAGTGAAATATGAAGCACAAGTAGTACCATTGGTCAAAGTCTTTTGGATGACTTTGGAATAAACATTCTTTGCAAACTTTAACTTCTCGTCATTGGAATCGGTGAACTTATTCTCCAAGGGGAAAGTGTAGTCGTTCAACCAATCCAAGAGAGGACAGTCTAAACCAATACCGATGTTTGGAAATTGAGAGGCATGGATATGGGTGTCAATGAAGCCTGGCATAAAGAACTTCGTAGGGTCTTGTGAGTAGTCCACAAAGTCGAAGTGTCTGTTTCTGGAATAGTTATTTCTGTTATTTCCTCTACGGTTATTGCCGTTTCTGTTGTCATTTCTGTTGTCATCGTCGTCATTGTGCTTTCTGTTGTTGATAAAGAACTGGACGGCTGTCTGATAATCGTGTTCTTCTGGGCGGTAGTTCTTGTGAATGAAGTCAATATCACCTGCGGCGGTAACACCAACAAGAGTATTGAAGCAGATTTCCAAGTCGCTTAAAGAAGGAGTATGAATGAAGGTTCCGTAGTACAAAGTGTATGAGACAGAGCTCATTGCTTTTGGTTCTATTAACGAAGCATTTGAAGGCATTGTCGGATGAGAATCGTTTCAATGAATTGAGTGTTTTTGGGGAATTGGCAATTGGTTCGTTGTAATTAGCCGCTGACTGTTATCGAATATTTCGTGGTGTAACTGAGTATAGTGTAGTTCCAGACTTTCTTTCTCTAGCTGCAATAAGACAGCTAACGGTATTCAACATAATGAGAGAAAGGGCCCACTACTTATACGTGTTCCAGCCCTTGCAGATACCCAAACGGGACCTCCGATTTACAACCACTTTTAACTATGGGACGCTACCCCGAGTTATACACTTGCTGCTGCATTATAGTCGGTGCTCCGCGGAATATCCATGCTTTGCCCATAAAGCACCCTTTCACAGGTGCTTGAAATGATGCTAAAAGTTCTTATCATGAAACTGCAAAAGAATATCGTAAACTGTTATTTTGCTGGAAGAACGATCAACGGAACAGGTCTAAGATGCAAAACAGCGGTTGGCTACAGAATGTGAGATGATGTAAACTGCAAACATGCCGCCGGAATTGTTTACGTTTCTGGCAGCAACTTTACGAAACGGGAGTCGCACGACCGCAACTGAAATCGGAATGTGAAATGTGTTAAGAAATGGTAGCGGTGCCCCGGAACCGTTGGTTGCATGCAGATGAAGGCAACTGCAAAAGGGTAATATGGTGTATGAATGGTATAAGTTGTCAAGAAACCGGGCCTCCGAAAGCTAATTTCACAGGAATATAGCAATACGGGGTGACAAAAAGCACGGAAGAGAAGTCTAGAATGTACAACGAAAAGATTGCCTTGTTCTATGCAACGTTGTTGATGCAAGAGAACAGAAAAGAAGAATGGAACTGTACGGCAACTTATTGCAAATCGGGGCCCCGGTAGCAATAATTCAGCCCATGCCTCCAATGCCTCCAATGACTATGAAGAATACAAGAAATTACCGACAGGAAAATTAACATACTAACTACTAGCTCCTATATACAACAATTACATATTACTTCGAAAAGACACCGGAAAATAACATTTTGGTTTATTTTAGCGGTCATAAGTTGCTCGTTATGAGTAATGTGCTATACATCTTCATACAAAACGTTTACGGCAAATGAATATTCGTGTTTTTTAACTATATGAACATGATCCCTGTATATCAGTAATACTTAGTGGTATTAAGATGATTCTCTCCTAGACTAGATGTTACGAATTTTGGATTTGAGCGTCCACCATGTGTTAACTGAATTAAGCATTACAATTAGCTGCAAATTCATGCGTGAATTTCTGACTCTTCCATTAGTGTCATTACGGTCGTCTCAGATTTAACCTTTCGCTTCTAAATTCTCCTCATAGTAGCGGGAACCCGGTAGCAACATATAGAGCTGAAAATATTTATTATGGGGAATATATTGTAATTAACTCATTGAGTGGGGTAGCAATCGCTAATATTAAGTGATCTCCGGCGGTGAGGTTTTTTGATGCGTAGAATTGCCTTACAGAATTTGGTTGCGAATAATTCCATATGTGTGATATACAACTATTATTCTAGTCGTGGAACGTTATGAAGGTAAGCTGGGGAAGAATACAGGAAATACAATCGTACCTGACTATTCTTGTTGGAGGTTTCGCTGAGAAGAAGTGAGCTTTTGGAGCCACCACAAGATCTATATTCTAATTTTAAAAATCACTAAAGCATCGTTATATTGTTGTCTGGAACAAATAAAATCTTATTATATTTCGACTGAAGCACTTCCTTATCAGAACTACTGGTAGAAGTTCAACGTTAATTAACACATAAGGTTTGGCTGCAATATTATGCTTACTTCACTCGACATTGCGTTCTCTGTGATTGCAAATTTACAAATTATATCAGTATTTTGCGCATAACAACTGGTATCCTGTTATATATTTTAGTGGTATTTGTCTAATGTTCTATTTTTATACTCTAAACAAGGGACAGTAATAACATGAAAAGAAATCTGGTGCTTGGAAAGCTCCAGTACGACAAGCGGCCCATTTTTATAAAGAACTCATTGATTTCGAATTCTTTTTACAGCATTAGGAAGCCATTCTTGGCAAGAAAGAAAAATATTTGTAACGTAAACTGTTTGACAGTTTATTCCCACGAATTCCCAAAGCTTATGAAAGTGTAGTTCACTGATCTATACTTACAATAAGGCAATACCGACTAAACCGGCAACAGCAGCACCGAAAGACAATTGCTTGATACCAGCAGCACCTTGAGATGGGGTTGGGATCTCAGCAGTGGATGATTCAGCAGCAGAAGTGGACTCGGCGGCGACGGTGGTGTCAGCAGCAGCTACGGATGTCAAAACGACGGAGGAAGTAGCAGCGGTGGAAGTCTCTTTGGCAGAAGAGGTAGCAGCAGCAGAAGAGGTGGTTTCAACAGTGGAAGAAGTCTCCTTGACGGTAGAAGAAGTG
The DNA here is from genome assembly GCA_030556775.1 of Scheffersomyces quercinus. Classification (NCBI taxonomy): domain Eukaryota; kingdom Fungi; phylum Ascomycota; class Pichiomycetes; order Serinales; family Debaryomycetaceae; genus Scheffersomyces; species Scheffersomyces quercinus. The sequence continues at coordinate 425,334 of JAKTUQ010000009.1, read as the reverse complement.
GTGGCCTCAGTAGAAGAGGATTCCTCGGTGGAGGTGGCCTCAGTGGAAGAAGATTCCTTGGTGGAGGTAGCTTCGGTGGAGGATGATTCCTCAGTGGAAGAGGACTCCTCGGTGGAAGAAGACTCAGCGACGGAGGAGAGGTTGACGTTGTTACCGGAGTCCTTACAAGAGCTCTCGAAAGCGGAAATGGCGTCGCTAGAGTTGTCGTTTGGACAAATATCCTTCAAACAAGCCTCGATCTTGGAAGCATCGTTGGAACAGATACAAGAGAGGTCGTTCAAACCACTACAGGACGAGGCCTTTTCGATCTGGGCGACACAGGCCAATAAACAGGCTGGTGGAGTGGCCACAGCGGTTTGCAAGGTGGCGGCCAAGGCGATCAAGGCAGATAATTTCAAGAAGGAAGCCATTTTGAGTGGATGTGGATGTGTAGATGGTATGTAGCGGGTGTGAAAAAACTGCTGTTTTTAACGATAGACTAGATTAAATACTAGGAAGCACTGGTGGTTCGAATGAGAATCAGCAAATGTGCAACAACGAAGGACAAGGATAGTTCTATGACAACAAAAGGAACAGAACAAGAGAAGAAACACACACTTGAGAAAGAAGAACACCTACATAACCTGACCTCCAAATCTCTACAGAATGAGTCCGCATTGACAGTGTGCTTGCCCGATCACAACTTCAGCCTCTAACCAGCTGTGTACCGGAGAGAGGACATAAAAGTTTTCATTGGGCTGAGAACGGAAGAGAAAAGGTGAGAAAAGGTGAGAAAAGTGTCTTGTTTAGGTAATGTTTGGGATAAAAATAGAAGTGAGGGAAGAGAGAAACAGTAAACAAGCAGGTAATATAAACAGAAGCGGGCGAAGAGCGAGAGTAGTGCGACATTGCGAGGGGGACACAATAGGAGGGTACCGGATGCGGTAATATTTGGGGCCAAGAGGTGGGACAGAGACGAAGACCGAAGACAGAGAGACGACGGTTTTTGGATGGGGGGTCTTTTGGAGTGTTGTAGAGTGTTGTAGATTGGTGTGCAGTGTTATGGATTGAGGTAGTAGAGTGTTAACGGGTCATCCGTCAAATCATTAACTGAAAATCAGCAAAATCGGGAATTGTCGTGTTCTAGAGGTGATTTTGACGTATCGACGTGGGTATACGCTCTCTTATGTATTTCTACGTGTATCGCATGGACTCGGTACGGGTCTCTGCCTTCATTCTCGCCCGATCGCGATTCGTGGATCTATCACGGTCTCGATCCAGTCTAGTTTTAGTCTCCTATTCTATCTATAGATACCTCCAGGCCCTGGAGCCCTCCACTGACCTCTAGTTCCTAGATGTACGACATCAGTCAACAAGCAGTCACCTGATAAACGACATCACTGCCTCTTTAGGATGTGCGTGCATGGTGCAGCTGCCCAATCGGTCTAGACCCGCCGAGGCTCTTTCCGACTAGGGGCAAGATCTAAAAATGGAGATTTAGACACCGATTGCGAGGAGGTTTGATCTGCGGTAGGGATGTTTTGTTTAGACTGATGTTGTGTTGTGTTGTGGTGTTCTGTGTGTTGTGTTTCAAAGCAGTTGTTATGTTATGTCACGGAATGTAACATGGCGGTAGTAGAGAAGTATTTGACTGTTGTGGTTATGATTGTGATTATAGACGCTATGCTACGTGCTGACAAAGCGCCGTAGTGTAGTGCCTAGTGTACTTTTACGTGAAGTTGTTAGTAATTAAGTGCAACGCAATGAGTTAATGCTTTCGTACTATTCTGTGTCTGTATCCCATTGGATTGCACATACTAAAGAGAAGATTTAGTATATGCTTAATGTCATCTCTTCTGTCTTCAGTTACACATACCAAAGAGACAGTCTCTTTCTGTAGCAGTACTGGTATTCATCTACTCTACACGGCTGCAAAACCTATACAATGGATTATTGTTTTTCGGCCTCGTAATAAAAATATGGAGAAAAATACTTCTATTGTACTAGTATTTTATGTAACTTATTTCTTTTTTGACAGCTTCAGAATTTGCCTACGCCTATGCCCTCCATTCACAATGGATTGTCATCTATTCGCTTTATTAGTTACTAGTTGTTCTTACCTTTAGTGTATGCATAAGTGGTCGTCTTAGTTGTCGACGCTACCTTTATCATTTTTGCAGAAATTTGCAGCTAAAAGTAATAACTACATAAATGTTTTTGTAATATTCATTAATTATAATTAGAGGTCGTAGTAAAGGAAACTCAACTTTTTGCAATAGATAGCGACATATTACCTTCGTAGTAAATGAAACCCTGCCACGAATCACAATGAGATATGAGTATTGAGCCCATGTCCTTTGTACATGAGCTGCACTTCAAATTTATCTAAAAATGCTGTGAAGACGGTAATAACTTCCACTTCTAATTCTCCATTAATCGCTTTCTTAAGGATATCCATACCTACAGGATTTATCTTAATAGGAATTTTAGGTGTGTGGTATACACCAGGAGGAACTAAGAGATATTCTTGGTGAAGAATATGCCCGAGAATGATGTCTCCATGTTTTGCATCAGCTTGATATATTTCAATCTGAAGTTCGGCATTTGATATAGGATTGTAGAGCGTTAGCTCGACTTCAGAAGTGAAGATATGAATTGTTGCATCGATCAAGAACGGCGATGGATGGTCCAAGACCGTCAATTCTGGATGCTCCTTAGTTTCTTTTCTTGTGAAATTGACACCTGGGATTTTCAAATCAGGAATTTCAATTTGCTGAATAAGGTCTCGAAGGCCCATGTTATTCTTTACATCATGATTTGCCAAGTCAATAGTTAAATTTTCATGGCCAGAAATAAACTCACCGAGGAATTGTTCTAAAACCAATCTGTCTTTAGTAGATTCGGCCAGCACCTCCAACTTTGAAGTTAGATTAAACCTTTCATATTTGGGAATAAACACGTCCAGTACCACTGCACGCCCAAGGCGAGTATCATTTCTTCGCAAACCAACAGTAATTTCTTCCTTAGGAATGTCAAGAGAGAAGTTTGTAGGATTTTTCATTTCAAGATCGACAAGGAATTCAACCGCGTTCTTGGTAGAGTCAACATATATGATATTTAGAATTGAAATATTCAAGCTGCTGATTATTTCATCTAAACCATTATCAAAAGTGCTATTTTCAACAATACTATCACTGAACACTTCAATACTATTATCTATATCCCTTTCAACCTTTTCATGGTCATCAATAGACGGGGTTTCACTTGACATGCTGAGGTGGTCAAATCTCAATTTGGAAACAATAATGTCACCAATGGGTAACTGAACTGACAAATTGTCAATCTCTAGATCTCCATACATATCGTTTTGAATATCACTTTTCCCATGAAGATATAAATTGATGAGTTTTCCTATTTCTTTTGGATTCAACATGCGCAAATGCAAATTTGGAAAGATAGCAGATATGTCCAAGAATTTCAAGACTTGCCTAATTATCATGTAGTTCTTGCTGTCAGAATGTCCCTCTATCAACTCAGTATTGGAACTATCAAGTTTGACCATAAACTTATTCTTGAAATTGGGAATGTTAAACAAGAAGTCAAAAGGGAACTCTATAATAGCGGATATGTTTGAGCTTACATGTACATCAAATTGCAGCGACAGGTCTTTGTTCTCGGGTATAAACACTTCAGCTGCCCCAATTCCAATCTGTTGTGGAGTCATATCGGTTCGTGGAACTACCATGCTAAGCTTATGCTCGGTATTATGAAGAAGATAGAAGAGCCACTTAGGAAGCTGGCTCACCTGGTGCTCAGATGCCCTCAAGTAGATTTCCATTGGTTTGTTGTCTAAATAGTTCTGGAGTAAACGAGTAATCGCACTGGGCCTGTTCTTGCAGTCGTTAAGTAATTCTTTTGGAATCAGGGCTATTTTTCCATTGATATCCACTTTTATTGGAAGTGATGGTCGAATATATACTTGTGACGTCTGCCAATTACCCACGGAAGCTAGATTTGTTTCGCAGTTTTCAAGCAAAACATCCCAAAACATAGTGTCTAGGTTGAAGTCAAAAGGAAGGATATTCTCTATACTTATCCTGGCATCCACACGAATACCTTCAGAAGATGCAATGGCATTGAGCTCTTCAATATCAATTACAGGTTTGAACCTATCTTTTGGGATATTGATAGTCTCGTAAACATTTACATCATTGACTTCAAACTGAAACATTCCGGCTTTGACATCAGCACTGAGGACCCCCTGGACATCCAAGTCTATGTCTCTTCCTGGCAGTCGCTCTATGTCCCCTGCAAGTTTCATAATATTTTCCTTGACAAAAGTGGCAGCAGTTATGAAGTCAAGGTCTGTGACATGTTTATTAAGAATGTCAACAGTAATAGGAGGAGGGAAAGCATTGATCATATGCAATGGAGCACCACCAGAGCCCGTTGGCTTTGCGTAGAGCTTCATTTCCTTGTTTGGAGATATGGTAACAGTCGCTAGAACCAATGACCCTATCTTAAGCAAATTTCTATATATGATATTAGAAACTTCGTCGTAGTCCACGTAAACGGATCCAACTACTCTTGCGTTCAAGCCATCATCGCTAAAAGATTCGACCGAAACATTATCTAGATTGAATGTGACAGATTGTTTGATCAATACGTCCAAATTCCTGATGGTAAAGTATGTAAGACCAAACAAAACTAGTACTAATAACAAAATGTAGTGCACTAATTTGGGGTCTCTCATATCTAAATAGCAGAGTAAGTTCTTGAACAAGAGTATTAATCCCCATTCCGATTTGGGCAGTAGTTCGACACTCTGCGTCGAAATCGAGCCATTATTAACATTCGAAGTCGATTCCAACAAGGGCAGCAATTCGTCAATGAGTTCCTCTTCAAGAGTCTCTATAGCCTTTGACTTATTACTTGGTTGTTGAGTAGTGATAAATGGCGAAGCACTCGCTGAGGTTGTCTCGGCCACACTCTCGGACTCAAATTGTGATTTATCCTTATGTATCGAGGGATCCGAAAGCGCTTCTGAAGAGAGCAATTTGATGGCCTGTTCTTTGTCCCTTTCAGAAGTATCCGATCTCTCAGGACTAGCAGCATCTTCTTGCTGTTGAGAATCTTCTGGGACAAGTACATTATCCGAATTGTGGACCTCTATGGATGGTGTCGGTTCGAGTCGCTGTGATTCATATTTCGAAATATGGTGATCTTGGTTATCCGGATGGTTGTCATGGTCGTCGTGATCATCTTTAATTGGTATTGCCAGAACGTTAGAGCCATTTTCTGGAACTTGCTCTGAGTCGAATGAGGATCCCAATACATGCTTTGTGGGAGATAGACTGCTAGTTGTGTTCTTTGGACGTTTTCCTCCCAGAAGAGCTCTTCCAAGTCGTGAACTAGAGGCCCGGTCATCAGAATCTTGGTTGTCGATGGAGGACGAAGAAGATGTGAACTTGTTCTTAGCCTTTTTGAAAAGAGAAGACATGGCTGCAGCAACTCCGAGGTGATGAGATACCCCGAGATGAGCAGAAAAGTTGCTGAATCACGAGTAGAGTGATGGCAGTATTAACAGTTTTCAAATTCTACTTCAGATTCTAAATCTTGGACTAGAAATATGTTCTTATTCTTTGCTTGTGTTGGTTAAGAATAATTCCTGGTTTTTGATAAGGGCGGCTAAATCCACTATTAATAGTGCTAGGAGTCAACTTTAACTAGTAGTAAGGTGAGATCTGGACTATTCTGGTTGAGATGACAGTTTTCTGACTCAAACAACGTGGGTGGGAACAATACAGTGAATAGTATACAACAGTATACAACAGTATACAAATCACTGGAACAATGTAACTACTTGTTGCTTCTTATTGGTACTCTTCACAACGAAATGGTTGTCAATTCTTATAATTTACGACTTACTACTTTATCTTTCTGGGGGTTTCAGTATTGAGGCAGGGATGCAAAGAAGGTATGCAGCCTCCCCACGATTCGGAACATGTGTGTATTATGTAAAGGATTATATAATGATAATGTGGGTAGTATGTATGGTTGCAAAAGGGGATGTACACTTGACGTTGATTGAAGCCTTCCATTGGTGTAAATTTGGTGTTTTCGAATTGAACTATCATTGATTAGACTCTTTTTGGGCTGGAAGTTGGAGAATTCTCGTGGTTTTTGGTTGGGTATGGTAATATGACGCCCTGTTAAATCAATATTACATAGTTGTATGGATATTTGCATTAAATTGATCAAAAACACTAATTTATCTCTATATCTTATGTATCTCATTAAATTAACTAATTAACTCAAAACGTATTCTACTTAGAATATCTGGACCTGGCTCTCAAATTTGGTCCGTAGGTGTAGAACAAAAATGGAATGGAAATCATGCCAACACAAATGATTCCAAGGATAGTAGTACCCCAAGCGACGGGAAACCTGCCAGTAGCTAAATTGTTAAATAAGGGATTACCAAACAATGGGAAGCAACCGGCAATAACAGAACGGAATAATCCGTTGCCAGCAAATACAGAAGCAACATTTCTAGGGAAGGACATTCCCAAATAATTGAATAATGTTTGGAAGATCAAGAAAGCTCCTGAAGCAAAAATGGCTGCTCCGACAAGAGGAGCAATAAATGGGAGGTCAGCTGCAGCAGTCCAACCAAATATGAAGAGACCAGGAGGCATCAAAAGACTTCCAACAATGGTGATGCGAATGAAAACTTCAGGCTGAACCTCTTTTCCTGCTCTTATCTTCTTGGTAAACATATGCATGACAACAGGAACGTATATCGAACAAGCAATAATAATACCAGCTATAATTGCAACATAAGCAGTTCCCATTTCGACTAATGTAAAATTTTCATGTACCAAGAAGACAATTGGAAAGGCCTCAAACCAAAGATAGAGAATGGAGTATATCAACGTCATATAAATATTAGTCAACAAAACGACGGGTTCGAAAATAATTATTTCAATTGGTCTCCACAAAGTATCAACAACCAACTCATGGAATGTGAGGTTGGCACCTTCAATTTCTCCTTCGCTGACGATGTTAGGGTTACCTGTTAAAGCTCTCAATCGTTTTGCCTTTCTTGTAAGCAAAGTCTTAGCATAAGTCTCTGGCAATAACCAACTTAACGCAATTAAAGAAAATCCACTAATAATGGCCATAAACCAAAATGTCCATCTCCATCCGCCCTTGTCAGTCAATACTGAACCTACTAATGGTCCTAAGGAAAGTCCACAAACTACCCCCATGTTCCACGCAGCTATTCCAATTGGCCCATACGGTATCGACAAAATTTCACAAACTGAGGCTCCTCCAGTGGCCAAAGCAGGAGAAGCAAATATTCCTCCCAAAAATCTTAAAATACATAATCCAGCTATATTATTGACCAAAGCGGTTGGGATTTGAAGTGTAAAAAAGAAGAATAAGGTAATAATATAAATGGACGTTCTTCCAAAAGCTGCATTTTCTGACATGGGAGAGAATATCATAGGGCCAATACCATATCCAACTACAAATAACGTTAGCGGTAATGTTGCAACTACTTGGCTAATTTCAAAACTTTCTTTAATTTCTTCAACACCAGGCGTATATACAGCAGAACCGATATAAATGGAAGTTGTTAAGAAGGTAATTTCAATAATAAGAATGATCTTTTGATAAAGGGGCCAGTTAGTGGGGTTTTCAGGATCGTCTTCTGAGTCCCAAGTAACGATTATTTGATTTGGCTCCTCCTTCACAAATGTATGCAACAGTGAAAGTGACAATGAACTTGAATCGGAAGGTTGGTCAAACTCAATTGCTTCCTTATTAAATTCTAATTCCTTTGGGTTCACCACATACTTTTCGGGAATGATATAGTCTGGCAGCTCTTCTTTATGAGAGAAGTATTTATGCGTGGAGAGATGGTAAACAAGTCTACCCAAAAAACTATCTCTTACAAACTTATACATTGTCAGGTTATTTATAGCCAACTAATAATCTGAACTTTGGTATCAGACTGTCGATATAAATGGATGGTTTCAAAGAGTAGAGTGTGAGTATATTTATATCAACTTTGCTACAGAGAGGTTAAATGCTGATTTCAGCTTGAAATAGTTTATTAATAATCATCAAGGATTGGGTGTTGGTAGATAGCATTAAATTACCTTCTTTAGATTTATGACAAATACCTCATGCTATAAAGAGAGTCATGATAACTGATCGGTTTCACATCGGGATATGAAACTCAATTGATCGATACTGATAGCTGAAAACCTACACTCTTCTCCTTCGAACGAAAGGCGTACATTCGGCAAATTCACGCTTGAAAGGTTGCAAAATGCCACCATCGCTTACAAATGCTTATAACCAATCCACAATCCTTGCTTCAAAGCTGACATAGCTAACTGTCGATCTTCTGTATGAAAGGGATTAATTACTAATACGCTACCAGTTTAGGTTGGAGCAACTCGTTATGTGCCATACTGTACCACCAACCTATACTTTAATAAGGTTATCGGGCTTTGCCAATGATTGTTTGTAGACGTATCTACAAATGGTTAATTTTGGGACCTTTATTGGAAATATCCATACAGGTTGCAAACACGGAGGGCTTGGTAGAGGAGTGGTTGATAGTACGGAAATGTATTCGTGCATGCTTAGCGAAAGTTGTGCATTTATTCTGTTTTCTGTATTTCATGTTAATTTTGATGAATGGGATGGGTAATATAAAGCTGATGACTGTAGTAATTTGAACAATAAACCCATTTGGTTCATGGATAATCACCAATGATAATAATAAATTAGACATAAATCAACTCATTTCTTTATGCTTATCGCACTTACCCTTAAATGCTTCGCACCCAAGTAATTAAGACTACTCTACATGACATAGGGTGATCAACACCATATCAAAATTTTTCCCATGTATCACACTTACCCTTTAAAATCGTACATAGATCCCAGTACCTATTCCCACTTCATGCAACACTTAGATCTCATCAAAAACCTACTCTCCATCTCTTTTTGCAATCATTATACCAGGCCCGTTTTGTGTCATTTCCGGGTAACGCGTAATGTTTTTGAAATATTTCAGTGTTATGAGTGTGTTAACTATGGAGAACTGATCTGTTTCATACTCTATTATAGCTGTTGATTCTTTTGGTTATTCAATTGTTGGAGAAAATGTCTGGTAATTACTACGACTTGGATGATATACTAGCGGATGGGGAAAAAATCCCATGTCGGTTCAACATTACCGTGCCAGGTCTTGGATATCTAGAAGGAAATCCAGGTAAAGCGATTCACAAAGACTCTAAAATAGAACTTCCACTATGGCTAGCAGAAATCTTAGCAGTGTGTGTTAACTTGGACGAGTCCGGACTGAGTTTTATCGACTTGCCAGAACCCGAGTTTCTTGGAACTAAGGTGAAAAATGCCATCAAAACCAGTCCTACAAGTGTCGATTTGCACAAGTTATTACCTAATTATTATAGACTTGTTGAAAAATGGTGTTCCATGGTTCCGGAGCCAGAGCTCATAGAAATAGTGATGACCATGTTGAAGGAAAGGTCGTTTGAGATCAGTAACTTTGCTGGAAATGCCAACAAGCAAATCAACAACGAGTTTATCTATACTTTGGATGAGTTCGAGAAGCAGTTATTCAAAATGACTTCGGAAAGTAATAAGCATATGAGGAAATGGTTGAGGGATTAGTAGCTGCTATAGTTGAGATAGACGAACCAAACCAACAGGGAATTTGAGAAGTGAACAGTACTATGCACGTGTAACGTTAGTCTGTTGAACATATAATGAACTAAACATCAATCAGCAGTACTATCCACATTTCATATTCGTGCTACAACTTCACAATCCCACCTTTCCTGACCTTACGATCTAATGATTTGTTTTATTTAGTTATATAACACAGTGTAATATAGAATTATAATATTATAGACAGAATGACTACTTGTACATGGGACAATCAGTAATCGACTCAAGGGTCGACTAATCATCGTCTTCTTCCTCTTCCTTCTTGTTTTCTTCCTCCTCCTCATCGTTGTGAGTTCCATTACCGTTAACTTCTACAGAACCATTTTGGTCTTCCGGTTCTGGAGTGTCTTCTTCCTTGTCATTGAACAAGTCATCCTCCAACTCTTCGTCACTGTCATCGATGAACTCGTTGGATAAAGTGTTCTTCTTCTTCTTTCTGGATTTGCTATCATCTTCAGCAGCACGCTTTTTAGATGACACCTTTCCTTCGACATCTGAATCAGTAGCAGATGCTTCTTCTTCCTCTTCGTCACTGTCAACAATCTTCTTTCTGCTTCTCTTCTTACCCTTAGGCTTTGGAGGATTAGCACCGCTCTTCTTTTTCTTCTTTTTCTCCCCAGCGTTTGCGTTACTTTCTTCGTCAAAAAGTTTGTCATCGTCCTCCTCCTCTACAACAACATTCATTCTAGACTCTTCAGCCCATTGTTGTGCTTGCTCTTGTAAGATTGCTCTCTCCTTGGCCATCTCCTCTTCCCTCAATTTGATTGCAGCGAGTCTTTCGTTTTCGATCTTCAACTTCTCTTCCTCTTCTTCCTTTCTTAACTTTCTGGCTCCTTCTATCTTCTCTTCTATTTGGGCAATGCTTTGCTTAGTCTCATCAAGAGTGGCGTTCAATCTGTTCAATAATGTTGTGGTACCCAAGTTAGCTCTGGCCTTCAATTCAGCCTTTGGATATGGCGGATGTGCCTCTTCATCAGAGGATAATTCATTCAATATTTCAACAGCTGTCTGTAAATCTACAATGGCTTTTTCGATTTCTGGAATGTCTCTCTGTCCCAAGGGTTGCTTAGTGACGAACTCGGCTACTTGGAAATAGATATAGGCCAAATTGAACTTTATAGAAGAACTGGATCCAGTTGTAAGGTCCAAGGCACGCTGGGTGTAGTCAACAGCTTTCTTAAAGTAGTGCAAGTTCTTCTCTGCACCTGCTCTCAAGTACCAGGCTCTACCCAAGAAAGAGAGAATCCTAGAATCCTTTCCGTCGGTGAATCTGCTCAAAGCAAGTTCGTAATTCTCTATGGCTTTACCGAATTGCTTAGATTCTATTAACACATGGCCCAAGTTTAAGTAGATCGAAATATCGTTAAGTGAATCTCTTATCTTTCTTAAGATATCCAAACCCTTCATAGGTTCCTTGTTCTCTATGTAGGCAATAGCCAAACCTTGGGCAGCATAGACATTCTTAGGATCAACGGATAAAACTTTAGCAAACAATTCCACGGCTCTAATGTAATACTTCTTACGCTTATCATCCAGTCCGGCACCCTTTACATCTCTAGCCAAAATGCAGTAGATATTAGCTAACGAAATCAAAGCGTAACTATCATGAGAGTCGTACTCCACCAATGTGTCTTTCTGATGGTTGGTGTCTGCGTCAGGTTTCAAACCCAACTTCTTACCGAAGTTCTTGACGAACCAGCCGTAGAACGATCTGATTTCCAAATCTGAAGCGTTAAGACTCAATAATTCTTCTATCTCATTCTTGATATCTTCCTTCGTGGATTTGTTTGTTGAAATACTATCAAGGAACAATAATCTGATTTTTGCAGAGAAGTAATGAGGACAGTCTTTCAAGAGAGACTCGTAAATCTCAATTGCTTCTGACTCATTAGATACTTCCTTGGCTCTAGCCAAGTTGTAGGTGAGAGTGACGTTTAAGTCAGATGCCAAATCTATGAGCGTATCACCGTCTTCACTCTTGAAATCTGGTGTCTTATGTACTATTTCCGAGGCAGTTTGGAAGTTTGTAGCTGCTTCCTCATAGTTTTGTTTCAAGAAGTTAAACACACCGATGTTGTTGTAAACTTCCAATGGAACGTCTTTATTGATAAGTTTTCTGGATTCAATTGCTCTGTGCAAGTAGTTAAGAGACTGGTTAATGTCTGTAGCTTCGTAGAGCTTACTCAATACTAAGTAGGCATTCAAAGTAATTGGTTCCTTGTTTAAGAAGTCGGAACCTTCTTCATCCCTATTACTACTGCTAGAGGCCAAACCTCCATTGGTGGACAATCTCAAGTAACGCTCAAGGATTTGGATAGCAGCTTCTCTCTTTCTTCTTGACTTCTGCTGGGCATATAGTAAACCAAGAGCGTAGTTTGCTTCCAAACATTTAACATTACTTCTTAAGATCTTCTCATATGTAATAATAGCTTCTTCAATGGAGCCACGGTTGTACTGGGATTGACCCAAACCGATTTTAGCGAGTAAATTGCTCTCGTTGAACTTGATTGCTTCCTGGAAGTACTTGGACGATTGCAAAAAGTCACCGTTTACTAACTCTACACGGCCCAACCATGCTGCACACTGAGATAACACATTAGATTGGAACTTGGAAATCTTGTTGAATGAGTTGAAGCGGGTGAAGTTGGCCAAGTTATCATCGCCGGTGATGTTCAGTACAATCTTACCTATTATCTTAGAGACCAAGTCGTAATTTTCCTTGGAGAAATAGTAAGAAGCCAAGGCAAGCAATATGGATGAATCATTCGGACTGGATTTGTGGTTCTTAGCGAGTTCTTGCAAGCAAGTCTTATAGTTTTGAAGGAACTCGTCATCTCCCAAAGAAGCTGTAAAGGCCTTATGGAAACTTGCCAAATTGAGCAATACTTTAGCCTTTATATTCTGTGGATCGATTTCAAGCGCTCTTTGCCAGGCCAGAAGGGCCATTTTATCATCCTTCAAGAACCAGAAGCACATTCCAATTCCGATACGAGGGTCTGGTTTCATAACTGGATTGAGAATGAGTACTTGCTGGTAAAGCTTTAAAGCTACTGTGTAGTTTTTAGTCTTGTTGAGCACAGCTTGGGCCTTTCCAAGAATAGCAAAGCAATTATTCTGGTCGATACGCAAGATCTTCTCAAAAATGTCCAAAGCATCGTCGTCTCTTCCGTTGAAAAGAAGAAGAACTGCCTGTGACAAAAGATTGGATGTACTATTGGTAGTACTGGTAGAATTGTCAGTTTTGATTCTTTGAGCAAGACTGTTGATTTCCGAGCTTGCCTTGAGAAGATAGTTCTCCTTATCTACTCCGTTTGAAACGAATTTGAAGTAGAGCCATACAAGAAACGAATGGAACGACTTGTTGTCTTCGTCACTGAAGTGAGTGAGGTTTAAGGCACTCTTAATGATCTCCAAAGCCTCGTGCAATTTGCCCAACTGAGCGTATGCACTGGCCACTGTGATCCAGTACTTTCTCGAGCAATTCTCCGACTCCAAAAAGGACACCAATTCGTTGGGATCGTCGGGAAGTTCATCCACCAAGTTGATGGACACAATCTGGCCATTACTCAAGGGAACGTCCAAGTTACCCGCAGACTCGACGGCCTGCGCCCCAACGTAGAACGAAATATCCACCGGTTCCGTCATTTGACGTTATTTGGTACGATAATTGCCTTGAATAAGCTAAGTTACACACCAAACACTACCTATAAAGAAGAACAGTCGTTCATTGTGAAATCTTTGACTTTGGAAGATTTGGATGTTGGGTGTTACCTGCAGGAGAAACCTCCAAAGTCGCTGGTGTTGTCACGTGAGTTATGATGGTATGAGATGGGTGGTTGGTAGTATTGGGAGTGTTAGTAAAGGACTTGTGGGAGATGACGGATTAGTTGGGAAGAGGTATGTGTGTTTGTTGGAGTTGTTTGGGTAAGGTAAGTTTGTAATTTTTTGTAGTTTTCTATTTTTTTGGTTGTTTGTGGTGGTTTTATTTGGAGTTATTGGTGGTAGTACGCTCTGTTCTCTCACAGTAGTGTTAGTGAGTGATTTTGAAGTGCTTCCTAGAAAATGGTCAATTTCATTGAATTTGCTTTGTAGTTCTGGAAGTAAACCAGTACTTTGACTGAGAGAGTTCTGAGAGAGTATGTAGACGAAAGCCCGTAATGCTCTTCTTATTTTGTTCCGTTTTCCTGGCAATGTACTAGTACATAAATGCTTACTACCATCCTAGCCTTGCTAAGGTCAGTATACATTAAGTCATCCAAATTATGCTATATACAAGGATCTATAACTATACATCACTAAGGCACAGTTGCACTTGTTGCATCAGGTTCAACCTGGCTTCATTCTAGTATCACACTTTAGCCAACCTCTAATCTTTATTTCCTGTTCTTTACTTTCCTTTGGAACAACACCCTCCACCTGTGGATTGTTGTGCGACCTGGCTCTCTAGTGGCTTTGCTATTGCTTGATTCTGAGATGGAGAAATACTGTTCAAGTCAACGTTTCGGGTCTGCATCAAAGGCTCTTCAAGTGTCTGAGATCCAAACAATTGCCTGAATTGATCGATGCTCGGATCATTAATGTCTTTAATAATATGTGCACTATTATTCGACAAGTCGTTATACTTATTTTCATGCTCTATCTTAACTGTGCCCAATTTGTTGGTATGGAGAATGTCATTAAATGTAGGATCTTGCATTTCAGTGAAGAAAGATAGCAATTTCTGGTCCGAAATTGATGTGCCGAAAAGTTCATCCAATTTATAACCATTGAGGATTCCATGAGTTTCACAGTTTGTACAATCACAAGCATTTGGAGGACAACTACAAGAGACTGAGCTAGGCGAGTCAGTCTCATTTGGACTCTCATTTGAAGGGAGCGCAGTCAGCTGAAGTCCTGATGGGATCTGCGGCGCTACTTGCTGTAACACCGATGAATAATCAGTTGGAAATGCAGAGTTGGTCGAATTCGACGATATAAGTGTGTTGATGCTATTATTGGTCAGTACCTGTGAATTCAATTGAGACTTTGTATCAATTCCGTATGTGGGATAATTGGTAGGCAATGTGTTAAAAATTAAGTTATTAGCAGAAAGGTCATTAGTTTGGCTGAAGTCATTAAGGTAATCATTGAAGTCATTAGGGAGCATTTTGCTAATGTCGTCAGTCTTGTTGTTTCCGTGAACAACGCATCCTTCACAGGAACAGCTGTCATCACAACAACACGAACCCGGAATGGAACAAGAAGCTATTGGCACAACATCGAATACTTGCTTATTATCTGCAGCATCGATCATCTTTTTGTCATCATACTCCTGTTTGATATTGGCTGTGGCATTAATCGATGGCTCGTACAGTGATTTCAAAACGAACTGGTTTCCATAGGACAGCACGGAAGGGCCGTGGTTCGTCTCTATGAGACTTTTAATTTTATTATTTTGCATTTGCACATTTTGCTTCTGTAAGTGAGATTTAATATACGTTTTCAAGATCTTTGATTTATTGACATTTCTCTTTGATTTGTTACTGCAACAGCCACATGATTTGTTGGGTTTTGATATTCCATTGGTTGCACAACACGAGGAGATGTTAATGAAGCTTTCACTATTGATGGTTCTTGGGGGAGGTCTAGCAGTGACAGCAGGGTCTACTTCGGACTCTACGTATGGACCTATAATCTGGCCCGATTTCAAGTCCATAACCTGCTTTGGCGAGGCCTTTAATATGATAACGGGGTTCTTTTTGCATTTGGCAGTTGGTCCCAAATCCGATTCGGGGCTTGGAGACTTCAGTACTTGGTCGTCAGAGGAGACTTCCTCGGCAAAAACGGCGATTCTATGGTTGGGGTTACCGTTGGCATGGACGTTGGGTCTTCCTTTGGATCTTACTTGAAGCAATGGGCGGGAATGATGGCGGCACAGTGAAGATCTGTGGCCTCGAATGCACTCTACACAAGAGTATTTAACTTCGTCTATTAGGATCATTATTGCATGGGTTCTGGCGGGAGAAAAGCGATACGAAGAGACTGAAAAAGTTGAAATTCTGTTACCACTAACTGGCCATAGCTGTTTCGACTCCAAACCTACTTGTTTCCATCTACACCGAAAACAACTGTGATTATTGCAAATTATCAACTGACTGTAAAATCGCTTTGGCAGCGGCTAATGATATTGGTCTCTGGGGCACGACCACAGTGAAAAAATGTATGTGCTGCTTGTTTTGTTGCACAGTGTGAGCAAATTAGTGTTCCATTTGTGGAGTGAGTGAGTGTGAGAGTGCGTGAGTTAGTGTGAGGAAGAAAGGGGGGGATGAGATATAGTGTGGCAGGGCAGAAAGGAGTGGTAGTGGTAGTGGTAGTAGTGGGTTTGTAATTTGTGTAATGTGTCTATGTGTGTGATGGAGAGAGAGAGATGTATAGAGAAATGGCGAAATGGAGAATTGGAGTAATGGAGAGAAGCAGCGATTAACCAGAGCACTTCGTAAAGTCGCAAAGTGTATCTACGAGAGTGATATAATAATAATAATACGTATGTATTTTAAATGCTTGATCCACAGTGGGCTACTCGTATATACTACCATAACAGCAAAAATTGCAAAATGTGGGAGAGTTATCCCTTAATTTCCACTGAAGTATAAAATATGATAGCACCATGTCAAAGGAGAGATCTAATTTAGTCATAGTAGGTTTAGGATATAAGATATAATGGGCCCATAATAGGCAGTTCAAAGCAGCAGACCGAAAACGGCGATAAGATTAGAATCGGTCACGTGAAAACATCGAAGAAAAGAAAACGAAAGAACGCCGTGTATGCAGTCACTAATATCACTATGCCATTGAATGTATTGTTAGTACTCTATTCTTTCTATTAGTTCTATTAAAGAAACCAATGTATCGGGGTTGAAATGAAAATGAAAATGAGGATGAAAAGAAAGAGCTTTTATTAATAAGATTCGTTAGCTTAATGATTTACTTTTATTTCGATTATTAATATACAACACTTGTATTGTGAATCAATGGTTCACATCTCAAGAAAAAGAGATTTAACTAGTCACCTAAGCTTTGGCTCTAAGTGCCTGTGCAACGGTATCCTTGACAGACTGCTCCAAGCTGATTTTCTCGTCTCCCAAGATTTCTCTAGACTTGTCATCCTGAATCTGAGCAATTCCGGAAACGTTGACATTTTCTGGGTTTCCAACTGGTAATCTTTCGCGAAGCTCAGGGAAGTTCTTTCTGATAAGGTTCAAGATCAATTGGGAGTTGAACTTCTCAGTGTAGGTGATGATTCTCTTACCTTGAGCTTCATCCTTCTCGAAGGCAAGAACATGAGCCTTAGCAACGTCTCTAACATCAACGAAGAGGCCGAAAGTTTCTGGAACTTTGTCGTCCTTCTGCAACTTGTAAACGGCATCGATGTACACAGCAGTAGCATTCAAGTCGCCTTTGGCCTCTTCATCCTTGGCTTGTGGTCCCAAGACGAAGACAGGGTTAATAGTGGATAGAGTGAAGTGTGGCTTGTTTTCCTTAATAAATTCCCAAGCAGCCTTTTCAGCTAAGGTCTTTGAAGCAAAGTATGCAGTAACTGGGTGGGTCTTACCTTCTTCGTAGGTAGTTGGGTTGTATACATCTTCAGAAGCCACAAACGATGGGTCGTAGACTTGAGCACGAGTAGCAATTGCCACAATAGAACTTGTTAATACGACGCGCTTGACTTGTGGGGCGGTCTTATAGATAGATTCCAAAACAAACTTAGTACCGTTAATAGCAGGAATCAAAACATCTTTCTCGTTGTCTTTGGCAGCAAATGTAACAGGAGAGGCAGTGTGCAAGAAGACGGTAATTTCTGGGTGCTTCTTCAAGGCGTCATCAAAAGTGCCTTGCTTTTCCAAAACAGGAACAACTTCGTATTGGAAGTTGGATCCGTGTAACTTCTTCAAGTTGTCACCCTTAGTAGCGGATCTGACTGAACCAATGACATTGTATCCCTTAGAAAGGAGAAGGGAGATGGTTTGCTGAGCAATGAAACCAGTGGCTCCAGACACGAAAACGGTAGTAGACATTATTTATTTGTGTGAGATTTATAGGTGATAGAAATCTTAGTAGAACAATAATATGATGAGCTCAATTTGTTTTTATTGCAGCCAATTGTAATATTTTTATACTTTGGGGTCGTTCAACTGAAATACAACAGTTACCTTTCAAATAACTAAGCTGTTTCATGATAGCCAATAAATACGGATTCCACACACTCTATTTTGCAGCATTTCGTACATCGACGCACGGTTTAGGCATAAAACCTTTCTAGTACTCTAAAACCGTTACACAAAACCATTCGCTAAGAACTTAAAATCCGAAAGCATAGTTAAGGTGGGTAATACGAAGAGCCCTCAACCTTTAATTGAGTTTGTAATCAATAAGGCTTAATTTGACAAGTATGCAAGATCGTTAAAGATATTTTGCATATAATTTGTAATCAGATCATAACGGAGTATCATTTCTAAGCAGCTCATGCACGATTCGGATGGTAGTTGATTGTAGCGGTGCACCATATACAGCTACTGATGAGTACCAAATGCAGATAGAAAGATGGTGAGGCTCAGAGAAGAACGACCAACGCTATAGAAGAAGCAAAGAGAGTTCGCATCAAACTCGATTCCTAACTCTCGAGAAGAATGATTTACTGCCTACATTCCTGTGTGAGTGTTACTATTCCCGTATACTAAAGTTGTATGATGAACGATTTATTTTGATATAGAAGTAAGAGACACAAGACTCGTTATAGACATATGATCGAGGGATAAGCTTTCTTACAGGAAATATAGAGAGACGTCACGCGAACTTTAACGATGTCGACGAGATGCTGACTGCTACAGATGTTGTTCTACGGTCTGCAAGATACGGTCAAGCAACCTTTACGAAACAATGATAACAATGAATAAGCGACATTGATATCATTAAAAACTCTGGCTGAAAATGATATTATGGCCGTCCCTCGCCTTTCTTTTTAGGGTGTTCTCAATATAGGTCTGTCTTAAGATACTTTAACCTGCCCCTACAGTTATTCTCATACATAATTTACAGGCTACAATGGAAATGCCACCCCGTAACACACATACCCTTAGAATAGAACTCATGTTCATCTTATAGTACCTTCGCCCCCTAATGCAACTTTTCGCAATTATTTTTCTCTTACAAACCCATTTGGCGACACCCATTAGCGACACAAAACGTTGACGAGGAGCGAAATTTTAGGCACAATTTCTTTGTTCAAAAGATCTCTATCATTATGGCAAATAACACTAGTAGAATTTCCACCAAAATAAAAAACTGATGGCACCATGTCAAAGGAGAGATCTAATTTAGTCATAGTCGGTCCATGAAGTCTGACATAACATAATAGGTAGTTCATAGCTGCACATCTCAAACGGGGATAAGATTAGAAGTGGTCACGTGAAAACATTGAAGAAAAGAAATCCTTACAATGTTGTGTATGCAGTCAATTATTTGCAACTTCCGTTGAATGTATTGTTAACATTCCATTCTATCTATCAAAGAATCATTCTATTGGGGTAGGAAATGCAAGTGAGGATGAATTGGAAGAGTATTTATTAGCAGGATTTGTTAGATTCTTAATTTACTAATATTACGATTAATGATTATTAATAAAAACACTTGTATTATGGATCATTCGCTCACATATATAAAAAAAAAGGGATTAAACTAGTCGCCTAAGCGTTGGCTCTAAGAGCTTGTGCAACAGTGTCCTTGACAGACTGCTCCAAGCTGATTTTCTCTTGTCCCAAGATTTCTCTCGACTTGGCATCCTTAACCTGGGCAAATCCGGTTAATTCGTTGTTTTCTGGGTTTCCAACTGGTAATCTCTCACGGAGTTCAGGGAAGTTCTTTCTGATGAGGTTCAAGATCACTTGGGAGTTGAAATTCTCAGTGTAAGAAATGATTCTCTTGCCTTTGGCTTCATCCTTCTCGAAGGCAAGAACATGAGCCTTAGCAACATCTCTAACATCAACGAAGTGGCCAGCGGCTTCTGGAATCTTGTCATCCTTCTTCAACTTAAAGACAGCATCAATGTACTCGGCGGTAGCATTCAAACTACCCTTGGCTTCCTCATCCTTGGCTTGTGGTCCCAAAACAAAGACAGGGTTAACTGTGGAAAGGGCGAAGTGTGGCTTGTTTTCCTTAACAAACTCCCAAGCAGCCTTTTCAGCTAAGGTCTTTGAAGCAAAGTATGCAGTAACTGGGTGGGTCTTACCTTCTTCGTAGGTAGTTGGGTTGTATACATCTTCAGAAGCGATGAATGTAGGATCAAAGAGTTGAGGATAAGTGGCAATGGCTACAGCAGAACTGGTTAAGACAACACGCTTGACCTGTGGTGTAACCTTATTGATAGATTCCAAAACGAACTTAGTACCGTTAATAGCAGGAATCAAAACGTCATTCTCATTATCCTTAGCAGCAAAGGTAACAGGAGAGGCAGTGTGTAAGAAGACGGTAACTTCTGGATGCTTCTTCAAGGCGTCATCAAAAGCGCCTTGCTTTTCCAAAACTGGAACAATTTCATATTGGAAGTTGGATCCATGCAACTTCTTCAAGTTGTCACCCTTAGCAGCGGATCTGACTGAACCAATGACATTGTATCCCTTAGAAAGGAGAAGGGAGATGGTTTGCTGAGCAATGAAACCAGTGGCTCCAGACACGAAAACGGTAGTAGACATTATTTATTTGTGTGAGATTTATAGGTGATTGAGTTTATCTTAGTAGAACAATAAGATGATGAATAAGACTACTCAATTGGTTTTATTGCAGTCAATTGCAATCCTTTTATACTTTGGGGTTGTTCAACCTCAATCCGAGAGTTACTCTTCAGCTGACTATGCTGTTTCATTTTAGCCAATGAATATGAATGCCACATTCTCGATTTTGCAGCATTCCTTAAGTCGGCGCACGGCTTAGGCAAAAGACCTCATTCTCTAAAACCGTTACACAAAACCATTAATTCTCGCTAAGAACTTAAAAACCGAGAGCATAGCTTAAGAGAGTAATCCGAAGAGTCCCCAACTTTTAGCTGAGTTTGTAATCAATAAGGCTAAATTTGACACGTATGCAAGAGTGTTAGACGTGGTTGCATATTTGTAATCAGCTTGTAGATGGTACAATTTCTAAGCAGAGCATATGTACGATTCGGGTGGTTGATCAAGCAATGGTTGGTTGTTGCACTATCTACAGGCCAGTTACTAATGTAAACCAAGCGGTACGGAAGACAAGACGGAAGACAAGACGGAAGATAAGACGGAGGCATAGAGTCAATGGCGTAGAGTCAATGGCGTAGGGACTACCGGCGTAGGGATCAATCGCGTAATTGATGGCAAACGTCATTGATGGCAATAACGAATCAAACAGGATTCCATCTCTGCTTTGTAATTGTTGGTCTTGAAAGGTGTTTGGATAGCTTACTAAGGTGGAAGTTGATATAGAAATCTGGGAAGAGAGAAATCAACCGAATCAACCAAATGAATAGCGTGCCACAGGATTTGAGGTTGCAAATTTAATAGTGTTAGATACTTACCTCAAATACAAATTTAAATAAAATAAAGCTATTCAGGGTCTCAATTGATCCCACTAACAAAAATTTCGCTAATTTTATGGCAATGGTGCTGTTGATGCAAAACTAGTCTCTCATAAGAGTATACATATCTACTGTTATAGAAGTAAGAGAAGCAACACCCGGTAACATATAATTTTCAGTATATGGCCCTTTCGTAAATGAGATTTCAACGAGAAAAGAGATCTTCTTACAGAAAATAGAGAAAGGGTATGTCAAGCAAGGTTTCTGGAGTCGTAGAGATGCAGAATACTAACAAGAAATTCGTTGTATGGTGTGAGAAAAGCTCATATTTATTTCTTTAATCTACGACTTTATCCTTTTTAGCTGCTCCAAACCGACCTCCTTGAAACGGCGATACTATGAACCAACATTTTCTTGGAATCGTCATAGACAGAATTAAAGACGAGATGCAATTTCATGACTATCAAGCTTATGATTTCCTCATATTCTGTAAGGATTATCGCAGTGTATGCGTATGATAAGAAACTTCACCCCGGTCCTAGATTTATCTCATGGATAATTAATACATGTTACTTTAACACTACCACCCAGTTCAACCAATTCTACCATACCTACTTAGAGAATAAGTCTTCCCCATGTTTATAGAATCTTCCCCAACCCCACACTAATACAGCTTTTGCAATCATTGTTCTGTCGTAAAAAGATTCACGACACGAATTTGCGACACAAATAGTAGATGAGCACTAAAATTTTTGGTAGGATTTCTGTTCTTTTTAGATCTCTCTTCATTGTAGTCAATAACACTGCTAGAGTACCAAAATGCCAATTAAAACTATCCAGGACCCGGAGTCCATGTACACAGACTCAGATGGGGTTGTAGACTCACAAATAAACTATAACGATGCCATTGAATACTGGTCCTCTGTACCAGCATCGGTTAATGGTGTACTTGGAGGGTTTGGAGAACAGACTGCTGTGCCAAAAGCAGATATCGTAGGCTCTACTACATTTTTGAAGAAATTGCAGAGCAGAATGCAGTGTCCTGAAGGTGCCCAAAAGTTAACCATCGACATGGGTGCCGGTATCGGTAGAATCACTCGTGATCTTCTCTGGAAAGTAAGTGATAAAGTTGACTTGTTAGAACCAGTAAAACCATTTGTCCAACAAATGGAAAATGAGTTGGTCGGAGTGGCGAAAAGAGGCAAGTTGGGCGATATATACGACATAGGGATGCAAGACTGGGCTGCTTCCCCAGAAAAATTGGGAAGATATTGGTTGGTTTGGTGCCAATGGTGTGTTGGTCAATTACCGGATGCTGAATTAGTTCAATTCTGGATCAGATGTAGAGAGGCATTAATGCCAAACGGGACTTTGATAGTAAAGGAGAACATTGCTCCAGTTGACGACATATTTGATGAAACGGACTCTTCTGTGACAAGAACTGATGAGAAGTTCAGAGAGCTCTTTGTTCATGCCGGCTTCAAGTTAATTGCCAGCGATTTGCAGAAGGGCTTGCCTAAGGAGTTGTACCCGGTTAGAATGTACTGTTTGAAGGCTGCCCAGTAAATGATTGAATAAGAAGAAGTCTACTAACAGGAAACATCACCCTGTAATGACAATCAGACTAAAACATACAATATAGATAATGTACATTAATAGAATTAGGTCCAAAACCTACACTTGTAGTTGACGTTAGTAGACTCTATTGTTTATTGTAAGGAACGATCATAACAGATCCACATTAGCAATTACAGACATCAGTTCATACCAATTATAGCACTTCAATCGTTTTAATGGAGAATAAATATTAATTATGATTTCATTTAAAGAGTATTAAATATTATGTTAAATGTCCAGGCGGACCAGTCGCCCCCAATTCAATTGGTATTTACAAAGAATGCATTTTGGGTGTACGAACATCCAGTACCATCATGGGAATGTTACAGCCAGCATAACCGAGAATGCACTATATGATTCCTTTATCAATTCCATCCACCGCTTTTGCTCTAATTAATGCCGTTGCACTCCAAAGATCTCTGACCAATGGGTGCTAAAAGAAACCTCCACTGTTAGACTACTCTGGTCTTACTTGGTTCGAATGGGAACAACAATGCTATAAGGCCAACAAGTCCAACGAAAGCACCACAAATCCAGATAGGGACCGAGGAACTGGTGTCAGAGTAGTAAGCGATGACGGGAACGATACAAGAAGCCACACGAGTACAGGCAATACTAAGAGCGTTACCAGTACCTCTGGCAGCAGAGGGCATGACTTCTGGAGTGTAAGCATATAACACAGCGTAGTAAATGTAGATGGCTGCAAAAGATGTAGCAGAGAGAGCAACGTTTTGAGCTCTTGTCTTGATTTGGGTGTATCCGAATAACAACACCATTGCAAGAACACCACCAATACATAAGACTCCTCTACGTCCCAAGATAGGGAAGAAGTAAAGAAGAGCACCAGCGATCAATGGACCACCCATTGAAGTCACATTGGAAATCAAGTTATCACGATAAACTCCAGCGGTAGTATCAGCAGAAATCTTAGCACCTCTAGTAGCCAAGTAGACTGGCAAGAAGGAAGAATACAATGGATAAGCAATACCAAGAAGGAACCACGAAGCGAAAAGCAAAAGAGTGGATCTGGCAACTTTTCTGTTAGCAAATAAGATAGTAAGATGGTGCTTAACTAAGTTCACGATTCCCAGGAATGTCATGTGCTTTCTGAAATCATCGTTACACTGGATTTCACCAATTTCAAGTAATTGCTCCAAGGTCAAAGAGCATGGACGGTTATACTTCGTAGCAATTGACTGCAAAACTTCAACAGCTTCAGCATCTCTATTGTTGGCAATGAGAAACTTAGGCGTCTCCTTCAATCCGATAACAGTCACACGCAAGATAGCCATGACAAGAACAATGCTACCGTTAACGTAGTAGACATATCTCCATCCTCTATTTTCATGTGAAGGACAGTTGTCTGCAGACGAACAGGAGTTGTTTGGCAAGAAAGCATATGCTAATAAGACAGCAATAGTTTGACCAATACCCCAGAAGAATGCAAAGAACGTCAAAAGCCATTGGTTCTTGTGAGGTAAGTACTCCAAGAAGACACAAGTGTCAAGGACCAAGTTACCACCGGCTGCAAAACATGACAAGAACACGAAAATACAGTATGAAGCCATGGTACCCATGGTACCTGTGAGGATTGTAAAAATGGCAGAGAGAAGTAAGGACAAGTTGAAAGCGATCTTACGACCGATCAAATCTGCAGAAAAACCCCAGAAAATGGCACCGACCAAAAGACCAGCAGCCAACATCTCATTGGAAACAGCAAATGTGTAACCGAACTGGTAGTTGACGAAGGTTCTAACACTTGACTCAAGATAGGTCAATTGGGTATCGGTCCAGTATCCCATACCGTTAAGGAAGAACATTTTAAGATGATATGGAGTGAAACCAATTTCGTCGATAGCATCGTTGATAAGCTTCATTTTCTTGGCTAAGACGTCATCGTTTCCTTCTAACTCGTACATGTCGACGTCATGACCTGAGTTGGTCTCGTCAACAGCAACGACGGAGGCCACTGGAGAGACCTTTTCTTTCTCGATAGCGGACATGGTGAAATGGTGTAAATCAATGAGCGTGTTCTTCAATTAGATATGATCTGTAACTTTAGGCACGGCTGCAAGACTTTCAAACGTGAACTAGTAGTGGTGATTCTGGGACTTTTTATAGAACTAAGCAGCTATTGGAAGTAGCAATAAATATCGAGGATCAGCGATTTTTCAGCGGAGTAGACAAACTAGCTCAGTTATATGCTCCGAGATAGCGACTGACAGCAAAAAAATAGAGGAATCAAATTTTAATATCCCCAGAGTTGTCTGTAATTTCGGAACAGCGATGGTGGTACCAGAAGAACTAGAAGCGGAGTAAATGGTTATCTTGTATTTGACTGATAAAAGAAACGAAACAATTGCGTTCTATTAAATACTGGCGAAGAAAATTTCCCATTTAAGGTATTTTGTCAAAAGAGAAGTTTTTTCTAGGCTCAATACAACTTACCAGATTGTTCGAACACGGCTCCAACCAGGTGGTTCCAGTTCGTAACTCAGAACCTACACGTTTTTAGGTCTTCGGTTATATATAGATTGCCGTGTGCACTACTGCTGCTTATGAGTGAAAAGTTGACATGGCAGGAAAGGAAAAAATATGCTTACTGCTTTAGGATACAGTGCGAACGCAGGAGAAGTTGCAAGAAGAGTGGGGGAAACTGGCGCGAGGAGGGGACGAGGTAAGGGCTTGGAGGCTTGGAGAGGTCTACGGAGAGAGACGAATGAGAGGGCTGAGCGAACAGAGAGGGATACGAGTATTAAGATATGTCTGTAAGAGTCTATACAAAGCATTGGTTAGTGTAGATGTGCTATCTCGTGCACGCATGCGGTGAGTACCTCGCTCATGTAGATAGCACGTTGGGGGCAGTCAGCCCACAGGAGGAGTGCACTTGCGGCGGAACTCAGCTGACATAAGCAGATTCATAAGTATGCAGTGAACGACAAGAGGATGATTGCTTTTATTGATAAGGGTATAAAGTAAGGGTATGAAGTAAGGGCATAGTTTTGGTTATAGTATGAATTAGTAGGCGCTCTCCAGTTCTAGAGGCTAGCAATATACATGTGAATACGGGACACAACAGTCACAACAACCTTAATTATAGTTCTTTTTAGCAGATTGTGAGGTATTTTTATCAAGCTCTGGTAATAATTATCATCCAAGAAAATTTGTCCAGATGAGGATATTTTTTGAGTTGAGAACACTGACTTTGTGGTTCTCAGTTTGACTCTGAGCTCCATTGTAATTTAAACAAATCTTTACACGAGCACGGGGAAGTGTGGGAATATGTACAAACAATGTCCTGTGAAAGTTTTTGTAGAGTGTTGTCATTGCAAACCATATCGTATTGTAGTCTTGCGAGACACAGCGTCTAGGATGTTTGTTATCTCTATTTTTGTCTTTTTGGGAGCTACCTGGTGTTCCTAACTTAAGGGTGTGAAGCCACAAATACGCAAGCGCTGATCTAAGCACATCAATACGCCCGTATTTATACATCTACGTATAACGCCTTTTTACGAAGGAAGAAGTATCAATTGTTGCATTTGCCTGAATTCTACAACAACTAAGCTACCAGAAACTATAAATGAATATATATAATAGAAATAAATAATTTTTTAACCATGGGAACTAGCCCAAGTCCAGCTCTTTATAATAGTTCATCCAACATGAATATGAATGACGACGAACTAATCTCTAAACAACTCTATGCTTACTTGGCTCGAAAGGCAAGAATAATGCAATGATTCCAATGACACCAACAAATGCACCACAGATAAAAATTGGAACCTGAGAACTGGTATTAGAATACCAAGCAATGACAGGAACGATGGCTGTAGCAATACGAGTACAGACTAAACAGAGGCAGTTTCCTGTAGCTCTAGCTACTGAAGGGAACACTTCCGGGGTGTAAGCGTAGATGACACCATAGTAGATATATAATGCACAATAAACAGCGGAAGATAATCCGACGTTCTGGCCTCTTGTTCTGACTGCGGTGTAGCCGAACAAGAAAGCCATAGTCAGAATACCTCCAATGAATAACACTCCTCTACGACCCAAACGAGGTACAAAGTAAAGAAGGGCACCAGCAATTAATGGTCCTCCAATAGACGCCACATTAGCAATCAAGTTATCACGGTAAACACCAGAAGTAGTGTCAGCACTGATGTTGGCACCTCTAGTAGCCAAGTAAACGGGTAAAAATGAGGAATACAATGGGTATGCAATACCCAAAAAGAACCACGAAATAAATAACAAAACTGTCGATCTAATAATCTTTCTAGTAGCGAACAAGATTTTCAAGTGACCAACAGTTAAACGGAGAATTCCCTTGAAGTTGGTGTGTTTTCTGTAGTCATCATTGGAATGGATCTCTCCACAAGCTTCCAACTGCTCCAAAGTCAAAGAACATGTACGGTTATACTTTTCTGCAATGCTTTGCAATACCTCCACAGCCTCAGCATCTCTGTTGTTGGAAACCAAAAACTTTGGAGTTTCCTTTAGTCTAATAACGGTCAATCTAAGGATGGCCAATACCAACACAATACCACCATTCGAATAGAAGACATATCTCCATCCTCTGTTTTCGTGTGAAGGACAGTTGTCTGCAGACGAACAGGAGTTGTTTGGCAAGAAAGCGTAGGCTAACAAGACAGCAATAGTTTGACCAATACCCCAGAAGAATGCGAAGAAAGTCAAAAGCCACTGATCCTTATGTGGTAAGAATTCAAGGAATACACAGGTGTCAAGAACTAAGTTACCACCTGCTGCAAATGACAATAAGAGAATGAAAATACAGTAGGAAGCCATGGTACCCATGGTACCTGTGAGGATTGTAAAAATGGCAGAGAGAAGTAAGGACAAGTTGAATGCTAATCTTCTTCCAATAATATCAGCGGAAAACCCCCAAAAAAGACCTCCAAGGATCATACCGACGGCATAACACTCATTGGAAACTGGGAATGAATATCCAAATTGATAGTTCACGAAAGTTCTGACACTACTCTCAATATAGACCAACTGGGTGTCTGTGGCATAACCCATACCGTTAAGGAAGAACAATTTGAGATGGTACCAGGTGAATCCTATTTCATCGATGGCATCGTTAATCAACTTCATTTTACGACTCAAGATGTCATCATGGGCTTCTAACTCCACCATGTCAAACTCTCCCGAGGAAGATTCATCGATGAGACTCTTATTGATGGACTCCGCTTCACGCTTGACATCTTCATTGCTGATGAGGGCCTCCCCTACTGGGTACTGGCCCTTTTCCTCTTTCGCTTCAGTCGCCATGGTTCAAATATAGCTGATGGTAATGAAGAACAAAGTAAAGATGGTTGAAAAAACTGAAAAAAAAAAATTCTATATTTTATATGTGGGGTGGGGCTGCATTTATTGAAATTCTAATAAAAGAAATTTAGTTTTCTGGAGTGTGTAATTTTGGGTTTTACTATGATGTAATGATAATAAGGCTACAAGGCGAATGTCTCGGTATTGCAGAGTTAAAATTATGGTGCTATATTTTTGTAATTAATTAGTTAATTAAAGCGAATAGAAAAATATTAGAAAGAAGTTTTCTACGTGATGGTATTGGTAGGGAAGTGGGCATACAACTGGCCTCATTAGGCAAAGTAGATAATCAGTGAGCTTCCGATAACAGAAATACCCTTCATCCGGGCTTACGTCAAATCCTTACTCAAAACTAGGCGGACACAGGCATTTCATAGTTTGGAATAGGTTATTCATGCTTATACTTGATACTACTACTATCTACTCCGAAAAGACTAGTCAGTGAGAGAGAGATAACTTTGATTGTGGAAACAGTGGGAGCTGGTAACTCTTTCCAAGAAAATGAAACGACACACAATGGTACTTTCTTGAACCTGTTTCAACACTTTTTATTGAAACTATTGGTTCTCTCTTCCAACCGTTATGTTTCATTGATTTCTAGCTTATATCTGCTAACTACGATCCCTTGAAGGTGCCTACTTCTGCGTACCAGGGGTAGGTAGATAGATAGATACCATGTCCCGAGAACTCGCCGGCCCAGAGAGGTGTCTCCAGAAGCGCAGAAATTATTTTTGTCCCGCGCATGTGACTTCTAGTCATCACGCTATCTATTTACAGGAACCCTTCTTATTTGCATCCGGGGGTAAGGTGCAAAATTGCATGTTAAATGTCTGTATGCTCTTACAAGGGCCTAGGCACAATTCATACTATAATTATTCATTTAATTGCAAATTGCAACTCCGTTTATTGGATACTTGATTATAAAAAACTGTCTACTCATAATCGTCAATGTACTTTTGACGCATATCCATTACCACGTTGAAAAGCGTATGCTTGCTTTCGCCGTCGTCTTCACCACCTAATCGTATGACAATATCGTCAGAATCCCAGTCTTTCTCTTCGTAGTTATCAATACCATCACAGACACCAAGGAGAGTCTGGTAAAGTTCCCGATTGGATTCGATTAATTTGTCTGTAAGCTTAGGAATTTTCGAGTTTTGAAGGAGAAATTCTCCGCCTGTTTCATGGAAAACATTAATAATAAGTGAAATAAGCTCGAGCAAGCTCCGTACTTGATGGTTGTGGGTGTTGCCTAATTCCGTCAAGTTGACTGGATCAAGACATAATCCCTTAGCGACGGACCGCAAGTGATATCTGATTGGATCTGTTTCAATGTCATGACATAATGCGTACAACCACAGTAAGTCATATTCTTCAGATGTTGGAAATGGGATAAGCTTTGAGTATTTCCAGTCACCCAAGATATCTATAGACTTACGAATAAGAGAGTACTTGGATGTTCCACTGGGATACCTATCATACACACTGGCCTTTAATTCGGCTGAAGGCTCGGGAAAGGAAGCAAAGTTATCAATCAATTCTTGTGACACATTGATGTTGGGTACATCCAATTTGTATAAAAATCCCTTGATATTACCCCAGTGGACGAAACTTTTAAGAGCCACCAACACATCTGAAGACTCTAAAGCCTCTGGTCCAAAGTAATCTTGAACATAATGCTTCATATAATAACCTTCCAACTTTGTACCTATGTGATGATCAGTGTGAAGAAAGTTCAACTTGGCACAAAGCATCAAGTTGAGGCCCATTTCAATGTGTTTAGGTTGTATTTCGTAGTCCTCCAAGTACATCATGGCCAAGTCCTTGATCACCATAGGATCGAACCTAGCATTGTTATAGTGAACAACGGACGAGTTCTCTACCTCATTCCATTTCTCAGTCTCCAACTTCTTAGCTACTCCGATAATACTAAGACAAAAGTCAGGGAACTGCTGCAAAATTTCTCCGTTATTGATGTTGTAGAGTATATAGAACGCTGAGATCACCGACAAGTTCAAAGACGGGTCTTCTGGGCATATTATAAGATGTTTATCTTCTTCTCGAATTCTTTGAAAGTTGTTATTGACGAATCTGTACTTACGTCCTTTCTTGTTATATTCAACTTTATTCAAATTTGCTATCGAGTTGAGAATGTTATCCGCCACGGCGATCAACGCCTCGGAGCTGGATACCATAGCTGAACTCATGCTGTACTTAGGCTTCTTCTCTTTACCTTTATCCTATGGAGTTGTAAACTGAATCATTAAAACCTTCAATTGCGTATACAGTACTGTTTACATTTCGGTTCGAGTAAGTCACGGGATGTATTATATAACGTGTCGCTTAAAGTAAAATACATGCAGGATGAAAGTAAAATATGCCGGATGAAAGTGGTTCTTAGTAGTGCTAGAATGATTGCAAAGAAGTCTATTTTGTGAAGAGAGCTAGGGTTACATTCAGAGATGGTTTAGAATGTTTAAAAGAAAAGTTTATATGGAATACGTATTGAAAGGGATCGGGTTCATTGAAGAGAAAAAGAGTAACACAGAGATCATCGCTTATCTCTCTTGAAAGGGTTTAATCGCATTGCCACAGAGGAACAAGGTTGAGGTTGCATCAAAGAATCGGAAATGCTGTGATGGTGAGGAATAATAGCGTGGGTATCATGTACGAAAAGTAACAGTTGAATATTTCTAAGAACTGGGTTACTCGAGATGTGAAGTGATGTCTTAGAGTACCACCGAGAAGTCGTAAATTTCAACTTATGTCTGGAATGAAACATTGCATTTCTCTTCAAGGTTCATGATCTAATTGAGGGTAAAAGAAACTCCGATTAATCGACTCTTCGCCAGATTCAAATTCTTGGCAAACCTATTCTTCACCGTAGAGAATAGAGCTGGTGAATGTAGCATGGAGTGAATTCAAATACTCAACGGTTGTGTAACGGTGAATCTATTGAAATAGACAGACACGAAAGTAGAATTTCAATTCAATGGCACAACCATAACATTTGTAAGTGATCTCAATCTTGTTAGTGATGATACAGTTTCAAGTACACGCATACAATGCCGTGTTGCACGTTATGCAAGCTGCTCGTTCCGGTTGTTGTATAGTAAAGAACTGGATAGTAGTCTACTCTTTAAACGGTGAAACTCGATAGTGTCATAGTGCGTAGCCAAGACTAGGTTTTTTGAACTATTCTATTGGACAAAGAAACATTAGTTTCAAATAGGGTCCATTTGATGTACAAGAATACTGTTCACTTGTTACGACAGCTTCTGTCGCTGGAATTCGCATATCGGGATCCTGAAATTGTAACCAAGCGTACTGGCATTGAATCACTGCGTTTAACTAACATTATTGGTAGGAGAAATGGTTGCTTCTGGAATTCTTTTTCTTCAAATCAGGAATCCCTCTTTGACCCGAACTATACAACAGTTCAAATTTACTCTATGGTGTTACAGACTTCCAGACAGCTCTAGATCCCATTAGTATAAACATTTGCACATCCTTGAAAAGGGTAAAACTCCCTGAAAGTAAACCACAAGTGTCGGTTATTGCTCTTCAGACATAAATTCACCCACATGGATTAAGATTTAGTACCGATGACGCATGAAGTGCAAATTAGTGTCATTAGCATGGCAATCGTCACTGTTTCGACATCTGGTCCTTTTCACAATAATTATTCGTCCCCGCCAGTACTTTCCATTCTATGAGCCAATACCCTGTTCACCTTGCAAAATATTACCTTATACCCCTATTAGGCCAAAATAATATCGATGTAAAAAAATACATAGTAATTCACACACGGCTGATGTCCATTTCTTTCACAGGCGACCCACTAGGATCTCGTAAATCGAGATATACGCTCACATCACCAGCACAGAAAAAATATCAGAAATGCCATGTTCTCAGAATTGATCACTCTAAGACATGTCTGTGCAGGGTTAGAGTGTGGAGTCGGTGGAGTTTGGAGTCAAGCGAGAAGCATGGAGCAGATACGGCGTTTTGACGAATGAGTGTTGTTATCTTGAGGGAGGGGTGGAAAAGCTGGGCCGCGCACTGGAATTAGTAAGTTCAATCGGGTAAGAGGTCCTATTCGTATTGTGATAATGAAATATTGGACATATATGCATACTCAATGAATGGGGAAGGTACGACTTCCAAAATACTATCATGCATCTTGTGAAATAGAACAAAAATGTGAAGCAAATGGAGAGAACAAATTGAATATAGGGGTCAAAAACTAGATACAGGACGTTCTTATAGGTGGCAAACGGAAGTACGAAAGGTTAAACTTGGAGCATTGCTACGGACTTAATCTAATAGGGGACATGGCATGATGACAGCAGAGTTTTTGAATGGGGTACATGGTAATCCCAGCACTTTAGGTTCAAGAACTTCAAAATCCATGTCTTCCAGAAGAACAGCCCATTCCTCGCACGGACGAGTCTATTGTGTCAGTGACACTATCCCAACCTATACCAAAATGACAGAGTGTAATCTATAAAAAATTCAAAGACCAAGAAATTCTATGAGCCAAATATAAAGCAAAGGCATACCACAATTATGCAATCATGCAAAATTAGCGTTTGGCAACTTTAAATGAACGCACCAATACTGCAGTTGACGCCTGCGGGAATGTGTATAGAGTGACACTAGTGGGTGAAGTATCGGGGAATGTCAAGAAAAGGTCCATTGAACTGTATCAACGGTGTAAATATAGAAATATATAAATAGATACCTGTACTATTGGGCATAGGCTGTGCAGAACACTGCACATGTTTTCACCACCTGATGGTACTGAAGTGAGAGCTTCTGTAACTTTGAATGAATAACAACAACATATCACCAGTTACGGCATTTTCCATAGTTTCCGTGGATGCTGTAATGGAGCAGGAACATTTCTTGGGACCCATACTGAGAGCACATTATGGTATTTTCGAGAAATATTTTGTGTCTGACAGTTTGAATGCGAAGATAAGGCCAGAAAATATCACCAACAACCGTGATATCAGGATTGACACATACTGTCAATGGGGAATTACGAAAAAATTGAGGTGTGTCATTTAACAAATTGCCTCAGTTTCTGCCACTTCCGACTTCCGACCGCAGTGCATCTCGGTTCTCTTGCATATTGCAGTCTTTGTTCCACTTAGAAATATGCCAAGAAAAATTGCAAAATTCCAAACTCTTTCAAAATAATACATGCAGACCTACAAATTAAAGTGTCAGCACTGCGTTTAACATGCTGTCCCGTGATTACACCGCGATTTGACATCCAGCGATAGCGTGGGCTTAGCTTGACGTTTTGCGGAATCTATTCGAAATGGTTGATACTACGAGAAATTTATTATATTTTCGTTAAGAGAAACTTAAAACGTCATTTGCTTAATTTATGGTTACGTAGTTTGTAGATGACAACATTCGTCAGATAGTAGCCCTATCGTGTCCTCTTCCGCTTGTGTATATTTGCGAGAGTAGACACCACCACCCCATATTTTTAGGCAAGATCTCATCCATCTCACTAACTTTATTTCCGCCCTGTGGTCGTGCGCGGGCGAAGGTTTTTAGGAGGTGTCACATTTACGAACTTTCAGTTTTTGGCAACAGTGTCAGTTTCAATTGATTTACAGAGATGGTTAAGACATGTTTGGCAGGCAAATATGTCGACTTGAGAGAAAGGCGTCGCATGGGGGTAGCTAAGAAACATTTATGTGTGCAGAAATTTCGTACTAAATGTCTGCTTACTTAAATGGAAACCTGGGGGCGGGACCCTGCTGACTATCACCAGATGGGCTCATAAGATACACTATAAGATTTAGAGCGTCCCAGATCATTCACAATCTGAAAATTGTTTTTGTTTATGGATCCAATCTTAGAAACCCGCTTGAACACTAACTAGCCATATATTCGTAATCTGAAGATTGTCACCTATTACACCCGTTCGGCTTTTGTGCCGCAACTCTCAAGTCGGTGGATTTAGTGGCTTATTCCGATTTTAATTGCTCTTTGGGCGGGTCCCCAATAGAACCAAGGCCATGCAGTATAATCCTCCTCATACGGGGTATTTTCTGAGTTTGACGTGATGATAGGCAAATCGCATGTTTGCTGCTACGTATAGTGATATTTTCTGGAATGGAATGGGAGGGCTGGACTTGGAGGAATAAAAAAGGCCTTGGGGTTCTCAATCTCATAATAAAAGGTATTTTACAGGGTATTTTATCATGGTTAGTATGGTTTAAATTTGCAGCTGTATTGATGGAGATTTCAACAGAAGGCTTGGCGTCTCTAAAGGTCTTGCAATAGCTGACTTGAGTGTAATTAAGGGAGCTCCTTGTCATTGGGTCGGGTGTTTTCTACTCTACAAGCGTGCCCTGGCCCCGTAATTTACTGGTATTTTTCATCCACCGTTCTCCTCTATTCGAATGATGAAAGAGAAAATACCACTTCTTGGGGTCCGTGATGGTCATTTGGTTCCATACCTTCAATCTAGATCAAGAACCATGCCCCTCTTACGTAGTGCCATTACAAGTGATTATATCGTCGTTCCAGAACAAGCCTTAACCCGCATCCCAAAGAGTACGTGTTTACGGGCTCCATATTACGTATGTCGCACCGACAAGCCCAATCGGGAAATGCACCCCGACAGAATTAGTTAGTGGCTGCTAAGCAGTTAGATTAACTTGGATGTTGCACATGTCATGGTTAGATATAGTTTACAGACTCGTAACTTGAAGGAGGCCAAAAGGCTGTAGCCTGGCTTCAAAATGAGTCCAAAATGAGTGCAAATAGTGTTATTTCACATGAACTACGAGTATGTGCCTTGGGCCATTCTAGTTTTTTCCCTAGTATTTAATCCTATTTACCCAGATACAATAATAATAATATATAATAATAATAATGATAGTGACGAATGATGTTTGTGAAGTATAGTACTAACCGTCGCATTAAGTCGGCTGTTTTGGTAGTATAGTTCTGTGTGTGTTCTCTTTCTGTGGTAGGTAGCAATGGGACGAATAATAGTAGCAGGAAACAAATGAATCGAATGAAACATCCCGTATTAGCATCACATCACTATTCTATCAATAAATATAAAGAATAGAATCACTTCTCACTAGAAAGACCTGCTCCAGTGAGTCTGTACACTTAACATCATTCAGTTGCGCCCTTTTATTTTTCCTTAGACCAAGTTCAATCTCTTCTGTTCCTTCAACAGCTTTATCTTTCTTCTTCTTGCATTAATGAACCAATTGCTCAATTGCTGCTGGTTTAAGCCGGTAGCCATCATTAACTGATTCTTCTCAAATGAGTTGGGGTATGGGTGGTTTAAGTGGTCATTCAACCATTTTAAAAGTATATACGTTATCTCTTTTGGCAAGTTATTTCTGGTCTTTCTCTTTCCGCTACCACCTGGCGAAATGGAACCGTCATCGTCCATATCGTGCATATCATGAGTCATGTGTTGGTGTGGAATAGTCTGGTGAGACATGTGGTGAGTTGGAAGAGCACCTATTGGTGAGCTGTGCGTTTTGAATAATGGAGGTTGGTGTGAGTTATATGAATTTGTGGAGTTGTGTCTTAATGGAGGTGGTGGAGGAGGCGTGGTGTTGGTACCATACACAGGCGATGAATTGTTGGATAATGGCGACCTGGTTAAGACAGTGCTGTGGGAAATTGAATGGTTAGCCAAAGAATGTGAAGGTACCATATTACTTCCATAGTAGTAATCGTAGTATTTGTAGTTTGGTGGAGGTACTCCATTACCGAGTGCTGGGGGTGGCGGTTGTTGAAGCTGCTGGCGTTGTTGGACACCGTATGGAAGATGTTGTTGGTGCTGTTGTTGGCGCTGATGAAGTTGATGCTGTTGATGAGGTAATGGTGGAAGAACAGAGGTATTTGCGGCCGATGGAGGCGGCAAGCGGTTCATCAAGATATCTGAGATAGGAGGCAAGCTCACTCTCTGTGTCTGATTATCTTTCATTAATGTGGATGTGGAACGAGAAGATAAAGCAGTTGAGTCCGAAGAAACTGAGTTGTTTCTTGAAAGCGAATTTATGGTCGATGCAGAAGAGTTCTGGTTGACAAGGGTATTCAAATTCATTGTAATAGATATACCAGTGGGGGCTATTCTAATCAAACGACTGGCAGAGTACTTCTGTATAGATGTTAAAGTAAAAAGAGAATTCCTTCTTTTAGAGCCTGATTAGCTGAACGCTTACGAGAATAGAGACACGAAGATAGACTGTGGATGACAGTAGTAATAGTCAATTGCTTCCCGTGCTATTAATGATAAAGGCCCTTGGTACTATAAATTGAGAATGGCCCCAAAATCTCAAAAATTGGGAACAGACAATTTGTGCCTAATATATAATTCAGAGAGGCAACGGTGCAAAATAAAAATGTGAATGCCAAGAATAAAGTGATAGCTTACATAAAATTGGAATCCCAAAATAATATCACTACGAATAATAAATTTAATTATCTTGCGATTGGTATAGAAGAAATATTTTCGTACCCGCATAGGCGGATGTGTGCAGGGTGGCAGTGAGAAGAATTGTTAATCGAAAATGTCAAATTTCTTGACTTAACGTAACCGATTGGGCGAGATCCGAGGGCAATTGTATTACGATAACCCCTGTTACCGGGAACGCCAATGGGCCAAGAGGTTTTCTAGCCAGTGACGGGAACCAGGCTTTGTCGGTGTATCAATAAATAGGAGATGACACCAATGTTCTATTCAGGCACATGGTTAGAGGTCATGGGCTCTTAGGTTATGATATCAGCAAGTTTAAAAGAGAAACTTTAATAGAGAAACGGTCGACAGAGTCACAGATGGGCCATACAAACGGATGGGGCTTTCTTGCATGGCCATGAGAAAATCATACTGGTTCGCCAGGCGAGTTTACATGATGTGTGGAATGACTACAATTGATCAATGAGGGGAGCGGAATGGCTTAGAGTGTGTGAAACAACTGATTCTAGTGTGGAATATTGGGGGAAGACGGCGATATGGATTGCGTCAACTCCTATTTATCTAGATTAGCCTCGCGAAGCCTCTCTGTAGAAGAGCTCAGCGAAGCCTCTCAACAAAACCAGTTTCACGGTGAGCAAATACCGGAGCAGGCGAGGCGTTTAAGTGAAAACTCTGTCTGTTCTATGTTCAGTTTAGATTAGCCTTGGGTTGCCCTTGATAAAAATATAGCTAGTATTAGCACACTAAGTTTGACGTTGACTTGACACTTTGTATCACCTTCTCTAAATCTTACCCTGCGAGCATAAGAATCGATAAGTCCGGGAAGCCCATGTAGTATGTTGACATCATGTTTCATCGGCGGAAATACCGACCCTCTGATGTAGTTTGCATTTGTGAGTCGAGAGGGTAGAAATACTACATTACGTTATGACTTAAAAGATGATGTAACATACTTGACGTATGACATCGCACGATCGAGAATCCGTTGTAACACGATGAAAGTTGTATCTCCAGTGGAGTTGTAGATGAACAAGAACCCTTACAAACACCTGTTCGCTTCTAATCGAAGCGATCTCTCCAATCATGATCTTCCATTAAAAGCGGTTCTCAATTTCCTAAAATAACATGCCACATTATTACTAGAGCGTATGTACGAGCGTCTTTATTGCGAAAAGCTTAATTTGGTTGATATGATTGCTCTCATTTGTAAGCTTAGTTATTCCTTAGTAG
Organism: Scheffersomyces quercinus; assembly: GCA_030556775.1. NCBI lineage: Eukaryota > Fungi > Ascomycota > Pichiomycetes > Serinales > Debaryomycetaceae > Scheffersomyces > Scheffersomyces quercinus. The sequence goes on along the minus strand of JAKTUQ010000009.1, from coordinate 387,331 downwards.
TTTTCCATTTCGGCCCATCACCATGTGCCAAGTAGTTCAAACAGCCAAACAGATGAGGTATTAGGAATTCCGTACCGAAGAGTTCGGTTGAGTGCGATATGGTAAACCTTAATTATTACGAGAAATCTCGATTTCTAAAACTTTTCACACCTCTGGTTGGGGTTTGGCTTTATTTCAAAAGTTGACAGTGCCGTCATACTGCGGCAGCCCCGATCGACAACGTTTCGTTGTTAAAGTTTTCATGGTGTATCATGCCAATCCTATGAAGTAATGGTGCCAAGACGTTTTCTTTCAATGTTAAATCATATATCACACTATTTCGAGATCCGGTTAGAGGGGGGCGAGTCCAGACATTTTTTCCCCTAAGGGACTTTTCGCATAATCGAAACAGGAATGACAATCTGTAGCTAAAATCGTTCCAGGCTAAACAGACAATTCCTTGAACCGTCATATCCATTGCCTACGCCAAATTTAAACTGTTCCATGCTTGATTTCCATGTTGCTGCTTGCCTGCTCCATGTGACATACGTCCCAAACCAGATTATTGCTACGTCAACTTTGTGCTTGATGATACATTACATCTCTGAGCATCAACTCTGCTATACCGCACCCACATTTCTGTCCCCCTTCCTAGCTAGATCCTACGCTAATGTAATGCCCACACTCCAGAGAAAATTTTTTACGTCAAAATTGGTACCACAGAAGAACCCCTAATTTCTGTATTTGGTTTCCTGATGATCCTGTACTGATAGGGTGGTGGTCAAGTGCTGCATGTGCGTCTGAGTCCAGATTTTGAAGCCTTTTCACGCTATTTTTTGAGTCCGGCATGTCGGTTTCTGTCGGCGACCGTAAAAATGTAAGGTCGAAAATCTGACATAGGCTAGACGATGTAGACTAAGATGGCTTTCGGTCACAAAATGACGAGAGCTTAAATATGACACACAGGATAGTGAAAAGGTTATGAAGAGATAAAAGTTGCATTGAGTTCTATTGGTTATGTGGTTTTAAGTCATCGAGCGTTACAAAACTTAAAGTTGAGCAGATAATTTATCTGTTTACGTGGATCAATAGCAACATGGCTGTCTAATTTCTAAACCATTCTATCTAATTTAATGTTTTCATACTATGTAGTCGTAGACAGAAATACAACATCCCGGACAGCCACAAAAATCGTCGGCTTTATAACCAGGCGGTTGTTTCGTAGTAGTATGCAGCTACCTTATAGGCTACCGTCATTTCCTCACAATTTCTCATTCAAAAGTCTTTCGAACTGGTTTTTGTCGTACTTAACATACTTGCTCTTGTTCTTTGTGAAATCACTGTTTCCATACTTGTCGTACAATTTGAAATAAGCGTTTATAATCAACTTCTTAATCTCATTGCTCAAGTAATTGCGCAAATTCACGTCGGTTATGTTGTATTTTTCGTAGTTCCTAATGGCCTCCTCAAATGATTCGTTGAAATTCTTGAACAAATCCTTAATTTGTTCTCTTTCTTTGTTACTCAAGTGTCCACTGCTGGTACCTCCAGTACTAGGTCCCTGTCCTCCAGTAGCACCCATAGCATGGGCATGTTGTGTAGCAATGCTTGTCATGTCTCTAATAATGATATAAGACGCGTAGTTCCAATCGTCTAAGAACAACTTAAGGAACCTGTTCTTAAGTTTATTCAAACGCTCCATACCCAAGTGTCCTAAACTTTTATGCAAAGGCTGTGAACGGTTTAAGATTGTTTCTATCATGACAAGATTTTTAATGAGGAAGAAACCCTGTGTTGATTTCTTGTAATTGGCGTCATTGTTACGCAATCCAATTTCAATATTGATCATAATCGAGTCAATAACATCGGAATAGAAAGAACTGAGCAAGTACTCGGAGCTCTCGTCATTTGCAGTATTAGGAATTACCGACGTGTAAACACTCACAAATTTCACAGGTGGCTTGACAACTAACCAGTCGCCGAGTTTGTAATTGGAAATCAAGTGAACGAGAGCACCGGGGAACTCACTGATTCTACGCACTTTTGAGAACAAGTCGACAATGATCTGTGGAATATTAACCTCTGTAATCTTGTCAGTCGTTTGGAATCTGTATTCGATTAACTTGATGTATTCCTTGAACAATATCGATGTCTTAGTGATGAAAAGTGAAACAGCATTATCAAATTCGTTGTTCGTGATATGGAATTGTTCCAAGCGTCCCAGGAACAGGATAATACACTCTATGAATTCCAATACCAAAATGTCGTTGTTCAAAATGACTCCCAGACTCTTGAAAAAGTGATTAAATTTGTATAATATTGTATGGTTGTACAACTCTCCGATGGATCTTTCTACAATTGGACTTATTACCTCAGCTTGGGGCAAGTTCAACTCTTGTAACAACTGTATCTCATTGTCTATTTGCTCAACGAACACATTTGTGAAGTTGGTGATTCCATTCGTACCCTTCTCGTAGGGAATATTCTCTGGTCTCTCTCTTGGTTCTGTGGAAGGTTCTAACTGCTTGAGCTTATCGAAGAGTAACGTTCCTCTCGTACGTCCGTAAATCTTAAAAATATGATTCAAATCATTGCCAAAATATCTGAAGATGGTCTTAATATCGGTTATTTTCGTAAATGATGGATCATTCAACAATTCAGGGGCTTCTTGATTGATTAAGCTTTGAAAAAATGTCTGTAACTTGATATCTGACTTATCTATGAGGTTTTCGAAGTTGATCAAAATACCAGTGAACTTCTTGAATTTTGGCTTGATCACTTTGAACAATGCCTTACTCTTTTCCAAGGTATCGATGAACTTACGCAAGCCGATCAATTCAATAGGGTTGTTTAAAATATTTTCGTAATTGTTGATTTGCACCGCACTTTCGTTGACCTCTTTAAGGAGATTAAGACCATTTTCAACCTGACGTTTATGGTCGTTCAACTTGTTGACATCTCTAAGCACTGGTTTAATATTCTTACTGGCGTTTGTAGATTTGCTTGCTATGGTAGTAAGAGATTTGGAGATGGATTGGAAAAGTTCCTTTGATTTGGAGAGGTTCTGGCTCAACACCGCCACGTCAGCCTCGTCCACGTCTACTGCCAACGACATTGTGGATCCGAGACGGTTATGTTAATAAATAGATGGTTCACTGGAAATTCAGTGAAAGTGAAGGGATAACGAAGTTGTCAATATTAGGAATAACAGCAGTAATAACAACAACGTTAATAACAATAATAATAATAAATACAAATATGCTGTCAATGATTCCCAAACAACAGAAGTACTATGCAATTCGAGGCCAATGGTGACCACTAACAGAACTAGGGATTTTTACCTATGAACTTGCTTCCAAGGTATATAGCTGCAAAACAACACACTGGTACAACACAGACCTAAGCACAACGGCTTCAATTAAATGCTATAGAATAACCTCTATTCCACGGTAACAAAATGAAATCAAACAAGGGCCCTTTTGAACTGTATATAACTTTATGGTATGCTATATACAAGAAGTTGGAGGAGAGGAAGTCACGTGGCATAAGTTGTAGTGTGAATATGCTGTATAGTGTGGTGTGTAGTGGTATAGTAGTATAGTGTAGCATTGTAATGTAATAGTATACTAGTATATACTGTGATGGTGTACTAGTACCATATTAAGATATCTCAATACTCACTCACAGACTGAATTTCTGGTAATATCCTTCGCTATGGTAAACTTGTCAATTTTAACACCCAGTATTTCTATCATACATTATTTCTACCACACATTTATATTATGCCTGCGATCTTTTCGCAATGATCTGTGCTCTGTGAGTTGTTAGTCTTCCAGAGAGATAGATGGAGAAAAGGGAGTAATTCCCTGAGAAATCCTCTTAGATTGCAAAATTTATAGTGTATGCCAAAATGTAAGACAACACTACCCTAGTGATTTGTATGACAATTTTGGAGTTAACTTGTAATCCATCGAAAGGGCAGTCTTCATTATGATAATACATCCCCTTAGAACTCTACTGAGTTCTGTTCCGTGCGGCTGTGAAAAATACGAGACGATTTAGTGAGAGATCACTGATTCCTTTGACTTTGGATTACAATTGACTCATTTCATTACTCTAAATATGAATGACACATGATTTCAGTATTTCTGTAAAACATCTCACACTCCCTCCCATAGCACATGAGTACTGTAATTAATGCAGCCCAATTTCACCATTGAGAGTCATAAAGATAACATATAAGAGTCATACTATACTATCATACTACTATGATGCTTGGTGTGCACACGACTCTACCATACATTCCTTATATAAGCGATGGAGATTTTGGAACTTTTCACTTTTTGCATTTAATTGTATACTCCGATTTGAATACCTAGAATTGCAAAAAAGCCAATGACTACTCCACAAGTCCCAAGAGACACAGACCGTGTTAAGGCTTTGTGTGCTCAATTGCAGGAAGGTACTAAATTGAAAAAGGCCGGCAAGTGTATTAAGTTCTCTAACGAAGTCCGTAACACATCTCAGGTAATTGATTCATGGAAGTTCAACGAATTCGATTACGCCAGAAACTCGGTCCAATTGCCGATTAGGGCCAGAGGCTTATTTACGATAAACGATAATGAAATTGTGGTTCGTGGCTACGATAAGTTTTTCAATGTAGACGAAGTGGCCGAAACCAAATTGAAGAACTTACCTGAATCAACAGTGGGTCCATATGACGTCACACTTAAGGAGAACGGATGTATAATATTAATAGGAGGATTGCAGTCTGGTGACATAGTTGTTTGTTCGAAGCATTCAACCGGAGCTCGTGATTCAACTACTAGAGACCATGCTTTTGCTGGAGAAACTTCGCTTCGCCAACAGATTGCAAAATTAGCATCAGATAAGACAGTAGAGGAAATGGCCAAATACTTGTATGCCAATAACATGACAGCAGTTGCTGAATTGTGTGATGATGAGTTTGAAGAGCACGTCTTGCCTTACGACAAAGAAAGATCTGGGTTGTACCTTCATGGCCTCAACTACAATACCATAGAGTTCAAAACTGTGCCAATAGATGAGGTTATAGCATTTGCTCACAACTGGGGTTTCAAAACTGTCGAATCATTGCAGTTCTCCAATATTGACGAGTTGTTTGGATTCATGGATGAGTGTGCAAAGACTGGTACCTATAAAGGCAGAGAATCTGAAGGTTTTGTGATCAGGTGCCATCACCAGGACGGTTCTGATTTCTTCTTCAAGTACAAGTTCGAACAGCCATATCTCTTGTACCGTCAATTCAGAGAAGTGACCAGAAAGATATTTGTAGAGGGTCAGAACGAAGTAGATGTATTCGTTAAGACTCAGAGAATGATTACATCACATTACATTGCATTCGTAAGAAAACTATTCCAAGAACAACCCCATTTGTTGAAGGAATTTGCGGAAGGGCACGGTATAATCAAGGTAAGACAATTGTTTTTGCAAGACTTGAACGAAAGCAACGGAATGAATTTGATTTCGTTAGACAAAACTATGACTGACAATGAAATGAGTAAGTTGTTTTCAAAACTCGGATCTGATGAGACCGTGAAATACGTCTTAGTTCTGATTGCTACTCCAGGTTGTGGTAAAACCACTGTGTACCTAACTTTACAAAATTTGTTTCCCTTATGGTTACATTTGCAAAACGATAACTTCCAGAAAGGAAGATTTAAAATCATAGATTCGTGTTTGCAAGGCTTACTGAGATCTCCTTTGGTAATGTTCGACAGAAACAATTCTGAAAGGAGAGAGCGTCAACAGATCTTTGATGACTTTGCAAAACGTAAATTGGAGTTTTTGGACAGTTACCAAGAGGTTAAATTCGTTGCGATCAATTTTGTCAGTGACATAGATGATACAACGTTACAGGACATAACCTTGAAAAGGATTACTGAACGTGGTGACAACCACCAATCCATCAAAGCGTTTGCCGATCCAGAAAAGGCCAAAGGCATCACGACTGGGTTTATCAGGAGGTTGCAACCAGTTTCCCCAGAGACTTCTCCTGATAATTTATTTGATTCGATTGTTAATGTGAATGTCACAGATACAGAAGATTCCTCTTTGGAAAATGTTAAGAAGATAATAGAGCACTTGTCCCAAACATACCCCAAATTGATACCAACACAACCTACTGATGAGGAAATCAGTATTGCATACCAAAAGGCTAGAGACTATAAGCCAACATTCACAAAGATTATTGCGGATAAGCCAAAGAATGTGAGCTACTACGGGATAAGCATTCCGTCAGATTATATTAATGCTGCACTTAATTTTGTGGGGGACCATCCACAATGGCGAATTTTGCAACAATCGAATCGTGTTCAAAAATCATTCCATATCACATTAGGTCATCTGGCTTCACTTAAGGCGGATAATAGTCTCAGACCAACATGGAAAGAATTTATGAGAGTATTTCAGCCACTGTACGATAACAAAAACGTCAGCAACGTTAAGTTTTACGCTTCTGTGAAATTATTAAAGATTGTAATTAATTATGAAAAGCTCATATGCATCACTGCAGAGATCATTGACTACTTTAAGGATTCAGAGGAGAAGATCCCTAAATTGAAGACAATGAACCATTTTTTGCACATTACTGTGGGCACAATGTCACCTGAGATCAAGCCAAGAGAGTCGAACGAAACTTTAGTTAAATTGTATGACATCTACAATAAGGGCAGCATGGATCTCCATGATGGGCAATATACTATGGAGAATGGCGAAATTATAGAAGTTATTAGTCTCCCTAAGAACACCATTATTGAAGGTGCCAGGATATTCGCCCTGTACATTTAACCATAGAAAATATCAGTATCAAAAGCCTGGAATAAGCCTGGATTTCCCGGCAAAAACGGTTCCTTGCCGTGGCTTGTGCGCCGTTCCCTTTTCATTACCTGATAATGGCACCTATAGATAGCCGTAAATTATAGAGACAAAACACCAACCATGAGCTAACTAATAAAATACAACTATCATTCAACTGGATATCACATACCTCATGGGTAACTGTGTTTTTACTGTGGAACACCATTCGCAGCTAAAATGTCATCATTCCCAACACCTTAAAATTATGTAGTACTGTTTGACAATTTTCTTGGTGAAGAAAGGACATAAAAATTCTTGTCCAAAATTCCGCCTTGGAAGCCATTCTTGTTCCTATTCTGTGGCCTTGTGCTCCCTGCAATGTCTCCTAAAGGGAAGATAAGCAATTATGCCACCACAATTCATATCCGTGTATAGACTATAGGCAAATTCACGTGATGCGATTGCAAAAAAAATTGCTTGGCATGCTACATTTGGGATTTTGCAATACTTTGATCTTTAGCAAATGATGTTCGTGGGGGTATATATAATGGCTGGGAAAGCTAAGAAAGGACAAGAATGTTTGGAAAGGCACCATTCATTACATCAGGCCAAGCATGACCGACAAGGAAAAGGAAATTGACGTCACCGTAGACGTTCAGAAAGAGGATATCTCTACCGACACTGAGAGTACCACCAGCTCCAGTTTTGAGAAAAACCCCTTCTTAGATCCAATTGTTGCTGAGCATTACAGGGAATTATATGAAAATTCTAAGTATGAGTGCCGTGCCGCTTTTGACCCTCACTTTGAGTGGGAAGCAGAAGAAGAAAAGAAGCTTATAAGAAAGTTGGACTTCAGAGTTGCTTTCACCGCCTGCTTATTATTTGTCAGTTTACAAGTCGACAGAGGTAACCTCTCCTAGGCTGTTTCTGACAACTTCTTGGACGATTTGGGATTGACCACAAATGACTACAACACCGGTAACACTGTTTTCTTGGTCTGTTTCCTTTTGGCTGAATTGCCTTCCCAGATGATCTCCAAGGCCTTGGGTCCAGATATTTTTATCCCTATTCAGATCTGTGCATGGAGTGTTGTTGCCATGAGTCAAGCTGCTTTGAAGGGAAAAGCTTCCTTCTTAGCCACTAGAGCTTTAATTGGAATGTTAGAAGGTGGATTCATCGCTGATTTGGTTTTGTGGTTGAGTTACTTCTACAAATCTGCCGAATTACCAATTAGATTATCCTGGTTCTGGACCACTTTGTCAATTGTTGATATTTGTACTTCTTTGGCTGCTTTTGGAATCTTGAGACTTCGTGGACATAAGGGACTTGAGGGATGGAGATGGTTATTCCTCATAGAGGGTGCTTTCACATTAATTATTGGAATTGGTGCTTTCTATATGATGGTTCCTTCTGCTCTTCAAACCAAGAATAAACTACATCCGAAGGGTTGGTTCAATGAACGAGAAGAAAAGATTGTTGTCAACAGAGTTCTCAGAGATGATCCAAGTAAGGGTGATATGCATAATAGACAAGCCTTATCTCCAAAGAAGATTTTAAAATCATTAGGAGATTATGATTTGTACCCCCTTTATGCTATAGGTTTGCTTGCATATGCTCCTACCGCCACTGTTGGTGCTTACCAAACCCTTAACTTGAGACAGTTGGGTTTCTCCACCTTCGACACGAATTTGTTAACAATTCCTTCCAACGTGATTCATATTTTATTATTGTTATTGATCACTTGGATCTCCGAAAGGGTCAACCAAAGAGCATTACTTTGTTTAGTCGTTCCATTGTATTCAGTTCCTCTACTTGGTGTCATCGCCTTCTGGAATGGCTCAATGAAAAACGTTTGGGGAACTTGGGCTGCAACCACCATCTTCTTAGGAGTACCATATATTCATGCTATTCTTGTTGCATGGGTTTCCCGTAACTCATATTCCATCAGAACTAGATCAGTGGCCAGTGCTGTCTATAATATGAGTGTTCAATTGGGAAGTATCTATGCTAAGAACATCTATAGAGCTGATGATAAACCATTGTACCGTAGAGGTAACAGACAATTGTTTATTCTTGCTATCGCGTTGTTCCCATTGTTGTTGCTTGTTAAGGCGTACTACATCTTCAGAAACAAACAGAAGGACAAAATCTGGAATGCTATGACTCAGGAAGAAAAGGAAGACTACATGAGAAATAGTACTGATGATGAAGGTAACAGGAGATTAGACTTCAGATTTGCTCATTAAATCTACCGTCTAGGTTGCCATTTACTAGCTTAAATAGCGGCCGCGCTAGTTTAGCCAATCCTCTATTCAATTCTTCCTTCGGATTATAAGTCATTATATATTGATATTGTCTCTTAACTCTGATTATTTAAATTATTAATACAATATTGAATTTTGAAATATATATAACCCTCCTGTATATCCAATTAACAAAGGAAACATGCCAATATTTTTCAATTTCTTTCTCGTTTCATTACTATCTAGTAGAAACTTTTTCAATCTTCCTTTTCATTATAACCCCAACAAAAATCATAGCAACTACGACCATAATAATGGACCATTACCACTCACTCCTAAGAGACTACATCCCTGGTTGCACACCTCCACTACTAGTGCATATTTTGCATCCATATATGCTTCCCATATATACAGGAAACCACTTTATCTCTTTTGTCACATAAAAAATGAGTTACTTTTTAAGTATGTGATTAGATACTACTTCTTATGTTATATAGTAGTAGGTAAGAGTTTCATTGTTAGTATGTCGTTCATCTACTCATACTTCTCATCCTTCTTCAAGGCAGCAGAGCCAATTTCCCCAGCCATTCTCGATGGTCTTCACAAAACAATCAACTCGCAGAAAGTAGTAGTCTACTCTAAGTCGTACTGTCCATACTGTACGGCAACCAAGAGTTTGCTCAAGGGATCAAACCAGGAGTTCAAGCTCATCGAGTTGGACCAAATCGAAGACGGAGCAACTTTGCAAAATGGCTTGCAGGAGATCACCGGACAGAGATCCGTGCCTAACATCTTCATCAACGGAAAGCACATTGGAGGCAACTTTCACTTGCAAGATCTTAATAGAAGTGGCAAATTGGCAACATTACTTGCTTAGATCCCACAGACGGTTTACTCATGGCTATTGTTATATGTTACACCCACTAAATGATTAGAAGTACTAGTATCAGCTTATATCTAGAGGCAAAACTATAATTGAAAGACAATTAAACATATTACTGCACATGTAGTTTAGTAGTTTTAGTATCATGGAATTATCATGAATTAACATGAGTCTATACAGAAAGGAGAAAGCTATAGCAATGTAGCAATGTAGCAACGTAGAATTATAAAAGCCAATAGCTCTCACATTAAGGCTCCACCCACTCTCAACCAAAGAACTACCATCGGACACCACCACCACATCATATCATCTACCATCCACATCGCTATCTCGTTTACTGCAAAATTTAACTACGACACAAAAATGACAACCGAGATTTTTGCATTCGTTAATTTCTCAGTTTCTATGAGCGGCTAATGAAATCATTAAATATAACTATTTCTTCTTCTTTTACATTTTGGATGACTGAAGGCAATGATCCGAATATCGTTTACTTCTCTCCTAAGAAGCTTGTACATACGCTTACACAGGTTGGTGCTGTGGAAACAAACCAAAATTGTGGGCAAGAATCTACGAAGCGGACTTGCTAAGCTATCAGACTCTAATTGGTCTAGATCGATAATTGTAGTTATTCTAAGCCAGGTGTTGTTCTTGGTATACCTGCAAAACAGCATCCTTCAATTGTTCTCTAGAAGAGGCGGTAATGCTATCACTTTCGAAGATGCCGAAGCTTTCAAAGCCGAATGTGGTCCCATTGAAAGCTACATCAGAAATTCATACTTTCCCGTAAAGGAAATTGAAGTCATGTATCCCAACATTTCGATGGGGGATACTGCCAATTACGAGCTTGAATCACTCATATCTCTGCAATTGGCAAATTCATATGATCCTAGGCTCTTACCGGCGCTATGGGTTAATGCTATTAGACTCCACTTGAACGGAAGTGATACTAGATGGGATTCTAGTCTTGCTTTACCCTTCAGCTGGGCGAGCTGGTTGGATTCAAGGACTATCATAGATAGTGTCGACACGAAGTTTGATATACATGATCTATCGTGTGATAATTTTGCACGCCTATTCAAGTTAAGTTATGATAACTTCACATCTTCATGCGTCAATTTCTCAAGAGCTCCAAATAGCTATCCGAAGTTGAAGGTAAACGGGTCCATTGATTTACCTATGCATGAAGAGGCTAGAAAACTAGTGGGACTACTTTACCTTATTCACTATTCACCCATACCTTCAAGGGTGGCATTTCTTGGGGCTGGCCCTGAGAATTCAACTATAATAGTTCCTACAGTATCTTCTAGCAAGAATGCTCTCGCAAAAGCCGATGCCAAAACACTATTTCATAACTACCTAGCACAACCAGGTAGAGAAATTTCAATCTATAACAACCTGATTAATTTGGAAGAAGAAGTGAAGGCTTTATCGAAGCAATGGAACACATTGATTGACAACGTGTCATTTGTACAAGATTCCGACCTCTTCACCGACGTCTTTCGCGTGGCAAATAGTTCCTGGAAATCTTCTAACAACTTGATGCTGAAGGAGAGCTTCCAGCTTGATTATAAGTTGTTCTATCAAGAACTACAAGACAAGGTTCATATATCTCTAAACAAATCACAAATCAACGACTTTGATAGATCATTGTTAGCATCCGTTACTGGAGAAATCGGCAATCATCCTAATTTCACAAAGTATTTCCATGAAGCTTCCATTATTGGTACCCAACGGGGTAGTCATTATGATTGGAGATTCTTTCGGAAACTCGAATATTCAGATTATGAGAAAAGGGCCATTTTTCACAGACTATCAAGATCTTGGTTACGATTTTGCAATTCACTTGGAATAACTACTTGGTTAGCTCATGGCACACTACTAGGGTGGTATTGGAATGGAATGAACATGCCATGGGATCTGGATCTAGATGTACAAATTACCATGGACTCTTTGATGCGGTTGGCTAGAAATTACAACAATACCTTGATTGCAGATATCTCAATAGATAACGGTGTGAATCTTGGGGTCGGGACCTATCTACTTGATGTCAATCCCAACTTTTTCAGCAGAGAGAAGGGAAATGGGCTCAACACAATTGATGCTAGATTTATTGATACCAGAAGTGGATTTTATGTTGATATAACAGGTCTCGCCCTTACTGATGCTTCGAATAATGTTTCTTTAACTAGTTCGAAGTCATTTGAATTTAACCAAGTTCTTGATCCAGAATTCGTAGAGAAAGAGAAGTCACAAACCATCATCAAAGATCATCTTTATGATGAGCTATCCTCTAAGAGATCCAATCTAATCAATGATAGCAGCATTTATAATTGTCGAAATCATCACTTCTACACGTTTGAAAATCTTTACCCGCTAAGACAAACTCTTTTTGAAGGCGCCTTAGCGTACGTTCCAAATCAATATGGCGATATTTTGAAAAGAGAATACAGACGTGGATTATACTACAAGCAATTCGAGGATCATACATTTAGACCAGTTCTCGATTTGTGGGTACCTTCCAACATTTGCAAACGGGATCCCATTGGAAATCGCTGTTTTGATAAAGAGGTGCTTTTAGAAGCAAATTATGTCAGACCTATGACTTCTAAGCACAGAGAAGAAATGTTAACCATAATGAGAAGAGATCAATCTACATATTCGCAACTAGAAGAATTCAAGTCATGCCAAGTAGACCCCTGGGTCATTGAAAGAGCTAAGATCGTGCAGAATATTATCAAAAAGAGCCATTGACTTAATGGTTCAAAAATTTAGCATTTTATAGATATACATACAAGTCTCCTACCTAATGATATATGACCTATATTGATGACGATTTTGTAATGCAGTGTTGAATGTGAGGTATATACAAGTGTAGTTTTGTTGGTGAAACCTAAAGACTAACAGCGATCATGAAAGTCATTCCATGATTACTTCAAGATGTCCTTAAGAAGTTCAATCGCCCATAGATGTAGTTTAACGAATATCTGGCTGTCATTAGTTAAATCAGCAAGTGATTTTGGCTTAATCATTGATCTACGCAAATACCTTTCATTATCGAGTAAGGCATTGGAGTTATTATTCGCTTCTACTTCTCTCTTTGCCATCGTATCTTCGTAAGTGATTTCAACTCGCTCCTGAACTAGGTCTATGATCTCATTAAAATATACGCTAATAACATCCCAATTGCTCAACAAATCCGACTCAGAGTCAGCTACCACCATAAGTGAATATTTCCTTTCCGATCCACGAGCATTGATGTCCTTTATTTTGAATATTTTATTGATACAGTAACCATTCACCATATCTCCATAAAACATGGGTTTCAGAAGAACTGAGCTTGTCTCGACTGATAATGATTTCATGACTAATTTCGTTAAAGATGCATACCTCTTTTGTGATGATGGATAGTGGGTTGATATAAACACTCTCGGTTCTTCATCCTGTCCGGGCCTGGGAACCCTCAGAGGCAGAGGTTCCTCGGTAGTTATGACATTATACAACCCATCCGGAAGAATAAGCTTGCATGAAGAGCACGTTTGTAATTTTGATGTAGGTGGTAGAATATGATCCTGCTTACGAGATTGAGTCGTAACCTGAGTACACATTATGGTTGACGGGCCATGTAGCTCGCAAAAATGCGCCAAACAAACTATGTAATTGGTCATATGCACATTGTACGCTACCCAGGCGCTTGGTTGTTTCTAGTGTATTATCCTTTGCTCTACCAGCTGCTGCAACAATTATGCAATTTGTAATTAAATCGTAAACCTGTTGGTTTAAGAACGTCGTGTAGACACAAATCCCGAGACGTAGATCCTGTCGCAAAAAGACTAAGCCGATGAAAGGCTAGGTTAGTCCACTTAGTGAAACGCAAGAATTTTTGTAAACTGGGGACTGGAAGCCTTGTTATCACCCAAAGGGAAACTTTTCAATTGGGAAGTGAACATTATACTCTAACAAACTAGACGGTAGAACAATGTACAAGTATACTTAGGCTTAGGCTTTACGTGGCACGTGACTCATCTTGCGACCATTCCTTTTAGGACAGAATAGCGGACTATAATACGATGAGTGCTGAATGGGGAATTCTGTTACATGAGCCACCCATCCATATTCGGACCAACCAATTGTACTTGGGTATGATGTGTTGCTTATAGGATTTCAAGGCTCATAGTTATCCACCAATGGAAACGGGACATTGAAGGAAGTATTCACATTATTAATGTTCAATTCTCAGATCAAGCCTGAATTCTTGAAGTTATTGCTATATTTAACCTTTTGTAGTTCCAAAAGTAAAGTCCTTGCAAACCAACAAAAAAGTGTAAGGATCCCCTTCTTCTTAGAAGTTGTACCCTCTCATTAAGACAAGGATTCAATAACCCAATCACCCCTAATCTTTGGCAAGAGTTAGCGTCACATCACAATTCCCTTCTAGCCCCATAGAGAATGACTTACTCGTATTTCCACGCAAGATTAGCTAACACGCAAGGCTGAAGTCTTAATGGCTTATATAATCATCTGGTGGACCACAGTATAAGGAGAATTTTTCAACCAACAGAATGGAATTCGAATACTTATTCACTCTTCAATTGGATTGTACATCATACTATTCAAGACCCTATACCTTTGAAGAACAATAAAAATGTCTGCTAAAGCTGGTATGTACCTTTTTTGCTAATTTATATCGTGTATTGGTCTCAATTCTCATACTAACCACCGTTTCAGCTCCAACCCCAGATTACTCCATCGCCAACTCCGACGTCGTCTCCAAGTACAAGACAGCTGGTGAGATCTCTAACCGTGTTTTAGCCCAAGTCTTGGCCTTAGTCGTCGATGGTGCTACTACCTACGAAGTTTCCGTCAAGGGTGACGAATTGTTGGAAGAAGAATTATCCAAGATCTACAACTCCAAGAAAGCATCGAAGACTCCAAAGGGTATTGCTTTCCCAACCTGTGTCAACCCAAACCACATTCCAGGTCACTTGGCTCCAGTTAGCGTTGACGATGACTCCAATATTACCTTGAAGAACGGAGATGTGGTATCTGTCATGTTGGGTGTCCAACTTGATGGTTTCCCATCTGTTGTCGCCGAAACCATCGTTATCGGCGCTACCAAGGAATCTCCAGTCGAAGGTCAAAAGGCTGACTTACTTCATGCTGCTTGGAAGGCCTCTGAAGCTGCTATTAGAACATTGAGACCAAAGAACAAGAACTGGGATGTTACCAACATTGTTGCCAAGGTCGCCAAGGACTTCGACACTACTCCTGTCGACAGTATGTTGTCTCACAACCAAGAGAGAAATGTGTTGTACGGACCAAAAGAAATCATTCTTAACCCATCCAAGCAGAACAAGTCTCAAGTTGAGAGTCAAAAGTTTGAGGAAAACGAAGTTTACGGTTTGGACATCTTGATTTCCACTTCTAAGGATGGTAAGGTCAAGCCTTCCAACTACAGAACCGCTTTGTACAAGTTAACTGGTAACAGTTATTCTCTTAAGATGAAGTTATCTCACAAGGTTTTGGCCGAATTCAAGGCCAAGGCTAACAACCAACCATTCCCATTTAACATCAGAAACTTGGAGGACCCAAAGAAGTCCAGAGGTGGTTTGGCCGAGCCATCTAACCACAAGGTTATTTTACCATACGACATTGTCACCGAGAAGGAAGGTGAGTACATTGCCCAATTTTTCACCACTGTTGCTATCACCAAGAACGGTTTAGTCAAGTACACTTCTCCAAACTTCGACCCTGAGTTGTACAAGACTGAGAAGACCATCACCGACGAGGAGGTTTTGGCTGTCTTGGCCGAGCCATTGAAGCCATCCAAGAAGAAGCAGGAGGAAAAGAAGTAAGAGACTAATAGATGAGTTTTACGCTCAGTATTAGAAGGTCGCTTCATGGACACCTTTGTTAATATCACTCGAGAGGAAATCATTCCTTGATGTGATCAATTGAATATTCATATCCGTTTCTATGTATAATTTTGCTGCAGAAACAGCAAAGAAGATAAAGAAAAGACAATAAAAGGGCATCAACATCAGATATCAAAATCAAAGTATTACTATAGGCTGGTTGTGCCATCTAGGAAGATTAGTAGAGTCTTTCAGGTGCTTCAATTACCAAAAAGTAGAAGAATTGTAGTAATATTATTCACCTATTGTGATTATCTAGGGGTGTGAAAAATGATGAGTTTTTATCGTAGGGCTGTAATATCTCTTCAATAAAGACATGCTAACCATACTATACTCAATATCCTCTCTTTCCTTGCTATACTTATATTCAATGCCCTCTCTTTCCTTGCTATACTTTCCCTCCTTTATTGATATTCTTCCGTACCCTTTCCACACATACCACCAGCTCTACTTCCTTCACTGTTTTTCATCATAGAGAGTAGAAAAACACCACTACTACATCTCATCAATTTCCACCAAAACACCTTTAAATTTCGCCAAATTTCTCCAGTACCCTCTACATCCCACTGACATACCACATCTCGAATTTCACCCCATATACTCCAATACTACTTACCTTTCTCCGTATCTCTCCTCCTTCTTCTTCCTCCTCTCTTGGCTGTGAAAAACCATCCACGCATTTTGTTAGCCACCAGAAAAAACAAAATCTCCAAGTGCGATTTTGTTGTAAATTGGAAAGAGGTTGTTTCTTCTTTGCTGATGGAGAACAGTGAATGTGCACCGTATAGACATACACGAGATCGAGTGAGAAGGTTAAGACGGTCTCGGGAACAAGGTTAATGCCGGAGATTCAACAACAACGTCGATCCCGGTCGAGAACTCGGTCGGGAGGCGGAGAACGAGAACGAGAACCAGAGTTGGTTGAACAAGAATTACAGGATTCGCTTTCGCTGCTGCCTATAACAAACGGCGAAAATGTACACACAAATAACACAGATGATACCAATGATAATATAATACCACAACCACAACAGCAAGAACTGTCTTCGGGAAGAAGATCTACAAGAACTGCTCAAAATGGGCGGAAAACTGGTGCTTCTAATGCTGCTGTTGATGATAATAATACCAATAAAAACAGAGTAAAAGTGGAGAGCGACATTGACATGGAACTTGGCATTCAGACTGGCTCAGTCAGCTCCAACGGCTCTGACATATCTAATGGTTCAACGGCACTTATGAGTCTGTCGCTGGTCGTAAGCAGCTCAGACCCAAATGATTCTGCGGAAATCGAACTAAAATCAACGCCAAATGGAACCCAAAAAAACCACGAAAGCTCGAACGAGAGAAGACGGAAATCGTCTCGACTTCTGTCTAGAACAGTAAAACCAACTCTTGTACCAGCTAATGGAAGTGCTAATCAGATATCCAGATTGTCAGGAAGCCCGATAATACGAGAAAACGGGAAGAGCTCAGCATTTGAGAATGCGTTGTTATCTACACCACCAAATCTCACTTCGTCCGACGATGCGATAAATCCGTTCATGGAACCACCGTTGGCAGAGCCAACACCTATTTATACTGGACTTCCCTTGGAGTCTGGCCCAACGCAAAAGATCAAAAAAGACGCCCTTTGGCCCGCCAAGACGAGAAGACTGAATAGAGGAAGCGCGAGCACTTCCAGGGAAGGTTCCCTTATGCCTCAAGACGACTCAGACATAGATCAGCAGATAGAAGGGGAGTACAAGAAAGATTTGAAAACTAATATGACGGTGGGTGCTAATGAAACAAGCGATATACGAGGGCCAATCATCCTCAAAATCAGACCTCACCGGCTGAGCTCTAGAAGCCTGGCTACTAATAACGTGGCGAAATCAACCGAATCCACTCCCAAGCAGTCTGCAAAACAACGCAAGGTAGCTGAATTCTTTGCTCCTCATTCCCCACTTCGTTCGTCGAAACGTATCAAGGTTATCTCCCCAAAGAAACTGGCCTCAACCAATTTGGCACCATCCACTAATACTGTAAATATCAATGGAGTGTCAGGATCTGAAGATGACCCAACCAAAGACAACGACGACTTCTGTAGTTCTTGTGGTGGACCTGGTGTTTTTATTTGCTGTGAAACCTGCCCTAAATCGTTTCATTTTACTTGTTGCGATCCCCCATTGGAAGAAGCTCCAGAAGATGACTGGTTTTGTAGAGAATGCCTTGCCAAGCGAAACCCTGGAGGTATTAAGAAATGGAACGAGGTTGGTATATTTGGGCAATTGTTGAATCAGAGTGAAGTGAGAAATCCCACTGTATTTGCCCTTCCTAGAGGACTCAGAGATGGAACATTCATAGGCGTTTTTACAGGTGACAATGGGGATTATACTGACGATACCATGAAGCCAACCCTCTCTTATACAAAAGCTAACGGAGCGCAAATCCCGGGATACAACAAAAATGAGGATCTCGAAATAGATAGCTTGTACAGCAAGGATGGAAGCCCTTACTTGTGTCATAAATGCGGTCAATCGGGGCTCAACCACAAAACATTGTCTCATTGCGATTATTGTCCATTGGTATGGCATATCGACTGCTTAGACGAACCTATGTTTGGACCTAAAACAATTGGAACCAGATGGAGATGTCCTAATCATATTGAAGAATTGCTTCCCAAGTCATTGAGAAATAGAAAGCGCAAATTCAGAGACACACCAATAATAGAACCAGCATTACAAAGCCATTTCTTAAAGATGGCCTCAATGGGCGATATATTGATCAAGTACGATGACCAGCCATACATAAAGCAAGATAAGACACCGATTTTACAAGATTACTTGCAGTTTCAGGGTGATAATTTTGCAAGGAAAGATAAAACTTACACTGACAGCCGCAATGGTGCTATGACGATGGTAGATTTTGACGAGGATATTTCTCCAAATTATAAAATTCCCGAGTTCTTCGATACCGTTTCAACCACCAATGTTGGAGTAGGAGCAAAAGCTTCCAGTGGCCTAAGCAAAATCCTCAGTATAACGTCTCAGGATGATAATACAAATGAAATAAACTCATTTATTTATAGAATACCAGAAAAGCTGGTTATCTTAGATTTCATCACTAGAGTGGAGAGTGATCAACAAATTGCAAAAGTTGACCGAAATACGGGCAAGGAAGCAATACTCGATTCAATCACAACATACGACAACAAATGCAGAATAGAAACTAACGAGGATGACAGAAGCGTGGTTGAGGCGTTGAATAGAATCAAAAGTCAACCCGTTGAGTCTCCACCAAAGCCAATTCAGGTTCTGTTAAACTTCGAGAAGTTGGTGAAAGTGGCATTGAAAGAAAAAGTAGAAGAAAGTAAGGAAGAAGCACCACTTCAAGAAGACGAAATCAAAGATCTCATTAAAATTAAGAAATTGATGGAACTTAAAGGCAAGGATGCCTTGCTAGAATTTCTTCAATCATAGAATAAGGGAATAGAACAGAAAATGTAACTGTAATAGTTAAGTAACATGAGAGCAATAGGTATGAATAACGAATCAAGTCAGTGGAGAAAAATACGATGAGATCTTCTTCCAGTTTAATCAGTTATCAAATTGCCGGTTCAGATGCTGATCTGTTCAATTCGATTGTTAACAACCATTCCTACAGGCTTTAGTGAACTATTAATGCGATATTGTATTTCGACAATATGTAATATATATACAAGGTTACGAATCGGCTGATTCGTTATGGCCACATCTCTATTGGATATAGTCATATATGGTAATATGGTCAAACCCTGCCAAGGGCTTTTAATGTGCAGTTTGGAGATGTAGTTACAGAAATGATATGTAGCGTGTCATATCAAAATCAAGTGTATATGATAGATATCAACGATACGTATGGCTCCTTGACAATTTTTTTCATTTAAGCCCAACTCTCCTTTTCCTGTGGGGTTTTAATTCTTGGAATCTCCTCTGATGGTACTGCTACAGCACCTGTGGCTTTTACAAGTTCTTGAAGTATCACAGACGAATGCTTACCGGCACAATCTATTTCCAAGTTGTCCTTTGCATCCACGCCATGTACTACAATTTTGGATGGACAAGCAGCGACGTCTGCTTTAGTCTCAGTTGCAATTCTGGTCAACACGAATTGAAGATCATCGTTGTGGAATTTTAAGGTTGGCAAATTAAGTCTCCAAAATTTCTTGAGTCCAACAGCTGGTCCATGTATATTCCTTTGTTGTAAGAAGAGTTCGATCTTGGTAAACTTAGATTGGTCGAACTTGTATGCTGTCTCGGTGGTTCCTGCAATATTGTTAAGTCTAGCAATTTGCTTCAATATTCTAGAGGACGGAAGGTCCTTGAACATGGAACTGTTGCTTATTTTGGCCATTTTGATCCTGTGAAGTGGTTATACAGATGATAGACAATTCTATGGAGAATCGTGAAAAATTAACTACTGAAAAATTATCAGGTTTTGGAGCGTCGCACGACTATTTACAATCACGTGATTTTCTTGAAAAGTATAATTTTGTGTAATGTTAAGGCCAGTGTCGGTGATGGAGAGAAGTAGGGAGTAGGAATATGATTACTGCAAAAGATTTGATATGTTGGCTTGATTTGAGTTAAAGGTGTTAGTCAATTAATTCATTGCTCGGAAGTGGGGTTCTTTTAAAAAAAATATATGTTTCTTCGAAATAGAATATATACCTATATATGGCACTTATGGGTTTGTATAATGATTCATATTGTTAGGCGGCCATCAGCTTCTGCTCTCAATAAATCTTTCAAGATAACAGCGGTTGAATCTTGAATACTATCAAGTCTGCCCTTTCTTTAATTTTGGGTACAATTTAGTAGTAAAGAAGGTAGCATCATATTACTAGTTATTTTAAGATATGGTTACTGTTAACGGTATTAGAGATTTTTCGCAATAAAATCAACAGTTTAGCTAACTTATAACCTGTGCGAGTTGCAACCAATTCAATTATGACCCTTTTTTTATAGTTTTAACAAAGAACCTACAAATAACATCACTTGTGAAATATGGGTCCACTCTTCCTTGTTATCCTCTTTTATCAGCTCAACAAGTTAGTCCGTAGGATTTCTAACGCTCTTGTCGGAAATTACTTCGAGCCACAAATAGATGTTGTATTAATCACTGGCGGCTCAGCGGGCCTTGGTAAGGAACTAGTGAAGAAATTTGCATCTACCAGAGCAAAGGTGGTCGTGCTAGATATATCGGAGCCGAATACTGAAGACAGAATCGAGGGTGTACAATACTATAAATGTGACGTTAGCGATAGAAGGCAGGTGTTAACATCTCAGGCACTTATTAAGAAAGAAGTGGGCGTGATCACGGTCCTTGTTAACAACGCTGGAATCACAACAGGCAAGACCTTGGTTGATCTTAGTTATAAGGAAATCGAGAAAACCATTCAAATAAACCTCATGTCGAGCTTCTATACGATTAAGGCATTCTTGCCCGATATGCTTCAATTGCAAAGAGGTTACATCGTCACCATAGCCTCGGTTTTGGGATACATGTCGCCAGCGAGATTGAGCGCCTATGGCGCTTCGAAGTCTGGATTGATAGCGCTACACGAATCTTTGACATATGAGCTTGGTCCACCTTCCATCAACCCTTCTGGCGTTAAAACATTGTTAATTTGTCCTGGGCAATTGAAAACAAATATGTTCACTGGTGTACGAACTCCGTCTTCGCTAATGGCACCTGAATTAGACCCCAAATATGTGGCCTCAAGCGTGCTATCAGCAGTTGAATTAGGTCGTAGAGGAGAGATCAAATTACCCTTTTACGGCAATTTCATGCCATTGTTCAGGGCTTTTCCTTGGCCTGTAGTCGAAATCGTTCGATTCTTGTCCGGAATGGACAGGAGCATGAACACATTCAAAAACACGCTATCCAAGGTAGCAAGTAAAGCAAGCAGCTTGTCATCCGCATCGAAATCAAATACGATGAATAACTCCGAGAACACCTCATTGGAGGGAACTTCCACTGCCTGAATAAAGATTTACAAGCCGCGATTCCGCTTTCTCTAGATGCAAGCAGAATGTACCTCACTTAAACCTTAATCGACTTCCATGCTGGTAATCACCTAACAATGCTGCGAACAATAAGCCAGTTGTTCCCCCCGGCAGAAGCCGAAGGAAGGTACAAGTGCAGCAACGGATAATTATCCAGATGCCCATGCACTCACGGAGTCATTGTTCGGGGGCTGCTGACGAGCGGCTCTACACCTTTGCCGGTTGAGTCTAATAGGGGTCTACAGCTTCGGAAATATGAAACTAATCATCGAAGACGGCTAAACCATCAAAACTAGTGCAACCTAGGTCGCAGTCAAAATGTACCACATTCCTACCGTAAACTTCATGCAACCACGACCCTTTAAGTTTTACAATTGATATCGCCAAGATCTTATAATTCTCTTTTCACAAACATCATGCCGTGATAACCTAAACTAGCGAACATCAATCTGATTGTGCTTGGACCCGAGGAACAACCGTTAACCCATGCTGTTCAGATCGGAATTAATACCTCTATTGGGTAAGCAGTTATATTTTTCAAACTGTCACTGCAGTATGCATTAAAAAATATCTGTCATCTGCATAATCGCGGAGTGCCGGCGCAAATTCTGCATTGATTCTGATGGGGTATTCACTATGTTTAGCCCCAAAATCTGCTACTGTAGGAACAAGATGTACTTGTGGCAGAACGGGGAGTTAGGTACTATGCGCCGTGGCGACGTGTGCTTGCCGGGATACGCATGAATTTGTAACCACCCTTCACTACAAGTATGATTTCGGTGCTCCTAGGGCCTGCTTTGTAAGAGGTGAATTTAGAAATATGTTGAAGTTGTTTCTTATATACTTGGGTATTCCTAGGGTATCTAACTGAGATCTGAGTTTTCAGAAGTCTATATCTCGGAAAGAGTGAGTTCAGGTCCGCTCAATGTCACCTGAAGCCCTGGAATTCATGGCCAAAATTGGAGTAGATTCTCCGTATAAGCTTAAACACCCCAATAGAATAGTTATTGAAGAAATAGTACGACATGATGGTACCGATTTTTACACTGTAAGATTCCCTGTTTTAGACTCAGTCCCTCTTAAAGGAAAACTTCTTATTCTTCATGGTTACTGTGAGCATTCCTTAATGTACTACAGACTCATGGAGAGTCTCACTTCTTTAGGCTACGAATGCTTGATGTTCGACCAGCGTGGTTCAGGAAGAACTTCGTTAGGAAACCTTCGTGGAATTGTAGGTTATCCAGATGAGTCTGTATTGTGGGATGTTGACAAGATGTTAGAAGTATTATTGGGACCTTCGGAAGATTCTGATTCAATATTAAAGAAACAGAAACAAAACATTAGCGGAGACGAAAACTCCCAAAATCTTGAAGTCGGTCTTGTAGCTCATTCCATGGGAGGAGGCATTGCATTAAAGTATTTGGCACACGGAAAGTATAGAAATATTATCAACAGCTGTTGCTTGGTTAGTCCCTTGATACTTCCAAGTAAAATTCTCGAACCAAGTGCTTTCATAATGTTCTTGGGAAATGTAATCTCTCGCTTTTTACCTAACATTAGATATGGTAAAACGACATCTACAAATGCAGAGAAATTCGAAAATGTGACTGCTTCTCCAGAGTGGCAGGCCTACTTGAACCTGGAGATTTTATGTCGTGATGGAGGCACCATTGGTCAGATGTGCCAAATGCTCAGAAGGGGATATTCCTTAGCAAAGGACACTTTCACTTGTAATCCCGAAACCAGGATCATGATTCTCCAATCGCAGAAAGATCAAATAGTCAGCACAGAAGCAGTCGAGAAGTTTTACGAAAAGATCGAAGTATACAATAAACAATACGTCCCTATTGAAGGAGGCCATGCATTATTCATCGAATCGGAAGAAATATACGAAACTGTTTTCCGATGCCTAGAGAAATTCTATCAATTGGAAGGTTGAGGAATTTATTAGAATCGTCCATTCTAATCATAACTAGCTATGTCCTTAAATAGCAAGTTACTTGCCGCCCAAGCAATTATATTTAATTCATCATTAATTTTTACCTTCTTCCTGTACAACTGTAGATCCACTAGGATACTCTGTTTCTCCCTATTTGTTTTGTAGAAGCTATTTTGAAAGGTTTCCATCAGGGTGAAGATCAGTTCAATATGGCGTGTGCCAAAAAAAGTATGTATATCGTTGTCTTCTAAGACTACGGATATTGAGTTCTTGTCACTCAATACTTCCCCGTTTGCCTTTTCTGGCGATACGTCGCTGAAGATAAGTTCTAAGCTTCTCAACTTCGGATCAGAACAGATAAAATCATTCTCCACAACACTATATTCGTATGGTTTGGCACATATGTGGTCCCAGTTTGCGGGTATGCTACCCACGCAATAAGCTCTGGTTTTGTAAATTTTGTCGTCTACAGTGGAGACCTGCTTTAGTTGTTCAAGAGTGTGGTAGTCTTTGGGTAACGAAGACGAACTTGTGGTCAGGAACAGTACACGCAGTAGTAATCTAGTATCACTTGTGGTCAAATTAATGTTATCAATTTGATTGCTTCTTTCGTTCCTTTGAGTAATCAATGCATTGGACGTCTGAATATTCAGTAAAGGGCCGTTCACAGAAGCCCGAAGAGCACCTAACTGGTTATCTTGAGAAGCATCATTCAGTAGATCTAACAGATTGTTCATCTCGATGTCATCTATTTCATCTCTAGGCTGAGACGTCGTGTAACCGTGCTCCAGGGGCGACGAGGGAGCGTAGTCATCTCTAAACTCGACATCCCGAATCAAAGAGTCCATGTTACTATTCTGCAACTCCTGTTTTATGTGATTTATATTTTGAGCAGGTTGAGAAGAGCTAATATTATTTGCATTCTGCTCATTAGACCCTGTGATTGAAGCACTGAATTTAGAAATTGGTATAGTTTCGACATTGGTGTCCCGGCCTTTAAGTAAGTCTATAGATAACTGGGATTCTTCTGCAGTAGTACTGTTAGCCAATACAGCACCTTTGGACTGTGAAAGGAGCCTGTTTAACCTAGCAGGCAGCCTTTTGACCTCTACTTGTTCCCTTCTTTTTTCTAATCTTTCAGCCCTTTGACGGTTCCATTCTCTTTCCGCAACAGCTGCTACAGCAGCTCTATCTGCTGCAATCTCGGCCTCTCTGGCAATTCGCCATTTCTCATCTTCGGCCGTTGTCAGAATTTCTGGCGTTCTAGTTGCATTCTTCTTTCTTCCTTCAACTGTATTCAAGTATTTTGCTGGTAATATCTTGTCTGCCAAAGGCCCAAGATGTCCAAAATAACCAATAGGAAGCTTTTCCACAAGTGAATCATATAGCTGCCCAAGAAGATGCCTTTCTGACATGTCTACATTGTCGTAATTTACTATTTCAAGCCATTTCGTTTGGCACTCCAACACCCCTCGAAACAACTTCAACTGGACGACCGCTCGTACAATCAAAAGCCGATTGTGCACCAAATACAGTTGATTTGGGACGCTTAAAAACTCTTGAGTTCCCAAGCTTTCTCCGTACATCACCTGGTACTTCCTTCCAAGTGCTTCTATCTTTGGTCTTTGTACGTCCATCCTGAAGACTTGTCCATTTTCAAGTACATAGTCCTCAATTTTGTATTCGGACTCTTGATTAGCGTCTACAAGCTGTCTGTGACTAGTAAAGTCCGTAACTAGCACTACATCAGGCGCATTCGTTGTTCTTCTTTTATTAATTCCCAATACCAATCCATAGAAGGATCTTAATGGGGGACTTTGAGACCCAGAAAGCACTGGAAAGTCCGAGATACGCCCTGGTATTCCCATTCCTTTGCCATCTCCTGCCATTCCCACGCGTGGGTTCTTGTTAATTTCAATACCTAGTACACAATTAAGCGTGCCACTCTCTGCGAGAAGAAACAACAACCACTCTTCATCATGAAGTAAGCATCAGCATTTTGGTATTTAGATATTCAAGGTCGGAATTGGAGTGATCTAGCGAGACGCGCTACTGGCGAGCCCTCGGAAAAACCGTACTTTGCAGTTTCTTCCACACCGCGCTTAGCGCATTATTACGCTAATAAGGCAAATGTAGCCCGAATGCAAAAATCGGAGATGGGGATTTGGGATGTCAGTAGAGTATGAGATATAAGCCTATTTCAAGTGTTGCTTGAGAGGAGAAGCGTACATTTATGGAAAAATAGGTAAAAGAGTTGTTTATTTGTACTTGAGCTACGTTGAAGGCTGTGTTTACGCATTGAAAATCAATGTACAATTGTATTGCTATAAACAAACAAAATTCTTTTGTGATATGTGCCATAATTTGCAATTATGATCTGTAGTCACCATTGATAGTAACGTATTCGTGAGAGAAGTCACATGTCCAGAAGTTGGCCTGTTGACCACCTCCAGTACCCAAATCAATAACAATGTCCAAGTCTTCGTGCTGTAAAATCTCAGATGCTCTCTCTTCGTCAACAGTCTCTGGCTCTCCGTCCACCAATAACTTCAACTCTTCAGATCCATCAGTAGGAACGAAAGAGACGCTAGTTTTCGATGGGATGATAGACTCAGATGTGGACACATTCGAGTATCCAATGGCACATAATATACGTCCCCAGTTGGCGTCCTTACCGTACATGGCAGTCTTGAAAAGGTTGGAGTTGGCCACCGAAGAGGCAACGGTCTTAGCGTCCTTGTATGATAAGGCATCCTTGACCAAAATATTAATGAACTTTGTAGCTCCTTCTCCATCTCTGACTACCAATTGAGCTAATTGTTGGGCGAAGCCGGTAATTTCCTTCTGGAGAGTTGCAAAGCTCTCTGCTGAGCTCGATGTGTTATCAATGACTTCACCTCCTGCTGCACCGTTAGCGATTGCAACAATGGTGTCATTGGTGGACATGTCACCGTCAACAGAAATACTGTTAAAGGATCTGTCAACGGAGTATTTCAAGATCTGGTTCAATGCTGAAGGAGTGACTGGGGCATCAGTTACAAAAAATCCCAACAAGGTAGCCATGTTAGGACAGATCATACCGGCACCTTTGGCTAAACCAGCCAAGGTATATGTGTTACCGTTCAACTCGAATTGCTTGGTGACCAATTTAGGGAAAGTGTCTGTTGTGCAGATGGCAGTAGCACAAGCAATCCAATGCTCATGAGTGTTTCCCAAGTTGCTGAGAGCCAATTTAGGAATACCAGACAATACATTATCGATAGGTAAGTTGTTACCAATGACACCCGTAGACATAACCAAAGTCGAGTTTGTTGGGTTCTCAAGCACAGAGTCGGTCACAAGTACCATATCCTCGGCGTCCTTTAAACCTCTGGCTCCGGTAACAGCATTGGCATTACCACTGTTAATTACTATAGAGTTGATACCACTACCCTTTTTTTCCTTAATAAGCTTGGAAGAGACTTGCACAGGAGCAGCCTTGAATTTGTTGGTGGTGAAAACAGCAGCGGCTGATGCGTCTTTGCCAAAGTCATTCTTCAACAATGCCAAATCCAATGATTTTCCATCCTTTTTCACACCACAATGAATACCTCCTACAGAGAAGCCCTTGGGATATACACCAGTTTTCGGCACAAATCTCGAAGCTTTGTCGGACAACAAACGAATCGAATGTCTGGTTAATCCCTTTACGTACATTTCTACCCCAATCGCTGATTATCTAGTATCACAACCGATAAGAACGACTACTACCTAATGTTACCTCGACGATGTCCAATGAGTTCTTATCAGCGGAGTCATAACCGGCATCGGCTATGCAGGATTTGACACTGTACTAATAGATTGAATATATGTCACGTGAGATATAGTCTTAATATCGTCTATGGATAGATAGTGTAGTATAACATGGATGTGGTGGATGAATTATAGAGGGCTAATGGTAAATGGAGTCATATGCTTGGTACATGAATGTCAACTCAATTTCAATTAACATCCTATAGTGATAGAGTATAGTGATGGAGTATAGTGAACATATAGATGTAGTTATGTTATATGAGTCTAATCAATGTACAGGATGATTGCCACAAAGACGAATATGATTTATTGCAGCCATATGGATATTATCGATAGAGTTTAGATATATAGGAAAAGTAATTTTTTAGCAAAGAGATAGGAGGGCTGTTGGTAGTGAGGTCGTAGTTATTGAGTAAGTGTGATAGTACTTTTCATTTCAAGTACATCTCATAATAAGCCTACGTTATTTGTAACAATAAATTTATATTAATTTAAAATGAATAAAAAGTAATACCAAGCGAAAAGAAATGTAATCTCTATGATACTTAACGCTATGGTACATGATGTGGTTGTTTCTCCTGCTGTGGTGTTCTATGAAGTGACTAAGATAGTCTGAGATTTTGAAGGTACACTTTGCTTCCACAAGTTTGTAGCAAGCAGGACAGGCATAACAGTACCTTGAACCCTCAAAAGTGATTCCCTTGGTTATACTATCGTTACAGACTTGATTATCTGCCACGTCGTAGAAACCAGGGTAGATTGGGTTAGGTATAATGTATCCGTTTGCAAATATTCCATGCTTGTAAGCTAAGTGGTTGCTGTAAGAAGAGTGTTTAAAGTTTACGAAACAAACATCTCGGCAATAAGGACAAAGACCCCATCTAGTTGAATCAAATGGTTGTCCACTTGGGTCCTTAATGCTTCGAAAGTATTGTGGTTCGTAGGGAGATTGCAAGAACAAGGGATTCGCAGTATATACGAACATGGTGCCCTTTTCAACCTCTTTGTAGAAATTCGGTCTTGAATAGTAAAACCGTTTGATCCCACAAAGTTCATATTCCCTATCGCTTAGGTTGATCTTGCAACTCCTTCGTAGCATTTCCAGAAACCACCCTGGTTCGGGCAATCTTCTGGTCTTGTTGAAGACATGCGTATACGTCTTTTCTAATGTCGTAAAGAAGCTCTGGCTGTAGCACTCAATATCTTGAAAAGGTTGATATTTGGGAACATAGACGTATGGTACATCGCCAATGAAACCCTTAGGTTTGGGAAGACGAGATGATCTTTCACTTAAGCGACGCTTCTTTCTAATTCGGCGATGCTTAAAGAGAGTATCGTCGAATGCCCCCTTTTCAAGTATTAAGGTAAGGTCACGGGGAGCACACTTTGTTTGATAGTAAGCGGCACCAGTTGCAACAGCTTCTCTCCAGTCTTGAGTCACAGCAACTCTATCAGTTGGCCCTGAAAAGGCATCAGGATCAACCAGAATGTCACCTGAAACTTCAATGGGTATCCAAGCTTCCTTAGAAACCCGAAGGAGAGAATTACAGTCTGGTTTGGTTCCGTGTTGTGGATAGCCTAACTTCTGGTTAGAGCCAGAGCACTTACAAACGGTACTACCAGATAGTCGAGATGGCATAATTTTAGCCACCTCTATGCAATTAGAATGACGTGGAATGCTGGCATCAACTACTCCACTATTTCGTTGTTGGTTGTATTTGGTAATAGTACCAGCGAAAGGGACAAGAGCTTTTGAGGTTGAAGCATCTTGTGGCAATGACATCAGAGGCGAGGTCGAAGAAGTAACCTGTTTCTCTTTAGTAGAGGTCATACCAGTAGGAAAGCCATGATTTATAGTAATCGGTCTGCCCTGAGGCACATTCCATTGATTGTCTTCATTTTTAGAAGTCGTTGAAGTATCTTTATCTGCTTGCATTGGTAATGTAGTAAAAGAATAGTGGTGGATATCTCAAAATTTAGAATCTCAATAATTTAGAGGTATACCCCTTAAATACTAGTAAAATCCTGCAGAATGGTGTATTAAACTTGGGTGATTCATTCAGATCTGGCAATAATTGGAAAACAAGATCTAGAAAGGAAACTATTGCAAACTAGGATGCTCTTATTTCCTAGTTTTTGGCTGCGAAAAATTACATTGTAGCTCCAAAAGATGGGAAAGTGGAGGGAGCAAGTTCGAATTGTTGCTTTTTAGTGCAGTTAGTACAGGTAAGGACAAATTTATCATTGTACTTCCACGTTCGATTCAGAGTCCTAACCAAGACTTGCTATGAGATCGAATTAATTCAGTTCCGATTATCCAGATTTAAACAGAAGCCACGAAGGTTAGAGTATACCCCCCTCATGCACCCTAAACAGTGGACTTCAAGTTGATTTTCATAAATTTCTTTCTCACCAGAGTAATCCCATGCACTTTAAAAATACCAATTATAATATTTCACTACAAGTTCATTAACAAAAATTCGTTCCATAAGGGTTGTTCCAATCTTGTAAGAGATCCAGATCTAACGGAAGTTGCTAAAATGTCGCTTTATCACTCTAAAGAATCCGACACTAACAGTTGCGACATATTATGGTAGCACTTGTCTTCCTACAGGAACTGCCATCTTCTATTAACTACTACTATTAAAGGTACTCTTTAGTCGTATGGAAACCAGTTATTACTAGGGTTATTTCGTAATAAGTTACTTTCGTTAATATAATTTGCATGGTGCTATATGAATGTATGCAAACAAAGATATTTCTTAAGGAATCTACGAGTTTTCGCAAGCTGCAAAAGCGTCCTGGTAGCTTCGACTGTCTCGTCATTTCCTCTACCATTACATAGAAGTCTGAATGAAGTGCTAAAAATTTCACCTTTCGACCTTGATAAAGAGTTGAAACTCGAGCAGAGGGAAAGAAGAACCCCCAATATCCAAACGAGCATCCTCATTAACAGTTTTTTCCAATCGGTTATTCAGAATGATTTCAACCGTTCTCGGTTTCTACTTGAAAAATTGGCTGGCAAGGTAAAGTCTACAGATCTTACTGCTTCAGTGACCCATCAGAATAACTACTACTCATGTTTGCTATTATTATTGACTAATATTAACTCCAAGCATGAAATACTCATACAGAATGTGAAAACTCTTGCCGAAGGGTTTGAATCGTTCGAGAAATTAACGAAGAACAGAAAGATCTCTGCCCAAATGAGGCAGTTGAGGAAAGATATTAAAACAAAATTGGTTATTAGTGTAATAAACTGCCTTAAAACCAATAAGGATGCGGGTAAAATATACTCAAAATTTATTGCAGAATACACTTTCAAGCTTATGAGTCTATACAAGATAGATCCAAAGCAAATAGGACACGAGATAACCAATACAGAGACCTTTGAGAAGTACCTCGCGATTTGCAAATTGAATGGCTTCAATTTACATACAGAGGCTAAGGCATGGAAAAGCCATAACCATATAGACAGTGTGCAAATGTCAGAAGTCGAGACATCAATAGAGAAATATAAAGATAGTAATGGGTTTATCAATCTCGAAAATCTTTGCAAGTACATAGAAGAAACCAGGTTTGAAGGTGACCCTTCAAACAAGGATAAGAGGAAGATGTTCGAAGTGTTTGATGGTCTTGAAGAGACCGACAAGAGTGCATTTTTGTCAAAATATCTTGATTTCAATAAGTCAAGAGAAATGAACGTGGAATCCAATTGCCTTGATTTGGTAGAGAACTTCGACTCAATTCATACTCAAAACAATTCACATCTTTCTAAAAAGAAAGCATTGATAAGTGTGGGCAAGTTTCGATTGACTCATTCTAAAATTTTATACGAATGGTTTGAGACAAATGTAAATCACATTCAAGCTCTCATTAAAAAGTTGAATAACATTAGTGATCCAGAACTACTCAATGAAGAGGAATCATTGTTATTGAAATACATCACACATTTAAATCTAATTCCAACCAGGGCTTTGGTAACTTTGATAGTGTCTAATCTACTTAGTATGACTATATCTTCGAAAGAAGGTAATATTCGGCTAGTCACCATAGCAAACTCATTATCAAATTCGTTCTCTAGAATCCTTATGAAAGACAAATCGTTCCTTGCCGTTAAGCAGCAATTGTTGGAGATATTCGATCACGATGTTGATGGAGTTAAGTTATTTTCTTCGTTGATTAAGATTTGTCTCCAGAATTGCCAGATAACAATTCCTCCAGAGCATACTGAGGAATTCCACAACTCCCTTAACTTAATGGATATAAATCTTCCAGAAGGATTTCGGCCTGATAAAAAGGGCAACTGCAGAGCATTTCTATATTCATTAACCCCATTTGAAGGAAAGAAAGTAGTAGGAACCATTCAGGCACATCCGTATATGTATCAACAGTTCAAAATTTACGATACTCTTACATTTAATAAGTCCTTGTACTTACCAATGTTGTATCCTCCCAAACCTTGGACTTCCCCAACAAATGGTGGCTACTTGCTCGATTTGAAACCAATAGTAACCACTGTGGACATACATACGTCAATGGCATATCTCAATAAAGCTCATAATACTGGCCAACTAAACTCTACATATGATGGACTTAATTATCTAGGCAGCAATGCATGGGCTATAAACCCAAAGGTGTTTGAAGTGTTTGATGAAGTAATGAAATTTGATGGTGGATTCCTTAAAATACCACCACATCTTGAAACTTTGAAAGTGGAGGATGCTGAGGACTATCATGATCTCAAAACCAGAAGGATTTTGTACAACCTTGTTCATATTATTTCCAGGGCATTCAATGTAAATGGTGACATTTTTTACTTGCCGCATAACGTTGACTTTAGAGGAAGGGCTTATCCGTTAGTTTCTATTCTAACCCACTACCAAGAAGATCTTGTTAGAGGGTTAATGATGTTCTGGCATAGCAAGCCTTTGGGAAAGAATGGCCTTGATTGGCTCAAGTACCATTTGGCAGGAGTATTTGGAAAAGATAAGATGTCTCATGAAGAGAGACTTCAATTTGTAGATGACAATATCGCTTCAATTTTAGATTCCGCCAACGACCCCTTGGGAGGAGAAATGTGGTGGAAACAAGGAGATAAACCATGGCAGACTCTCACGCTCTGCATTGAGATAAATTGCGTCTTGGAACATGTCAAAAATGGAGGTGCCGTCGAAGAGTACCGTTGTAGAATCCCTATTCACCAAGATGGTTCATGCAATGGTTTACAACACTACGCTGCTTTGGGAGCGGATAAGGATGGTGGCCGTGCAGTAAATCTTCTACCATCGGAGAAGAATGGTGTCATCGAACGAGGTGACGTCTATACTAAAGTTCTTGAAATTGTAAAAGAAAAGGTCAAGAAAGATATTAGAGAGAAAAGAACTTCAGAGCTCGCCCCTCTTGCTTTGTCAATTCTAAATCGAAAATTAATCAAGCAAACAGTGATGACAACAGTCTACGGTGTAACCACTTATGGAGGTGCTGCTCAAATATATTTGAGAATCAAGGACCTCATCCAAGATTACGAAATAAAAATCACTAATAAGGAATCTATTGATATGGTTCAATTCCAGAGTCTAAAAAAATACCGGAGACTTCTATCGATGTATTTGGCTAGGGTGGTTCTCGGTTCCATATCTGAATTATTCTCGGGGGCAAAAATCATCCAGGACTGGTTGGTGAACAACTGTTTCCGTTCCATTAATTCGTTTGATATCCAAACAGTGAAGTATGTACAAACGAACGCAAGTAAGGATGGTGAGATTCCTTCGTTCTCGAGTCATTCCTCATACAAACCAATGATGTGGACTGCCCTTTCCGGCTACCCAGTAGTTCAATTATACAAGAACACCAAGCCAGCAGTCATATCAACAGCTATGCAACTGATTTCTTTCAACAGACCTCAAGAGTTAGCTCCAATTAACAAAAAGAAGCAGATGAACGCGATGGCCCCAAATTTTATTCATTCCATAGACTCCATACACATGCTTATGACATGTGTAGCTGCTGAAAGACGAAAAATTCCGTTTGTTTCCGTCCATGATTCCTTCTGGACATATCCTTGCAATGTCGATGAACTATCTCGTCTCTTAAGGGAG
Organism: Scheffersomyces quercinus; assembly: GCA_030556775.1. Taxonomy (NCBI): domain Eukaryota; kingdom Fungi; phylum Ascomycota; class Pichiomycetes; order Serinales; family Debaryomycetaceae; genus Scheffersomyces; species Scheffersomyces quercinus. Next base: position 353,616 of record JAKTUQ010000009.1, on the reverse strand, counting down.
GAATTCATTAGGCTTCACTCGTCACATATCATAGAGAGCCTTCGGGAGGATCTTTTGTATTCCACGTCCAATTCTTACCAATTAGTGTGGGTCAAAACCGAGGAGAATCCTCAATTGGTGAAGGAACTTTCTAAAGTAAGAGGCACTTATGATTTGAGTCACCTTGGAGAAGGCACAAAACAAGATAGGATGCTATACTACGAGTTGGATGCTTTGACTAGTAGCAATATTTCGTCGCCGAATATATCAACAGCTACTTTGATAGAGAGGTATAATCCGACTTTGTACTTCAGGACTAGAAACAGTCCCCACTTAGTAGAGAGATATGACACTTCGTTGAGCTCTGAACCACCGATTAAGTTCGATCGAAAGTCTTTCATTCCAGTCTTAGTTCCAGTATCTGTTCTCGAGTGTCCTCCAACTGGCGAACTTGATTTAAATGAGGTTTTACAGAGCAAGTACTTCTTCTCGTAATCTTTTAAAGGTAAAACTTCCCACTTTGTATATACAGTTGTATATTAGTTATAACTTTTGTAAATAGTCGATTTGTAATAATATCAGAGCGTACATGCTTGCGCTACTTATGCTCAATCATGTTTTAGTTGACCTCTAATTTCTACACTTAAAATGTTAGTTCTTTTCACTGATCATCTTCTCTAACTTGCCAAATATACGATCTCTGTGTATGGCCATTTCGTCGTACTCGTCTCCATCGAAGAAGTGGTTCCGCTTAAAGCTAGAATCACTTCCATCTAACATCTCGTCTCCTTCATAGTAGTTATCCTCGGCTAAATAGGACATGTCTCCATAGTCCTCTATCTGATCGTCATGTAGTGCAAAGTCTCCCCCTTCTTCGTCTTCAGCTATAAATTCTGCCAAAGGATCGACTTCGGCATTTTCTTCTCCATCTACATCGTTTTCATCTTCGTCTTCATCAGCCGAATTCGTCTCACTGAAAGCACCAGCATCTTCATCACTAGGATAGTCATTCTGGTAGAAATCCTCGGCGTTGGAATCTTCGTCATCAGAGAATACTGTTGGCTTGTTGAGTTCATCCTCGTCTGTATCGTAAAAGTTGTCGTCGTCATCATCGAAGAACCGAATGTAACCAATTTGGGATTGTGGATGATTGGCTGAGGTCAATGGCTCTGTAGTCGTCAATTGGTAGACATCGTAGACGTATTCCGATAATTCTTCTTTTTGCTGTGTATCTGTTTCTATGTCAGCATCGGTATTAGGTATACTTTCACCAGTACCATTATCGTTTGATGTTGCCACAACACTGGTCCTTGTCCTTCTCTTGCGTTGGCCAGTACTACCTACATTTGCTGACTCTTGCTGCTTATCGACAGTAAGAAAAGAGTTCAACATATCGGAGAGTTCATTGGGAATCACTACATCTTCCTCAGTTTGACGTGAAGGTATGATGAACTTTCTCTTTCTTGTAGTTCGTTTAGAAGGAGTTGTAGGTGTAGCAGAAGAAGTCTTATCGGGATCAGCTTCTTCGTCCCGCTGGATAGATGCTTCCGATAAAACTGACTGAAGAATTGTTTCGTCGACGTTCGAATTACCGGTCAAGGCATCGGTTCTGGCTAGCTTGAAGATGTAATTGAGGTTTTCAGTTGAGACGTTACGGACCGGAGTTGCTGAGGGCGATGGTGCTTGAGATGAGACTGGTGTTGAAGGTTTGGATCTCTTGACTCCACGGCGGTCTTCTAGGACCAAGGCTTGAAGAGGATCCTGGAACCGCTTTCTTTTAATTCTGAGGATCCGTGGGGGAGGATCGAATGACATGATGATGTGTATTGTAAAGATGTGCTGAAGCCGAAGGAAAACAGGTCAGGCAACAATAGTATAATAAAATTTTGGATTGCTGTAAAGCGTATTGTGACTGTAGACTTGTCGATTGGATAACGATGGATCTAATAAATAATGTAACCGCCAATGCCAATAATACCAACGGAGCAGAATAAACTATCAAATAGCCAAACTGTCACAATTGAAAAGAGCAAACTTATTTAAGAATAAAGATCGGAAGAACAAACGATGGGAAGAACAACGATCACAGATTAATCGATCACAAGATTAAACTAAACGAACAAAAGAACAAAAGTATCAAAAGAACAAAGTATCAAAAGAACAAAGTATCAACTCAATGAGAAAAAACAACTACCAACAAGCAAACATGCAAAGTATCATCAAAGAAAGAACCCTCTAACAAAAGTCCAAAAGATGCGCGAAGAGACGCTCACTAAATAAAGAACAATTGAAAAAGTATGGGGTAAATGAAATGGGTTATGTGAATGTGAATGTGAATGTCGAGTGTCTATAAAGTGCGACTTGCTAGTATGATGTGATAGTATATTGATGTGAGTGATGTTGTATGGCATGTACCAGTAACATTCATGCTAATATGACTATTATCAGTTGTTCTGGTTTAGATAACGAGTCTTCTTCATTAGCATTGAGATGGAGCTGTATGATATGAGATGCGATGAGATTAGATAAGAATTGGTGTGGTTGGTGGTGTTGGTGTTGCTTAGTATAGTGTGTTAAGAATTGACCTTTATCTGATATCACCAACTAATAATCACCGAAGCAAACTTCTAGAAATAGAAATACTGAAGATACTATATACTTCTTTTATTCTATGAATATGTATATCTTATATCTTATATCATGACTGGTATGCATTGTGGTGTTTGTCTATCAACTATCTAGATTACTGTCTATATATCGAAAGTCGAAGTATGCTAATGGCTACTGGTTAATGGTTATGGAATATTAAAACCGTTCAGTTCTATCCTCAATTGTTAATCAGAGTATGGATGTTAAACGAAACATATGGCAATTGAGTTACCTCCGCCATGACATACGATTCCACTCCGAAACTCATCAATATTCCTCGAATAACACCACATGGAAACCATAAATGTACCCTGGCCTTGGCTAGCGTATCGTGGATACCCTTGGAACTGTTATAATTCTCAATCAGTCTATAGCTCTTGTCTACAAGCACAAATGTGCCCCTATGATTGGTACGCAAATTGTCCATTTGCTTGTTGTATATGCACTTCCACACGTCACGACAAACGAACTTCATTATGTCTAAAATATCTACGATCTTTGTTCCATTGGTGTTGTTTTTATAAAGCAATACTTCAGCCAATTTCAACCCAAGATTGTATCCATACATTTCTATTCGTAAAGTCACCTCGTCATTATTAATAAGCGCTGAATCAAGCACATTTACCGTTCCTGGAAGATCATTACGTATAGACGACAATTGCGTATCCACCGCTGTAGCTTCGTCTTTGTCGGCTAGCACACTGGCTGTAGTGGCAGCAGAGTCTTGTAACCTATGTGACACTCGTATGGAAGTAGGCACAAGCTCTTGCAAGAGGAATTCGAGAGCTGATTTGCTGACTAAACTTTGCCTATCAAAAGCCTCGTCCGTCATCTTGTATATGAAAACTATGATAAGTAAACCCGAATTATGGATATTGATACTTACAAGTATTCACTTTCCATTAGTCTTGATCCAAATTAAATCGTGTTTTGAACTGTTTTGATATTCCTGTGGATAGGAAAATTATCATGTGCCTTTTATCACGTTTTTATAATCACACGTTTATCATGCTTATATCACTGACTTACTTCTCCCAAATTATCACAAGACTGGACTGAAATGAACGCTGGCAACTAAGAACTTCTCAGACTGACTACCTCCTGCCCCACACGACTTAATGGGTTACACACGACTTGAACTCTGACTCACGGTGCGCGCACGACCCGTGCTAACCATTCGCTACCTTTCACGGCAGACACACGCTCCACCAGCACACAAGATGATTGGTTGAGCGGGGTTGTTCGTGAATGTGTGTCCTGCATATTCCTGCCAGCCCGACAAATTTTCACTCTGATACAGTGGCGATTTCTAGGAAAGTTTGCACATTTTTGCTAGGGGAGGGCTGTCTGAAAAAATCAGGAAAACGAGCAGGAAAGCACGAAAAAAACGGGTCAAACGAAATTTCCGGATTTTTTGATTTTTGCGAGGAAGGAGAGGTCTATGAAATGGCTGCGATTTTGAAAAATGGAGAGACGAGTGAGGGAGTTTAGAGAAGAGAGTTGAAAGGCCATAGGAAGTGTAATTCTATGGCTGTCTATGTGATGATGGAGTCATATATGGTGTATGATTAGAGTTACAACGAGGTTTTGGACTATTTAGAGTGTTAATTATAGAAAAAAGGTTAGTTTCGATGGCAATTTGGCAATATGTTGTTGTGGAGTAGTGGAGGGTTATTGAATAAAAAGATTCGCTAATGGTGGGGGGAGGTCTCGGTATATGTTTGTATTTTAGCGGCGAGACGAGGACTGCGTAGTAAAAGCGCTAATTCTGTAGCGACAGCTCTCGCTAGCGAGACAAAGACTGTAACTGTTAGTGACCGTGTGCACTAAGAGGGTACACAAGGAGAGTGCAGTACTGTGATGTAGAATTGTGTATGATAGAGTAACATGGAGCACGAGAACTGAGTAAAGCTATGTAGAGAGTGGAGGAATGGGAGCAGATGAATGAGCAGTTGGGACGACAATAACGTAGGATGATGAAGAAGATAACGGAGACCTGAACCACACTATGAAAATTATGGAAAACCCTTGGCGAGAGAACGAGAATACACATTAATAGAGAGAGAGAGATATCTACAGCGAATCTCGAATTACTGGCTCATGAATAGCATAACTTCATTTCTCCTCGTAGCCATAACATAGAACGGGACCCTTTTATATAATCCCAATTATACTCTTCGTGTCTATTTTAACTCTATTTAATTAGCATTTTGCATATCAAAAAACCTTACCTGGCAGCCTTTTGGAACCACGTTAAACTATGCTCGCTGAACAGTGAACAGACGGAAAAAAACTCTCACCAGAAGGAGTGTTGTTATGTTGTATGATGTTACATTTCTTGTGTAGTTCTTGTCTTGCCAGTAAAAGTCTCACTACTGCATTTCCACAATGGCTTTACGGAATTACTATCATATTGGTACCATATATATCTATTTGGTATCTCTATATTTACCATGTATTCTCCGTATCATATATTCATATATTCAACTATTCATATATTCATATATCATATATTATCTGCATTGTCCGAAAGTCACTCTACTATTTGTCAATAAGAATTCCTCTGCTATACATCTCCTCCTCCTCCTCCTCCTCCTCCTCCTCCTTCAATCTCTACACATGTCACCCACATACTTTACCTTCCTGTTTCTACTCACATTCGCTCCCACTACTCGCCTTCCCGCCTCACCCATTTTCTCCCTAGATCCTCCTCCCTCCTCTCTCTACATCCTCATTTTTCGCACTTTTTCACACACTCTCTCTCCCTACACTCTCTCCCTACACCCTCACTTCACTCTCCCTGCCTCTCCCTAAACCCTCCCTCCCCCCAGTGTGCACACACCAAACGGTTTTTCTTTCCTGCAAACACAAGTCCAAAAAATATAAACTATCATCACCATCTTTATACCAACACCATCAACAACACTCTCCACAACCTCACCAACGCGATCCAACCAGCATCCCATCTCCGCGGCGAGCTTCAAAGAACATCCCCTCTCCGCCGCCGTCGTTGTCCCGTGCTTTCAACACGCTCGCACCACATTAAGCGCCCATTATCTACGTTCCTTGTCCGTGTTCGTGTTGTGTTGTAAATTGTGTGTGCCCGTTTTCCTTGGCCACCAGCCCTCGACCGTCGAACAAAGAAGGCGTAATACTAGCCCCAGCGCCCCAGAAAGCCATAACAATCGCACGAGTAGCCAACCTTATCAAGTTGCTCCTCAATAGCACAATCCGAGTGTTAGCAGTACAAACGAAAACCAGAACCGTTGTGCCGCCCGTGAAATATCTCATAACTTCCAGAATCATCACTGTTCCTTCGAATTGGTTGATTCCACAGTAAGACTCATCACATCACTTCTTCTCAACCGTCCACGATATCCATCTTTCGGACTAGTTATTGAAAAACCGAGTGTTCAGCTCCAAGCTCTAAGCTTCCCGCCATTTGCATCATCATCAGCATTACAATCTTCGGACTGTAGTCGTCTCTTCAAACCAAGAGATACATTAGCATCATCATCGATCACTCGATCACTCGACCAGTTCAATCTCCCAGTTCACACTGCGCTAGATCAGCCATTAATTGAAAGGCGTCTTGGTTCTAATTGTTTGTAGCAGTTGATTTAAAACTGTCAAACTATTGATACTACTTCAATCTGTACTCATCAAGCGACAATCTCCTTCAAGTGATTGTTGGAAACGATATCGTTATCCTGAGCTTTTCCAGTACAATATATCTTCAGGTTATCTTATCCAGATTACCCCATATTCACATCATCATAGTATCGCCCCCGCCTTACTATCATTACCGTACATTCCACATCATCTTTTAAGATAACTCATCTCGATTCTATTCACTCATCAACCATTTTCAGCATGACATCCGAAGCCAATATCGCTCAATACCATAGCATGCCACCAAGCGGCTCCCTTCTTCCAGGAAATCCTGTGAATCCCCAACAAGCTCAACAAAGTCATCAGAACCAGCAGCAGAATCCCCAGCTTAACCAGATAAATCAACAGAATCAGCAGATTAACCAACAGAATCAAAACGCTCCTCCACCACTTTTGCCTATTTCAAGCTCATTCTCGGGCCCTGCATCAAATTCTCCACCTACCAACCTTCTAGTACTTTCGAACATCCCTGCCGACCTCAGTAAGCGCGAAGCATGGTTAATGTTTGCATTAGTCATTGATGAAGTGCTTTCAATTGAAATTAAAGATTACAAAGTCTATATCTACTTCAAAAGTGTGAATACCTGCTTAACCACTGGTAAGCTCATAGATGGCAAGTATATCTTTGGAAATGATTACGCTCCAATTAAAGTTGACTATGATGCCAATTCAGTCTTGAACTCACCCCAAAATCTTCATAGCACGGGCTCAGCTTTTGCCGGCTTGAGATTGTCGTCGCTGAACATCTCCCCACCAAACTTGAACCATCCTCAGCTCCATCATCAAGCATCGAACCCACAGCTTGCTGTAAATGGCATAAGCGGACCTCCACTGCAACAGACTCAACCAAACAGTGCCGGAAATCAAATTCCATCTAATAATGCAAGTCAACTTTCCATTTCTGGACCAACCAATGCATTGGGTGGAAATCCCGCTAATCAGCTTCCAAGTGGGTTTGATGCTTTCCTGAAGCGTCAACTGATTGGAAACCAACGTTCTCGGTTTGTGTTCTCAGATCCCTTCTCTACTGTACCTGGTGGTACTACCAACACGCCTCAAGGACCTACCTCTGGTCCTCCAGGTGCTACTGGCCCTGTACAAGGCCCACCAACATCAAGTGGAGCAAGTATAGACTTCTCAGACTTGAGTGGTAAGTCCATTCTTCTCATGGAGTCTCACAATGACGCAAGAGAGTATGAAAACTTGGTCAGAGATCCTTGGGGTTCTAATTCATCAGCTTCTGCGGCAGCCTCCTCTAATCCCGGATTGCCGTTGACTTCTGCTCCCCAAACACCGGGTGTAAATACTCCATTTGACTGGAGTTCTACCTCCGGTAGTGCTCCTAATGCCACTAATGCATCTGCTCCATCTAATTCTAACGGCTCGGCATCCACAGGTTCAGGCGGTCAAGCTCCAGGTAGCGACCGCAGAAGGACCTCATCGGCATTTTTTACTAGTAACCCTGCACCATTGCATCCATTGACGACACAGGGTCAGCAACCACAACAACCTCCTAATTTAATTGGATCGCGACAACCAGTATCGACTCAATCAACGGCTGCGATTTTGGCTGCATCAAGTGCAGCTTCATCAGCTCCTCAGGGTCCAACAGCAGCTGGTTTGCAACAACAGCAGCAGCAACAATCTCAAGCTCCATTATCTGGCTCATCTGTCTCATCTAATGTGCTGAAGGTTTCTACTCCACAGACACAACAACCTCAACCTCAGCAAACTGTTCAGCAGCTGTCCCAAGGTGTTCAACCTTCATCGCAGCAACCGCAACCACAAGCTACCACTCCAAGACAGACCTCTGTCGGAGGAAGCTCCAAGGATGTTCCTGACTTATCATTGTTGGCTAGAGTACCTCCTCCAGCTAATCCAGCAGACCAAAACCCTCCATGTAACACATTGTATGTTGGAAACTTACCTCCGGATGCAACTGAAGCCGAGCTTCGTGCCTTGTTTTCTCCACAAAAAGGTTTCCGTCGTTTGTCTTTCCGTACCAAGAACCAGTCTTCTGGCGGCGGACCAAATACAGCTGCTAGTAGTCACAATCATGGACCTATGTGTTTCGTGGAGTTTGAGGATGTGGCACATGCAACCAGAGCTTTGGCTGAATTATATGGTAGAGCCTTGCCAAGACCTAATGGTGGTAATGGAAAGGGAGGCATCAGATTGTCCTTCTCCAAGAATCCTTTGGGAGTCAGGGGTCCAGGCAATCCAAGAAGAACTTCCACTAACCAGATTGGCGGAGCTACTACTGGAGCACCAACCACACAAGTGCCCAGTGGCAACGGAAATGCCGTAGGCAACTACGGTTACCTGAACTATCATCAAAAATAGAGCTGTGCCAGGAGTATCATACTTATAGTTCTTGTTGCTTATTAGTGTTATTATTATAATTGTTGTTGCTGTTAATGTCTTCTTTTTCTTCCACCTTTTCATTGAGAGCACCGGCCCTGTTTTACTCATCTTTTACCACTGCCATTCTACCATCTCATTCTCATTCATTTTTTGTTCCACCGCCTCTCTAATACTTCTATTTTACCTCTTCCTTTTTTTTCAGGTTCTTTGTTGTCATCATTATTATCTGATTCACTTAAGACGGTTCGGTGCCGTTGGACTTTACCCAGCGCTAGCTACGTTTTACTTTGATTTATTAGTTGATGTTTGTGAAGCAGACAAAGCTAAAATTTCTACTCCCCGATTGTATTATTGCTATTCTTTCCATATATAACTTATATCTTTGTATCATTGGTTATCTCTTGTATTGTGCTGATGTTAATGCATGTTCCCCATTATGTGGTGTACCATTTGAATAGATTCTGGTGTAGTTCTCTGTAGCTAGCATTGTAGCGATTTTCAACCTAGTCAACTCGAACTACATTGAAAACTCCGCAAACACCCATATTGCGATTTGTAACCTGAAAAGATCTTCCAACATACGATTTGCTATCCATTGTCAATCTCCTAAGCCATTATCTTCCATTATCTTAACTACTTTAACTACTCATTGTCCCACTATCAGACATGTCTAATGTCTATTATCTTTGTCGCAAAAGCACAACTCTTCGCATTTACGACACACTCGCTTATGCAAACCAACATTTCTTTATCGCTAAGAAAATCACACAGTTAAGAAGTGATAGGTAACGTATGGGTAGTCTTCTTACAGTTAGAGTTGGTACTGAGTAGAAGGGTAGATTGAAGATTACAAGTATTCTAAACGGTGAAATATTGAATATTGGGAATTTTAATTCGTTTCGTTCAGATAAAAACTGACTTTCTGTAGAGATACCATTGAAGGCCATGGCTGCAAATTCGAACAACAAGATGAAAGCTACGACTACGGTTAGTTACCCAGGAAATAGTGGTAGTAACCGCAGTTCAATTAGCTCAATCGGATCAAATAGTAATCTCTCTGCTTCTGGGAGTGGATCTACTCAGAAGAAACTGGGACTGAAAGTGATTACTCCCTCGAATAAGAGTACTATTGTGACTGGTAACAGTTACGAAGGTCAAGCTATATCGATAGCAACTTCTGCTACAACAACTAAGAGGTATAATGCAAAGAAACTGAAAGGTTCACAGCAGTTAGAAACTGGTAAGGTGGCTCTTGATGATAGAGAAGAGATATCATATGGCGCTGATATAATTGAAGATTGGGATGGCTTCTACGAGGAAGTCATATTGAAGATCTATGAGTCGTCATTGGAACAAGAGATGAATTATTTGGCAAGCTTTAACTTTAGTTAGCTCCTAGAATATCATAATAAGGTATTGGCTAATCATGTGTATGTCGCTAACGAAATGAATGTACGAATCGCTTTACTTATATTAGTCCCACTACGGCAACGAGAGTAACTTTCCTTTATCTGTGAATAACATGTATGGATCTCCATCCAAATTGCTACTTATCATATGGCACAATGCAATAGGCACTGATAAATTGTATATCAGAATATTAGTAAATCAGAATTGCAATGATCCCCGAAAAATGGTTTAATATGAAACAACTATTTTAAAGACAACTATATCAAGAAAAAGTGGCCTATATCGATCGTAGCGACGACGATTTAATGAACCGAACCCAAAGAATAAAAACAAGAACTAAAAGTGTAAGATAATGCAAGCAAGCCCGAAAGCGAATTGAAAGGATCGAATTGCGTATGTGTAGTTGTACCATCGAACCGGTTTAAAGAAAGCTCTAACTTGATTTCTACTTGATCAAAGCAACAAGGTCCTTCGGATTGGCATATACTTGGCTCATCCACTCCGAGTTCAATACGTCATTGGGAGACTTCCTCTTCTCAGGAGTTGGGTGTAACATTCCTAGAATGAGTTCACGAGAATCATAATGCAAACCCTTGAATAAAGACAAAGCAGGATTGTTGCTAAACGTGCTTGAACTCTTGTTTAAGTCATTTATGACTCTTGATACACTTGAGGCATCTTGTGGATAATTCTTAACGTACTTCGAAAATGACATATTCTTCACATCATGCAAGTCAGCGTTATTCCATGGAGATTTCATCAAATAGATATTCAAGTATATGATTCCCAACGACCAATAGTCCACATATCTCATATTCTCCACTTTCTTAAGGAATTCTGAGAAATCAAAGCCATCTTCGCCGTGAACTTTATGTTCCAATTCGAATAATTCAGGTGCCTTGAAGCTGTTTGTTCCACAGTAGATTTCTACTGGATTTTCCTTTAAGTAGTCGACATAATGATCATCGTTAAGGTTCAAAGCATAGCCAAAATCAGCGATTTTGATTATTCCATCGGCATCAATTAAACAATTCTCCGTCTTTAAATCACGATGGATAATGTTCTTAGAATGCAAGTAATTTACTCCTTTAAGAATTTGTTTAAATACTGAATCCTTTAAACTTGCTGACGTTTCGATCTTGAACCTTCTGAAGTTACTCATCAAGTCCAACAAGTCACCTTTGGCGTAGAATGGGTAGATGAGTGAAAAGTCGTAAGTTTCTGGGTTATAGCACACATCTAGGATCTGAATGACATTCTTATGGTTACACAACTTAATGGTATTATACTCCATTAACACCGATTTGAGGTAATGTTCTTCGGTCTGGTCTCTTTTCTTGATCCGCTTGATCACTAATGTCGGCTTCCTTGTCTTGTCAGTGCCTTTACGTACGATACCATTAGCGCCTTCGTATATGGGGTCCTTAGACGTACGGAAGTAGTCCTTGCCGAGTTGAGGGTACGATTCAGTTGGTGTTTCTGCTGTGTATATTTTTGCCGGTTCAGGGATCTGGTGTGATTTTGGGGTGGGAGTAGTTGGCGATGACATGGAATTGTGGAAGCCATCGGAGAGCCGATCGTTGGTAGGAGACAACGACGATGATTTGAGCATTGCAAGAGCTTTTTGGTGAAAGGATACTGATAGATAAAATCAGCAAATACTAGATCAGATCTAAGCAGAGGGGTTCAAGAATGAGTCGGTTTCCATGCTCTTAGTTCGCCTGTAATTTTTTCAAATGAAGACGGATGGTACAGTGGATGGATACGACAACAATAAAGCTGGGCTTGTTCAGAAGCTCGGTTTCAAGAGAATCCCGCTAGTACAATAGGACAGACGATCCAGTTGAACTAAGGAAGAAAGCAATAAAACAATGCCAAAGAAATCAAAAAGGATAAGGAGATAAAGAAATACTCCAATTTAATATATTAAGATCTCCAAATTCGATGTTCCGAGTAACGACCACCCTAGTTCCCCAATTCGTAAAATGCACACCGGGAATCAAAATCGTTACAGCAAACAGGCTAGATAATAATAGTAACAGTGCCAACAACTACTAAGCCTAGAAACACTGGTGATATAGCTAAGGAGAGGGCATCGTAGATAAGAACGGTACTACGCAAAAGGAGGAGAGACCGGCGGATGATGCGCGGGGGTAACTGTAGGCATGGATGCGTAAGCGATGGACCACTAGCTACCATACGTCATCGGACCCCACTTTTCCAAGAGTTTTTGGTGGTTCTTTTGAGTGAACGGTGGGGACTGGGCACGGAAAGAGCTTGGGCTTGGAAGCTCGAACAGAAACGGGCAGAAACCTGTAGAAAGTGTAGAAATGGTAAGCAGAGTTAGGGGTATAGAGTTGGGGATTATGTGGTGTGAATAGCGGCGATTGCGGGTTCCAAAATAGCATTTCAATTAGAGGAGTGGAGTCACCAGATTTAGTGACAAGACAGCCTGTGGAATTTGATCTAAATATAGCCATTGACGATTTCCGCCTAGTTTCATTTTCTGTGGGCTGAAAGCAGTGAAGGTGGATGAGAGAAGTAAAGAGATTAAGGAATGTGGTGTTTAGAGCTAAGAACTAAGAACTATGAAAGCAACCATTTGAAAAATATGCCTTATTTGCTAAAGGGGAACTTTGTTGCTGAGACCACCATATCGAGCCATGGGTATATTGAACATCCATACATATTCTATAATTTGTGCGTACGGCTGGAAATGGAATATATACGTAGATATATACGTACCCTGGTAATTCAGCCGTAACGCTTCTTTGAATTTGAAAGTTTAGAGCTAGAATTGTCTGGCCAGACCAGAGTTCGGGTCACTTCATCCGTAAACGATATACAATAATAAGCGATAAATGAATACGGTTACTGTTCTTCTTTCTTCTGCAGAAATGCAACAAATTCCATGGCCCAAACCATGCATAAGTAACTCCGTCATATTTGCTACATCTCTCTCTCGGAATTTCGGAGTCACACCGTGGAGCCCACAATTATCAGATCAAAACCATCAGTCATTTCTTATCATGAGTCCCTCCATAATGAATATAATGAATGATTGCAAAAAAAATATCCTCACTTGGGCCATCGCAAGAACTTCGGTGCATATTTCTATTACCATCTAATTCCATGAGATATACATAATTGACACCAACTATTCACACAATTGACACCAACTTTTAACATAATTATCACAATTTTCACAATTATCACAGTTATCACAGTTATCACCCCCACCATCTATTTTACACACAAACTCCATCTCTTGTCTATATACATCCCCTACCCCCTGCTGTCATACCTCCCATCTCCATCCTCCTTGCTCTCATCTCTACCGCACCGGCTCGGTCATTTTGTTGCGTGAGGATTTATCTACAGTCACTCCATTTGCATCCATTGATGGAACACTCACCGGGGTAAGTGCAAGACACCTTGGCACCGGATTGACGGTGGAGGCTTGTAGCAATCGCATTGGGAGCCATTGTCTCGATTAAGACACACAGGTCACGGCGGGAAAACATGCCACTGGTGTCAAATGAAAACTGCTCTTGCCCTGCTTGTCTCGGAAGGAAGCTGCACGGTTTGTGGCTTTGTCTTGTCGTAGGCTTAACCTTTGGCCGTGACCGTTCTTCTTGAAATAGTCATTTCCCTACTATTTTAAGGTTGCTAAATTCTGTTCCAAAAGGGATCCCTTTCGAGGATAAAGCCTTTCCTGGACAATTGGGTCTGGTGGGTATAAATAGAGTTGCGTTTTCGGGGTGGTGGGAGTAGCTAGTAAAAATGACCATTCTTTTCTTCATCACCACCTGAAAAATGTTCAGACGCTTATTCACAATCGTCCCTCTCTTCTTCTTACTCGGCTCCATAGTGTTGCTAGTGTTCAGCAACATCGTAGGAGCCTCTGAAAAATCAGTACTAAAGAAATTCTACTGGCTACAAGTCGATGCCTCTGGCTTAACCAATGTTCCGTTCTCAACAATCCGTTGGACCTCCTACAGACTATGTGGGGTCGATGGTAATAAGAACGCCAATTGCCAGGGTGCCAAGCCAGCTTTCCCATTCTCTCCAAGAGATAACTTCGGCAGTGACAGTGGCATTCCAAGCGGGTTCGTTGACAATAGAGATGTCTACTACTACTTGACAAGAATTTCCTACGCCTTCCTTTTAATCGGGTTGTTCTTTGCTGTGATTTCATTGCTCTCGTTGTTCATCTCCATCTGCTTACCAAGGATTGTCGCAGCCATTGGCTCGATTTTGACCTTCCTTTCGTTGCTCTTCACAATCACCGCTGCGGCCTGTCTTACTGCAGCCCATGTCAAGGGAAGAAACGAGTTCAATAACAGCGGCCACTCAGCCAAGCTCGGAGCAGTAGCTTTCGGTGTGTTATGGGCCGCAGTAGCATGCCTACTTATCTCTTTCATCACCAGCATAATTGCCAGTGCTGCATCAAGGCGCAATACATCGAACGAGTATTACAGCAAAGAGGCTGCTGGAGGCGGTGCTGTAGCTGCCCAACATGACTCTCATAATTACGAGGAACCTACCCTCTACGAAGACCCGCAAGCTACTCAGCCAGCCACAGATACCTCCAAGTTCCGTTTCTTCAGAGTCCGTCCAAACAAGGAGCCTGTGGAGTCTGTGGAGTGAACTGAATAACTCAATGCCTAGTAACCAACCCCGAGGTTCGCTGGTATATAACATGGTCTGTACAGACTAAAGTTAAAATTAGATACCCTAGCAAACTACATAATTCCCTAATAAATTAGCAATGTTACCATCCGTGCATTCCATATGTCTGTTTCACGTTGTACCAGCCGTAAGTACTAAGCCGTATATAATTCACAATAAGTAGTTGTATCGTTCCATGTCGGTCTAAGCAATTAATTCATCGAGGTTTTGAGCCATTGATGGCTAATGCACTGTAGGGTTGCTCTATGATGTCAAAAACGGCTAATAATATAGTTTGACGTATTCAATATTCCCAATTGGTGCCAAAGTGCAACAGGAAACATGTGGCATATGTTGTGAAGAGCTTTAAGAGTTGGTATTACAATTAGTATTCAATTAGCTACAATATATGGCATTATCTATGGGTGAAAAATTTAGAGAGTGGGATGTTCGGATAGTATAACAAGTAGTCTGTGAAATGTGAAGATACCACAGTTATGAGATTAAAGATCTAACTTGAAATTTCACGAAAATAACGTAAATCACTTCCGATCACATCCGGCTTCATATCTGCTTCCAATAGGATTTATTATACTGTATGGTTATAGTATCATCATTGTAAGTACTATCATAGGCAAATACACACTATTAAGTACATCAGAACCGCACTAGTTTATGATTTTGTATGGACTCCACTTTGGGTAATAAATCTGGGGTAAGAGAAATGTATGATATCTGAGAGATGGACTGAAGTAAAGACTGTTAATATGTGGTTTTCTCCGGAATGTCGATGACGAAATGGAGAAATGTTAATGTATAGTTGTCATGAAATGGGATTTAGGTGGAAATGAACAATGTGAAGTTTTTGGGTTTAGATTTACGAAGAGTGAATTTATGGGAGTACTTGGCTATGATCTTCCCCGCTAGTAATAGTATATGGATTTGGATCTAATCCAAGAAACAATCATGTTTAGTAACTTCTTTCTTTTTAACTACCACTTGTTGTAATTGAATAATGTCATGGTAAATATCATAATCTCTGATCGATATTAAGTAGTCCTCTAACAAGTTTATCTCTTTTGTGTAATGTTTCATAAATTGGGTGCAAAATTGCAAAATGAATCTCTTCATCTGTCTCACACATTACCCTACAGTTATGTATAACTCCTCTTCATTATTTAGTATATTATACCAATGGCGATTTAGTCATCTTGCTATATAAAGCTATAAACGACAGTAGAACTAATTTACTTCTTGGATCCGTATCTAGAAACAGTCTTACCATCTGGAACAGTGAACAAAACAGCTGGCTTACCCTCAGAGTATGGGACGTCAACTCTGTAGTAACCCTTTCTTTCGAATTGGATAATGTCACCTTCCTTCAAGTCACGGATGTTCAAATCAGCAATAGCCTTCGATCTGAACTCGGTCTCTGGAGTAAGGAAGTCTTCGAAGTTGTCCTCCTCTTCCAACTTGTCCTTGGTAATCAAGTGGTCGAAATCAACCAACTCAACCTCAGCCTTGTCCTTGGTGTCAGCTAACCAAGTGATCTTCTTGGTAGTCTTACGGAAGTCACCTTCCAAATGTAAGTTAGCCTCTATGGACTTAACAACATCGCCTTCCTTGACGACCTTGGAGATGATGACGTTACCCCAGTCCATGAAGGTGATTTCTTCACCCTCAACGAGGTTAGCATCCTCTTGGTCAATCAAAAGATCGCTAGCGTAAATGACGTTCTTGACACCAACTTCTGGGTTCTTCTTGTGCTTAGGCTTCTCCTCCTTGTATGGCTCAGCTGGACCATTCAAGAGCTTGACTGGGACAACGTTGTCAGCCAAAACAGCAACAAATCTTGGAGCAATAGGGTCAATGACCTTCTTGTTCAAAGCCCAGATAAGAGACCAGTCCAAGTTAATAATGTTCTTTGATGGACCTTGGGCAATAATAAAGTTTCTCAAACCTTCAACGGTCATACCTCTTCTGCTGACACCTCTAATAGTTGGGAAACGAGGGTCATCCCAGTTTGGAACAAGCTTCTTGTCAACAAACCATTGCAACTTTCTCTTGGACAACAAGGTTCTGACGAAGTTGACTCTACCGAAATCCCAGATTTCAACTGGACGAAGACCCAATTGCTTCTGGATCCACTGGTATTGTGGGTTACGGTCTCTGTACTCGTTGGTTCTGAGGGAGTGGGTAATTCCCTCCTCGGCATCGACGACTGGAACACAGAAGTCATAGGTTGGGTAAATCTTCCACTTGGTACCAGTTCTGTGGTGAGGAGTGAGGTTACATCTGTAGATAACAGGGTCTCTCATGGCCTTGTTCAAGGCAGTGTGATCGATCTTGGCTCTCAAACAGTTCTTAAGACCCTCCTCGGTACCATTCTTCATCTCCTCAGTGAAGATCTTCAAGTTCTCTTCGACGGTTCTCTCTCTTCTGGCAGAGGCATCACCGACCATTCTTTCTTCTCTCATCTTCTCTTGTGGAGTATCGTCACAGTAAGCATCACCGTTCTTGATCATCTTGACTGCCAAGTCGTACATCAAGTCGAAGTAGTCGGAAGAGTAAGTGACCTTGTCACCCTTGACTCCCAAAAGCTTCAAGTCTTCGATAATAGAATCTTGGAACTCAACCTTTTCCTTGGTTGGGTTGGTGTCATCGAATCTGATGATCAACTTACCCTTGTAATTGTGGGCAAAGTACTCGTTCAAGATGGCGGCTTTGGCATGTCCAATGTGCAAGTATCCAGAAGGCTCAGGTGGGAATCTGGTAACAACCTTTCCTTGTTCAGCACCAGGAAGATCGATTTCGAAGTTGGCCTTGTGGGTTTCCTTCTTGCCACCAGTCTTGGCAGACTTGGAAGCCTTTCTCAATTCGTTAAGGCCCTTGGTCATGAACTCAATGGCGCTTTCGAATCTCTTGTCGTCAGCCAACAAAGAGTACCATCTAGAAACGTTGGTGTAGACACCGTTCTTGAGAATGGATCCCATCAAAGCATTAGCTCTGAGAACACCCCAAACGGCAATATCAGCAGTAGTGTAGTTGTAACCAAGAACGAACGATCTGAAGTTCAAGTGGGCGTCCAACTTCTCCAAATCAGTAGCCAATTCCTTGAAGTTCTTAACATACAACTTGTCCAAAGCAAACTTGGTCCATTCGTCGGACTTGGCTTGTTCTGGAACGGCACCTGGGAACTTCTCAGCAAAATAAGCCAAGATCTCGGCTTGTTCGGTCAAAGTCTTCCCTTCTGGAGTGGTGAGCTTGACTCCAGCATTGGACTCGGCATCAACTGTCTTATCATCGACAAATTCAATGAGGATAGAAGACTCAACATCCGAAGAGTTGACGAAATTAGCAGCAATAAGAGCAGGGTAGGCCACGAATTGTGCCTTTCCTGCAATAGATAAGCTTAACGACATGGTGTTTTACGCCTTGTTGGTGAAGAAACTAAGAAGACTTCTACACCAAAGTCACTAAAATCATAGTGAAAAATCGGGTTTTGGCGCCTAAAACTTTTCAGGGTGGTGTGTGCAGGATTATAGATCACGTGAATTTGTTGAATAGGAGGAAAGATGGGAGTCTAATGGTAGCAATTGGGGTCTGATTTGACAGGAAAAGGGGGTTGGTGGTTTGATGGCAAATGTTATATATGGCTAAAACAAATTTCAGCTCCATTGGGGCAAATCTGGTGTCAATTGAAGACCGTGTAAAAGTGGTGATATAAGAGTACGGCATATAAGCAATTACTGGAACCCTTTAGAGATTGAAGGTTTGGGCATTCAAATGGGGTGGAAAGGATAGGTATAATGTGGGTGGTGGTGGAGAGTTTATGGGTATTACGAGGAGGATGTTTCCTCCTTTCTACGTGGAAATAGCTTCTTCTAGACTCAATTCTTCACATCATACACTTTAACATGTGTACCATATTGATTACGTACGCAAATCCAATCCCATGGTTCAATAGAGACCCACAGTTAAGTGAATACCTCCACGTAAATGGGCTTTTCATTGTCAATTGCAGAGCAATCATTACGCACAGCAACACACTCCCAACCAACGACTGTTCCCCATCTACTTCCCTCACCCACTCTCCATACTCCCCCACTATTCATGGTTAACTATCATTACCACCACCTGCACACAACACACCACCTTACTCTCTTCTCCCTCACGTGACTATCTACGTTTCTAGCGCTTAATCCAAAATCGTTTAATGAGCTTATAGCAATAATGAATGGATGTGTTTCTTTGTCTAGTTCGGTAGTAAGTTGAGGTTGAAACCAGGGAAAGCCCGCAGAAAACCGTCAGAAAGCGCATTATGAGCCGGAGGTCGTCATCGCCCGTTCTCCCGCCGCAACTGCAGCGTCCCACTGCCAAACGGTCGCCCTCTATTCTTGTCACGGACTCTAGAACTCATACCATTAAGGGCACGAGAGCGCCGTTTGCAGGCCACAATTATAAGAAACAGCAACAGCAACAGCAGCAGAAAGAGCAGGAGCAGCTCCAGCATCTCCAAAATCAGCATCATCTGAACCTGAACCACCATGGACTGGGTCTGCAGTCACTGTCGTCTCACCAATTGCCCTTTCAACAGCAGTACCACCAAAGCGCATTACAGAAAAGACTCGCTTTCAGGAACAAATACACCGATATATCGGTTGATAAACTTCTCAGCAACTCCAGCGATATACCCTCCGGACTTAGTCGACTTCCACCATTAATTCTGAGCACGAATCGTAGTTCTTCACCATACGGAAATTCGCAAAGAAGTCCGTCCCCGCCCTCTTCGTTGAGTAATATCGGTAACAACGGAGGAAGAAGGAATATGCGAAGCATCCCAAAGCTCTCGCAGTCTCTTCCATCCAGAACCTCGAAAACGTCCCAGAAATTGGTCTTGATTCCAGAACAGCAGCGGTATCATACGAACTCTCCTCCTCAGCTCCAATCGCTGATTGGAAGCTCATCACAGACTGGAGCTGTAGGCGCCGATCTCCAAGCACAGATCCAGAGATCAAGAGCCGAGCTTATGCCCAAAGAGACGAGAGCCCATGAATTCAGCAGAATGACAGCTTATTTCATATGTGAACAATTCAATCTTGAAGCCGTTTCGAAGTTCCTCAAGGGAAACCATGAAGTGAAGCCCAGAATGTACGACGAAGCTTTGTATGTTCCCTATGCATTGCCATTACTTCCAGGAACCGATGGGTTTAGAGTAAAATCAAATAACTCAGCCAAATTATTACCCAATAAGAGATATATGGAGAAAATGATCAATAAGAGTGAACAGACAGATCATCTCTATGAGTATTATTCAGGAGTTGAGACTCCTGAAGACGCCAATAACTATTCCATGGACCCAGAATTAGAGAATTTTGAATACAGCACACCATTCGATCCATCCGAACCACAGTTTTTTGCTCCCCCATTGGAGCAAAATCGAGTTAGTGAAGATGGACAGAACAGCGTGGGTAGCAATGACTCCAGCGCCTCTCAGGATTCTCCAGAGGCGAAGAACAAGGACGAAAACGGAAAACACGTCGTAGGAAAGATGGAAGCCAAAGAATTATCACCACCATTGGATCCAAAGCGCTCCACTCATTCATTACATAACCAGGCAGAAGTATCGAAGCACCACGCTGAAATGTTTGTACTTGCTTACGGAATTGTGGTCTTCTGGAACTTCTCCGAGATCCATGAAAAGAACATTTTGGCAGATTTGGCATTTGCAGACGAGCCAGTGCCATTGCTTATACATCCTATAGACGAGCAGGATATAGAAACCGAAGAGTTTCACTTTGAGTACGACAGTCAGATTCATAGACCAAGAATCTTTAATGATATGATCACGTTACGTTCTGGTGATCACTTGATTAAACTTACTATGTCTCATGCCATTGCACAGCTGACGAAGTTGTGTCTTTTTGAAAGTAGAATGGTCAATATCTTGAATCTGATTTCCAAAATGCCCAAAAAATTAGCACTCACAGGAACGCTAGGCATGAAACGAACTCAACTATTGAAGAAATCCGGTAAATTATTTAAACTAAGGGTTGATGTGAACCTTTCAAGTTCCATTTTAGATACGCCTGACTTTTTCTGGTCGTTTGAGCCTGCCTTACACCCATTGTACAACGCTGTCAGAGAGTACTTGGAAATAGACCAGCGAGTACAGGTACTTAATGATCGTTGTAAGGTTTTCTTAGAGTTCGTCGATATCGTCAGCGACAGTATGAACGAGAAGAACACCAACAGGATCACCTGGATGATCATCGTCATCATCTTTTTGAGTCTTTCTGTCAGTGTTTTCGAATTCTTCCTCGAGATCTTCTAGACATGGTGGCTGCGAAAACCGTTTTCATTATAACACTATACACCATTAAACATCAATTACGTGTGGGAACTACGTATCTTCTAGTCATTTTTCAATTCGGCACCCCTTTCTATTTAATTAGCATAATCTTATTTTCAATGAACAAACTGTATTGAAGAGAAATGTGAAATATCAACTTACAATTTGTGCAATTTGTGTTTATATTGATTACGTAATACAGAGTTCTGAGAAAATATGTCGTATGGAACATCTGCGACATTATAGTGTAAACATAGAGGGCCTAGTATTAAATAGCACCATTATAGTGATATTCAACGATAAGTTATCTATACTAGGAGAAGTTGATAATCGGGAAGTACCTCAATTGCCAACCAATAAAACCTAAAGGACCCCAAGATGTGAACGTGAACCTTTCTCTTCCTCTTCAGGTCATATGAAACGTCCATAACACCTCTTACACCGCGACATTCTTCACTATTTTCACGTGACCTATATCGACTATATTCAAAATACGACTGTTCCAATTATAAGTTTGCAACAGATGATCTTCTTCTGTTTATCCATGTCGCTTCCTTCGAAATATGCCCCGGAAGGGCTAAGCAGAGACGACCAGCAACGGACAATTACCAGTGGTCGTGCCAGACCTCGACGTCCCGTCAATTACACTATAAGAACAATAGAGAACAGGATAGCAGATGCTGTAGAGAACCAGACATATATCAATACCAACTACACCAATGGCGATATCGAGATGGTGCCGATGGACGACCACCAGGAGGTGGATATAATATCGGAATTTGTGAACTATTCCCGGAGTGCCGGCAGTTTTGTCTCGGATGATGACTCAATGGAAGGAATTGTGGAGAATTCTAGTGACTTTGAGATCACAGAAGGTAACATTTCGTATTTGGTGGTGGATACCAACTTCATCTTGTCACATCTCAATATCATAGACGAGATCAAGAATATAGCGAATCAGTACCAACTTAAGTTGTTTATTCCAATAACGGTAATGCATGAATTAGACGGGTTGAAGAATTCAAAGAGGATCGCATCAGAATCTGACGACAGAATCTCGGGAAAGTCAATTGGCCACTTAGCGAGATGGGCAAATGACTGGATATATAGCTCTCTTTCAAAGAACAGTACTGTTGTTAAGGGACAAAAACTTAGGGAAAGACTCGACAAGAACTCACAGCAAGATGATGCCATTTTGGATAGCGCGTTATACTTGAAAGAACAACATCCCAAATCATTAGTTGTATTGTTCTCCAATGATAAGAATTTGTGTTTAAAAGCGCTCTCCAACGATATTTTGACCGTAAGTTTCAGAAAGCAAATGACAGCTACTCTCATTGCTGAAACGATCTTCACAGAAAACATAGCACGATTTGGAGTGATACAGAGTGAAAAGGTACACATTGAAAGAGAAGTACCAATACCCAACCAGACGAATTCAAACCACACAATAGTATCTGAAGAGTTGGTTCTGAATGTTGGAACATTCTCTAGTTTCAATGATGTATCTGAAAAAGTTTATCAAGAAATACAGATAATCACGCTTTCTGCCGTACATCATTGTATGGAAACAGCATACGGGGAAGATCTCGACTTGATCCGTGACTACGAGAAGGAATCCATAAAATCACTTTACGATTGTGCTCAAGTACTTATCCGGTTTTGGCTTCCTGTGTTTCAGGCATATTTCAAGACTCTTCGATTTGTACCTTTTGAAGAGACAGGTGAAAGAAGAAATTCTAAGAAAACTCCGATACATATAGATGTCCCATTGGATTCCGTGGAATTGCATTCGTTTTTGGCTTTCTGGGTCAAGGTGTTGACTATTTTGTACTCTGCTGAAATGGATGAAAATCAAAATAGTGCTTTGGAGTTGTTGATAAAGAGATGGGAGAAAATGAGTACATTATTCTAAACTGGGGGTATACAGATATAGAAGAGTGGCCTGAAACGGGTATTAGTAGATATGCTATAGTTGCCTGTGTGTATTATAAATTTACTTCTTCTTCTTCAGAGACGTCATACCAAAACGCTTAGTTTTCTTTGTAGGGGAAACTTCTTCCTTTTCATTGTCTTCTTTGCTAGTATCTAGTTGCAGACTTGATAATTTCAGGCTATCAGCGAACGCCTGTGAAGAGCTTCGTTTGGCACTTTTCATCATGCCTAATTTTTTGGGGCGCTTCTTGGGTGATGTATCTTGTGGTGTTTCTGATGGTTCTTCTGATGGGCCTTTTATGAAGTGACTACCTGGTTCTGTTGTGGGCTTTTCTGTGCCGTTTTCAGACAGTGTAGACTCTTTAAGTTCCTTAGAGAGCTTTTGGTCTGATTTCCATGTTTGGCGATCACGGATGCTAGTTCTTATCTTGTCTCTGAGATCGGATGGAGTGTCATGACCGGAGCTCAGTCTCGTCCTTTTGTAAGACCTGTCAATAGATGTTTCCCATTTGCTGTCGTTGAAGTTTGCAATGTACGCTAAATCATCCTTATTATTTCTTCTGTACTTTCCAAGTAGCTCCGTTCCGTGGGACTGCTTGAAGTTTTCAGATAAGAATCGTATATATTTATCTTTGACTTCTATAGTTCGTTTAAGATCAGCGATTTTGTACTGTAAGTAGTTGTGATTGGAAAATTGTTGGAAATTCAACTTGGCTAGGAATTCTATGGATAGCCCGTCCCCCTGCCTCATCAAAGTAAACTCCCAATTGACGTCATTGGTATTTAAGATCACCTTGGTATCACTGTTCGTATTTTCAAATGAAAGACTTGACTCCTTGTATATTCCACGGTATAACAACTGAAACAAATCCCTTACCTTGGATAAACTCAAGTCCTCAAAACCATATTGTTCAGCGATATCATTAAACTGATCTTTGCCTTTTACTTCTTGTATCCATACTTTGCTGAAGTTGGTAAGGTAGAAGCCATATGTGTACTGTTCTGGGTCGTACGAAAAGCCGTATAGAACATCACGCGATGGAGACATCCATGGCACGGAACCCGACTCCCATTCTGTCGGTAGAGGGAGCATTATAGGTATGTTTTGATGAGGAAGTGGATCTAGTTTGTTATTTAACCATCTATAAGAATTGACTTAAAATAGAAAGACACGGTTCAATATATATTAACGAAAATAATCAAAGGTTATATGACCTGATTTAGTTAAATTTCACCTATTGAATCTTGTACGTTCAACCCTTTAAGTGGCTATTTCGGAATTGTAATGACTTGAGCTAAGTGATCCTACACTATTAGAAGTCTCAAATAATTATGAATCTCGGATAATTCCTATTCAATCTGTGATACTTCCAAACTTGCTATACTGTCTTTCGTCTCAGAAGTAAGACACCACCACAGATGCAACCCACAAAACAATCTCAAAGAGGCTTTTCAAAAGTCACCACCGAGTTATCAATAATCTTATCCTATTATCTGACAACCAACTCCAAGATACCTACAACCAAGAAACCATCCACCAAACAGAACTCCATCACTTCAAGCAAACACCTCTTTAGTCACTACCACCATTTACGAGAGGTTAATATGGGGATGCAGGTTGTGCAGGAAAATACTTCTATGTCGCGTGCGGCTCACTGCGGTATCAGATGTCAAGTTTTGTTAGTGGAGGTGGATGCTGATGGTGGTGGTAGGGTTGGTTATTGTAGTTGTTAGAGGTGAATGTTCAGCTCTCAGTGAATATATAGAAGAGAGGTAACTAGACACGCAAGTAATGGCAAAAGAACCGGTGATTTTCACTACAAATCAAGTACTGGAGTTGGTTCTGAGGGTCTTGGACAACTACCGTCGAAAGACATCCAACGGAAACGGTGGAAATGAAAGCCAACAAAAACGATACGTGATCTCGTTGGCTGGCATCCCTGGAGCTGGAAAATCGACTTTCTCCGAGGCCGTGGTGAGAGAATTGAATAAAACAGTCAAATCGGCTATCTTGCCCCAAGACGGATTCCACTTGTATAGAACGGAGTTGCAAAAACTCCCCAATCCAGAAGAAGCTATTATCCGAAGAGGAGCTCCGTTCACCTTCAATGCTAAGGCATTTGTAGACTTAGTTGCTAAAATTAACCTGCCACAATACTTGGTGGAAGCAGTGAAAGCTCCGTCATTTGATCATAAATTGAAAGACCCAGTGGAAGACGATATAATCATCGATCCAGACACAAAGATTGTCATAGTTGAAGGCAACTACGTCTCGCTAAAGGATGAGTACTGGAATGAAATAAGTAATTACGTGGACGAAACTTGGTTTGTGCAAACTGACATGGACATTGTCAGAGAGAGAATTGTCAAAAGACACATAGCAGCTGGAATAGCTAGCAATGAGGAAGAAGCCAGTGAAAGAGCCGATGGTAGTGATCTTGTAAATGCTCATTATATCTTGAAGCATTCGAAGCCGACGGACGTCATAATAGTAACAGAATAGACATTAATAATATACATTAATATTTCAATACACTTGTAGAGTACTACTTGTAGAGGGATCGTCTAGTAAGTGTTAGATTATTCTACATTACTTGTTTTATCTATAATGTGTAATAATATGGAACGATTTTAAGTGTACAAAGAAATGATATGCTACAAGGACACTAAGAAACAAACTAATTAAATGAAAATATGCAAAGAAAAGTTTTCACAACTCATACTCTCACTCTAACGAGGAGCAACGTTGTAACGCATCTTGATACCCATGGCGGACAACTCAGAGTCCAAGTACTTCAATACGAATGGAATGGCTACGGTAGTGGTGTCATCTCCTCCGACGAACTTCTTACCTTGTCCATCTTCCCAGATGTCAGAGTCGTCGGCGTATCCGTGCTTCTGGACATAGGCGTCCAACTTGTGGGCACATCTACGACATCTTATGCTGGCCAAAGATCCAATTCTTGGAACGGTGGTTTGAGTGGTCAAAATAGAACCACATGAGCGACAAACTGGAGTTTGAGTGTAATCAGAACAGTTCAACAATCTATCTTGCAATAAGAAGGCAGTACCATGTCCGATCAAAGCATCTCTTTCCATCTCACCGACACGAATACCACCAGATCTCTTTCTACCCTTGACAGGTTGCATGGTCAAGGAGTTAACTGGACCGGTTGATCTGACTTGGAACTTATCGTTAACCATATGTCTCAATCTCTGGTAGTAGACACAACCAATGTAAATATCAGCTCTCAATTCCTCACCAGTAGCTCCTGAGTACATTGGCTCATTTCCGTGGTAGTTGTATCCAGCCTTTCTCAACTGTTCTCCGAAGAAGTCAGCTGGAGTGTCATCTTCGCTGAAAATCCATGGAGTTGAGTCTTGAGCGATACCATGCAAAGCACCAGCCTTACCGGCAAGAGACTCGACGAACATACCGATAGTCATACGAGATGGGAAAGCATGTGGGTTAATGATTACATCTGGTTGAATACCAGTTTCAGAGAAAGGCATGTCGATTTGTGGCCATTTTCTGGAACAAACACCCTTCTGACCATGTCTAGACGAGAACTTATCACCGATAGTTGGCTGTCTGGTGATTCTGTACTTGATGGTGATCATTTGACCTTCTTGGTCACCGGAGTCGTCTCCTAAGAGCTTAACTTCTTCGATGTAACCAGCTTCAGAGGAGTGGTAAGTCTTTACCTTGGTCTTACCCAAGGTCTCATCGTAGTAGGCGACGATTGGGTCACCCTCTTCGACCTTGACACCGATCAATGGTAACCCATCAGCGTCCAACTTCTCTCTCCATGATTCAGGCCATTCATCGTCACCGAAACCGAAGTGCTGGGTAATTGGATCACCTCTTCTTCTGGATTGGGACAAGTCAACCTTCTCGACCTTGTAAACGGTACCGTAACCGAATCCTCTTTCGTCTGCGGACTTGTTGATGATCATCGCATCATCCATATCGTAACCAGTGTACGAGATAACGGCGACAACGGCGTTCATACCGTTAGGGAAGTTATCCATACCGTAGTCATCGTATAAGTTTGCTTTGACTATTGGAGTCTGACCGGTTTGAAGCTTATATAACTTGTTGTCAGATCTGTGAACCAATGCTACACCAGGAGTACCCATGGTTTGCTTACCCATTTGACATTGGTACATATTTCTAGGACTCTGGTTGAAGTCAGAGAATGGAGTCAAGTTGGCTAAGATGGAAAGCATGTTTGTTGGAGAGAACTCAACGTGACTGTGGACATTGTTTTCGATTTCTGATGGAGTCACAGCGACGTTCATGTATACTTGTTCGAAAGGACCCAAGATATCAGTCTTCTCTAATGGCAAGTACTTAACTGGTCTCATCATTCTTGAGTGACCACCAAAGATGAATAAGCCAGGGTATTGACCCTTAGAGGATGGAGGAACATAACCAATTTCCAAATCAACAGGAATTCCATGGTTTCCTTCCACCTTCCAGAAACGAAGAGTGTCTGCTACGATTCTACCTTGTTCGTGAGTGGCCCAACCAACGATCTTACCGTCTAATTGGACACAACACAAGCTTGGACCAGCAGCGAAGGTGGTGTGAGCGGGAGAAACACCCAATTGAGCCAAAGCTTTGGGCACTTCGGACACATCGGAAGCTTCTGTAGCGATCTTACACTTATGAGCCAAATGGTTCAACAAACCACATGGAGAACCATCTGGAGTATGAACTGGACAGAGGAAACCCCAAGATTCTGGAAGAAGCTTTCTGACAGTGGTGGTCTTCAACTCGGCGAAGAAAGAACCTCTATGGACCATTCTAAAATGGGAAATGAAACGGTGGAAGTTAATCTTCTCAGCTACAACGGTATAACCAGAAACTTGTTGTAAATCCAAACCAGATTGGGAAACCAAGTTACCAGTCGAGAGGAAGTATTGAAGTTTCTGACCAATGTTCTCGTTAATTCTCATGAACACTCTGGACATGTACTTTCTGTCATTGAAGTTGATGGCTACACCTCTGTTGATATCGGATTGGATTTGGAGGTTTATGTTTTGGAGATATTCTTCGATCTTCTCCTTGATGATCATACCATAAAGGAAACCACCAAGAAGAACTTCTTGATGTTGAGTGGCATCAGGATTGTCTGGGGAACAGTCACCAGCAACCAAAGCGTAAAGCTTTCTGATCATGAAGAGCAACATACGGAACTTATCGTTGTTGTCTGGTAAGTGCACAAGCACAATACGCTTCAATACTTCTTTACCGACATCGATATCAGAGACATCTGGTGTAGCACCAAATACAACTCTGAATTTGTCACCGAGGTATGCTAAGGTTTCTTGTCTGGAGTAGAGGTTGTACAGCTTGTAAGTTCTCAAAAGAAGTTCCAAACGATCGGTCAAGAAAGAGTTGGTTGTTTCTGCTCCGACAATACCGTCGAAGATCTCTCTATCGTTAGTTTCAATGAGAGCCTTCAAGATCATGACTACTGGTACAAGATATTCGTTTTTTCTCCACGAGAAACGGAAAGTGACATTACCGTCATTCAAATAATGAAGAACATTGGTTTGGGAAGTTTGGTCTGGTCTGACGGATCTGATTTGAATACCAAACTTGGAATATGAGGCACCTCTGTTTCCGAATGAAGGACGAATGAGGGCCATAGGGTGGTTTCTACGTTGAACAATCAACATACGGATCAACTTCTCGATACCGTTGACAATGAAATATCCTCCGACTTCATCGGACTCTTCCTTTTGAGCCACAAGCTCTGCTGGAGAGAACTTCTCCAAGTGACATCTATTTGTTCTCAACATCACTGGAACCTGACCAGCTTCTCTGATTTCGGACACTTCGGCGCCGTCGTTGACACTCCAGGATACTTTAAGCATCAATCTGGATCTGTAGGTGGACATACGTTCTCTGCACTCGGAGGGATAGGTCTTTCTGTTGACGGAGATCTTGTCGTTGGCAGCGACAGCTGGCTTGGCCAACTGGACCGATTCGACTCTGATTTTCAACTTGTTACCCAAACGATCTGTGTCGTTGGAGTCGAAGATGGTCTTGGTGCCAATGTCCTTGACGGCAAGGTTCAAGAGACCGCCTTCCGCGCCCTCGGTCAAGGCATTGAACGATCCTATGTGAGGAGCGACAGCGTCTTGAAGAAGAGGAAATGCACTCTTGTCTTCTGGTGGGTTCTGGAACCGCTGCTCACGCTCGAGCGTTCTGAACTGGGCCCTCATTGTGATGGTGGATAGCTTACGATTCGACGGGCGATGCGGACTAACCTAATGTCGCTGGGGACTGGACTACTGAAGGAATTACTACGACTTGTACAAGAGTAAATCAACCATCGACTTTGCATCTTTTTGAAGATGGGATTTTTCAAGATGAGGTTGGTTACGTAAGCGCGATGGTTGAAAAATTTGAGGTCACGTGAGAGGGTGGTGGTGGGTGGGAGAGTGGGAGTGGGAGTGGGAGTGGGAGTGGAGGTGGTGGAGGTGGTGGTGGTGGTGGTGTTCTTCATGTTCTGATGTTATTGGGAGCAATGATGGATTGGGTGAGAGTTGGGCTTTGAGGAAGGGAAGGAGTTGAGAAGAAAAGTGTATATGTTGAGGTAAATGTAATTAGTGTGATTGTAGTGAATGAGTTGGTGGGTGAGAGAGTGGTGAGTGGTGAGTGAGAAAAAGAGACAGTGAGAGTGTAGCGGTGAGAGAGTAGAGAAAAATAGCGAGAGAATAGTGAGAGCGTAGTGAGAGTGCAGTGGGAGCATAGAGTATGAGAGGGTGTAGTGAGGATAGAGAAGAATGATGAGAGGGTAGAGAAGAATAGAGAGAGACTCCAGTAATAAGGGAGTATCGACTATTAGCGAGAGCGCAGTGAGAGTAGCGAAAGCGTAGTGAGAAGAGAATAAATAGTGAGAATTGTGATCGAGCACTGAGAAGAATTTACGTGGAGAGGGAATACTGAAAGAGTAAAGCATGGTAGAATATGAGCGTATGGTGAGTGAGAGCACACTGAGTTTATAAATATTGACCTAAGGAGGAGAATACTTAACATATTTAAAGAGAATACAGAATACTGACATATTTAAAGAGTATTCTGAATACTGACATATTTAAAGACTGAATACTGACATATGTAAAGATGACATATTAAACAGTATACTTAATAGTAGCAGAACACTGTCCAAATCAGGAAATCCTCGGATGACATAAGCAAAACCTCTCTAAAAAAAATTTGGCGCGATGACCGATGCGGTATATCACGTGACTGCAATATCAGAACGGTTGGTGTTTTAGAAGAAGTAATAGTCTTGGATGGTGGAGAATTCCTTGTATATCAGTGTCTTAACGGAGCAATTCCCTTGAAAAAAGGCTTCTGCATTATTTAGAAGAATCAGGCACTGCAATTTGACCTTTTTCCAGCTCTTCAATGGCCAACTCCCGCTTCGAATACGTAAAGCAATTCGAGCGTGAGCACCATCTCTTACCCGACACCTACATAGTCATACGAGTTGACGGCAAAGGATTCCATAAATTCAGCGAGGAGTACCAATTTGACAAGCCTAATGACCTTCGTGCTCTTCAGGTGATGAACCGAGCCGCTCGGGCAGTGATGTCTCAATTCAGCGATGTTCTCATGGCTTATGGAGACTCCGATGAGTACTCCTTCTTGTTACGAAAGCAATGTTCTCTCTACGAAAGAAGAGAGATGAAATTGATCACCATGTTTGCGCTGCTGATCCTGACAAACTACTACTACTATTGGAATGAAGAATTCCCCGAGAAACAATTAAAACAAAGCAGATTACCTAATTTCGATGCCAGGGCTGTGACATATCCAAACTTCAGTCTAATTAGGGATTACTTCAGTTGGAGACAAGTAGACTGCCACATCAACAACTTGTACAATACGACTTTCTGGACTTTGGTACTGAAGGGAGGCATGACCCCCAAGGAAGCTGAAAATAGGTTAATCGGTACTGTTGCCAGTGACAAGAATGAGATCTTATTTCTGCAGTTTGGCATAAATTACAACAACGAGCCAGAGATTTTCAAGAAGGGGACTATCCTCATGAGGGAGATGACTGAGGAAGAAACTGAAGTTAATGAGTCTGAATTGTCCAGTAGGCAGAAACAGCGTATAGAAAAGAAGAGGAAGAAAGCTGAGATCATGACATACCACGAAGACTTGATCACTAACGAACATTTCTGGACTTCTCGTCCATGGCTTTCACTTTGAGCTCTTCAACGGGTACAATATAGTCTTGAAGGGGGGATAAAAGAACAGGCTAACTAACGTATTCTGGAGGGTCATCTTGAGGAGCTTATTAGCCAACTCTAAAAACAGGTTCATGGCTGGCAATAAGCAATTTCTTTCAATAAAGATCATCTCCCTGGATCCTAAGTAAAAGTTTTGGGAGACATTTACCATCAATAACATAAATGCACTCCGTTCAACGGAAACGGGTATAGCCTGAACCGGAGTTCTAGTCTTATACGAACTATTAAGACCGAGACCGACAATAAATGTCCTAGTCGGTTATGAGAAGTATTTTTCCCCTTCTCACCTTTAACAATAACTCGGACGAATAGCACTATTTAGTTTTCCCAGTTCTTTTCTGGTCAACCGTCAAGTTATACACATAGAAGTGCAGAACCACACTCCAACCAAGGGCAAGTTGCAAAATTGGTTTCAAACCAGAACATTGTATATAGAGGATAGTGTATTGAAGCATGCAAGATCGAGATAATAACAGTGCATCAAATTCGTATTATCAAGGAAATTGTTGGTATAGCTTTGTTGAATTTCAATATTAAAAATAATATTATTTGTATTATTATTAGCAATATCATGCAATCCTCCTTAATAACAAAGTTGATCTGTAAATTAACAGACGATTTCTATCCGTGCTACCCATAAATAGCATTAATACCAAGGGGTTTACCCCAAAATGTGGGCATAGTACTTAATGTACGTCTTGGATAATAAATTGAATAGTTTCGAATGTGAATTATTGATCGCACATCCTTTTGTTAATTATGTGCCAATAGTTTCGTGCATTCACACATATAATTTTTATAGCCGACAATATAGTCAGATCAAAAATATCTTGAGTTGTAAAGCACTCCTCTGTCATAGAAACAAGAAACTTCCTTCATTCCCCAACAATAACAATGTCGCATACTACGAATGTATCGTGATAGCTGGTATAAGCTCAGGGCTCAGAGTCTTCAAGAGCGCGGTTAATGGTTTGGTGCGCAGCTTAGAGTTGATTTAACCCCTTGTGCATAGGCCATCTGCATTAGTAGTTACAGAAGATACAACATCGCTTATGGCAAGTGGCAGGGGCAGGCGTCCTCTCCAAAAAGCAACCTTAAAAGTTGAATAGTAACATTTTGTTTACCTCGATGATCTGTTGTGGATAGGTTAAGTTTATTTAGGACTTATAGTTATCGTGTAATATAGAAGCCCTGAAGGTCCCCTTGCTGCCACACTGATGACACACTCACAAAGCATCATCGCGCCCGACACAGCTCGCTAGTCCCCATACCCCACTGCCACCCCCATCATTTCGTATCAACACATTGGTTCGTCTCCAGGGAAATGGCTGCAATTTCGGGATGATTGAAGGATCCTAAAAATAAAAAAGCATATAAAGTGGCTAGCTGTGGTCCTGCATTAACGCGTGCACCAACAATTCCCACATTCTTAACGAAAGAACATGAATAATATGAAGGATGGCAAATAAGTGGGGAGGAAGGGTCCTGGGACAGCGCCTCTGATCGATTGCGATAATGGGGTCTACTTATGACCATCGACCAAAGGGCTCCAAATTCGAAGGCGTAGGAACGATGAATTTTTGGATAGGGGTTGCTTATCATCTTGCAGGCGGAACCTCGTGGCAACTGGGACCATTTGATTAGAAAATGTCGCTCAGGCCATTATCGTAGAAAATATTATACGCACACCTCCGTCTAAACCTTAATTTCAAATTGTGAAAATGCAAAGACGGTTTTGTTCTCTGCTTATGGGAGGGGCCAACCCTTTTCGCGAGAGCGGCTTTAATGTATTGCCCATGCCCCTCTCCTAACACTAAAGGAACAGGAAAGTTCCCATTGCCAATTTTGCCAGAGGCCTCATGGGTACATGGTGTTAATGGCTTTATTACTGGCATGTTGAAAGGAATTGACTTGTTCATGTGCGTTTTAGACTTAGGTTCCACACCGAACAATAGCCACTGTGCAGCAAGGTTTTTTTTTTGGCCGTGAACGAGCCCAATTATTAGTTATTGATGGGGGGTAACCCCTCTTTATGAGATGAGTGAAAAATTTCATTCTCTCGACGATGTGATGGTGGACGCGATAGTACTGTAGTCTGTAGAGGTAAAAGGTGTTGAAAGAGGATCGGGAACAAGTAGAAGCTCCAAAGTTGATTCGCCGGAAGCCACAAATGTGTTCTGAATATTAATCATGGGCCCAAGGGGGTTTTCAGGGTGCCCCGATCTTCGGGAGTGTCCGTATCAGATGAATTTCAGTCTGGCTTATCAGGATAGTGAATCGATGATGTTTCATCAACGTTAACGAAAGAGAGTATTAGAATGTACTTTAAGGTTGCAAAAGGAAGTATAATACCGACCGGTAGTATGATTACTAAGAGGGGGTGAAAAGTTGTGGCTGGTACGGAAGATGGAGTGACATTTCTGTGTTTAGTGATATTTACGTCAAGATTAGTAAGTATTCTTTTTAGTTATTCAGTGTAGACTAATGATGTATGTGAATATCCTAAGGTGCTTTCAGTCACCCTGGTTATTCAGATTGGAATCCGTGTAATTGAAGAGGTTAAAATCCGCTTCCTCCAGTTACTTTCGTAAACTACTCCTTAAATCCTTTTCTCTTAGTAAACCCAAATCTACAACTCTACGAAATCTCACTATTTTGTACAAATGTATTATGTATATTAGACAAAC
The DNA here is from genome assembly GCA_030556775.1 of Scheffersomyces quercinus. NCBI lineage: Eukaryota > Fungi > Ascomycota > Pichiomycetes > Serinales > Debaryomycetaceae > Scheffersomyces > Scheffersomyces quercinus. The sequence goes on along the minus strand of JAKTUQ010000009.1, from coordinate 319,617 downwards.
CCATTAAAGCAAATAAATAGAACTAAAAGCAAAGCAAAGCAAAAATAAATAGACGAATCGAATAAAGATGATTAAATTATTGATAGATAAATAAGTGCATATTGAAAGATGTATTCATCTCTATTGTACATTCAATATGCTCACTGTGCTCAGAATATTATGGCACGGTCACATAATCAAAACCAATTATGAATTGAAAACATTCATGACAACTCAGTTGAAAAATTTAACGAGTTGTTACCTAAATGTGAATGGAGTCGCTGAAGGAATGGAATGTAGAAGCTGGGGATGGAGAGCAGCTAATAGGAACCTCCGGCATGACTTGAGAGCCGACCTTTTTGGCGTCGGCGCCGTTAGAGAAACAGTAGTTGTTGATCAAATCAGTGTAGCTGAGCGAATTAAAGTCAGCACGCTGTTGGACTGAAGGATTTGTGTTGGCAGCAGCAGTGCTCTGCAGCTGATGCTTGGCCTTGTATGATTGTGAGTATCTGTGTGGTGTAGAAGTGTTGATGTCGGATGAAGAAAATGAATGTTTCAAGAGTGGTGGTCTTGCAAGCTTTGGAGGAGCAACTGAAATAGATCTAGGCTTAGTTGAGACCTCGTGCTCATCAAGATTATATCTAGAGTTTATGGACTTCTTAGGACCGTTGTTGTGTACTGTAGATGTAGCAGCACTGGAAACACCAGCGTTTCCACTTGCTTGAAACTTCATCAACTTGGTGATCAACTCGTTGAACTGTGGGAACTCATCTTCCTCCTTCTTGTAAGTGTATGACTTAATTCCCAGAATAGCCTTGATCTTGATCTTGTAATTATTATTGTTGTTGTTATCCCAGTATACTTCGTTGCTGTTGACTGTGTACTTAATACAGAGTTGAATCTCAAGACTCTCGGGCTTACCCTTAAGGAGATCTGACATCAGTATACGGAACTTGAATTGATCAAAATTGTTTGGCAAAGGTCTATTGTAGGAAACAACTGAGCCACCGAGGTTGATGTTCGTTTCCCAGTTATTCAAAGTGAGCTTAATCATAAGATCCTTCTCAAAAGCCATGTTTCTTACATTGATAAGACCAAACAAATATCCATTGTCATCCTTGAGCAAGTTAATACTCTTTAAGTAGACGTTCTTAGATTGGGGTTGGGCCATTGGAATGTTGTGTGTTGTGATTCTATATTCCTTGTGCTTGGTGCTTACAGCGGAAGTTCTTCTGGAAGAAGTCACTGTAGCGGCCCAGGCCTCGTCCTCATCTTCAGAAGATGTGTCGGATGTCAAATCCCCGTTCTCAAAGTCTCCGTTCCAGTTCCAATGGAAGTAGTCGTTTCTTCTATGGCTGTGTGTATGGTTGTGTAAGAAGGCATACTCATCATCGTCGTCGAGGAAATCGTTGGACTGTGGCGAATGGATAGGAGTGTTATCCGAAGTAGAAACTGTGCTAGGAGAGTCCATTCCATCAAACATCTTGATGTTGGTAAGTCTGGATGCAAAACGAACAGATTTAGATCTGCTTCCCAAATGGGATGTCAGAAGAGACTTCTGGAGTAAACCAGGAAGCTTAAGAGACGACTTTACGAGTTCACCAGACTTTTTACGTACAAGGGAAGGAGGTTGTCCTCTGTCTTGTGACAGGATGGAGCTTTGGCTGTTAAGGGAAGCCAGCGCCTTCATGGCGGCAATTTGTTCTTTGGTGAGTGGTTGGTAGTAGTTTGGGAATGAGTGAGTGACTGGTTTTGGTGATGGAGATGATAATTTGATGGTCAGCACAGACGAGTCGGTGTCAATAGAATCTGATGAAGATACCGATGATGAGTTGTACATGGAGTTGTTCATGACGAGGTTGTTGAAAGTCAAGGGTGTTGGTTGTGTGAGGTTGGTTGTGTTGTTTGTGTTAGCCGCCGAAGATGACAAATCCACGTTTTCGTTATTGCTAAGAGCTGGTCTTGTTGTAGTAGTAGTCGATGTGATAGACATTTTGTGAGATAAGATGTGCTGTGATGTGATAATGTGTGATAGACGAGATCCTAGTGGTAACAGGGGGTGTTAATGACTAATATAATTTAATGTATAGTATGAAGATTAACAGTGAATGATGGGTGTTAAAAATGGTGGTAATGATGGTAATGCTATAGTGTACAGTGTTCGATGCAGAGTGGTAGTGATAGTGATACAACAGTAGTAATGATATTCAGGCTTGATGTTAGCGCTGTTACTAGGATTACAGTGATGCTTTTTTAGTGTGGTAATGAAGTTATGAAGATTAGAATGACCAGAATGCTAAGCGCCGTATATACTCCTCCCAAAGTATATAGTTGCTGTCCAGTATGCAAGGTGCAAGGGTGCAAAGTACAAGTAGTTGACTGAGGTGGTTGTTACCGCTAGACCGTCATCAATAGTAAATGTCTCATTATTATCAAATTTATTTCACGGCAGATGTGTCTCTATATATAAGCAAGTGGAATTTAAGGAGTGATTTAGAAAATGGTATGATGGATAGTGTAATTGAGAAAAAAATAAAAATCAGTGAGCAGAAGAAAATAAAAAAAATAGATTAAGGTGGGAGGAGATAATTTTGGGCAGATTGTGTAGAGACATTAATAATCGGTGGGTTGAGTGGTGGTGCAGTTTGGGGCAAAAAAAACAAATAATATTAATAATGATAATGGCAGTAATAATGGATGTCGGCAAAGAAAATATTGTACGTGTGCGTATATTCATAGGGGAGAGAAGGGGAAAAAAGAGGTGGGCGGTGGGAGTCATGTTGATATTATTGGGCACCAGTGCAAGTAACATCTGTGGCCGGCGGCGATGTTTTTTTTCTTTTTGGGAGGATGCTGTCATGCATGGGTTAGGGAATATTTTCGTGTGCGTGCTGCGAGGTAATTTTTGGGATGTCGCGGAGTCGCCCACGATCGGCTCATCTATAGAATGTGAGCTGGGAGGTGTGGATGTAATGCCAGTAAGGGAAGGAGTTTGAAAAGTGATGATGCTGGACGGGGTTCGCATATGTGCGTTTGAAACGTCTTGAGTGCGATCCTCTGGCGCAAGCCTTAACTCAACGCAGCCCGTTAGCACATAGCAAGTAATATCAAATAACATTAAAATCACGCAGAAGACGCTAGTCAAGCACCTAAGGGCCCAACAGGCTAAGAAGCCGGCCAGGAGGTTTCCAACAATGTCGCACATCTCCGGTGTGGTAGGGCGGGAAATGTGGTATTTTAACTTTTAGTATGTGTAAAAAAATATTGGTGCGAACCTCAATCGGGAAATTCTTCAGAGATAACAAGTGCAAGCAATCGGCCATTAGTATTCGTGTGGCCATTGCGGTTCGTCTTGTGGCCCTTGGCCCCATCTGTTGGGGTAACACCGTAGTGTGAACATTTACCGGCCCAGCATCTTTGAGAGTAGCCCGGTACCGCAACTAGTGCTATTTCATCTGCATACCCCTCTAGTGCCGCCTACTCCATTTCATTCTTTACGTGTGGAAGAGATTAAATTACATACATACGCGACTTTTTCTAAAAAGAGGCATTTTTCCTAGTTTTGTTCTCCTTCTATCTGCAGGACTGCTGCTCATGCTGCTCCCATTATTCATCCCTTTTTTATTATTTTAATGTCGCTCCGATGATGGAACAGGCCAGTTTTGTAGAGTGATTGAATGAATAGGTATTTTCATATAATAACGAGATAATGTTACATAGTTTAGTCATAAAATATGACTTGTCGCATACAAATCCAGAGATGTTAACGAGAAAACCGTCGTATCCGTTGCTGTTTGGATCCTGCTACGTTGGCTTCATTCAATGCCACCATTTAACGGAACGGATGGCTCCCATGAACGCGACAAGCATTTTGTCTTTTTCGACATCTCCTTATGGCACTCATTCGCGATATCAAGATGTCGCATTGCTTATCTTGTTTTACGAACCCCGATAATAGCACATAGCACATCCTACAGTCAACACATTTTGCATGGTTTCGCCAAAGCGTCCCACAAACCATTCGTATTCACTAGCATAACATCCCCAAAGGATTTGCTGGTGGTGCTGTCGAAAAGGTTTTGTCTTGGAGCAATTCTATAATACGTCATGGACATATCTAAAAAATATCCTTTAATAATATACTGCAATAATATTAGGTTGATCTATGCACCTTTAGCTTCACAAAGAACCTAGTAGTGCCATACAATGGTTTCATAATTCATCTTAATATCTCCGATCAGCATGGGAAAGACCAGCAGAACACTAATTACCCTTAGATTCCACGTCACAAGCTCGCTTGAAAACTTGTTGGAAATAGGTACCCATTCTAGTACTCAGATGAGAACTCCACCACAGTTCCCCTCCGTTGGAAAGAAATGTCTCCACAACCACATCTGATACACAATTTTTTTATTCCCTTTCTTTGCAATTCTGAAACATCCTGCCACCATTCTGTGACACCTCTGTTGTCCCTACCCTGTTTTGTTCGATTGCCAGGGCCTCCTACCACTCAATGTACACTTTTCATTTCCAATCTGATTATTCTCTAGCTCTTTGTGCGACACGTAAAATTTTTTATCATATATTTTTTCTTCTTTGGTACTGTAATTTCTTTTTATGTTTTGCTCATCCCTTGTCCTGAAAGATATTTTTTATTTGACTGTATGAGGGAGATTTCCACAATCTAATGCACGGCAAAATATTCAATAATACCTTTTTTATGAGGTGTTTCTTTCGCATGGATTTGTCCTTCAATTGACTCTTTGGGACAAGCCCCGATTGTATGCAGAACGTTAAACTCAATTTTAACTACTATGACTATGAGTCCTCAGGCTGGTGTCGTACAAATTTAGATTATGGCCCAACAAAAGGTTCCTGACAATAATATATGGTAAAAATACCAATTAGATTGCAGGACTATGACAAAATATGGTTTGTTTACGAAGAAAGGCCCCGGCTAGATCGATGCATGGGGCGTGGGTGTTCTGCGGGAGTTATTCAATTTCGCAGTATGGTTTGGTACACCATTTAGCAGTCTTGCTTTACTTACGATAAGAAGGTCATCAAAAATACATTCCATAGGTGAAAGAATCAACATTCCTATGCAACTCTAGGTGGTCCCTCTCCCATGGCTTCGTATTTACACACCCTACTTCACATTTCCATCATCGGACTTCATCTAAATTTAGAGGATGAGATTCGATTTGCGCGCAGTACCATATTATTTAGACTACGTACACACCACAACTAACTGGATATTTTGTTCGATGCTTCCCTTGTGGACTGTATGATACAGAGATAAAGCCGCAGTGAAATATTTTTCGATCCCCGCAATCACCCCCACCCTTTACTTGTTCTGCAGCTCAACCCCTTGGTACCCCTCATAACTCCACCCCTCTTCTACCAGAAACACGTCCAAAATTGCAGCCAGCCTCAATATGTGGTGAGTACTCCACTTTTGTGTCAAATACATTAGTTTCACCCACTTGTTGTCTAATGTGTGTGTTAATTCCAGGGTTCGCCTGGAAACTTTATTACTGTTTCAGAGTTATGAACCACTGGGTATTTTATCTCCACATATACCCAAACCTTATCGAGGCGTACTTCAACTCTAGCGGTATGCCAGAATTACAATGAACCAAGCATGGCAATAGAAAATATACTAAACCATTTCCCCACAAATATATCCAAGTCTCGGAGTATTATCTTGCCCTGAAACATTCCCCAAGGTTCCAAGGTCGCTAGGTTTTACGAACTGTTGCCTTGGGCTCCTTGTTAGTCTGGACCTGGTTACCACTCCATAAACAAGGAGTTACATTTACGAACGGCCGTCGGTCGTAGACGAGTGGCAGAAATCTCCTAACGAAGTACCCCAAGATTTGGGACCTACCAGTACAAGCAAGGGGTAGGCAAAAGTCCCCCTTCAAAAATAGACACAAACAAAAATATTGACGTAGGGGTCTATGCTTGCTATGTCTATAATAGGAACCTAACAAAGACGTAATATTCTCTTTCGTAACAATATGAACTGTTAATTTAATGCCACCAAATAGCGAGAATGCTGGCAATGTTCAAATACTGTAATGTTAGGTACAATGACTTTGTCACAAAAAACTGGGCCTCCATCCTAGTTTAGAGCTGCCTTTCTACGTGACTTGAAGTACTTTTAGGTTTATTACCGAGTTTGCTTAGAAATGGTACTAAAAGGATGTCTATACTGACTATGTTCCTAATAACTTGGGGGTCTAGGATAGATCCAACTCTCTTCCTGAAGTGTTCACTTTTTTGCAGAATTAGTTCTATTGGAAGTCCCTTTATTCTTGATAGAGTCCTTATCGTCCCTGAACTAACAACCTCAAGTGAAGCTTAGAACCTTGCATTATTGCTATCGGGATTTTCATAGCATTGAAAACGCCAAATCTCTCTGTGACTTCTTAGAGCCCTTATTGGGGTACATATCATCATTACCATCATCATCAGAATCTTATTCTTGCGTCGACCATCTGTTTCGATGCTTACCTGCTTGTCGTATTGCAATTATCGAACTTTCCCTTGTCATTTTGCACCCACGCTCACAACTACATTAGAATACGGTACAACATCTTTCTGGATCTCTATGATTTGCCTCTATCAATACTACTTCTGGAGGTTGATATTATCAACCAATCCTCTCCAGTCTTGGGGTTCTTCTTCCATATGTTGCTCTTCGTAAAAGTTTCTTAATATTCTCGGGCATCAATAGATAGTAGTGCTCACTATACTAAAACTGATGGATGAATAATGAGGGTACTAGAGAGTAATGACTCTTGGTAATTTGGCTCAACTACAGGTCCCCAGACACCGGCGACAACACGGTACTATATCTATATATTCTCCGATAATCAAACTCTAACTACTCTTCGGCAATATCACTACGTAAATGAGTTAAGTATTCCTCTAGCTATACAGGCCAGTTTGAAATAGCTACAATTGTGAGCCCCCATTCACCTAGATATAATCTGACAGAAGACTGGTATGCTATTGTTGCCGAAATTAAAAGAACGTAAGTATAGGGTTCCTTATTACAGCCATACCAGTCCTTACACATTGAACTACGGCGATATTTAAAGTATGCTATTAAATGTCAGTGATTTATTTACTAAATGTGACTAATATTTCTAAATCTTACAGAGTTCGTGATTAACGTTAGTCTGTGATAGATACGGTGACGTACAAGGAGGTTTACTTCTTTGCAGAATCCTCCTTCAATGTGACAATTCTGTTTAAAACGACTTCCTTTTCTGTAGAGTCCTTGTCCTCACAGAAGTACCCTTCACGCAAAGCTTGGAATCTGACAGTGTTGTTACCCTTCTTCTCCTTGATGTTGAAATCGCTGCCAGGAATCTCCACGTTCCATGGGGATTTGGTAACAACCTCTCTGAATGAAGGCTCAATGACGGCCCCTTCAATAATCTCTTCGGAATCAGGGTTAATGTCCTTTAAGTATCCATCTGGGTGAGCTGATGGATTCTCCGAGTTGAATAGCTGGTTATAAATTCTAACCTGCTTAACATGAATAGCATCGGTTTTAGGAACCCAATGAATGAATGTCTTAGGCTTCTTAACGGCGCCTTCGTTATCGTAGTTAACGTGAACCTTGACAATGTTGCCCTCAGAATCCTTCTCGACGGACTTGAAGCTGACATTAAATGGCACCTTCATTAAACCAACTGGCTGACCTGGAGCTAATCTGAAATAGTCCTTATCAGCCTCCTCTTCACGGACGTCAGATCTGTCAATGTAGACTCTCTTTCCGAATTTTATCTTACGAGAGCCAAAAGCTTCGCCACCTTTACCTGGCTTGTATGGAATTTCAATAACTTCTTCGAAATCCTCTTCGACATTGTCCACTATAACTTCTACCGGCTTTAAGACCATCATTAAACGGGCAGTAGTTTGATCCAAGAAACCTCTCACGGCACTTTCAAATCTGACAACTTGAATGTTGGTCGTGGAAGTGGTAACACCTAAGGTATTGATGAAAGACAAGATGGCTCCTGGAGGGACACCACGACGTCTAATACCTTCTAAGGTATATAATCTTGGGTCATCCCATCCTCTCACATATTTCTCATTGACTAACTTAGCAATCTTTCTCTTAGACATAATAGTTCCAGTGATATTCAAACGACCGTATTCTCTTTGTGCTGGTCTGTAGACGTGCAAAACATCACATAACCACTCATATGATTCACGAGAGAGACGGAATTCAGTGGTACAAAGCGAATGACTTATATTCTCGAAGGAATCGACCAAACAGTGAGTGAAATCGTAGGTAGGGTAGATCTTCCATTTATCACCAGTACGATGGTGAGGAGTATTCAACACTCTGTAGGCAACCAAATCCCACATCTGAGGAGATGGAGACTCCAAATCTTGCTTCATTCTGAGCGTGGCTTCTCCGACATTGAATCCACCAGCCTTCATTTTACGGAACTCTTCCAAGTTCTGCTCTACGGACTTACCACGGTGGACACAGGCACTTCTCTCTCCACCCAAGGTACCATCAGGCTTCATACCACGACAAGCTTTAACTTCTTCTGGTGTGCAGTGACACACATAAGCTTTGCCAACTTCAATTAACTTTTCAGCAAGAGCATATAATTCATCGAAATAGTCTGATGAATACGTAATTTTCCATGGTTCAAAGCCTAACCAGTCAATCATATCCTTAATAGAGTTGAAATAGACCTCTTCTTCAGCTTCTGGGTTAGTGTCGTCAAAACGCAAGTAGCAGACACCATCGTGGAATTTGGCATATCCGAAGTTGACCATAATGGCCTTGGAGTGTCCAATGTGCAAAAATCCGTTTGGTTCTGGTGGGAAACGAGTGAATACTTTTCCTTTGGTAAATGCTAAGTGTTCCTTGATCAATTCAGGGTACATTTGAGGCTGCTCGCCTGGTTTGTGCAAGTCGCCCAAGAAACCTTCGCTGAACATTGATCTTTCCTTTTCTACTTTAACTTCTTTGTCTTTGCCCTTTTCTTTGGAAACAGCAGGCTTCTTCTTTTCCTTCTTAACTACATCACGCTCATCCTTTGGTCCTAAGCGTTCTAAGAACAATTGGTCAATAATAGGCTTGAACAAGTTAGGAGAAGCCCATTTCAACGATGGCAACTTTCTCACTTCTCCCAACACCTTAGGAAGCATGGAATATCTCTTTTCCTCTAGTTCATCCTTGTTGAGGTTTAACCAATTGGAAATTTCGGTTTTCACATCCTCTTCTGATACTTCCATCCCAACTCCGGCAGCATCGTTCAATTCATCTACAGAGACTTTCTCGCCTTCTTTAGTGCTACCAATGAACTTGACGGCTTCACTGATTTGCAAGTTTGACTTGATTCTTCCGTCCAAAATGGCGGCAGTGATCAATTCACGGTTGGCTACATTGGCAGACTTACTACTATCAACGGCTAATTGTTGCAAAAGTAACAATTTTTTCTCATCTTCTACCTTATCAGTGACATGAGCTTCGTCATGGAGAATGGTGTAGAGAGACTGAGAGACCTTCTTGTTTTTCACGATTTCCAGGGTTTTCTTTTCCGATATACCCACAGCACTGAAAAGCGCCACTAATTCGTCTTCCAGTGACATTTTCTTCGACTTCTTGATGTTGACAATGGCTGTTAATTGCTGGTAAGAAACACCATTCTTTTAGAAGAGTCATGGAAAATTGCTGTTAGAAAAATTTTGGAAAGAGTCAGTGGATGTGTGCATATAGCGTTTCATATAATCACGTGACAATATTGGTTGATAGGAAGAAACTAGTGATGTGGATTATGGAGTTGGTCGTTTCGTTGGTGTGAATTGTAATGGAGGACAGTATGATGGATTTCCACCTAGTTTGTGATAGTGAAGAATGAAATTCACTCCAAATACATGTATTCATTGAGTCAGTTATTAGGTGTCTTACAAAGAAGCTTCTTCATGATGATATAAGTTCCTGTACATAAACATTGCTGCTATAGCGATCACGATTTTGCAACTTTTAGATGATGGTTGGAGAATTAGTGGAGAGGAGGAAGAGGAAGGGGTTTTCCATTGGAGGAGGAAAGTTTTGTGTATTTTATGAGTTGAATGAATATTGTGTCGATTTTTGGGACTATTTTGCAGTTTTATCTCATTTTTGTAATTGCAACCATAATTAGCATGGTTTCTCTAAACTTAATGTCTATTTATCATCAAAATTGAATTATATTTGAAAGGTTATAAATTTCGTTAAGATAATGAAAACGTTAGCTATAACCTCTTTACTTACAGATTACGGATACTCCTGTTCATCCACATCCAAGGATGGTATAAAACTTACACCAAGTCTATACTTAATCTTCTACCTATTATCATCTATTCCGGGACCTATTTACTATATACAATTGGGATATTTACAGACAATTCATCTTACACGCTTATAACCGAGAAAGTTGAAAACTTCTTTGGCAAATGCTGGTGGGTTATCCAAATAAAGATGGTGTCCCGAATTTGGAAGAATCTTGAAGGAGGCCATCTTCTTACCGACTTGCTTCATGGACATATCGTTGATGTCGTTAGTCATCTGCAATCCAGCTTCGTCATTCATCCAGTCCTTGTCACCGTAAAGCCACAAAGTAGGTAAGCCCATTTTCACGAACTTCTCTGGACATCTATCTATCAAAGGTAATTTGGCCAAAGCTCCAATGCCCAAAATTCTGGTAATAGCATATTCTCCAGAACCTTTAGCATTGAACACTCTATATATATAATCATGCATGTTCTGGAAACTTTGAGCATCTTGGAAATATGTGTGTGCAAATCTATGAGTAGTCCAGAGAGAGATCATCTTGGACTTCGTTGGGCCAGCGTTACGCACAATAGAGAAAATAGAGAAGTTTCTCTCCCACAAGAAGTCAATTATCTTTCTTCTTCTCGTTCTCTCCTCCTCTTTCTCTTCTTCAACTTCCTGGGCTCTGTTCTCAGATTCATGTACAATGGCCTCCTGATTAGCCAAGACTTCCTGCTGGATCGAAATCGATGGCACTTGTGAATTCTCCAAATCCTGTTGTTCATTGCTGATATATGGCTCCAATTTATCCTTCAACAAGGAATTCTTGTTTCTTTCCACACCTACAGGGCTGATCAACACCAATTTCTCAATCAAGTTGGAGCTGATCTTGGTGTCTGGATCCATAATTCTCTTGTTGTACTTCATAGCGTAAGCACAACTCAAATAGCCACCAAACGAATGGCCCATCAACATGAATCTGTTAAGATTACGCTTCTTTCTCCACTCTTCGATGGCGTCGATGAACCAGTCTTCAACCTTGTAGACTTCCTGTTTCGTACCGGAAGGGAATGAAGGAAACTTTGGTCTCGAGGAGAATCCGAATCCAAGCAAATCGATGGCATGGATCTTGATTCCTGGAATTCTCGAAAGTGAATCAAAGTTGTCTATGAACAACCCCAACGATGCAGCGTATCCGTGGATCAAAACAACGTCTCTTGTGGGTTCTGGTTCTCCCGGTGCTCTATTGCTGGGTAATGGCTCCTCGATATTCTCGATGAACAACTCATGGATATAATGTCCATGGCCAATGTCGGTGTTAATGATCAGTGCTCTCCGTTTGCCATCAGACTCAGGAAAAAATGGTAACACCGATAAGAGTCTTGCTTCGACTTGGGCGTCGGTGTATTTAGCTTGGAAACTCTGTTTGAACCAGTCCTTCAACGATTCGCCCCATGTGTAGGGAGCACGCTTTCTACCGTCGTCAAACTCGTTTTTCTTCACTTTTGGACGAACCGATGAAGCGTCTTGTGTTTCTGTTGACATCTCAGTGTACGTTTTGTTAGGGCACTATTAGTGATTCCGATGAGTACTAGTAAATGCGTGTAAGAAGGAGAAGAAATATGCAAAACCTGAACCTTATTCTTCAATTCGAGTCTACTATAACTACCTAGACTCCAAATAGCCTCTCACTCAACAACTCTATCCTATCGTCTTTCTACAACATTATCCAACAATCACACAACAGCCGTTACTCTCTATATATATAGACGCTAACAAAGTCGGTAATGCGACTGGAACACGGAGATAACCAGAATAGGATTGCTTCTCGGTAAGGTGTTACGCGGATGTTAAATCGAGCTTTCCGTAAACCTTCGCAACTGCCGAAGGCGAAGTGAAACACCCGTGCCGCAGTACGATTACGGGCATCCTCTGGCTACGGCCACGAATCGTGATTTCAGGCTACCTGGCCACGATAAGAAGCGAAACAAAAAGAAATTTAGGAAATAGGAGGTTAGGCTGTGGCATCCGCCTGTCGACGGCTTCGTAGATAGCTTAGATCTCGCATCCAAACAGCCGTAGCCCTCTCAGGCCGAAGGCTTCATTAACTCCGAACACATGATTCATTTGCAGCCCTTCGGGATTAATCGTATTTTTCAGCCTTGCGTATGGTTGTTTTCTTATCACTTAGCTGACGTTTCTTCCGTGCCCCTAATATTTCTTGACCATCGCCATGTCGCTGGCTTCTAGTTACTCTTACCCAGGACCTCATCTTTATTGCGGCAAGGATTCCAAAGTGTTCAATTATTTATATTTCGCTTTTATCAATATCACGTGCTGTCATCGCTTGAACAGAAGTTCTTCCAAGGTCGTGTGCCCATCCAAACGACTTTCCAATCATTCACGTGATATAGTTGGAACCATGCAGGTTCTCGACTTGAGGTTGTCTGTAGGAAAATTTTTTTTCAATCTATACATAAATTTTTCTTTTCAAACAGTTAATAGGTTTCTTCTTCTCTCCATATATAACAACTATACAAAATGGTATGTAAAATCGAAGCCAAACAAGATGAACAGATGTTCATATATAGATGAAGATGTCAAGGAGCGCAGTACTAACATCTAATAGGACACTAAAACTCCAGTTACTTTAGCTAAAGTTATCAAGGTCTTGGGTAGAACCGGTTCCAGAGGTGGTGTCACCCAAGTCAGAGTCGAGTTCTTGGAAGACGCTTCCAGAACCATTGTCAGAAACGTCAAGGGCCCAGTCAGAGAGAACGACATCTTGTGCTTGATGGAATCTGAGCGTGAAGCCAGAAGATTGCGTTAAGTCATTCAACTTGAAAAGTCATTGAAAATTCCAATAGTAGTCCAAAATACCACGCCTACGTTGAAACATATTACTACACCATTATTATCGTCATGTTTGTTACAATCTAATATTATAAAAATTACGAAAAACTGGGGTTCTTTTCATTTTAGAGGTTTTCCAAGTTTGGGGTTATAGCCAAATCACCGTAAATCTCGTGTTGATTACTTAATTGTCATCCTATCCACCTTATCATTATCCACTAAAGCTTTTTAATACATAAAATCCTTTTTATTGTGTGGTTGTTGCAACCTAAACAACCCAGTTCGAACATGTAGTCAGTAGGAATACTAGTTTACGGTCACATTTGATCACGTGTAAATTTGTTCAGCGAGCCCTAACCCTCGCATTTTCTGAGTGCAGGAATTTTAAACATCCACGCCGCGAAATAGTAGACATAACTCCATACAAGGGATATGGTTAAATCGATTTGTCATACAAGTCCGAAGGAGATATAACATTTTTGTTATAACATTGAGGTAATCGGAATTGATTGCTCTGAATGATAGAGTTACTTATGCTGAACCAACTTTATATTGAACAAGTGACCACTATCTTAATTACAGAGCTAGAAAATGTCATAGCAAATCCAATGGCCTTATAATGGTTGCGAATAAAAAGGTATAAGGAACACGAACCACCCCCTCTCAAAGCACAGAACATTAATTTTATTCGAGATTTAACAAGACAAGCATATGCATCTACGACATGCGGTTTACAGCACCGTACACAGATGTTCCAATAGCAAAGGTCGTCCCTTACTGTAATACCAGATCACATTTAACGCCATGGAGGGGAGATTAATCTTGAAAAGCGTATCTGTGTCGCGGCTAATCTTAATCTTAATGAACACTGACCATCCATCAACTCCCTGTTTCTATTCCAAATCTTACAAGAGACCTTAAATCTGCTCCAAATTTGAGGCGATCTTTTGAGCTGAAGAATGGATTCTAGCATGAATACATGAAGCAATGCACTGCATTGGGTCCAGAAACGAGCTGTGTGACTTCTTTGTTCGTCAATGACTTATTTAATCATTGCATTTTCGAGATACCATAATTATTTGGAATTGGTTTAAGAGGTTATTATTTACACTGCCAGAGAGGTCTTCAGCCATGGAGTATACTTTGTATTGACACCATGGGATGCTTTCTCCCAACAATCCAGGTTTCTAGCTCACCGAAGTTTGCAATTGATGCAAGTTTGGTCAAAAGAGAAATAATATATGTAAGTATAGGCATTACATGACGTAGGCAGAAAAACCGAAACTTCCCTTTCAGTGGGAGCCCCTGTGTCCATAATAAGCACATTACCAGGAATGACAGCAGCAAGATGTGAAAATTGAGTTACAGTTAAACTGGAGAGGCAACTGATGCTCAAATTACACCTTGAGAATTAAATCCCAATTACGTACAAGAGAGTATATCATCAAAAACTATACACGTTTAAGCTTTCTTTGTAGAATATTAGTTACTCGTCTTTACAACTGCGAATCCCATAGCTCAGAATAAAGATACGTAGGGGCGCCCATTGACCACAGACGTAGAATATTATGAGCATCTATGACCGCCTTCTTTTCTAGTTTTTGCAGTATTTACTGCTGTAATTACATGATAATAAACGGTATATGCAGAGTCGATATTTGGAACCAGTGCTGATTATTATGAGGCCGCATCAAGGGGGTAAGCAAGTATAGTGACGACAATATACTAAAGTGGCACCAACGGCCTTATGCATAAAGAGGATAATTTTTTTGTAACGTTCGTTATATCTGCCCATTTTAGGGATAAGGGGTTCTATTGAATACTTTTGGTGAGTTCGAGGTCTGCCATGCGACATAGATGAATCCTTCCAAACAGTTGGAATGATTGACAGTATCGTTTGATTAATAATAAAATTACAATTACTCTGTATTTTCTTAAAAGGTTATTGCTGTGAAAATAGCAATGTACTTTCAATTTCCTAATTGCCCCATCTAACATTCCAGGCTTCTATATGCATTAGTCCAAATCTGGGTTATAACTACTAATGTGTGAGTATTTTTATGCTCCCGAAGATCTACAATGGGCACAACCTCTTTATTGCTGATATCGAGGCAAAAATATTGCAGATATGGGAGTATTGGGGTATATTTACTCCACTAAATGTATTGCCCCTGTACATCCCTCAGGACCAGAAAATACTCGAATATCTTTGGACTGTTAGTCCCCGTTGACATAGTACAGAGTTGAGTGACCTCGTGAAATAAAAACTAAAAGAGGCTTGCATTAGAAAGAGGAGAGAATTACGAGTATAGGAATCGGACTGCTATCCCCGTCCTGGACAATGCTCGAGACAATGCTCGTCCTCGCTCGTCATAGATATAGTACTAGTGTATATTTTATTTCCTCGGAAATCTGTGGTTTGAAAGTTGCTTGTAAGTAGAATGTTAAGGAATTTTTGTGCTTCTCATTGTTGTACAACTGTAGAGCACAATAAGGTTTCATACGACTTGGAGACAATAGATTCCTTCTTGAACGTATTGCTTGCTCTTGCATGGAGTCAATTCGGTCCGTAGGTCAAAATCAAATTTGTCAAGCAATATTCCAGTCGTAAACCTCTAAGGCTTTGGTTAATTGTGTCATTGAAAGGGGGTCCCTGCTAAAAGAGATATACCCCTCTTAAGATCTTAAAAGTTCGTTACCAGTGCAATTAGCAACGACAGAAAATACATATTTCATGCTAACGGGTCTTAAAGGGGGCCTAGAGCTTCTATAATTTTAATGCTGCAACTTTTGTGAATGAAATGCAAATGATGTATATAGTAAAGTATAGAAAACAATAGACAAATATACTATAGACTATAGACTATAAAGTACAAAGTATATTATACAAAGCATATTATACAAAGTATTGAGCATAGTGGATAATCTATAGATTTGGTGCAGTCGATAATACACATACTATACCTTACCTACCATATGTTGATTGTACATACTGAAGAGGAACAATAATACTAACAGTACAAGTAGTTAATCTTTCTACCTATACCCCAGCTACTGCATCTTAGGGTTGCACCCATTTCCATGAGACATTGTATCATCATGCGACATTACATTCTCATTATCTCGCGACATCACTACCAGTATCGAAAATTGAAATAACAAAATCGAAAAATCTGGTCTTTGGCTACGACGGCTACGAATAAGTTCAGTTATAGCAGGCTTATATTAGCATAATGTCGGATTTAGATGATGACTTGTTGGCATTGGCCGGAGGAGATGATGACTTCGGATCGGAATCAGAAAACGAAGCTGTCGCTCCAGTGAAAAGATCCAAAGCTGGCGATGGAGACAACGACAATGGAGAAGACAACGAGGACGATGATGACGAGGTATTCGCTAAGAAAAGACGTGTAGACACTTCAGATTTGGAAGCCTACGATGACGCTGAAGATGACGATGATGAGGATGACGAAGAAGAGGAGGAAGAGGATGAAGAGGGAGATGATGACTTGGTCAATCCTTATCCTTTGGAGGGTAAATATAAGAATGAACAAGACCGTGAAGAATTGGAATCTATGGACGAAATTCAAAGAGAACAGATCTTGTTCGACAGAACACAGGAGATGGAACGTTACAATGAAAAGAAGTATTTGCAGCAAAGAATGAAATTACAAAAGAAATTGAAGAGCACAAGCACACCAGGTGCCAAAGGTTCTAGATCGTCTAATCGTACTAAAGACAGCTCCAAGCAGAGTTCAAAGCGTGATAAGTTAACCGAGTTAAGAAAACAAAGAGAACAAAAGGTTAAGAGAGCTACCAGAACGTACGATGAATATGAGGATGATGAAGATGAAGATGAGTCTAATGATGATCTTAGAGGAGATGAAGAAGAGGAAGAGTCAGATGATTATGACGACGGTGTTGTCACATGGGGTGGTGCCAGCAAGTCGAAGCCTAAGAGATCTACAGAATTGGCTAAGTTAGAAGATATCAATAAGATAAGATTGGGCAGATCGAAGTTGAGCAAGTACTGCTTCTACACAGACTTCAACGAAGCTGCTGTGGACTGTTATGCTAAGGTTAACTTGGGAATAGACAAAAGAACCAGGAAACCTATGTACAGATTGGTTAAAGTCATTGATGTGGAATCAAAGCCTGCCAAAGCTTATAAATTGGGTAACTTTAAATGTGATTTATTCCTTGTCGTAAGTCAAAATAAAAAGCAAACAAAAGAGTTTCCTCTCAGTATATTCTCCGACTCTCCTATCACCCATGAGGAGTTTGATAGATATTTGAAGGAATTGGAGAAGACAGGTGAAACGGTAGATTTCTTGGATGATGTCAACGATAAATACGAACAATTGCAAATTTTCTTCAACAGAGGTCTCAGTGATAAAGATGTTAACGAAATGATAGCACGTAAGCAGAAGTTACAGAGTGTTAAGGAAGACGAAATTACAGGTTATGATGCTGTGAAGAGGAAGTCTAGGTTAATGGATGAATTAAAAATCGCCAAACAACAGGCAAATCCACAAAAAGTCCGTGAAATTATTGATAAGTTGAAGAAGTTGGATAATATCTTAATCAACCAGACCAAGTCACAAAACAATTCAGTTGAAATGAATAGTATGTCCAAGGTCAACGAAAGAAATAGGAAATTGAACCTGACAAATATCAGAAAAGCCGAAATCAAATCAAGAAACAATGTTCAAGTAGCTGATGGAGGTGACCCATTCTCCAGATTGAAGACAACAACCAGAATCTTCTACCAAGATTTGATTAATCAGGAAAATGAAAAGGCATTAAACGATGCTAAAGCAAACTACCAGGACTTGTTAGATGAGAAGAGTAAGCAAGAGGAAAAGATCGCCAAATCCACTTACAGAGAATTAGGAGAGATGGATAAGTTGATCAAAAGCATAGACTTTGAGTTGGAGATTGAAATTTAGGAATTGAATTCCTGAACGTCGTCGCGCTTTGGGGGAGAAGTAGATAATTGGTAGTATTAGAGTCTATGTCTTCTTTCACTTAGCAAATAATGTATATTGTATATTACTACCAGAATCAAAGATTTCCTATCATAGCAACTACAGTTAATGATTACTAATTATGGGAAATGATAATGTAGTGAATACTGAGCAATCAAGTGGGGATTGAAAAGCTTACTAATAATTGCTTGTACACATTAGGAGTGGGCAACACCAATAGATGAAACACTGTGGTAAGTAGTGGAAAGAGAGCATTTGTGTTAATTGGTCACTGCGATTACATTATTGATAGTAGTTTAATTATGAGTGACCTACGCTTTAATCGTGTCTGCCTCTGGTAAAGTAATTGCATCAGATGAGATTTTGCAGCCGTTTTCTCGTATATACGATTGTACGCTAAGGTTCATATTTCCTTCTCATCCAATTGTTAATTGCCTAGAAAGTCTACACATTGATTAAACAGCTCGGTATAATTAAATCTGTGTATATTTCTAACTAATATGTTTTGAAAGACTTAATCCGTCAGATAGTTATTAACTCTCATAATACTGTGAAATAGATATGATTAATCGAATTTTGTGACAATTGCTACTAAATTTCATTAAATTCTGTGAAATGCCTAGAATTACTCAGCTATTTCTACAGCCTCCTTGCCACATCTACGTCATCACCTTCGACAAACCATTTCAACCGAATTTGCATCCTAAATAACTCAAACAAAGACCAGCCTCTATGTTATAAGACCAAAGCCCATAATCGAGGTCGTGCACACATCCAACAATACCGTTAATAGTAAACGGCGGCAGCGGAACGGGAATAGTGTAGGCTTTGTGTGGTTGAGGGAGGCAGGAGCGGTAGTTACTTAGACGGATATTAGCTGTCGACCACCGACCCACGATTTCCATTGTATTAACACCCGTTGCTGGAACCAACAAATCCGATTTCAATTGAAGAGAGCGGTCCCTAGCGTGGCCCACAACGTTGTCTCATTATATTAGGTGGCAGGGTGCAAATTTCAAGAAGCTATACGTACTATACCCCCCCTGAGTGGATAAAATGGCCATTTCCCTCTGATTTTCCATTTCATACTAATTTGCATCCCAAAATCCAGTTCTCATCGGCCACATCTACCCGTACCAGTTGCTGCTGCTTTGTCATCCTGCTGCAACCCACCTTTCCACCCTACTTCCACCCCAAACGCATTGCAAACAGAAGGTCGTGTCCCTTCGTACCCTTCGCCTCTTCAAATTCCCATTCTCTGCGCTTCAGGATATCTTTGCCGCATCCGGCACCCCTCCTGCACACCACCACCGATAATCCTCCCAAATTAGTAAGCTCTGCTGTAACCGCTGTGTTTCACGGCGAGAAAAACGAGTCAATATTCCTCTGACTCAATTGCTCCATTGCTGCTAATAAAAAATCACCGGATCCAATTGTGTGTGTGTCCACCGGAAAAATTTTCTGGTTCATATATAAGGAATTAGGCTTGCAACAGTGAATAATATTACAGTATTAGAGGGTCGTTATTAGTGTAAACAAAAACGAGACTACTTGTACTAAAAGCATCCCAAAAAGTGACTATCCAACCCCGTGTTGATCGCCGAACCATAGAAGCTCCAACTACCCAGCGAATCGCACCGGACTTAGCCCTTTTACCCATCATTTAGCCCCTGTTTTAAGCGCCATAACAATATTCACCAGTCACCATGAACTTTCAACCAACAGACTACTTGAGCAACTTAAACCTCGACTTCGACAACGTGGTGTCGCCAAACTTGAACGAGTTCAACCAACAACAACTTCACAATGAGTTGGACATCTTCTCACAATCCGATTTCTTCGATTTGGATGTGTTGTCGGCCGACAATGTTGTCCCAGTTAAGCAGCACCGTAAACTTGTGCAACAGCACCCACAACAAGTCCAGCAACAAGTCCAACCGGTAACTGTCAAACAAGAAGAGGAAGATATCTCATTGGCATTTTTGAACTTACCCGCCGAGGTCTCTACCTTCAGCAGATCTCTGGTATCGTCAGAGGTTGACTACTCAGCCGCTCCTTCTCCTCAAGTAAAGGTTAATGTAGCACAGAACGCTGCTTGTGAAGACAAGAGAAAGAGAAACACCGCCGCCTCCGCCAGATTCAGAATCAAGAAGAAGATGAAGGAGCAAGAGATGGAACAGAAGTCCAAGGAGCTTCAGGACAGAGTTATGGCTTTGGAAAAGAAGTTAAAGACCTTGGAGATGGAGAACAAGTGCCTTAAGAACTTGATCTTGCAACAAAATGAGCAAAAAAACACTGATTTGTTGGAAAGCATCAAGAAGAGAAGCATATTAGATTCCAAGCCGGTATTTCAGTATACTAGTTAACCAGGAGCTTTTACGCCACGATGATTGTCCGAGTGGTATTTACCATCGAGGATGATTCTATTTTAGACATCTGGACATGTAGCATTTAGTGGTTCTGATCGCCTAACCGTTCAGAATCCGCCGATTGCTATTGTTCTGAGGAACGATTAGAGCACAGATCTTAATTGATACTGACTCTTCTCAACACCATAGGATTCGATTAAAATCCAACTTTTAACGACCTTACGATATAATGATTATGTTACGAATTCAAGATCCAACTCTTTGAATTTTTACGTTGTCTCTAGTAGAGAACGTCCTTATCCCCCAATTTTTTTAACACCCATTTACCCTTAATTATTTAATACTGGCCATATCATTCGACAACTTTTACAAAGGTTGTAGAATGGTATTATGTCACTCCAGTTTTCTTTTCACTTCTTTCAACAGGAAACAATAGGATCTTTCACGGAAAAGAAAACACACGAAAATGTTATAGAAGAAATGCACCAGCCGAATTTCCAACAAATGAAGCATATGGTGTACCAACAAACGATCATGGAACAAAATCTTGAAAATAATGTACCAATATTCCATATATGCATATTCACATTTTATGATATGCTCATGACGTTTGATATTCTTCTTTACTACAATATCTAC
The DNA here is from genome assembly GCA_030556775.1 of Scheffersomyces quercinus. Classification (NCBI taxonomy): domain Eukaryota; kingdom Fungi; phylum Ascomycota; class Pichiomycetes; order Serinales; family Debaryomycetaceae; genus Scheffersomyces; species Scheffersomyces quercinus. The sequence goes on along the minus strand of JAKTUQ010000009.1, from coordinate 298,492 downwards.
CTTAACACTTATTTTTATCTAACAAGTTGTATATAAACACATAAGGAAATAAAAATTCAATCAGTTAGGATTGCACACGATTACAAAAACAGCTGCAAAGCTCAACAATGTAGAGATCAGTATAGACCAGGATACTCAACCAAGGATTTGTGTGGTTCGAGAGCCGGATATCCACTGTCTGACTCCTAATTTTAACAGATCTTTTTCGAAAATCGTGGTGTAACTGCCCACGGTGGAAATTTTAATAAGACGACTAACAAAACAACTCGTGTAGCATGATGTCCCTGACTGAGTCACAGCGCAAGTACAAAACGTATAATACGCAAGGCGCAACACACACAATCCATATATATCACAGAGTACCCGTATCGCAACTATACACCCGTACCTTATAATCCCACGCTAGTCCGTAATCACCGTAGTCACCGTAGGGGCCGCTCTGGGCTGATAAAACAATACAATTACGTATGACGAAAGAGCACAATGACTCCTTCAAACGACTAAATTAGTCCACCAAAGCTTTTTGCATCTATACGAAAACAGAAAATATTGCCTGACTCGGCAGATCAGGAAGGCTGTCAAAAACCTACAAGTGCAGCAATAGAATTGACTATTGGCGTAGAGTATATATGCAGAAGTCACATTAAGGGGTGTAGAGTATAGAGGATAGACTATTGGGCTGTGGCCGAAGAAACGGTTCATGGTTGTATGGTAGTGGGAAGATAACTGTTTCAGTAAACTGTGAGAGCGTGGTAGTAGAAATAGGGGAATTTAATAGCGACAGAACGAAGGAGGGACTTATTGAATGATGGAATTGAGATTGTGGACAGGAAGAAGAAACTAGCAAGAGAATTGGATAGAGCTTTCAGAGGAGTAGTTCGGACCATGGCTTAGCAGGAAGGCGAATTTTGATATATAATCTAATTGGATATCGATAAAGGCTTAACATCATTTCGTTTTTGCATCTGTAATACCGTTGCTCGGTTTTGAGTAATAGCGACTTCTGTTTCATCCTCTTTCAGTCTGTACCACCACTGTAGTTCCAGTGAGAGAATTAGAATTCGCGACGGCCGTGGTCATTGATAGAGGCGATAACCCCCTTTACGATTTAATTTTCTGGAAAGCAGAGGTATCTGGGGCTACTCAGCGATGGGATGTCAATAACGGGCCGAAAGTATCGTAGAGGATAGAGATAGCGAGAAAGTGCTTGGACGACAACCACGATACGATGGCCCGTCTGCAAATAATAACGCAATAATCCAATTTACAGTAGCATAACCAATAGCAAGCATGAACGGTTATTAGAATTGAAACTCTCAGAATAACCGAATCACTGTGTAATTGAAAAATCACAAATAATCCAGAAGTGTAATAAAATACTACGGGACAATGAGATTTCTGGTTGATGGAAGAATAATAATTACTGAGAACAATGGAATGAGCCAAATTGAAACCACGAGCCAGGATCCCATTACAATCAAACAGCAAAGAGCAATAACTGTCAAATTTCAATTCAAGAACCGAAGCCTTTCTCTCAACTCATCAATTCACCATCAAGGTCCCCCACTCTCACTATCACATTATACTACATATCTGCCAAGATACAATTGCACAACCCATTACAACTTCTCCTCACCATCTCTGTCCCGCCCCCAGCTATCTCCCGCTATCTACCACCACAACTCTCCCCACTCCTATCTCTATATTCACTGTGAATACTGCACTATTGCTGAGATTTTAGCTTCCGGCTCGCGGTGACTTCCTTTCTGTGCTCTCCATTCGCACCGGTGATCCACACCAAAGGCCCGTTAATTGCCCCTAATTCCCCCATTTCCATCCCTTTTGGGCCGTCAATCTCCATGCTACCTTGTAGAGTTCCCGTTCTGGCTCGCTTTTACCGCTCCTCACTACCATAATATCACATTATTATGACAGTATGTGCTCAGTGCTCAGTGCTCCTTGCAATATTTTTAATATCTCTAGGGTGCACCGTGCATGGTAAGTTACCACCAGCAAACACATTTGGCATGAACCGAGCCTATTTTTCACTCATTGATTGTTCTACCATTTTCTTGAACCCAGGTAATAATAGCTTATTTCACAATATCTTGCCTTAACAGCAGCCATTTCTACCTCTACCTCTACAGCAACCGATACCTTCACTTTCATGTAACCATATTTCATTCCTCTATTCCACTCTCAGCCGTCCCTCCATCCTTCGTTCGGCGTACTACCATTGTTCTCTCGGTATCACGTTACAGTGGCCCCATCGCACTATCTGTCCCATTTCATCCCACTCCTCTCCCTACAACCGTCCCTAAGTCACTGCCATTGTCTTTTTTCTGTACCGTAAAATTTTAGACTCAGTGCTGCCAATTTGAGGTGTTAAAGATCTTAGTTTCCCCACAACAAGACAACTTCAGTTGGTAGACTCTTTTCACCGGAGCAAGCTCTCGACACCACCACAACACTGCCAGACTGCTCTTCAGACAACCAAGATAACAAAAATCACTACTACAACAAGATCCCCTTTTTTGCCTTGATCTTAACAACACCGATATTTAAACCCGTGATTACAAAATCACCAGCATCCCCCATCAGCTCCAATTGTAGTTCATCTCACCCAAGTAGATGCCCATTCCAGCAGAATTCGCCTGAATCACCCTTAGAAGCTATCGACTACAATACCCACAAACAACATAAACAAGATCCCCTATTAGACCACATTATAAGAGCCCTTCCTTTGGTATCTAACAAACAATGACTGACCGTGAACACAGCCTAACGTCTACACCGCTACTACGGGCCCACGAGGATGGTTCCGACCACGAAGGAATGTTCCACCAACCGATGTTCCAGATGTCAATGCATAACCTCCGAGATCTTGAAAGATCCGTGTCACCGTGCGAGATACCTAGCAATATCACCTCTGTAGAAACCATAAATGATAATAATGCTCATAATCACAACAGCGTGCCATTGAGCAGGAGCAAATCATCGTCAATAACGAAGAGACCAGATCCATCTCCTCTCCAGAAAACTCCCCAAAGATCACCAATCGAATCAATACATTTATCTCCACAGGATAGGTTCACAAATCTTCCCAGCCCGATTAAAGAGTACCCGAATTTTATCAATACAATAGAGGAGCAAATAGACTTAAGACTAGCTTCTTCCAACAATCCTACTATTGTCATGGAACTCGATTTGGATGGAAAAATACGATATTTAAGTAAGAATTGGGAATTCATCATCGGAACAGCCATAAAGAAGATTGTCAACAACCCAATCTCGAAGATTATCATTGGAAATAGTCCCGAGGACTTACAAGTGTTTAACAATGCTATAAATAAAATGATCACAGATGACTGTAGCTACAAAGTCAAGTTTCTTACAGCTACAAATACCACGTTGAGGTTGGAAGATGGCGATGATAACCAGAGTCCTACTCCAAATAACTCCGTTGAAGACTTTGGAGATATGCAGCTACCTGTAATAGATTATATTCCGGAGGCTGAAGACAAGAATGAAAATACCAATGATGATGACACTAGTTCTACGATAAGTTCCAAGCTTTCGAACAATGGAGACGTTATTGAACTTGAGGCACAAGGAATATTGATACACGATTCGAAAACAAAGCTACCAACGCATTCTATGTGGACCATTAAGCCATTTGTACATATAGACCTTGACTTGACGATTCCACTCAATCTTATTAATCTTCTAGGTTTTGGATCAGAAATCTTTGAGGGTTATCTATTGAACCTAAAAGAATTAGGGATTATAGACGAGGAAAATGTGCCCCAGCCAAAGACTATTCTCTGTAGAATCTGCGAGACACAGATTCCAGCCTGGTTTATAGAGAAGCATTCAGACTTGTGCGTGGTTGAACACAGAGCTGATGAAGACTTACAGCTGTGCCATGATGCGATCAGTGATCAAAGAGATTTGATTATACGAATTTCTGATAGTTTAGCACAACAGCAGGCAATGTCTCCGAGTCCATCGGCGCTCTCTTCTTCTGCTTCCCTTATATCTAACCATTCTACATCTTCTAACACATCGAGCTCATCCGAAGAAAGTACTCATAGCTTAATTACGGACTACAAAGGCATCCTTCTACCTTCCGTGTCAAATAATGATTCTTCCCCTCGCCTTGCAAACCAAGTACTACATAAAAATTTCCATGCAAGAAACCCAATGATCCAGACCAAGAAATTCCCATTTGGAATCCTCCAACGACTCATCGAACTTTGCGACGAAGCACTACTTATCAACCCGCCAACTACAGGCGAGAACGAAGAATTAGCCTTTTCACCATCAAGTGAGAAAGCCTTGAATAATGTGATGGCAATGAATCTTTTAGAAACATCAGACTTGGCTATCAAGTCAATAATTGAGGATACACAGAGTCTTATAAATGATAAAGTGGAGACCCTTTCGCGTTTGATATCTATACTTCAATACTCAGAGAAGTTGAAGAAAGAAGTAGATGAGAATGTATTGATGACAGTGAGGCAGACCGTGGCTAAAATCAAGGAGCAGACTGCTCATAATGACTATACGAATGCTAGTAACAACAGCAACAATGACATTACAGCAGACATAAGCGAGGAAAACATTCTTGACTCACCTGATACTACCCTTCCTGATCCTATCATGCTTAACACTGCAAGTGAACCAAACTTACTACGCCTGCCTCAACCTGCGCGGACAACAAGCCCTGCTGCAAGATTATTCCAAGACTCCTTGGTGGAAGGAGAATTCAAGTCGATAACTCCTAAAGACATTCTTCTATCAACCAGTAGGTCTGGACCTCTTGCAATTCCTTCGGGCACAAGTACTCCTCAGCTGCTACATCATCAACAACACCTGCAGCAACTGAACCGAAGCGCCTCAGAGCACAGAAGTATGAACTCTATTAACTCCTCGATGTCCTCCATCTCCATCCATGGAAGTCACAGTGTCGGAGGCGCAAATACTAGCAGAGAGCTCCTTGAATCAATCCATAATCTTGACTTATCGAAAAAGTCATCTGAAAATAACTCATCATTCTCTTCTCCTAGACGTCACTTGTCTCCTGCGCCATATGTAGAGAAGCAGAGTTTATCATCTTACCAGAGAAACCCCAACACCAGATTCGACAGTACAACGCCTTCTTCATCGCCATCCATAAACACTGAGAATACCCTTAATGACAGCATCAGCGAGAAGAGGTCGAACTCAGGCGGAAATAGTTTCTCACTACACTTGTCCACAAGCACGAAAGGGTCCATGAATGCGAAACCACCACTATCACCACTACTCGTCTCAACAACACCACTGACAAAATCTACCGGAGGAGGTATCAGAGACTACGAAGTGATCAAACCAATCAGCAAGGGTGCGTTTGGATCTGTATTTTTGGCTAAGCGTAAGATCACTGGAGATTACGTCGCTATTAAATGTTTGAAAAAGCGTGATATGATTGCTAAGAATCAGGTTTTAAATGTGAGGTCCGAGAGAGCGGTAATGATGAAGCAATCGGATTCTCCATATGTTGCTCAGTTGTACAGTTCTTTTCAATCAAAGGACTTCTTATACTTGGTCATGGAGTATCTCCATGGCGGTGATTGTGCTACATTAATAAAAACTCTAGGAACTGTTGACCAGGAGTGGTCCAAAAGGTATTTGGCCGAGATTATTGTCGGAGTAGACGATCTCCACAAGAGAGGCATCATTCATAGAGATTTGAAACCAGACAATATTTTGATTGATAGCAACGGTCACTTAAAGTTGACGGACTTCGGATTGTCACGTATTGGTATTGTTGGAAGACAGGCGGGTAGACATAGAAAAAGCAGTTCTTCAGAGCAGGGCATAGAGTTTTTCAGACGCAGTCTTAATCAACAGAAGGAACTGACTCATAACCAAAGCCCGTTAGCAAATGTTACGGGCTTGGGAGTGGCTGGCGGGCTACTTGGTAGCGACTCTCCATTATTAGAATTTCACCACAAGAGAACCAGTTCAGTGACTCCATTTTCACTTTCCCCTACAGTAGAACATACTAAATTGAATACAATGGGATCTCTTCCATCCCCAACACTTGCTTTCCTTGAGAATTTTGCTTCCAGCAACTCCCAGTCTTTCCTGTCAGCTTCTATATCAGGACCAAATTCAGTACAATTACCCCCATCCCTCTCCCATAGGAGTAGTTCCATTTTCAAACTAGGAGGACGGTCCGGGTCAAATTCCAGTGGCTTGGATTCACCAATTTTGAAACCAGTTCTTCCACGGACTTCGTCAGAGCTGTCATTTGCTATTATAGATGATGATTTCCAAGTTAGTCCTTCTCTGAACAACATACTGACCATTACTTCATATGCATTATTTGATCCTAAAAATGAGAAGGAAACCGAATTCAAGAAATTCGTCGGGACGCCTGATTATTTAGCACCAGAGACCATCGAAGGTGTAGGTCAAGGTGAAGCTTCCGATTGGTGGTCATTGGGATGTATATTATTTGAGTTCTTATATGGATACCCACCTTTCCATGCGGACTCTCCTGATGAAGTGTTCAAGAATATCTTGAACGGAGCTATTGATTGGCCAGAATTATCAGAGGAAGAAGACCAAAAATTCTGTCCTCCAGAAGCAAAAGATCTCATCAAAAAGTTGCTTACTCTCGATCCAGAGAAAAGACTAGGATTTAACGGCGCAGATGAGATCAAGGAACACCCATTCTTTAGAGGTATTAACTGGGACACTTTGTTTGAAGAAAAAGCCGCCTTTGTTCCTATATTAGATGACCCAGAGTCAACAGAATATTTTGACAATAGAGGTGCGCATATGACACAGTTCCCTGTCGATGACTCAGATGATGAGGATGACAAGCAAGCCGATTCGACGTCGCTACATTCGTCGGCTTCTATTCTTCCTAACCTAAGTGGTAGTGCCAAGAGAGAAAGAAGAGGAAGCAGACTCGCCGATCAAAGCGAGTTTGGCTCTTTCCAGTATAGAAACTTAAATGTCCTTGAAAAACAAAACAAGGACGTAATTAATAGATTCAAAAAGGAGCATTTAGAGCATAGAAACAGTTTTTCTTCATCTTCTTCAGAATCTGTTCCAGTTTCTCGTTCAAGAGGAATTTCTTTCACCGGCTCCAGTGGCAGTCCATTCAAGAGGCCAGTGTCACCCATCAACATAGGAGGTAGATCGACTTCTCCCTCGAAGGGTGCGGAAACTTCTTCACCTCACGCGATTAAACATGAACGTTTGGGATCTGCAGTTAGCAATTACTCCAGTGGTGATGAGGTGGATCTGATTAGACCGTCACCAATTCCGAAACTGATTTTGAGAGACTTTTCATCTTCAAGTTCTGATACAGAAGATAACAAATCTTCTGCACTTTTGAGAATCAGGAAGAGGCGTGAAAGTTCTAGACTTCCTGCTGGCGCAAGCGACTCATGTGACTCGTTCATTTCCAAGAAGGAACTCGATGTTCTCTATTGCGAACCGATTTCCGCTGTACGTCACAGCGTAACCAAACTTCTAGAAAAGAGTGGTTGTATTGTTGTTTCTATTACGGATGGTGACGAATTAATTCGTCGTGCAACCAGTCTGGTCAAATTTGATTTGATCTTCACGGCTTTGAAACTATCCAAAGTGGAGGCTATAGATGCTATCAAGTTGATCAAATATACTACAGGAATCAATTCTACTACACCGGTAATAGCAGTAACTGGATTCCCGAAGGAAGCACAAGATTCGGATGTGTTTGATTACATCATTGAAAAACCCGTCGAATTAGTGCACATTCAAAGATGCCTATCCAAATTCTCCAATGATGAAGTGATTGAAAGTGATTCCGAGAAGTGAGTAGAGAGTGAATTTTGAATATACAGAGTAGCCTCGTGAAGAAAGATATCATCACCTTTGTGTAGAAACATATATTACAAATTGACCTACTAGTATGAATTTTGCACCCTGACGTATTTGCTGCAAACTGCACCGACACTCGATTACATAAGCGCAATCTTCTCCAGTATACGAAGCAAAGGGCTAAAGCACGGTAGCCATGTGATTCGATGACGACAGCACGTCAACTTCAATGAAGACCCAAACGTTTACTTGTTGGGTCCATTTGATATGCAAAATGACTTAACTCACTTCATCAACATCGTCCCACTATCCTCCATCTCTCTTACAGATTGTTACTGAGTTCCCTCGTATAACCAATATGTCCATTGCTCACGTCACACCTGACATAAGCTCTTGTCATATGCTCTTCTCTATACACTCTTTTTGTGCACCCAACAAATGAGCGAGTACCGTTGCAAATCACACTACGGGGTTTATAAAGACACCACACTTGCTCTTAAAAACAGCATTGATAGTTCCATCAACTAACAAAGAAGAATTAATTGACCATGGTTTCCACCGAATTTACCGAGAAGGTATGTGTATCGCCAGTTTAGATGGTGCATTTGAAGAGATTGGTGCCTCAATTCATTGTGGAGTTCGACAATGACGAGTAACGAAACAAGAAATAGTTATACTAACGAAATCAGGCTGACGCTGTCCAAAACTTAGCCAAGCGTCCTAACGATGACGAATTGTTGAAATTGTACGGTTTGTACAAGCAAGCCACCGTTGGTGACAACACCACGACCAAGCCAGGTGTTTTTGACCTCAAGGGTAAGTACAAGTGGCAATCATGGAAGGACTTGGAAGGAACTTCCCAAGAAGAGGCTGAACAGCAATACATTGAGTTCGCCACCTCATTGATTGAGAAATACAACTAGTGGTTTTAGATTTAGTCTACTGGTATATTAGTTCTAATTATAATATTGCTATGGTATATACATAAATAGACGAAACTATACATCTATCAATTTGCTATATAATCAATACTGGTTTTAACCGTTAATCTAATTTTGGCTTTTGATCTAAAGCAGTAATTCTGGACGCAGAATCGAGCATTATTAACAGTGGAATCACAAGGTATGGAACATATACCGCAGCCAACTTGAACGCCTGTGCAGTGTCCAAGCCATGAGCTTCGCCTTCGAGAAGGGCATAACCAATACAGACGAAGGTGGTAAAGGCCGCGTTAAACCCGTAGATTACTGACAACACCAAGTAACGTGCATTCGACGTGTTCTTTTTGAGGATTTGGTAAGAGAAGTAGAAGAACAACGGCAATTGGAACACTAATTCCACGGACCCGAAAAGCTTAAACCACAATGGCGATTCCACAAGAAGAAAGTCGTTGTTCTGTTGGATGTGGAATGCTAGGATGCTCTTTGAGATGTCCAATTGGTAGGAGGTAGGAGTTACGATAGTGGAATCAATGAGAATCGTAATCGGGATATGGAGTAGATAATACGCCAAGTAGAAAGTGTCCAAGGAAATCATGGTGTCCAGTAGTGATGTCGGTGTCAATGAATAAAGAATCGTATAGCCTAATGGTCTTAACCAAATGGTTCTTCAACTACTGTTAAATGGCAATGTCGCGTTTTGGGAAGAGAGTGAAAAATGTGAAAAATCGAGACTCAGTAAGTAACCAGATGATACATCTACTCTAAAGAATGTTCAGATACTTAGGCACGAGTAGAGCAACGTGTAGAAGAGTGCATGCGGATTCAGTGGTAAAAAGCCTTTATCGTGGGTCGGTAATTTTACAAATGCAAAGCAAACAAGTCTCCCAGAAAACAAAGATCAGTACTGCCAACCAACATACGGAACAAGCTGCTAAAAAACAGAAAGTAAGCGAACCAGTAGGACAGATGCAAGCATTACTCAAAAAGACAAGAAAAGTAGAGAATCCATTGGTCTGGATAGACTGTGAGATGACCGGACTCGATGTCTTCGGTGACGATCATATAATTGAGGTATGTTGCATCATCACTGATCGAGACCTCAATATTATAGATGAAGACGGGTACGAGTCCACTGTTTATTTCCCCAAGGAACGCTTGGACGAAATGGATGAATGGTGTACGACACAACACAATGCCTCGGGATTAGTGGCTAAGATTTTGGAGAACCCCCAGCAAACTATGGAAAAGGTCTCGCAGGACTTGACCAATTACATCATGAAGTATGTTCCACAGCCAAGAACAGGAATACTAGCAGGAAATTCGGTTCATATGGATAAGATATTTTTGATGAAAGATATGCCACAAGTCACGAACCATCTCCACTATCGCTTGGTAGACGTATCAACTATAATGGAATTTGGCCGCAGGCATAATCCCGAATTGATGAAGTGTTGTCCGAAGAAGGTCGGGGCGCATACGGCAAAAGCAGATATTTTAGAGAGTCTTGCTCAATTAAAATGGTACCGCGATTACTACTTCAAGAACAAGGACGAGAGTATATCAACCATCACGGCTTTTCAGGAAGGGGCATTGCTGGATGTCATAGAAGACGCAAAGCGAAAGAATGAGGAGAAGATAACGAAGTAGTACAAACAAGGCTGAACGGCAATGATACAAAGTGGATTTAAGCTTTTCATTGTTTCCAAGCTTCGATGTCTTTGTGGTTAGCATATTCATCAGCTGGACTTACAAACGATTATAAATTTTAGAATAGGCTGATCAGAGATATCATCGTAATAAAGATAATATTATTCGAATAAAACGATAGAAGCAATCGTTCTAACGAGAATCTACGAAAATACCTCAACGTCGAGGAAAACGTTGAAACCAGATCAAGCAATGAGCCCAGAAACAATCTAATCAGAATGAAAAATTAAACAGAAACCTGATTACGACGCTGTATGCAAATAATTAAATAGTAAATAGTAAATAGAATACGGGTCCACTAACTATTCGGTGCGCTTATATAAGCGCCACTGTAGCTTATCACCAAACATCACCAAACCGCAAGGCTTACTAAATCCTTACATTGTCCCCTTTACGGCTGAGTCACATAAAGACGATCTCCAGCCCCGGATTTTGTCCCTTTGTTGCACTCGGGCCAGCCCTTCCTATAGGCTGAAAGAGTGACGATGAACTTGTGTCCCAAACTGAGATTAAGGTTATGGTGTTACTACAAATCTCTAAGGCATTATTAAACCCACCCATCGCCATACTATACACTCTGGCCAAAAAGAAACAAAACCCGACTTCTCTAACATCTCACCACAGAACCCGTAAGAACAAGACAAATAAGACAAACGCCATCGCCACTCTGCGCTTAGCTAAGCGGATTACCTCGCAAACTTTTCCAATTTCTGTCACACATCTTCGGCCGGAGCCCATTGTAGTTATGAAATTAATAATCGGTGACACCGCACCAGCAAGCGGATTTAATTTTTAGTAAGCCTCCGAATCTTCTCCGACTATACACACCTTTGACTAAACATTCGGCGGAAATAATATCTTTGCTTCCGGCTGCTACCGCATGAGCGCTTTTTCGCGGCAATAACAGTCTTGATAGATTTAACATCTATGACATATATATATGTAAACTCAGCCAGGTTTTAAATCTTAATTGCATTTCTCCAGATCAAACCAGTTCTAGTTATAAAGATAACCAGAGTTCTTAGTAACGGAGCCGATTTGCCTACTCACAGTATATTAATCCATCTGCCGCCATGACTAAACACTCGTACGCCAACTACCCTTGGAAGTTGCAATACGACTCGGCACTTAACCAGTATTACTACGTCAATTCTGAAGACGGCAGCGTCACCTTTGACATGCCGTGTGAAGTCAGCCACACACCCTCCATCAACAGCGCCAACTCTAAGCACAGATTCTTGCTGAAGTTGAAGAGATCCGCCTCCTCCAGTGTCTGTCCGTTAAACACCGACATGAAGAAAAGAGACTCTACCGGCTCGGTGTTATCAAAGATCGGTACAGCATTGTCTTTGAAGTCTTCGAAATCCAGAGACTCCTCTATTTCTTCGGAATCCTCATACGAAGCTAGAAGATCTACCGGATCCATCTATACCCCAAACAACACAAGCATAACCACTACCAGTGTGGCTTCGTCCGATGTGCATAGAACCGTAGTCGGCTCGTCGGAGTACTTGACGGAAACCCCAGTTGAGCTCCAATCTCCTGGTACTATCCATTCTGTATCAGATGCATCCAGTATCATCACCGGATTAGACGACGAGTTCTTATTGAACAACTTAACAAACTTCAAAAACTTTGCCGGCACATCAATGGTTGCTACCGCTTACAACAGTGACGAAGAAGCCAGCATAGATTCGATGGAGCAAGACGAGGAAGAGGAAGAAGTGCATTCTTTCTTCGACTACACCTATATCAGAAACGGAGACAGCCAGCATTACTACTACAATGAAGAAGAAGATGACGAGGAAGACCAAGAGATGTACAATGTAGACAAGGAATTAGAAAGAAGAGAATTAAGATTGCAAATACTAAAGGATTTCTACTAGTTATCTTCACATTGCATTTTCTATGGTTTTAAGCTTGAGGCATTCGTCATTTAGTTCTTTTGGGGGTCATTTTTTAAAGGATACTGTTCATTTATTTCATTTGGGAACACGAAGCCATAGACGCTGTCTGGTTTCGTGGTACACTATGCTTGTATATAGTTCTACACATTTAGCATATTAATATATTTATTATTACACTAAACACAAACAAAAACACGATCATCACTGTAGCGGTTAACACCATAACACCCCTCATTCACTAACAACATTTACCGTCATTCTAGCCGATACCTGCTATCCTATTGTAATATTGCTCTCTATGTCATACAATAGGAAACCCCACTGTTCACGGAGCGGTTCCATTTACAGCAAATCCGCGCATACTTCCTTATCCCGACCTTATAGGCGACAGAAGACTTACTGCCGAGCCGGCATTTTTTTGACGTCTACCCCAATTCGCGGTTTTAACAGATGACTTTACTCCGTCGTGCGTGGGACTCGGTTCATCGAGAGTATGTACTGCGGCATGGGTCTCGGTGATTAACAGCAGATTGGATTTGAGTTTGGAAGCCACGAAGCTCCCTTGGTGTGTGGTCATTACTCCCATGACATCAGGTCACTATGATAGAATCCGACGGAAATGGTCAGAATCAGATTTCTGGCTCCTTTGGCTTCTTTGTAGTCTGCAACAACAACCATGGAGAGCATTCCCAGACATCCTAACACTCGTCTCCCACGCAAAACACAAAATTGTGGAGTGGCCGCATTAAGCACTATGCAATTAACCTAAACGAGAATCTATTCTAAATGTCCAGCAGATGAAGTCATATAGCCCCAGAAACTGGGTGTTCCTCTTTGGTCCCCTGAAGCATTCTACTGCCCATTATTGTAAAAAATGGGGTAGATGAAAGAGCTTAGCTGCCCTTCCTCTTTGGTAAGTAAATAGTGGTGTATATAGTCTCCTACATGCCCATTTAAGATCCAGCAGCCTCTTTGCCTAATTAGGCAATTCCTTAATTGTGCACCGATACTAAAAAATTCCCAAAACTGAAATAAGTTCAATAGGCTGCCAATTGTAGTTGTAGGTTATTCTTAGGACTATAGGTGTGAATTTTCAGATCGGTGATGATTTAAAACTGTCTGGATGTCCTCCGGAAATTATTTGAGCGAACAGCTCTTCTTTCCTTCTGGACGTCAGCTTCTAGTTTCGCATCTTTCCTTTCGCTACTTGACCCATATTAATACCATTTTATCATGAGATTCGGGTTAGTAATAACAGCCGTGTCTGTGATAGCTGGAACGCTTGTCAACGCTGCGCCAGCTCAAAATGTAGAGTTACCTGCTAGAGAAGTGCTCGAAGGCTCTACCAACAATATCGACCCTACACTTTACAAAAGAGACTCCAACGATTACGTAGACTCCTTGTTGGGACTGTTAAAAGATTCCAACCTCTTGGGTGAATTGATCTCCCAAGTCACCAACAACTCCAAAAACCATGACACATTATTGACATCTGTTGCCACCGCATTCGAGGGCAGCAATATTAATGTGACCTCTATTTATTCAGCTTTGAAGAGCTCAGACTTGTTCTCCAAGTTCTACAACAAAGTCTTGAACGACAAAGACTTAATACCCACTGCCATTTCCTACGCCAAAAAATTGTATGCTGATGGAAAACTTGTCCTCTCTGATGTTGAGCCAAAGAGTTCAAAGAGAGAAGAAACCATAGTTAAGTCTGAATTGTCCAAAAGAGACTCTGACTACATTTCTAAGATCGCTAGTTCCTTCTCAGAATCCGACTTACTTGCTGCTGCAAAGAAAATCTTCGAAAGCCCTGAATTCAAGGAGGAGGCTAGCAAACTTCTTGCTAGTGCCTCTAAGAACATTAACTTTGATAAGGTCTACACTGCCATCAAGAACTCAGGATTGGCTGATGACTTGATCAAGAAATCTTTGGAATCCTCTGACTTACAAGCTCAGTTCTCTCACGAAATCTCCAAGAGAGCTGTGGATGCTACCTTAGATTTGGGTGTCTCTGCTGGTCTTGACTCGCTTCCAAGTTTATCTTTGCCAGACCTTCCAGCACTTCCAAGCTTTGACGATGCTGCAACCGCAGTTCCAGATGCAGTTGAAAGTGTCGCTACTAAGGCTACTTCTGCTGTGGGTGCTGCTGCTGATGCTGCTGAAGATGGAATTGGTGGTTTAGTGGACGGTCTCTTGGGAGATGGTACTACAACTACTTCCACCAAGGCCACTTCTACTACTCCAGCGGCTACCACCACCACTGGTGGAGGCATCTTAGGAGGCCTTTTGGGAGATATCTTCGGAAATGGAGCCACTGGTTCTACTACTCCAGTCGCCACAAAGGCATCAGTTACTACTACTGCTGCTACTACAGCAGCTACTGGAGGATCAGGGTTAGGTGGACTTCTTGGTGACCTCTTAGGAGATGGTGATGCCAGCACTACCAGTACTACTACTGGTGCCGCTACCACAACCAAAGGTTCTGGTTCCGGATTAGGTGGCCTCATCGATGATATTTTTGGCGATGGTGGTGATGCTTCTACTACAAGCACTACTAAAGCTGCTACTGCTACAGGCAGCTCTGGATCTGGCTTGGGGGGACTTCTTGATGATCTCCTTGGCACTGGTGACAAAGCAACCACTACTACCTCCAAGGCTTCAACTTCTACTGGTGGTTCTACATTTGCTGACCTCATTGATGGTTTATTCGGTGACTTCGATTCCAACACTACTACCTCTACCACACCAAAGACAACATCCACAAGCAGTGGCAGTCTTTTAGAGGACCTTCTTGACTCCTTCTTGGGAGGAAGTAGTAGTTCTAACACTACTAAATCCAGCTCCTCAGGATCCACTGGTGGTTCCCTTTTTGATGATATTTTGAATGACCTTTTCGGAGGATCCTCTAGCACCCCTAAAACCACAACCACAACATCGAGCGGCAGTGGAAACTTCTTCGAAGATCTCATAAAGGAATTCTTCCCTAGCGATTTTAATGTTACTAGAAGTGCTAGTGGTGGAAGTCTCTTAGACACTATCCTTGACATTGGTGAGAGTATTCTTCACGATCTTTTCCCTAGTAGTGGAGGAGGCAAAGGCTTATTCTCCAGTCTTGTCGCCGGTATCCTTGCCATTGCTGGTGATGTCCTCCAAGATTTGTTCGGAAACTTCAAAGGACTTGGAGGATCACTCTTATCAGAAGGTGAGAGTCTTTTGCTGTCTTTAGTTAAGGGTCTCTTTGGTTCATTATTTTCAGGAAGTGGCTCTTCTGGTTCCAGTTCAGGAGGTTCTTTGGGTTCAAGCTTATGGGGTTTAATTACAGGAATACTTGGTGACTTATTCGGAGGATCTGGATCCTCAGGAAGCTCAGGTTCGCTTACTAGTGTTCTCGGTCATATTATTAACGAGATACTTGATGCCATTTTCCCAGACAGTGGTACATCAACTGGTACCAGTTCTGCTGGGGGTTTATTGGGCTCGTTATTCGGATCATCCAAGCCAAAGCAATGTTGTTGCCCAGGCGACTTGAAAATAAAGAAGAGAGCTTTAAAGATCGAAATCAGAAAGAGCATTAGAAGCAGCATTACAAAGAGAGCACAGGAATTAAACCAGAAAAAGCAGTCTCTTAACTTCATTGATTCATTATAATTGAATCCTCACAACATGATTATCACCTTTGTGTATACCTAAAAAGTAAATTTAATGCCAATATTAATTCAGAATTAAACGATTGTAGAGAGGAGAAGTTTAGTATCTTACTCAGATCCATAAATGAGTTTCAATTATACTCCTCTAGCAAACTACTCAATATTTTGTTCATAAAGCCAGAAGCAGTATAATGACCACCATTGAAGGCTTTCATTAACAGAACCTTTAGATTCTCTCTTTCCTAATTAAAGAATGAAGTATTCTAGAAATCTAGATCGGTACAAAATATTATTGATTAAAATAGATGAAAACTAAATACAAGGGGCAGTCGAGGCTTTTTCCATATATGGCCTTTACTACCTTAGGGAATCCCTATAGTAGCAGCGATATTGTATGTAGAAATACCGTCTAAATGCACAAACTCGGCTAGAAAGGAAGAGGTTGTTATTAATAACTCACATAATTAAACTAAAATGGGAGAGACAATTGCACATGTTTGCCTTATACTCCACTTTATAGTCATATGCACCATACAGGGGGACCTCCTCATACTAATTAGGCCGCACTGTACTTTCATTCTCTCCCAGGTCTCAGATCTCCAAAGTGCACCAGAAAGGAAAGGGCTTACTGCCTAAAACTAGTAAAAATGACGTACAAGTGAGCCCTCGGGTCCTATAGGTTATAGCGCAATTTCTCCATTAGCTCTAACTTGGTGTCTATAGTGATGGAGAACAGTGATAAAATTTGAACTGGAGTCTCAATACTCGTACAGGCTCTCGCACACCGATGAACCACCTATCAATGGTGTCAATAATGCCAACCAAAATCGCTAAACTTAACCGCTTCACCTCAAGCCATAAAGAGGCCCGAGTCTATTCATAGCAAATCTACCCCAGTTCAATCGTCGTCTACTGCCTCTTTTTCTTCGAAATAGATCTTCACTCCATAACCAATTACTCCAAATCTCACTACATTGTTCAAACATTACCCAATGCGGTAATGAGCTCGCAGCAGCACATATTTCCCTTTTGGGAAAATTCGCAACTAAAATTTTCATCACCAAAAAGGGAATTTGTGCTCCAAACAACAACAGTTCCGACTGCAAATTTCCTAAAAGGGATGGTTAATGAAGGAACACTAAAGCAGCCATTTAACTAATCTGGAGACCGCAAAATTACCAGATTTGGGTGTGAAAATTGACCAGGCTTCCCCAACTGTTATAGCGGTGTTATATATCTCGGTGGATACGCTGCGGATCTGTTAAATGGTACACCACTGTTCATTTCGCCATAACGGTATTTTCATTCCCTCGTTTACTTGTCCCAGCCTTTTGCAACTGTGTCAACCAGCACAAACTCCTCCGTTGAAACCTGATGAAAGTGTAATTACATACGGTTAGCAGTAAATCATGAGAATACCAACCGTACTTAGCACAGTAGTACTAGCGTCAGCAGTCGTGAATGCAGCTAGTGGAGAAGCTGAGGCCACCGTACAAAAGAGAGGACTCTTTTCGAATCTTCTCGGTAGTTTAACAGGAGCTAATGCTGCTGCTCCAGCCGCTGCCCCTGCTGCTGCTCCAGTAGCTGCTCCAGTGGCTGCCCCAGTAGCTGCTCCAGTTGCTGATTCAGCAGCTCCAGCATCACCAGCCTCTTCTCCAACAACCACAACTCCAGCAGCCGGATTAGGATTAGCTGCAACTATCGGCATAGACGCAACCATTAATACCCCAAGCGTTCCAAAAGCTGTCACTACAGCTGCAAACGCTGACTCTAATAACTTACTCGATCTCTTTGGGGATGACCTCTCAAGTTCGAGTTCATCATTTTACAACTCCAGTTCCTCAGAGTCATCATCCTCTGAGTTTACTTCTACCACACCACTAGCATTATTTGCAGACGAAGAATCTACAACTACACCATCTACAGCCGCCACTAAGGGCTCTCTTGAAGACTTATTAGGATTAGGCGATGATTCTGAGTCCAGCAGCTCCACATTGACTTCAAGCACTGTAGTCTCATCCAGTTCTACTAGTTCTACTAGTACTGCAAAGACTACTGCTAAGGTCAATGCTTTCGCCAAACTTCTTGGTTTGGA
Source organism: Scheffersomyces quercinus (assembly GCA_030556775.1). Lineage (NCBI taxonomy): Eukaryota > Fungi > Ascomycota > Pichiomycetes > Serinales > Debaryomycetaceae > Scheffersomyces > Scheffersomyces quercinus. The sequence goes on along the minus strand of JAKTUQ010000009.1, from coordinate 280,329 downwards.
TGATGACACAACCACATCCAGTTCAAGCAGTGAAGAGTTGTTCAGCTCTGAGTTTTCTAGCCCTGAGTCTTCCAGCTCTGACGCTTCTCTGGCCCTTTCATCTACAGCACAGACAACCGCTGGAAAGGGTGGTTTAGCTGCTTTGTTGGGATTGAATAAACCAACTCTGACTTCACAACCTTCCTCTAGCACAGCTGTTATAACTTCTAGCAGTTCTTCTTCCAGCACTACTTCTCCAGCCAAGGCAGCCAAGCCTCTCTTGGAACTCCTTGGCTTGGAAGACCCAGACACTACTACCGCTCCTGGCTTAGGTCTTGATGTGAGTGTTGGTGTTGGCGTTGGCGTGAATTTGGGACTTCCAACCTTGAGTATTCCAGACTTGATTCCTAGCATAAGCATCCCAGACTTGATTCCTAGCTTGAGTCTTCCTGGCTTGCCAAATGTTACAAGTCTTCTCGGTATTGGTGATGACCCTACCAGCACCGACGATGACGATGACTGTGAAGACGAGTCTTCTTACACCTTGCCAACCTACACTATCCCAGATGTTAGTCTTCCTGGTTTGTCTGGCCTCACCAGTCTTCCTGACATTACTGGAGATGCCACAAGCACCGATGATGTGGAGACCGATACCGACGACGAGTGTGATGAATCCGATACTGGTGTTATTTCTTTGCCTTCTTTCAGTATTCCACCTCTCAGTATTCCATCGCTCAGCGTTCCACCATTTACCTCTGCTGATTCCACTACTGATGACGACGATGAAACTGAGACCGAATGTGAAGACGAATCCACCGAAGCTGTTCAAACCTCAAACCCTATCGATATCAGTTTACCAGGCTTGCCATCACTCAGTATTCCTGACATCTCTCTTCCAAGTCTCTCTCTTCCAGACTTGGATCCAACTTCTTCTGATGATGATGATGAGACTGATTGTGACGATCCAACTGAGTCTGATGATCCAACCTCGTTGCCAGCCTTACCTAGCTTCTCGCTTGATCCAACCTTCTCGCTTGATCCAACTTCGTTGCCAGCTTTACCTAGCTTCTCGCTTGACCCATCTTTCTCGCTTGATCCATCTTTCTCACTTGATCCAACCTTCTCGATCGATCCATTCTCTTTGGACCCTTCAGCTTCTACTGTTGTTTCTGCTTCCGCTTCGTCTGAAGACCCTGAAGAGAGCGACTGTGATGACGAGACTGATTCCGAGGACCCAACCTTGCCAACCTTGCCATTAAGTTTCTCGGCTGATCCAACATTCTCTGTTGATCCATCATTATCATTTGAGGATCCTTCTTCTGACCCATTGGACCCTACTTCTGTATCTGTTACAGCAGTGTCCTCTGATGATCCAGAAGAAACTGATTGCGATGACGAGTCGGACTCTGAGTTCCCAACCTTGCCAACTTTGCCTAGTTTCTCGGTTGATCCAACCTTCACCTACGGTAACAGTTCTGAGTCAGTTGGTACTTTGGACCCAACTTCTGGTGCTACTTCTATTGTCGTTACTTCTTCTGATGACCCAGAAGAGACTGACTGTGATGATGAAACTGATTCTGAAGACCCAACCCTTCCAGTTGGACCTACCTTGTCTACAGATGATGTTACAACTATCACCAGCCTTGTAACCAAGTCTGGTGTTGTCACTACTGTTATTCAAACATCTACTGTTGATGACGATGATGATGATGAAGACTGTGATACTACTATCACCTCCATCGTTACTAGAGTTACCAGTGTGGACGGTAGTCTCACCACTATCACCTCGTATGTTACAAAGGTCACTACTGTGGCCGATATAACTACTACTATCAACACTACTACCGCAGATGATGATGACGACGATGATGATGATGATGATGAGGATTGCAACAATATCACTCAGACTGAGACTCAGACTATCACCAGATATACTACCGTCGTTCAAAATGGACAAACTCTCTCCCAAGCTGTCACATACACAACTGTCATCACTTATCAAGACCAACCATCTACTGGATGGGCTGAAACTGAACTCAGTGGTGAAGATGATTGTGATATCATTACCTACACTACTGGAACCGTGGTCGTTACCCAAACCAACTATGGCAGTGCTAACACTGACGATGAATGGGAATACTACGAGGACTGTGAAACTACTACCACTGCCTTGGCATTTGCTACCGCAACTGCTGGAGCAGCTGCTCCTGACTATGGTTCTAGTTCTGGTTCTGGTTCCGGTTCCGTTGCAGGTTCTGGCTCTGGCTCTAGTTCAGACTCTGGTTCCAATTGGTGGGGATCTTTGGATGAGTGTTCCGATGAGGATGATGGTGATGATGATGAAGAAGAATGTGATGCTTCTTGTCCTTGCGCTATTCCATCTAGTGGTTCCAGTTCTTCTGGTTCCAGTGGATCTGGCTCCTCTAGTGGCTCAAATGTATCTAGTGGATCCAAGGGCTCTAGTGGTTCTGCTGGTTCTTCTGGCTCCTCTGGCTCCTCTGGTTCCAGCGATTCAGACTCTGACGAAGAAGTCTGTGAAGCTTGCGAGGAAGAGGAGGAAGCAACTACAACCAAGGCTGCCGAGGCTGAAGCTGAAGTTGTTACTAGCGTCAAGACTTACACATCAGTCGCCACAATTACTGGAGTCCGCAAGACTACTATCATCAGTGGATTTGCTACTGTGATTCCAGGAGAAACACATGTCACTACCGTTACTTCTATTGGAGTATCTGTGACAACAATCGCTGACTGTGAAGACGAAGACGATGAAGACGAGGAAGAAGACACTACTTTGATTGTACCTACTTCTATTGCAGACGCCACCACCGAGATTGAGGAATCATCTTCTGTCCCAACTACTACTGCCATCACATCCTCCTCATACAAAAATTCCACCTTCCTTGGAGGCCTCTTAGATGACCTCAAGGTAAGAGATATCAATGGCACTGTTTCATTCACAACCATCACCCAATCATCAGTTCCATCAGAGACAGCCGAGGTTGAACAAGTCAGTGGTGCTCACAAACACATAGCTTCCGCTGGATTTGTCCTCTTCATGACAGCTGTCTTCGTGATAACATTGTAAATTAGCTAAAGCAATTGTTTTCCTTATAGTTGCAGGACAATTATTCATAAAGATACCACAATTCGAGCCGGTATAACAGTTCGTTCTTGTTTCTTCAAGAACGGGCTATACAGTACAATAGACCACAATGTTGCTCAAGATACATTATAAGGACTGGCTATACAAAAGGAAAAACGGTTGACTTACGAGTCAATGACACTACCCTAAAACTTCATTTTACGATTTGTTCTTTCTTTGGTAGCTTTAACGGGCTATCTTCCTGCTTTAATTGTTTAGATTTGTCTTTATTTTTATTGATTTTCAAAAAAAAGGAATACCTCTAAATACCAAAATACCTACTTAATATATTTATTAATATAATCATTGCTTGTAGTTCAGTTTGTTGGATGAGTTTATTGGATGAATTAGGACTTCAAAAGAGTTGAAATATTTTGGTGATAATTTGACAAATGGCTGCGAAATATTTAATTTGAGTGTGGTCATAAGAATACACAATCAAAATACGAGAAAGGGATATGTAATGTAAATCAACATTGTTAATGGAAGAGTTGTGACAAACTACCGTAGTACAGTACATTTATCCTTGTTTCTTGTTGTTTTCTATTTATAGATACTACTTTTCATGTCTATTCATTGAATAAGTGAACCGATAAGAGGGTGGCTTAGAACAAATGATAGAGGTTAAATATAACCAAAACCTGACCAAGAAAACAGAATTTTGCTTCTAATTTCTTTCTTAATTTGCATTCCTCTGGTGCTACGAAGAAAGACTTCTGTTACTCTTAAGTCGAAATAGTTGAACTTTTTGGTGTCAAAACACAAGCTGATTTAACTCTATCAGCTCCCATAGCACCAAATGTCTGCGAAATCGCAGCATAAATAACTACAAGAAGACCAAAACAATACCCAACCCTCAACTTTAACCCAGCCGATTCCTGAATGTCTAACTTCCAAAGACTATCCCAAGTCTATTCACTCCTCTTCTCTCTTACTCTCTTACACTCTTACACTCTTCCGCCAATTCCAAATAATACCACACACCATATATTCCTAAACTTCTCCCCCCATACACCACCTGCACACAGCCCAATATCACGGGCCACTATAAACTCATAGTTAAGCAATCATTGATTCCATTCACCTTGTCTTCTTCATCGTAGAGTGATTGTACAGCATTCTTGACTATTTATTGACCGAGCTGACGACAGTCCCTACGACAGAATGCAGGTGGATCGTCAAACGTTGTTTTTCTTCATCATAATGTTCATCTTCCTCACGCTTCCCAATGGTAATGAACAGCCTCACTCAACCAAGGAGAAAGATACCCTTGTAGAGTTCCAGCAAGAGCTCCGTCTTTCTCAGAAAGAATTGGCCACCAGTGAGTACGGGACCGGTTACGGGAATATAACCGGGTTCCGATTGTCGTATCAAGACCTTTTGGACGGTAAGAATGAGACCAAATGGCCGTTCCATAGGTATGATGACGAGCACAGGTGGCAAGAAATACCTGAATACTCCATACTACCCAGAGAGGTGAGCGACGATGTCAAAAGCTTTTGGGGTTTGAACGACATTGACAGAGAGAGCGAGACGACTCCTAAAGCCTTTTTATTGAATATATCAGGACAAGCATATGGTGAATTCAAAAAGGAAAAGACCGAGCTTAAGAAATACAATTTACATCTTCCAAAATACTTACAAGAATACTTTGACTCTTATAACCAAGGAAACCGTGACTTGAATAGGTACGAAGGAGATGATCCTGATAGTACACTCCCGCCAGACATTATAGGAGATGTGAAAGAAGAACCATCGAAGGTAGGAAATATCACCAAGAACTCAGGTAAAATACTGATTGAAGTCACGAATTTGGACTACAACTTTCGCCAGCCGGACTTGGCTAAATTCATCCAAGACGGCAAGAAAGACAAAGTCAACGATACAGTAGTAGTGTCTTTGGTTTTAACCTTCAAAGATTACAACGAAATAGAAAGACATGATTTTGATACCAGAGGAGTTTACTTTCAGGAAACAGGTGCTATAATAACAGTGACAAGATCCGCCAAATTCCTCGGAAACCACGGTATCAGTCATTTGGCTATGAACGAAGCCAATTTCAATCGTACTAGAACTCTCATGAACCAATACTTAAACTTCACTGATTTAGAAAGAGACTTCAACATGGATGATATGAATGGATACATTTTGAAAAGTGAACAACAGTGTGAAATGATCTCGTACTTCCAGTTGGAGAAAACAGAATATACTAAAGAAGAATTGAAGCTCATTGATGAAGAGTTGATGAATCCTAGTGGTAAACCGATTCCCGAAGAATTGCCATTTTTGGCCATTAAGGAATTCTTGATCTACTCTCCAGACTGTGGATTAGTGTTCAAGTCCAAGCCAGGAGTGGAATTTGTAGGTTTGAAATCAGAAGTGTATCACAATAGATTGAGACACTTATTGGCGGGTATACTCGTTTTGGTAATCATCCAGTTGATCTTGTTCTTGAGGCAAATAAAGGAAACTAGGACACCAGGTCAATTATCAACAATATCCAGTAAGTCTTTGTTTATTATCGGATTTCAAGATTCGTTGATAGCGTTGATGTTCTTACTCTTCTCAACATTCATGGAAGACTTGTACTTGATCTTGGCATGTGTTTCTGTGGTGACATTCATAATGTGTGGTATATTTGAATTACGGTTCATAGTTAGTGTATTGAGTACACAGGTCAACGAGAGAGGAACTACTTGGTGGCAAATATTACGTGGTGCTAGCGCTGAATCTGTACCATCAGATGGACAAGCTATATTGCCCGATCCAACCACTGATGCCAACACGAACGATCCATTAATACCATTAACAAATCCTCCTCCAGCTACCACACCTGCACCGAATGTAAACCAACCAAATCAAGCATGGGAAGAGTCGTCATTCTCCAATAGTGTGTTTGCCAGCGGATTTTCACTTACAATAGTTGCTACATTTTTAATCTTGAATTCATTCATATGGAGAATCAAGTACAGGAGGATTTTCGAATACGTCGGTCTTTTCTTAGTGAACTCCTACTGGATTCCACAATTTTTCAGAAATACCCTCAAGAACCGCCGGAAGTCTTTCTCATGGGAATTTATTCTTGGTACAAGTGCCATAAGGTTACTTCCTATTTATTACTTCTGTTTAGTAAAGAGTAACCCGTTGCGCCACCACTACGATCCAGTCTTAGCTGCTGTCATCACGAATTGGGTTGTGTTCCAAATAATATTATTGATCCTCCAACAACAGATGGGTGCAAGATTCTGGGTCAACGAGAAATGGCTTCCTAAAGCCTACGATTATCAAAGGATCTTGCACATAAAGGATCTAGAACACGGCTTCTCCAGTGAATTATTGGCGAACATAAAGCCGAATGAAAGCGGAAGTGAAGGTGAAGATGACAGAGGAGTGATTGAGTGCAACTGCACTTGTCCAATTTGTATGTCTGACATTAAACTACCAATTTTGACCAAGGAAGGAGATGACAGCAAAAGAAAGAAAATCAATAACCGACTTTATATGATAACACCTTGTCATCATATCTTCCATTCGGAGTGTTTAGAGGACTGGATGAAGTATAAGCTTCAGTGTCCTGTATGTCGTGAGAGTTTACCTCCAGTATAGACGATAGAGCCGAGAACTGTATAACTTATATTATCTGTGATAATAACAACGGGTTAGCTTCACCATCTTATATTTACCATGCAAGTCATGCAATCTGTACAACATATACAAGAAATTGTGGTACCGATCTTAGGAACATCTACGCAGATTATATATCAGCGTCTGAAATATCGTATCATCGTGAAGTTATACTGAAATTTGGCATTTACAAGGCGGTCAAACGACATATATGATCTTAGGGTTGCATAGAAACGTCTACTAATTGGGACATACATAAAAATAGTATTGGAGCTTCCTATCGCACATGGCCAGTTCTGATGCCAATACTCGGATATTATAAGAAATGCATCGGCGTATGCAGATCAGGTAGCCCAATGGAGATAAAAGCAGAGTAGCTGTGCCTGTTCCATGGACGACGGCAGACAAATCCGATAAGCGATAGCTTAAGAAGATTCAGTTTAGGAAGAGAAGAGCAGACTTTGGGTCATACGGCCAGGGCTTGTACTGTTAATCAGTGACAAGAATTTTGCTTCCACAGTTACGACATGACATCGCTACTATCCACAGTCACTCTGAAAGGGTCACTCGCAAGGGCTCCATTCGGTAGACGTCGTTAAAGGCGTTCCACGTCAGATTCCGCAATATGTAATATTATTCCGCAGTATCTCCAGTTTAGAAATTAATACGAATATGTAACTGCTTTTACACAGTAGCTACTGCACGACACGGACCCCATTTTGAAGGGCCCATCATTCCGCTAGTAGTTTGGCCCAGTATAATGTATGTAAATCAATAAAATAATCAGTATAGAATAAGAAACGGAAGAAGAAACGGGACTCTTGGCATGGACACCGTAGCTTGATATTGAGCTAGGCTTTTGCGTTTTATCAGAGATGGGGGGCCCTGAGTCACTAATGTAACCAAAGGCTTTTCACAAAAAGAATAAGATCTACGGTTGGTGCGGGCTAAATAATAGAGAGATCGTTGAAATCAATAATACCACCATAATAGGACACGAAATGACAGTATGATCGATGACCTGCGGAAGAACCATTCAATCACCGACCCATTCTGCCACCCATTAAACTACCATCTACAGCACGCAATGTTCCGATCCAGATCCACTGCACCGACTCTACCTATTCCAAATCAACCCCTCTAACCTCGTCCACTTAAACCCATTCCTCTAGCTCTACCACACCTACTTCCTACTGTATCTCCTCTACTCCACCCAATGTACCTCCTCTACCACACCCACACCCACCTCCCATCTCCATCCCGATGCTCCACCCTTTTTCACACCCATTGTCCCAATGCGGCAAGAGCCCCTGCAATGCCGCCTGCACAGAAAAATGACCTGATTTTTCGGTTTTGTGTCATTCCTGTCCCGATTTTCAGTGTCACTGCAATTTGGGATTTGCAAAACGGTCTGGATAAGATTAATGGATAAGCTTGGAAGAAGAAGTTTTTTTCATATATATAGCGACAGATATAAGACCGTGCCTGTTAGCCAGCGAAGAGCGTGAGTTACAAGAAATCGTGGGTTTTACTCTGACATTATTGAGCCTTATTCCATCAGCCTGTTACTCTGCGAACGAGACCTGTCACCATCGACACACAGAAACACAAACCGTTGACAATCAAGTTCGTGTTGTGACGCCCAAACACAACGAAACAGTAAGCAAGCAGAATCAAGCCGCTTACAACTCCACAGGTATACCACATAGCCGATTTCACCTAGAAATAGAGAGGACTGGACCGTGATTTACTACGTCTCTTGTCTTCATTCTCATCTTCGAAAAACGCCCCTTAACCAGTCTAACTAATACAGTCAACATGACAGATTTTGACACCACAGCGTTCTTCAACTTCGAGAACGCCGACGACTTCTTGTTCAGTGTATCTGGACCACCGGGCAACAACGCTAACAATGTTAACAATGACAGTACTGATAGTAGTAATGCCGGAACTTCCTTCAACATCGACGAGCGTTATGGCACTTCGTACTCTCCGTCGTCTTCAGGCGATGAATCGTACAACAAGTACAACGCCCAATCCGTCGAATGGGACAACAACACCAATACTGAATACAATAACGACTTCAGCTCTTACAACCAAGACTATGTTAACCCTAACTACCAGTCTGAATCCACTTCTAACAGCACAGTAACATCGTCAAACACACTCACCGTAAATGACAACGACTTATTCAAGGAAATTCTCCAAAACAACAGTAACAATAACACCTTACGTGTTGATACAAACGATGATAGCAACGAGTTCAAATCTTCTTCGATGTCTTCAGCGTCATATTCACAGGATGGCATCAGTCCCGTTAGCCATGCTTTGAGCTCCACACATACCTCTCCGGAACCTCCGACTATCAAGACTGAGCTGTTGGATGGTACTCTCGTTAAGCGCGAGGATGAGGGCGATGATGAGTACGATAATGATTCCTCCTCGTTAGGACTTGCCAAGCCACCAACATCCACAACAACCGGAAAGAAGAAAAACAAAGTAACGAAGCCAAAGGGCAAGGACAAGACATCGCATAATATGATCGAAAAGAAGTACAGAACCAATATAAACTCTAAGATATTGGCTCTTAGAGATGCGGTTCCAGCCTTGAGAATCGCAGCCGGTGGAAAAGATGTTTCTATGGACGACTTGGAAGGGTTAACTCCAGCTTCCAAGTTGAATAAGGCCTCTGTTTTGACTAAAGCAACTGAATATATCAAGCATTTGGAGTCTAAGAATGATATCTTAAAAGAACAGAACTTGCGCTTGCAGAGATTGATACAAGAAGCCAACAACAACCCTGGTATGTCTCAGATGCAACAAGTTTCTCCTCCACAAGCACAGATTCAAGGTAGCTTTGGCTACTATCCACCTTCGAACGAGCAAAGTTTCAACACAGTACAAAACAACCAACAGTTCGGTAGTAACAACTTCCTCTTCAACCAAAACCAACAATATAATCCACATCTTCCGCATCAACAACAACATCAACAACAAGTACAACAACAAGTACAACAGCAACAGCAACCGCAGTATGCTGCGCAGGGTAATAACAAATATTTGTTAGGAGGAATGGCTGCCGTAATGGGTACCTCTCTCTTCGCTGGTGGAGGAACCAATGACTTCAAGAGTTTAAGTGCCTTGCCGTTTGCTCATTTACTTCCACATGGACTTACGCACCCATCACCTTTGACACTTCAATTGTGGAGCTTGATGAAAGTCGTCTTGGTTATTGGAAGTTTGGCCAGTATTTTGGTGCCTTACTTGAGAAAGAATAGTGATCCAAAGAAAACAAAGGAAAGTCTAAACGATAACGACAACGTTCTCGTGAGCTGGATTTTGGTCACCTTGGGAATCCAATTGCCCACGGTTTTGAGCGAACAAAAGAAGCAAGAAATCTTGAACAGATTGAATGGAGGTGAGCATTCTGGTGTATGGTCACAGTTGTTACAAGATTATTTATTGTTATCAACAAGTGAGTCCAACTTTGAAAACTGTTTTTTGAACATCCTAGTAGGAAGACTTTTGGTCACCAAATATCCTTACTTGACAAAAATATTCAACCGTAACTTGTCTATCAGAGGTTCATTGATTTTGAATTTGGAGTACAAGGGTGACAACAAATCTTTGACTAAATTGAACAAGTTAATCGGCAAAATTGATGGATTATCCATGTTAGGTTCCGAGCAATTGATTTCCAGATTGACCAATTTGATTAACAGAAAGAACATCAATAGCGACATCCAGGATGGACAGAACCACGTGAAATACGTTGAATTTTATCAGGACAACATTGGTGACTACTATGGTATACTTGTGAACTGGAGGTTGTTGGAAATTATACATCAGTTGGTATTGACCTACTTAGCTAATATCAACAAAGATAAAACTCAAATCTTTAAGGACTTGAAGGTCATCGATGAATTAGTTGTGGACGAAGAAACTAGAATTTACAATTATTTCAAATTATTCAAGACTATTGTCAATTCTAACGATTCAGGCTATTTATTAATCTCGATGAACAAGGTCGTTAACAGATACTTGCAAAACTTCAGATTTGTGGTAGAGGGTCCTGAATTGACTGATCATGAAATCTACAATACTTCTGATGAAGACGAAGAAGAAGATGAAGACGCTGAAGAGGTCAGCAAGTCTACCAAGAAGTTTATTCCATCTTTGAGATCTCAAAGATCATTGATTGCATCCTTGAACTTAGTGAATGAAGAACAATTTACAATTCTCGCCTCATCTTTGGTATTGTACTACTACAAGAACGAGGAACCAGCAAAGGCATTGAAATTACTGAACTACTTGAGAGCTTCATTGTCCAAAACCAAATTAACGTTGTTGAGCTTTGCATCCTTGTTGACATTAATTAATGAGGTGATACCGGGCCAACTCGACGAGAGTGAGGTGTTGGATAGCTCCATTAAGGTATTGAGAGCATGGTTAAACGATGCCAAGTTCTTGGACTACAAATTAAGATCAAACTTGAGCGAACTAATTGTAAATAAGGCCATGGTCATCAATGGTATTGAAACTAATGAAACGGATGAGGATTAAGATAAAACGATAATGGGGAATATTTTCCATTCACCAATAATGGAATTTCAATTATTTCTTTTCTTCTTGTGAATATAATTGGTACAATGTGAATTTTTCAGGATCATAGATCAAAGATAATAATACGAAAAGGTCTATCTCATAAGATTAACATTTATTTAATTTTTTTTTTACAGTTGTTTTTTTATTACTAATATACAGAAGATTCGATTAACTAGTCCGACAGCTGCCAACAATCAAGGCTTTTCCGATTCGTTTCATGTAAGAGAAGGAATTGAGAACGCCGAATATGCGCACATCAGGCAAGACTGCCGTCTAAACAACGGTGCACCAAAGCACGGCGTAAAAGTGTCCATCATGAATAATTTCTCGTCCCATAGATGCTAATACAGATCGAAGCGCATGATAGAACAATGTAGACCAAGCATTTTCTGGTGGAAATATGACCTTGAAAGGAAATGTGCGATATGGGAAATGTTCTTTTGTATAGCCTACGATGGCCTTAGTGATGACATCAAAAAAAAAATTCCTATGTGCAGATGAAATAAATGTATGTACAGTCATGATATTATTTGCACGCAGGCAAATGGATGATTTGACCTTCTAGAAGACATGTGTTTGGCATATAGGGTCTGGATACTGTGATTGGCAATAGCAGGAAATGGGACGTCTATTTGGCCAAGCTTGAGGTGAGAAGGAAATGTGACACTCTCTACGGCACCACAAACCAACAGGAAGCAACATATGCGGCCCTGCTTTGTATTTTCTGGAGACCTTTAAGTCCTTAATTAAAGTTACGCTATGTAGACAATTTCATTTGGATGTGCATTTTGCGAAGGTTTCTGTATATTTTTGAACAATGGATATATGTCTTCAATATTTTACCACTTGGCTGTTTTGGGATCACCGTGCTGAGGAAATTCACATTGGTGCCTTCCTTCGAATTGTATTATTTCATTCATATCGCCGCCACGTTATTTTAGTTCGTGTAACCTGCTATAATCGTCTCCAACTACCTCTGGGGAATGAGTAATCAAAGAAAAGGCCAGATTCGGTATCTGTACAGTTACGCTGGTTACTTATGAGGCGATCACTGGATGCTGTAGAAGGCTGGGTTAATGGCGACACAGGAAGACTCTGCCTATAATTGGTCAGTAGAGTGTGTATTATCTTCTCCAGCAGGTTCGTAACGTTCGGATCTTTCCGCTAGTACACATTAGACTCACTGGAAGGAAGCATTAGGATCTCATTGAACATACGACGTTTTCCTTAGAAGCATGGCGCTAAAAAGAAGTTTCACCTGAATTTGGTAATTGAACAAGACGGAATATTTGCTCTATCGGCTGTGTGGTATTCCAAGCGAGGTAGGACATCCAGTGAATGGATCGGCATCAACTCGATTTGCGGAGCCCTACTCTCGGAAAAGTGTTCATGTACTACTCGCAAGCTACTATCGGGTTAGCTGATCCGACTATCAAGTACTAAGCGGTGATAGGTGTTACTGACTCGCTAAACGGTAGGTCTACACTAGTCAAGCAGACCAAACAACTGCTACGCACGGCATTCGAACCATATATTGAAAAATATCTCGAAATCAACGGGCCTGAAAATTAAGCAGCGATTATAATTATAAATTCTCTGGGACTCTAAATTTCATCCATGTAGCTAACGGGAAAATTAGACTGGAGCACTCCATTCATGCGTTGACGCTTGCACTTTCATAGTCGATATGCCAGAATAATAATTATGAAAGGTGTGTAAGTACTGACTTGTACTGCAGCATGTTACACTAATGGGGATATTTTCCAACGGAATTTATCCCCAGCTCTCCGGCCCGAGCTTAAATCAAATGCAGTGGCTTTATTAGTCCTCTCCACTATCCACAAAATTTGACGAACACTCTAACTGGGAATTAGAGGCGTAGCAGTACTTCATCTGATGGAGTGTAGTTATGAGATGTTTGTACGTATTGAGTATGGCACTCGCCTGACAGTCTTAAGGGATCCTTCCATCACATGTAATAATAGCGTTTTACATGTTCCATCATTTGAGTTTAGAACTCATGCGTTTTCTTCTATCAAGTAATGCATTATGCGTATGTAGAATATATTAACAATAGTACTTTAGTCACAGATGACACACCCTTTTCGTTTAGCAATTCTTTTTTTTCTCCCTCAGGATCTATGCACGTACGTGCAAAAAAGAAATTCTAGAATATGGATTTTTTGCAAGCATGCGCTAGTCTAAAAAAATACTACTTATTTTTTAGACATCACCGATTGATTTAATTTCTTACATATTGACTTTCTGCGTTGCTGTTTAGCTTAGGGAAATAACAATAAGCGTAGTGTCACATCAGCCGGAGAAAACTCTCATGATTTTGACGCTTATTATTCTCGGCGGACGTGTTCGTATTTATACTTCGAGGTATCCTGGCCATTCCTTTTCAAGGAACCGTGACTGTTGCTATTGAGAGGACTTTGTTACCGGCAGTGTATTATCCAAGTGAACTGATTGTGAAACTAGCACGATTGAGATACCGTAGCTGCGGACTTGATATGTCATAGATTTATTTTTAAATATATACTCGTTCTTCCTCATATTCACCTACACTGCGCATGTCCTCATGACATGTCTTACGTTCTGTACATCTATTTGTGACATACCAAGAAACTTCGTCCTCTAATCAGCATTTGAATCCATTACCACACCAATTAGACATTTACGGACCACCCAAGATACAGTATAAGATATTGTTAGAGGTGGTTCATAGTGTGTAACGGAAGAATTATTTCCTAAACTATCAAGACTCCATACGATTCGGAATATCCTAATTGCGTTGATCTTCATTACCTCATATACGTCGCCGATACCAAGCCTCCCACGATCATTTAGCCTTTGAACCACATACTTTGTTTAACAATAATCTTATATCGTGCATAAATAATAGAAGACATAATTGCATTTCTCTCTTCCGTGTTCATTATATATAAAGAGAAGAAACCAGGGTGCAATTATTTATAATAGACTCGCCTATTTTGAAATCCCTTTACTAATTCAAACATAAAACTTATACCTATCGTTATACAATCCAAACCAAAACTATAGTACCAAACCAAACTAACATATTAATTCGAATATAATTATCCTCATAATGTCAGACTCCGAAGATAGTTCTGTTGACACAAACGAATATACCATTCGAGATTACTATAAATTAATAAAACCCTTATGGGCTGCAAAAGATATCAATGCCAGTTATCTCAACAATCATAAATTATTAAGAACACTTGTGGATTTCTCCTTATCTCATTCTCTTTATCTCAAGAATTTACAAAAGCGTGAACTTGAACTTGGTGATATAATTCCTACCAAAATTAATTATGTGGATGCTCTTGTGATCAGAACACCCAATCATAACAACCTCAATAACGCTGAAAACCCCAACCAATTCTATGGATGTTTTAGGAATAGATATGTCGAGTTTTGTCCCCACTTAGCCATCGCGGTCTACCTTTTCAGCAGATTTCACATTCCTGATGAATATGGCTCCCTTGAATTCATGATTTCCGACTACAGTAATAAGCTTGTATTGGAAGATGTCAAGTTATTGAAGGGAAATAATAAGTTGTCAGCTATTTCTTACAGTCAACAACACAAGTCTTCCATCAATGCTTTGAGTTTGAGTGGGTTAAATTATAAAGACATAAATCTCAATAAGTTGTTACTAACACAGTCCTTTGAAGTTCAAGAGAAGTTGGTCCTGTTGGATATTGAACATTTATCGCATCACACCATGTTGAACTTGGCTGGCTTCGATTCTTTTACGGACTATAATATCGCCAGAAATTCCATCGAGCCACCAGAAGAGTTACTAGAGCAGATATTCCCCTTTATAAACAAGCCTAACCCAGATGAATCTGAAGGAATGTCCAAAATCAGGCAATTATTTTTGATGCTCAGAAGAACGTTATGTCAAGATATGGTTATAATCAAGAGAAAATATCCTTCCAATCCTGTTTCCAGAAATGCCATTTTCAACTCAGAGTTGTTTTCTAACTACTGCCATGACATGGAAGCAGCTGGAATAATTGAAAAGACTCCTACATTTGTCCCACCGGAAGAAGACTGGGATATGAAACCAGATTTTGAGGGATATGAACTGGGAAGCAGCGCTACCAATATGGATTTGCAGAAGATAATAGATATCCAGAATTCGAAGATAAAGACACTTGACGAACAGTTGAACAACTACTATCTTGAACAGAGACATATTTTTTCTAACTTGAGTGATTTCATCGAACGCCAGAACGAAGTGTTCCAGCGCCAAAGTGAATACATGCAAAAGATACAAAACTCAACTAATGGTCTTCTCGTCTTGTTATCATCAAGGAACAAGAATATGATCCCGTTGGCGCAACAGAGTTTATCTGAAACTAGTGAGTTCATAACATCAATCAACAACACAAACATTAAACAGGGTTTAAACAATACTATCGACTTGCTTGCCAAACTCAATAGTAACACTCAACACCAACAACAACAATTTGTATCAATCACGAATAACCAATCCATATATAACCAGCATGCAATAATCCAACCTGGATTCACAGAACGTCAACTGCTGCAGTATCCATCGCAACCACCTATGACTCCAAAGCAGCTTGAACGTCAAACTGTCTTGAATAGAAGATTGTCTAGACAAGCAACAACGTTGTTTGAGATGTGGGACGACTTCAAGGGCTTAGAACAAGACTTGAAAACTCATGAAATCACAGTTACTGAGTGGTTGAAGGTTCATGGAAGCTCAGAAAGACAGTTCAGACACACACGGTTGAAGATCATCAAGTTTATAGAGGATGAATCAGCCAGAAGAAATTGCTCCGTCGAGTTTGTTAAAGAGAAGCTTCACAATAAGATGAGAAACAGACTCAGACCATGGACTTTGGATGAAGTTCAGAGAATGTTGACTTCTGGTAAAAGAATTGACTTGGACAATTAAACCCCTTATAATTTTGGTTACATTTTTTTGCACATAATGGGGCATGATCCTTCCCCCACATTTTTACACTTACAAATCGGGTCACAAAACGTCTTTATTTCTATGTACAATCCTCTCACGTATATACTGTATTATTAAACTTTTACAACAACTGGCATTTGCTGAATATATTTATATTTTACTGTGTTATCTACTTCCACTACGTCAAATTCTCACTCCTTGATAATCAGACGCTGCTTAGAAAGTTAGTTTCCGCTCTCACCTTAAAAATACGCCAAATAATTCCGCTTTTTTGCTGACATAAAAAAATATCTCCGATCACATTTCTTTGTCAGTTCGTTTAAAGTCGGAGGACAGTAACGGGATTACCCTATGACTAATAGAGAAATGGGGAACAGTTGCTGTGTTTCCTTTGTAAGTTTAGTATAAAGTAAATGAAATTGTAGTCCTGTCGGGCGTAAGTTATTGCTTTGAGAATAGGGTATTCATGGTTCGGTTGATGTAATCTAATTGTGTGTATCGTTTGTATAAAACTAAAATGAGTCAAACACTTGAATCCACCGGGCAAACCAGCTCTTTCGAGCAATTCGCCATTGAAGATGGTGTTCAAGAGCAGAGAACGTTGATGCAAAACATTCGTGACAACAAAGATGGAATCTTTGTAGTCTTTGCTGGTTTCTTGTGCAATTTCATGGTCTTTGGAATCGGATTTACGTATGGTGTCTTTCAAGAATTCTATGGATCCAAGGATGGTCCGCTCCACAATTACTCAGACTCCGAAGTTGCAATAGTTGGTACTTTGGGTACAGGTTTGACCTATATGTGTGGTATCTTCAATAAGACATGGATGTACTACTTCAAACCAAGGACAATTATGTTGGTTGGGTCTGTAATGATGTCTGTGGCATTGATTCTCGCTGGATCTTCTACAAAATTGTATCAATTCATCTTGACCCAAGGATTGTTGTATGGTTTTGGATCAAGTCTTTTGTATCTTCCTCCTGTGGTATGTGCTCCTGTGTACTTCAACAAACATAGAGCTATTGCCATGGGAATTCTTTTCAGTGGAACGGGTTTTGGTGGTTTGTCATTTGCACCTTTTACTCGATATTTACTTGCTCAGATTGGGTATAAATGGGCTCTTAGAACATTAGGGTTAGTTAATTTGGTCATTGCTTGTTCGGCTAGTTTTATGGTGGTGCAATCTCCGAACCAAAATTTCCAGAATCGTGCCCGTTTGTTCAATCTCCATCAACTTGGATCTTGGAAGGTTATATTACAATTGGCGGGTTCGTTGCTACAAGCAGCGGGTTATTTGATTCCATTGATTTTCATGTCTTCATATGCCCAAACGCTAGGTTTCTCTAGAGGCCAAGGTGCTTTGTTTATTGGTATTAACAACGCTATCAATGCCGTTTTTAAAGTGATTCTTGGTTTTGGAGGAGACACCATTGGTAGACTCAATATGATTATCATTTGCAGCGTTTTGAGTGCTCTTACAATATTTGCATTATGGATGGTGGAATCCCAGGGAACCTTCATTTCTTTCGTTGTTCTCTATGGAGCATTCTCTGGTGCAATTATTAGTCTCTTGCCCACTTGTCTTGTGGAGTTATTTGGGGTAGCAAATTACCAGGCCATGAGTGGCTTGATGTACTTCAGCAGAGGTATAGGAAATTTACTAGGATCTCCTTTGGCAGCTTTAATGATAGCTGGCGGCGGCCTCAAATCAAGTGACTTTAAGAATCCCATGATATACAACGGTGTTCTCTTGGTAGCCAGTACATTATGTATGTGTGGTCTCTGGGTCATCGCTTTCCTAGAGAAAGATAAGAGATCATGGAAGCTTTAGGATTTTCAAGAAAGTTTGCTTCATTACAACATTTATTCTCTATATAAGTATTCAATACTTTTTATATCTATTTAGAAATGAAGATGTGAGCTAATAGTACTTAATATCAAACCATAAGTTCAATGCATTACATGATGGACCTATAAATCAATGGATTCAAAGGTAAAAGGCTCATATGCATAACCTTCTCCCTCAAAAAACTTCGACATAGCCTCAACCCAATGCAATCTGAGAGAATGCAACATTGCTGAAGTACCTTCCATCATGACTAAAATACATACAGTTAAAATGAACCAAAGTCCAAACAAAACCACAACCATGAAAATTCCAAAATTTCCAGTAACGCCGAAAGCGTTCTGGATGGTCATCGACCACAAAACTGTAGATAACTGAGCGTGAGCCAAAGACAATGCCCACAATCTTAAATATGAAGCTGTGTGACTTACACAGTTCAAACAAAATTCAATGGTGTGAATAACTTGGTGGATAACGATGTCTCCAAACTCGAAACTGCCTGCGTCATCACCATGCGAAGTAGAATTGTGATTCATTGGTTCAATATCGTTTGGGAAATGGAATTCACCATCGAATGAATCCACATCTTCTGGTGGGTCATTGTTCAAATCATTCTCAAAATTGATTGCTTCCTCTTCCTCATGGAGTTGGAGATTGTGATTGGCCTGAGAGTTCAAGTCTCTGTAACCTAATTGGATAGCTCTATCATTTTGACGTTTCAAAGTTAATGGTTTATAAATCAATAACCAAGGAACACAGACCAACGCAATGAGAACCAAAACAATTTGAATAAATTTCTGACCAGGATACAATGGTTCTTCGATTTTTCCAGGTGACAAGAACATGTTGATCAACATATTAAGCAAACCTGGAGGCCTCTTCTCAATTTTGATCCAGTCAACTGACCATTTGTATAAGATAGTAAGACACAAGTAGCCGAAAATGCTTTGCATAAACAAAAATCCTGGAATAAAGTTTCCAATAATGTCAACCTTTGATTTGAAGTATAAATAGTTCACTAAACTGAATGCAAGGGAATAATTCATGTGAGCAAATCCCATGAGAACAGAAAGTTTCATCTTGTACGAGTTAGTGAATAACAAATTGTTCTCAGTTCCGTGCCATGCCCAGTCCAATCCAAATGGGTAAACACCCACTTTCTTAGCGATAAGGGTAACTGGGCCATCTTTAGAGAAGTCATAACCCTCTGGGAACTCAAATTTCCATCCAGATTTGAATAAGGTCATGGACTTAGAGAAAATATCATTATACAAGAAACCTGTGTAAATCGAAAAGATACCCATGAGAAGGACAATGTATCTACCATTGAATGCCATCTCAAAAATCTCGTCCTTGTTTCTCATGGCTCCAAAGTATACTTCATTTCTAATGAGGTACAAACTGATCAATAGCACAATGAAACCATGCCCAATATCACCAAACATAATAGCAAACATGAAAGGGAAAGTAACGACCGTGGCCAAACCGGGGTTAACTTCTTGGTATGTCGCTACACCGTAAGCATCTATAATCAGCTGGAATGCAGCTGTAAACTTATTAGTTTTATGGAAGGTGGGAGGAGTTCTGTTAGTCGAAAGCTCGTTCACAACAGCAATCAAGGAGCCTAATTGGTCATCAAAGCTCTCTATGTCATTGTCTGTGTCATCAATGGCAAATAGCGAACTCTGCCCAAAAGAAGAGGGAACGCCATTGTGTGTGGAGCTTGAGTCTGGCGACAACGTGATAGACTCTTGTGAGTCAGAGCCTTGGTTGCTGCTACGGGTTTTGTCTCTGACAAGGTGCCTTAACGTCTGACGAATAAGACCCAAATCGGAAGATGGCACCCAACCCTCTCCAACCAAACATCTTCTTGTGCCATCTTCATCAAACTCGTTAAGAGTTTGGTATATCATCTTTTCTCTTTGCACTATGAAGCAAAAGTCGGGATATGACTCTTGGAAAATGATTAATTCTGAAATGAGGTGGTTCTTGGTCGTAAGTACTATACTGTTCAAATCGTTGATCTTGTTGTTCAACTCAGCTGAACTTGCTGCTCTAGCTGCTTCACCACCGTTGACATTGTCATAAATAATACCATCAAGTGATTGAATGATCTTCCTGACTCTAAGTCTCAAAAAGTCACCATGGATATAGATAATGAATACATTCTTCTCGACGAGTTCATCCAGCTGCGAGCTAAAATTGTACAATTTATCGTCCTCAATTGGAATATCATGAAAGTATAAATTACCTCTCAACGTTCTCCACAAGATCTTTCTCAAAAGGGGCACTTTTTCTCTCGCAATTGTACCAGAAATCGCATTGAATCCTGAGTCTTCGAGATCTGCAGTTTCTACACCGAGTTCCAAGCTGTGGTTACGGTTGTTCAAGTTGTTCAAAAGGGCGACATTGTCTTCATCTATGTCACTGGTGAGATTCTGAGATTCATCAAACTTGACTAGACTATTACGATGAAATTGAGTAAGGGCATTGAGGACGTGTCTGTTTTCTATCAATTTGAGTTTCTGCAAATCCAAACTATTGTACGAGTTGTCCAAATGCTTTATTCTATCAAAAAAATCAGTGATTTTCTGCTTGATCTGGTCTACATCGGAGGTACTGGGAAGCAGCATCTTGTCTGCCTTTAGGTTGACGAAGATGTCGCTCTTGATAGTTCCGTATTTCAACATGATGGAATTCAAGAATGCTAGTTTCTGTTCCATCGAATCTATGCTACGCAATTCTGTCACGAATGTTCGCTGGAAAGGCGTGAGTTTGGAGTTCAAGTCTCTGAAGTGGACGTTGCCCAAGTTTCCAACCGTACACACCATATCTCTTGCTAACTCAATAGTTACGTAGAACTGGACGAGAGTCATGGGAGCTGAACGGAAAATGGCTTCCTGCGGAGCCTGAGGATCATCCAGTAGCTGGATTGGTTGCAGCATTGTGTGTTGAAAAAGGAGGTAGTAGACGTAACAGTATTTGGAAAATCAGCGTAATAATACAACCGAAGATAAAAGAGTAAGTAGTGTAGCCAAAGTACCCAGTAAACTAACGAGAAAAATCGCTATTTAATCTCCGGATAGCTTCCGATTGGTTTGTAGATGACCAAAACCTGCGGTTTCGGGGTCAATTCGCTACTTTTCACTAGATCCAGAGGTAGATCTTGGAACTGCTTTTCGATCTGGTGCAAGGTATTGACCAGTAAAGAGCTGTGCAACTACGATGAAAATTGACGATTGCGGCTCTGATTCGTTTCGGACCGGTACTCCTGATGCTACTAGGGAAGTCTCCGTGCCTGATGCAGCTAGTTTCTTGCTTATGGCGGTACCAGAGCAAGGAAGAACAGACACTAAACCACTGTCGGCTTTACTTAGCCTCAGTAGATCGGATTTGTTAGCAGGGTCTGGATTAGGATGTAATGTGTAATTAAGGGAGGACAATATGCACTATGGGGGAGGTAAAGTGCAAATCATGGGGGATATACGTGTTGGTTGAGGATGCAGGTTAGAATGAAGAGGCGAGGAGAGGAACCGATTTTTTGCGGGTTTTGCTGTAGAAACTGTGGGTTCTCTGAGTGGGACGGCTCTCTTGTATGGTAGTGAGAGGATGTATTTTACATGTTGTTGGTGGTATAGAATGGATATATTTGCATATTGGTGTACAATTGGTGTGCGAGTTTATAGTTAGCAACAGTTGCATTTTGCACTTGTCTGTGCTATAATTAGCCATATATGTGGAGGGTGCTAATGGCAAGAGGTCAGAAGGTTTTCGGTTCTGTCAGGTGGTTTATATGCTTGGAGTCATGTATCTGCGGTTAAAAGCATAAGGAGATGATTTGGAGCCACTCACGTATTTTTGTATCTATTTGTCTACGTTGGTGTGTTTGTAGTTTGTAGTTTGCTGTGCCAAGGATGGTAACCGAATAAACTAAATACATAGACTATACAAAATGCACTACTCGTAGTTGGCGTATTGAGGTTAAGAAAAATGTACACTTGTCAACATCCATGTTAATGGTCTATGACCGTTCATTTTGCAATAAGCAAGACTCCCCAACACCTTTCTCCATGCCTACTCCACACACAATATTTCTAGATTCTACTTCCATCTACTCCATACTTTCTACTCTCACTATACTCACTCTTCTCACTATACTAACCATTCTCTATGCACTATCTTAACTATGACAACTATCTACTATCTACAATCTCGCTCGATAGAAAGGCGACATTAACCGACATTAGCCGACATCCTCAATCCCTGCACATACCATTTATCATACGTCACACAGTAGCCGCCATTAGCACTGTTAACTACTAAGCAATGTATACTTGACCAGGTAGAATAGTAATCAAGAGCATAAAGACGTCCGAGGAAAGAAAATAGCCTACATAAGCATACATTGGAACATTTCTGCTACTTAATTCACACCAATTTTCGGTTTCTCAGCAAAGAATTGTAGCCTAACAGAATCCTTTACTACTACCAGAAGTAGGATTACCAAAAGGTCTTAAAACATAACGGTGATTCCATTTTCCGTGACTTGTAAATAAATTGCAATCAAAACTACGAGTGGAGTGATACCCAGACTTGTAATACTTTTATTAGACTTCAATTTCAATAAAGCACGGTTTGACGTCCTGATCTAGTGGGAATTGTCATTGTTCATCATATCATTTCAGTGCATTCGTACCTAAACTTCCTCCATCCTTTAGAGACATTTAGACAGTCATTTAGCATTCTATCATTGACTATTCCTCAGGGACTCCATACCACAGCATAGCTATCTCAGACCCCTTGCATTAGCCACAATGAAATTAGCCTTCTCCACAGTCGCCATCTTGTCCATAGTAAGTACCCTTTTCAACCCCGTACTATCCTCCATACCTCCATCTCATTTACGCTATGAGGCACTTCATTATTTAACGACCGTGCCCAAATCTTATAGGGGGAGCCCGCTCTATACTGATGATAATATCGACGGGAACTTATACATCCCACAGTTTAATACTACTACCAATGACTACAACACACCAGTAGACCGAAAAGTTCCTGAAGTTGTCGATCAATTCGCTCTCCCATTACTTGAGGAGGCAGCTTCCCTAGGTGATCATGAATCTCTCATAATGTTGGCAGATATCTACACGTTCGGTAATTATTCTGTAGAAACTTCATACAGTAAAGCTTTGGATTATTACCAGAGAGCAGTCAACATCAAAGGACATGGACATGCCTACTTCATGTTAGGATTCATGTATTCAACAGGTATGTTTGGCGAAATAGAAGTAGATCCGGCCAAAGCCCATTTGTACTACCAAATGGGTATGGAGCATGGAGACAATAACGCCATTTTAGCGTTAGCATACCGCAGTTTGTATGGCATCGGCACGCCTACAAGCTGTGATGTATCACTTCATTATTATTCCAGACTTGCCCACTTGGGAATGCGTGTCTTAAATGAACGAAATGAAATTGCAGAGAATGAGGACGACTTAGTATATAACATCAAAATTGTGGATTTCAATGGAGGTCTCTATGGAAACAAATTAAGCGAAAGTCCTGCTTCGTTTTACTCGAAATCAAAGATGTACAGCAAAAACAAGGACACTTTTGACGAGTATAATTTAGACTTGGATGATCACGAATATATCAATTTATATTATACTGGACGCAACTACTATGAAGGTGATTATTTCGTTCCAAAAAACCATACAACTGCATTCGAGTACATCAATGATTGTGTAGAACTTGGCGAACACAGATATGCAAAATACGACAAAAACGGAAATAAGAGCTACAAACCTATCAATCAGATAGATGTTATTTACTTGAGTTTATGTCAGGCACTTCTTGGTCATATGTACCTCGAGGGACATGGAGTGGGTCAAGACTATAGTTTGGCGAGAAAGTGGCTTCACACATCATTGAAGGTTCAAGAAACGGCAGACGCTTTGAATGACCTTGCCTTAATGGCAGAAAAGGAATTAGGAGGAGAGAAGAGAGATGTAGATAAAGTGATAAAGAGATATCATAAGGCTGTGGAATTAGACTCCCCTGAAGCAAGAGTCAACCTCGCCAAGTTCTTGACGTCTCTTAGTCCCAATGGAGATCCTACTTTAGGTGAGTTTAAGAAGGAGATCTATGAGAATATGGGACGTGCAGTCTATGGTGGCAATGCTGAGGCGTTGTATTATTATGGAGACTTCTTACAAAGTGGATTACAATCGATGGTTGATCCAGAAAAGATACAAAATTGCCCTAGCACGGTAGTGTACTATAAAATCTTTATTGAAAGGTTGGAAAGAGTGTTCCTTCCACATTTGAAGTATGCTTTTCAAGAGCTAATTTATGGAAACTACAAAAATGCCCTTCTTGGTTATCTGATGGCTGCAGAACAAGGATTATTGAACGCTCAAATTTCAGCAGCCTACCTATTATTTCAGTTACAACCGATACTTGACCGTCATCCTTCTAAGTCGTTCCCACAAGCCAGATTAGAATCTGCCATTAGGTATTTTGAGATGGCCTCATCTCAAGACAATGTGGACGCAACTCTTCTTTTAGGTGATTTATTCTCATCGGGTTTGAAGAACTCTAATATCGAAAGGGACTACAACAGAGCTTTCTCTTACTACAAGAGGGCTGCCAGCCAAAGGTCGTCCCATGGAGCTTATAAACTAGGGCACATGTACGAATATGGACTTGGACCTGTGAACAATACTGTCGATTTTTTTATGGCCAAAAGGTATTATGATTCAAGCTTGGAATTCAAAATTGCAAGCGACAAGAAGAAGCAAGTATCCAGTAACAAAATCCCAATAAACTGGGCTCTTTTGAGATTGAGATTGAAGTACCTCTTTAATAGAGACAAATATAAGAACCAAGTGGAAGCTCAGGATCAATCTGGGTGGTTCAACGCCTTCAAGAAAATCAGTAACAGGGAAGAAAACAAGGTAGCATCTGAACGTGCTAATGCTAAAGCTAAGGCTCATCATGAAGGTACAACTTTCATGGAAGATGTTAAATATCAAGAAGAGTATGACGTAGCAGACTATTTTGTCATTTTTTTAACATTTGCTTTCTTTGTTGTTTTCTTTGTCCAGAATGTGTTTCGTCAAGCACGGAGGATGAGAAACAATAATCAAGCTAACAGACCTAACCAAGCAGAAGGAAATCAAGCGCAGGAAAATCCGGAAGGGCAACAGGAACAACAAGAGCAACGAAATGGTATAGTGAATGGATTCCAATGGAATTTCCGAAGAGGTAATGCAGAATTCCATTTCTTCGCCATCTAATCATGTATTTATTGTTCATGCTGTGTTGTATTGTATATATATGCTAATAATGCTATAATAATGTAATTAATGGACGATTTCTCGAATAATATCCTTGATCAAAGGATTTTTCTCTATAATTTTGGAATCCATAATGTCTCTCTGGTAGCTAGGAGGCTGAGAATCAGACATGCTTTTTGGAACTTTATACATTTCGTCCGCTTCTTGTGGCAATTGATATACCCAATTGTTCTCTTCGAGTAGATTCATAAACGTATTTATGGTATCAGCATTGGATAACGTAGATCTAGAACCTAGAATGATTAACTTCGACTTAGCTCTGGTAACAGCAACGTTGATTCTACGCCATTCTCTCACCAAATCCCCTGATTTCTTCTGTTCATTGGAACGGACCAATGATATGATGATGCATTCTTTGTCTCTACCTTGGAATTGGTCCGCTGTGAGGATCTCCACCTCTCTACAATTACCCAATTTCTTCTTCAACAATTTCATTTGTCCACGGTTGAAAGTCATCACACCGATGCTAGGTTGGTCCACCCCACAAAGAATTAATGTTTCTACTATTTGCCTCACCAAGTCTGCTTCTACCTCATTGGCAATTGTTTCACCACGCACAGTCTCCAATGCGGGAAGGCTATCATGATCTAGAAAAAGAACTTTTGATCTCTTATCCAACACTTTATGTAACCACTGATGCTCTTTAGGTACCTTATCGTGCGCTAGATATTGATCTAGTTTATCAAGGTGTGGGACTTCAAGGCTTTGCTCAGCGACTGCTTCGGAGCCACATTTCAAACGATTGTTGTAGATCAATACATTTGAAAGTTTCATAATTTCTTTGCACATTCGATATTGATACGTCAATTCAACCAAACTCTGTGGGTGCGCTTCAGCCAATATTTTGAATAATGACTGCGAGAGGCCATGTTTGACCTTAGGATCAGGGTTGGTCACCAACGGTGGCAATTGGAAGTGGTCTCCAACTAAAACAAACTTGTCGCAAAATCTTAACGGTCCCAAACTAACAGGCAATGAAACTTGGGATGCTTCATCAATTATGCAATAATCAAACTTTTCTCTTAAATTGAAGGTTACATCACTGATTTTCAAACATGTTGAAGCCACAACGGGTGGCTCCATGTACGTTCTAGTAAAGTCTTCATAAGTTTGAATACCGCTACTTTCACTGTAGCCGGGGACAAACTGTTGTATGTCATTATGGACTCTACCAATAAAACCAAGTCTCAAAAACTTGATTCCATAATCCTTAATTTTCAAGAGGATGTTGTCCACTGCAGAGTTGGTGTAAGAAGCCAAAAATACAGTCTTCCCGTTTTTCACCAAGAATCTTATGAGTTCCGCAATTACAGTCGTCTTTCCTGTTCCTGGCATACCTAAAACCAAAGAATAGTCGTTGGCCAGCAAAATTGTATTAAACGCAGCAATCTGATCTGAATTGAAGTTACCCGTGGGGATTTTTGCAGATAAGGGGGACTCCGTAAAAGTAGGCTTTTCTAAATCAACAATAAGCTTTCTTCTCTTAATATCACCATTTGCCAAAAATAAGTTAAGAATGTTGTACTTTGCTAATCCTAAGCCGTAGAAGATCTCGTCCTTATCAATTCTGAAAGTTTTTTGAGTTTGAGAAGGCATTCTGGGCCAATCATGTAAGACACCTTGCACTGATTGATTATTCATAGCATCAAAACTCTTAGACTTCTTCGCCGAGGTTATAATCCGCCTCAGGGTAACAATCACTACCTTTCTGTGAGAAATTGACTTTATGATACCTCGTGATAGTGTGAAATGACCCACTTCATCACTAATAATCACACGATCATGCACTGACAAATGTGTGGATAACATACTCTGTGATTCCGAAGGCAGCCTCTCAAACGAATAAATGTACTGACTTTTGTGGTCATCAGAATCATCGGCCTCACATATAAGCAAGCCACCGATTGAGCAGCCTTCATTTTCCTCTCTTTGTTTTGCAGTTTGCAACCAAAGGTATTTGACAACACTGTTCAAGACTCGCTCCTCTTCGGTGAGAAGATGGTTCCAATACACAAAATAATCCTTATAATGTTCCTTTCCATTCAAGTGAGCAGTCAGCTCAGTATACTTTTCTATGTCTATGCCACTTTCTTCTTGGGTGCCATTTTCGGCTAGTTTGCTGATAGCCATACACGCATCACTTATTTCACATCTGTCACAACTGGAGCGCTTCAATAAAGGAGGAAGACTGGTACAGCCTTCCTTGAAGTACGACGACACTTTATTGCGTAGATTTACAAGTGCTCTCAAGTCCTTATTATCGAAATCGAAAAGCTTTGTCAATTTCTCCTTCGTGTACACAAGTAGATATGACGCTATGTCAACATCGTATCTGTCTTTAATCAACAATGAATATAAAGTTGTTTGTGCATTATGTGTAACATATGGCCTTCCAGTTTTAATTTCCATAGGAATTAAGTAGTTGCCTTCGGTGTTCTTGTTCTGTAGTCTTGCCTCTAATGTCACGTCTATCTTTCCCTTTAAGCCGAACATTGGAGACCATATATCTTCTTCAATATCTAAGGCATCGTTGACTGCAAAATTAATTGTTCCAGTGCGGGTATTAGTGTCAATGATATTATCTCTATTCAAAGTCTTCTTATAGTATTTCTTAAACCATTCTTCCAAATAAGGCAAATGATTAATTACTTCACTTCTGACTTGTTCAACTGTTTGGCCAATACTAAAAATATTCAACAAGTAGTCATCGAGACAGTCATCCATTGTCTTCTCCATGAAATCGTATGACCAATTCTCATTTCTGATGCTCTCTTGGAATATATTATGAGTTATTTCCCCCACAAGGATTGGAACAGTTGTTTCTCCCGGGAATCGGAATCTGCTTTGAAGAACAGTTTTACGTGGACAATTAATTTGCAGAGCGACAGTCGTTGATGATAATAAGACGTCTGGATTCCATATTAACAAGTTTTGAGTATCATCTATCAAATTGGGGTTTTTGCTATCCGTGATAATGACATGGACAATATCCCCTATGTTGAAAGGTAATTCAGTAGCCTCGCCTCTTATAATGATTTTCAGTTTAACTTGGCCGGCTCCAGTCACATCTAATATCAATTGCTGCTTAGAGCCATTGGGTCCATAATTTCTTTCTAAGATGCTCTCGATTTGGTATCTCTTTAGGTTCGGTCTACTGTAAGACATTTCCACTAATGACTCCTTTTTGACCTGATTTCCTCTTGAAAGTTGAAGTTCCTCGAAGCGCTTGACGCCATCTTGAAACGAATTAGTGTACTTCATTATTTGAGTTGGGATCTGCAGTTTATCCTTTGTTGAATCAGGGATGTTTTTATCGTCAATTACTCTCATTAGCTCAGAATCATCTTCAGAAAATGGGTCGTCAGAATCGTCGTCAGTAAATGAATCGTCCATGTTATGTTCGTCATTTTTCTGATTACCTGTCATAGGAATTTCCGTTTGTACAGAATCAGTCTTCTCTTCTGTTTCTAATAGTGGGTTCGTTTGGGTCGCGGCAGTGCTTGGGATATCATCTTTTATTGCCAAAACCAACTCATCGTCATCAGAAAAAGGATCGGTAGAGTCGTCGAAATCCTTAATTTGGCTCTGTTGTAATTGTTTAACCTTGGAAGGTGACTCCGAGAAGCGACAGATACTGGAAATGCCTTTGTCAGAAATATTACCGATGGGTAGAGATCCTTCCTGAAGATTGAGCTTGCTATCGCTGTTCAAGCGCATTCTGTCGTTAGTTGGTGTACTCAGTTCAAATTTATCGATCCAACTATTTAAAGTATTGATAGGTATGCTGCGTGCACTTGCCTCTGAGACATTTTCCTCACTCCTTAATGATCGATTTGTGTTTTTGGTACTTATAAGTATATCTAGCCCGCTAGATTTTGTTCTCTTAAGAGATGGTGATTTAATAGACCTGTGCATCTCTTGTCCTTTTTTTCCATTCGAAGAAGACGGTATGTCCGAATATGTACGATGGAGCGCTGGAGATTGTGAAAGGATATTATGGAAATCAGCACCATATTTAATCAACACTGAATTCGCCTGTTCATTAATCGGTTCCTTTATATCTTCTTTCTGCGCTACGACCGCGTTCAAAGTCGTTTTAAGAGGTGAAGACGGGAGCTTATCTTTAAGCTTACTATTTGCACTTGTCTTTTTTGGCGTAGTACGCCATTTGACACCATCGAAACTATCGTCTGAGCTCTGGTGCTCTTGCATTGAGGCCAAAGCCTCGGTATTTTCGTTATTCGTGACTCTCTCTACTACCTGGTGTATCGCCATTTGTTTCAATGGTGAAGATTGAGGCATGGCCATATTTGGTCGAAGCAGGGACGGTGTTGAAGAAACGCTCTTTTCTTTTCGGGTGGGAGAACTGTTCGTGGTATCATTTAGAACGGATTTTGTGGCCTCTGTGTGTCTTTCTGTGCCATTGTCAGCAATTCGTGTTTTTGTAGAACACGTCGTAGCAGCTGTTGATGTGAGGCGATTCACTGGGTTGAAGAAGTACGTTGTTTTGTTATTTAGCCGTTTCACTGGTTTTATGGACTCATTGGGCACTTGCTGATGTTTTGACTTGAGTTTCTTGGCGCCTGGGGTCAGGTTGGAGACCTCTGTCAAGGGTCGCTTCTCCATGGCTGTAATAAGAGTATAAACAATAAATGAATAGAACGAATGGCAAGAGAAGACTATCGTTAACACAAAAAAATAGCAAAAATACAACACCAAAAGAAAAGTCTTCCTCCTATGAATCTCCTTATCAGCTCTATAATCCAACCGCTCACACTAAAAGTATCCTTTTCTATTCTCTCTGACAAAGACGAACTCATCATTAACAGTAATTAGCAGCACTCGCTTCTCCGATCTGATCTCGCGCAGTCGAAAGGTAAATAGGGGCTTGGTAGCGCTGGGTTTTATGTCGCGTTGTGAGAAAAAAAACTCGATGGTTGCAAATGAGAGGAGTGACGGAAAATGATAAATGCGACAGAACTGGCAAGAAAATGACACGAATGTTAGAGACGAATCAATGAGGTGAGGTGGGAAGGAAAGATGGAGAATGGGTGAGAAGAAGAGGGAAGTATTGAGTATCTGGTCTAAGTAGAACGGAAGCGGTATGAAATGCTGGAAAAGTGGTTTAAAGTGGGGGTGATCATCGTTAGGACAGTAATAGATACACAGCATAATTACTATACCTGCGTTACCAAGCCTGCGTATTGTTTCACTAATTGATATCATTCTTATTTACTGTTTAATGACATGATACAAAACCATTCAACACCATAATTCATAGCTATCAAGAGAATATGTAAGACCCAGCACCAGTTATCTTAGTTAAACTTCCGAGACACACTCATAAATTCATATTTACTACTCGGAACATACACCTATCTCCCTATTCATACTCCATCCCCATCTATGTCACATGATTCTCCACGTGATCGCATCTTACGGTAGTGCGAACGAAAAATTTTAAACCTCATCGACCAGAATTTTTCAATATCCTAAAACCATTTCACAGCTACAAGTTCACCAGGATCTGTTTCCACTGATTGTTTGTGTTTCTGTTTGTATTCATACTCATATTCAAGTGTCGCTACGTGTTTCGTGCATCTCACTTTGTCCTTTGCATTTCATCACTCATCGAGTTCCGTGCATTGCCCCGTAGAATCACCAAGTAGATCCCAGACATTCGTCATATACTAAGACATACATTCCCCCAGAACACATTACAATGGCTTACGTCTTAACAGAAACCGCCGCCGGTTACGCCTTGTTGAAGGCTTCCGACAAGAAGATCCACAAGTCATCTACCTTGATCGAGGACTTGAACACCGCCGAGAAGGTTGCAGAACAGTTCAAGATCCACCGTTTCGAGAAGTTCCAATCCGCTGCCAGTGCCTTGGAAGAAGCCAACGCCATTATCGAGGGCCGTGTCTCAGACAACTTGAAGAAGATGTTGGAGGACGCTAAATCTGACAAGAAAGCCACTTTGATCGTTTCCGAGGTCAAGTTGGGTAATGCCATCAACAAGTTGGGATTGAACTTCACCGTTGTCTCCGACGCTGCTTCTTTGGACTTGCAAAGAGCCATTAAAGAGTTCTTGCCTGAGTTATTGCCAGGTTTAGATGACACTATGTTGAAGCAAATGTCCTTGGGTTTGGCCCACTCTATCGGTCGTCACAAGTTAAAGTTCTCTGCTGACAAGGTCGACACCATGATTGTCCAAGCCATTGCTCTTTTGGATGACTTAGACAAGGAGTTGAACACCTATGCCATGCGTTGTAAGGAATGGTACGGATGGCATTTCCCTGAGTTGGCAAAGATGATTGTCGACTCCGTTGCATACGCTAGAATCATCTTGACTATGGGTGTTAGATCCAACGCTTCTGAGACCGATCTATCCGAGATTCTTCCAGAAGAATTAGAAGAGCAAGTCAAGACCGCTGCTGAAGTTTCCATGGGTACTGAGATCACTCCTATTGACTTGGAGAACATCAGAGCCTTGGCTGACCAAATCGTCGACTTCGCTGCCTACAGAGAACAATTGTCCAACTACTTGTCTTCCCGTATGAAGGCTATCGCTCCAAACTTAACTGCTTTAGTTGGTGAGCTTGTCGGTGCTAGGTTAATCTCCCACGCCGGTTCCTTGACCTCTTTGGCCAAGGCCCCAGCTTCCACCATCCAAATCTTGGGTGCTGAGAAGGCTTTGTTCAGAGCTTTGAAGACCAAGCACGACACACCAAAGTACGGTTTATTATACCACGCTTCTTTAGTCGGACAAGCTTCCGGTAAGAACAAGGGTAAGATTGCAAGAGTATTGGCTGCCAAGGCTGCCGTTGCTTTAAGATACGACTCTTTAGCCGAAGACAGAGATGACTCTGGTGACTTTGGTTTGGAAGTCAGAGCCAAGGTTGAGGCTAGATTGAGTGCCCTTGAAGGTAGAGACTTGAGAACCACCTCTAAGGTTGTAAGAGAACAGCCAAAGGTTGACATAACTGAGGCCCGTGCATACAATGCTGACGCTGATGCCCCATCTGCTGAAGCCGACTCTGACGATGAGTCTGACACTGAAGAAATCGAGGCTAAGAAGGAGAAGAAGGAAAAGAAGGACAAGAAGGAGAAGAAGGACAAGAAGGAAAAGAAAGAAAAGAAGGACAAGAAGAGAAAGAGAGATGATGAGGAAGAAGAGGAGTCTCCAAAGAAGAAGGACAAGAAGGAGAAGAAGGAGAAGAAGGAAAAGAAGGAAAAGAAATCCAAGAAGGAAAAGAAGTAGAGTGGTAGTTTTGAGTAATCGGTGTACTACTGGTCTATTTTTACTTTTGCATTTAATACATTCATGACTTTGTTTCTTGAAGTAACCACATTTCATCTAGAAGGAGGCTGTAGATAGTTATCTATCTGGCTTGCGAATTCTTATTTTGTTCTATAGTACGTGTCATTCGGCGCATTTGTGTTTCATTAATATATATATAAGTATCAGAAGAAGTTGTAGTAAAGTGTATCGTATTATATTAATCAGATGACGAATGTTGGTAGGGTATCGTAGATTTGTGTACGAATAGGAAACACAATTGGTTCCGTTCACAAGTACTGCTGAACAGCTCTTTCAAGTGTTAGAGGATATTCGTGGTCTTTCTCTTGACTTCTGGTAGAATCTCTACTGTATCGCCTCTACAGCTTAACTCGTTAGTCCTGAAATAATTTAACGACACTGGTATCATCATTCTTAGTGGTTTAACATTACTGGACCATTATTACATGATGATCAAGGAGAGAATGTCGCATGTTGACTATAGAATAGGATCCAATACTCATAAAGCTACAACTCTTTTCTAGGACTTGATACGCAATGGACTTCACAGTACTTGAAACGCACGACTAGAACTGAGTTCGAAAGCTAGCACATTACATACTATTTCTTCATTGCTATTAGATCTTATCTCACTGCTACATTACATTCTGTTTCTTCATTCCCATTAGACCTGATCTCACAGCTCCCACTATGATATCCCTTCTTCATCCCAACTTGGGCTGCGGTGCTCCATTTTGCAGCAAGATGTTAAGTCCGTATCGTGCATATGAACGAGATTCAACGACTTGTCCAACTTCTGGGTTGTATCAAGGTAGTAATGGGTCTTTAGTTACTAGCAGCTTACAATTAGCATAACTACTGAAGAGTATACCTCCATTGTTGATTACATGCCAGATGCCATATAAATTTTCTAGCAAAATACGGCAAACAATTTAGAGATTATAGGGATTACTTGGTGAAAAGAGTGTACAAAAGGAGAATATACCATATACCATAGAAATACCCTGGGGTAAAAGCGACCCCATGGAAATTCCACTTACGAGTAGACCATCTGAGTCCTTCCCAACTCCCGAAATGGGTGACTCTAATCGACTCCAATCGACTCCAATCGACTGTAGCTGACTCTACAAACTGGTCTTGGCAGCGGACTTTACCTCCTTAACCCCCCAGAAATACAGGTCTTTCGGTACAACCTAATTTATGTCAAATGGTTACATGAGACAAACTAATAGACAAACAAAATAGACAAACGCCTAACCATGCACTGATTCTTGATTCTGTTTTGGGAACTCTTCTTATACATAGGCCTGTATAAGCCAATTGATTACCTGGTCTAAGAAATAGGGCTTTTTCTTAGAACACGAGTTAGCCCCATTAAGGATCCAATAACAGCCATTGAGCACTACAATAGTGTTGCCTGTGTGGGGCTTATTAATAAGCAATTTCGGTCTTTAGTGTTTAGGTAGTTCTCATTGGGTGTAGTATATATACGTTTGATTGTAGATAATATCTTTGATCGTTTATACGTATATATATATATATATATATATGGATAGCTGATTGTTCATTTTATTGCGATTGAGTTTATACAGCTTCTTTCTCCTTAAGAATCGAGTTGAACAATTGAGTCTCCTTTCTATTAAATATCATGACTAAACAAGCCTTCATCTTAATTGACTTGCAAAACGATTACTACGAGGGTGGAAAATTCCCCTTGGTTGGCGTGGACGAGGCCACCGAGAAGGCAGTAACTCTTTTGAACGAAGTCAGGAAATTGAAAGACAACTATCTTGTTATTCACGTTCGTCATGAGTTTCCAACCGATCCTAAAGATGCTCCATTTTTTGGAAAGGGTACCGAAGGATCTCAGATCAACGAACATGTCAAAAATGAGGAGAATGAAATAGTCATCACCAAGAACCACCCAAATTCGTTCATCCAGACGGATTTACAGAAGATTTTAGATGAGAATAAGATTACGGAATTGATCATTGTGGGTGCTATGACACATATGTGTATTCAAGGAACATCGAGAGCCGCTGCCGAGAAGGGCTATAAAGTGACCGTGATTCAGGATGCCGTAGCTACTAGAGATTTAGAATTTGACGGTGTTGTCGTTCCTGCTAAACAAGTTGCAGCAACAGTATTTGCAACATTAGCCTTTGGTTATGCCTCGTTAATCACCACTAAGGAACAATTACAATTATTGAAGTAATTATGACATCTGAAATATTGCCATTAAAGACAGAGATTAAACATGTTTATGATATCCACATTGCAGAAGTAGTATGGTAAAAATGATATTTATTTTAGCTTGAAATCTACCTGTAGGAATGACCTATTTCTGTACAATTAGAATCTATCCACTACGAATGATATTAACCCGCAAATAAATCTACATTGATAGCAATGATAAATCCAAATAGTCTCATCTCATATGGGTAGACATTGGAATGCACTAAGCTAATCAGTTACCCACACCCTTTCTCTTCCTCGTCTTAATCCAAGTCATCGGGCATGTCAATATCTGTGTCTCTGTCAGGACCCTGATTCTGGCCTGGATTACCCTGTGCGTTTCCCTGAGGCGTAGCTCTGTTCGCATTGGCTCCTCCGTTTCTATTAGGGGGTATAACTTCCTGTCCATTGATGTATACTCTTTCCATTCCATTTCCTGAAAACTGAGTAATCATACTCCCCAAGCCATCAAGAACATCGCGGAAAATTCCCTCCGTTCTTGCTGGTTGAGGTCCATTGGCACCATTTACATTTCTATCTCCCAGTGCCTCGGCAGCACGACCATCGATTAGCTCGCCGAAGTCATTCAAGAAGTCACGGATGCCACCAGGTGGTGCTCCTGCGACTGGCTCTGCGATGGGTGGATCTTCTTCGTCACTATCACTGCCGTTGTTGTCTTGATCTGCAGCAAACGTGTACCCTAAAGGTCTTCCTATTTCCACTCTCACTGGAGGAGATGGGTTAGCATTTGCATTGGCAACAGCATTTCCAGCTGCACGCGCAGCCGCTAAAGCCATATCAGCTGCTGCTCTGGCTGCTGATGGTTGAGGCACTGGTACTGGATTCCGTTGGTTGGTATTAGTAGTAGTAGTATTTCTATTGACATTAATGTTATTGGTGTTGTTAGTCGGTCTCCCAGCGAGATCAACATTTTCTCTAGGAATTGGCACCGCCTCCATCCCAGTGTTGGCAAGCATATTCTGAGATACTTCTTGAGTTAAAATGTTAGGTCTCGTTCTATTTGCTCTCTCCGAAACGTTTCTAAGGCCCGAGTCACGCAAGTTAGGGAAGTATGTGAAGTGGTCTCTGTCTGCTTCTGAACCTTCTGCCCTGAGAGTAGCCAAAATCCTACGGACTTCACTCACAGTTTTTCTAATCTCTGCAGCTGGCTCATACTGTTGATAAGCTCTTTTTTCAGTCAACGAGATGGACTGACATAGTCTCTGTACAAATTGTGGTAAAACAGACTTTATTTTAGTGGCCTTGTACTTTGCTCTGAGCGTATCATCATCTGGAAAATTTGCTGGAAGGATCTCTCCGACTGCCGCTCTCAAAGCTATAAGATATGATTTCAATGCGACTAGTCCATTACCCATGTATAAGTGACAATATCCCAATTGCGTCCAGGCTGGTGTGAAAGAATGATCTATAGATACTGCCTGGTTTAAGTCGTCTATAGCCTCAGGGAAGCAATTCAATCCGATGAAGGCAATGGCTCTATTGGTCAATAATTGTGGAACAGCCTCCAACAGGGCCATCTTAGCAAAGTCCAATGCATTGGTATATATCTTGATTGCCTGAGCAAATGCCATGTTGGACATGAGGTTATTTCCCTGTTCTCTTAGTTTGTTTACCAATTTGGTATTATTACGTGGATCGGGGTGATCTAAGATCAATGACAGTATGCTAAATCTTATAAGACCATTAAATACTCTGTTGACCTGCTCAAGCTGGATTTCACGAGTATTGCTGGGGTTTAAATATGTTACGACCGTATCAATTTTCGTTGTCATTACGTCATTGAAGCTCAACAATGTTCCATATTTATCGGCGAAAAAGCGCAAATAGTCGCTACAAACAACCGATATCAGGTTCAGTTCCGCCTTTGTTAGTTCCATATCTATTTGGTCCGATGGCTCTTCTTGTGTGATTCCGTTGGCATCTCTAGTGGACTTCACTGCTTGCTTCAATATTTCATACAAACGGTCGCTCAATTGCTTACTACGAGTGAATAAGTCAGAAGAAGTCCAGTCAAATTCGAAAGATTTGTCATCATCGTCGTCGTCCTCGTCGTACTCCTCTTCTTCCTCTATCTGTTCTATTATCGTTTGAGTTTGGTGCTTGCTAGGTACATCGAACGATGCTAACGATGGGCCGAGGAGGAACCACTCGAGTTTCAAGGCCGGTTTCGTATTGACAAGCGTTACTTCCAGCGTGTCTTCGATGTCGACCCAGAAAGCACGCATTCGGTTTAACGCGAAGATTATAACCTGCTTCATGTCATTGAGCACGTCCTGGAACTGAATGGTGTCATTGTCGATTTGACCGGCGGCAAACGATCTCGACTTCTTCTTTTCCAAATGCTCCAAGTGTCTGGAAATTGCCACGCAAAAAGCATACTGGTACTCCTTGTTATTTAGAGTGGTGCCTTCTGACATTGTTGGGAAAGACATTTGGAGAACAAACCTTGCAAAAGGAACAACTGTTCCCCATAAATCATCAAGAATGGTGTTCACTGGTTTAATAAGACACTTGAATTGGTCTCGTGACCACCTGTATATGGCGTCGCTGTATATGGAGAGATTGGGGCAGTGGTTAGAACACCCGTGCTGCAGTAGAAGTGTTGGGTACACGGTTAGATAAGGCATGAAATGGCATGATAAGGGAAGAAACACGGGTAATGTTGATTTGGAGAGTTGAATGTAGGGATATAATAGTGTGTACTGATTTTCTGTCGTGAATAGGTACTACTTAGATGTGATATGCTTGCCTTATCTCGTAGCATCCCGTCAATCAAATAGGCTGCAAAAATTGCGGCATTGAATCGTTTGGGTGTATATCATAGGAGAGACGTAGAGACGGGAAAAGGATGAAGACAATTCAAAGAGGTATGTTATATCTGGTTTAATCAAACTATGTATCTACTTGGACTGTGAAATATACTTGGAAGGCTGAAAAACTAGTTTGCTATACTTTTATAAATAAATAATAAAAATGCTCAATTATTTAATAATTTGTTCCTTATTCCTTAACTATAAGTAGTGGTTGTGGAATCTTTGAAATTGCATGTCTTTTTACTGAAATCATTTATGAAGATACACAAATGTCCCATTACATATTCCAATATAATATAGGCACAATTAAACATTTCCATGATTCAAGTTATTCCATGATTCAATTTTTTTTCCACCAAATGAGGGTAACCTCATATTCTCAACCACCATGACAAACTACTGAAGTACAGCACTTATTTTAAAAGAAAGAAGTTTATTTATCCTTCAACCCTATAACTAACCATACCAATATCATCAATCGATCTCCCAGAAAACTTCTCTCCATCATCCCTGTCCCTTACCAATCCCACCTCCACTATACCATCGCCAGTAACCACCATCCGCGCTACCATATCCCTCAACCACCGTGAAAAATAAGCTGTCACAGGCTTCAACCAAGCACCTGATTGAAAGTACAACACTTGTTCCTTCTAGTTTAGGAACTTCTTTAGGTGTGTTTAACATTCCTCAAGCTGATTTGGAACTCTTTAAATAACCCAATTCTAATTACCATTCCTAATCTATTCAAGAATCGTTGTAGGCTGTGAAATATCACCTTCTGCTATCGCATTTACCCCAGAAGATTGCCACTTACTATTTGCCATCTGGCTTAAGAAAGCAACAGTTCGTTTTTGCCAATTTCCCCAAGCAATTAGCGATTCGCCCGTGAAAAACATTGCAAACCCGTCAAAAGTGAATTTCCTCGTCAAGAAACAGCCCATGTCTGCAACAGGTCCATCGGACACTCCTCCGACTTCGCTTCTTACTCCAGAGAACTGTCGTTCGTCTACTCGAATAAGGGCATTCTTACGTCTTTCTAGAATGGCCACCGATGACACCATCAGACAACATCTCAACGAAATAAAGTCCAATAAGGGTTGCGATGAGTATTTCAAACTGAAAATCGCCCCTCAATGGGAAACGAGATCGAATGCCATTCAGTTCTGTGATAGTTATGCCAAAACACTAAGGAAAAGAACTGAAGAAGGCATTGCTCTTCATGATAAGGAGGCGTCGATAGAATCGATCGAGAAGCTCGAAAATAAGGAACCAGAGGTGTTCAATCTCAGATTAGACCCCTATGCGTTGAGGAACCATAACCAGAAGTTGGAAGAGCAATATTCGCAGTGTGATGCCATCGATAGTTGGGTCAAAAATGAAAAGAACGTAGAGGATATCATCAGACAGCAGACCAACGAGATCTTGAATGATAAGTGTTACTACAAAGACTGGCTTGAGGGTTTCAAGAAGTTGAGTCTGTGAGTTATGAATACTTGGCGTAAGAGCATCCAGAATCCTTACAAACATACTTATCGTATTCTGAAGCGTATAACTGGACGCTTCACTTATCATATTTACCTTCTCCTTGTACATATTTTTATGACGGTATCTACACGATAAGCACTTCTAAAAGACTATAATGACGATAATATAATATATATCTCTTCTAAATGGTAATTGTATCTTCATCTACTACTTATAATGCTCATATAGAGCTGTACAAGCGATTATATAGTTATTCTACTTGTGTGCCGCTGCTGCAGCAGCGTACGCAAATTTACTCATGGGCTTCTTAGCTTGTGTGCTCAAAGGCATAGGTTTGGCACTAGTGGATTCGTTCTGCGAAATTGGCGTCTTACGGAACTTCACGGCAGCAGCTGCAGCCTTTGCTTGCTTGGTAGAAGCCACCGATCTGGAGCTAGCATTTGTATTAACACTGCTCAATGAGTTCGCAGTAGATGCTCTTTCCTTCAATGGAGATTTCTCCTTCGTTGAAGAGGCAGGGACAGTTGGTTTTGGCGAACTCTTCTCTCTCGAGACCATATCTTTGGCCATCAATAAACAGTCAATCCAACCATAGTTCTTACCAAGTTTTACTTCGTCTCCGCTTTGGTCGACAACCTTGATTGGATCGGATAGCGATAAACGATCAAAGTCACTAAGCCTTTTGAGGAAAATCAAGTCACCGCCTTCTCTGATGAGTTCAAGAATCAAATACCCGTATACATCCTCTCCCTCTGCACCAGAAGAAGGCTCATCATCGTCAATAGCCATACTCTCGAATTCGTAATCATACATCAGATAATCTCCTCCCTGGTTCGCTTTAAGATCTACTAGCATAACGTTCAAATTTGCAGTTACAAAGAAAACTCTGGCCAAGTTGGTTATAACAGTAATTACTGGAGCCGCAGTTCTCTCCAATTCACCCAGGTATTGGGTAATCAATGCGTCAATTAACGTATTGTCTAACTGTTCAGCTGGCTTCCTATTCAATTTCTTGTTACTGAGATCTGACTTCAAGATCGTATCTAACTTAAGAATCTTCTCATTCGGACTCAACAAGTTTGAGATCTCTTTGAACTTAATCACACTCTTTTCTTCGGTCTTCTTGGGTTGCTTACCGGCGACCTTGGTTTTGGCCTCATCAACTAGAACTTTGGTATTTGGAACATAATTAAACATGGGTGCTGGAGAGAGGCCCGTTTGCAGCGTGGT
Organism: Scheffersomyces quercinus; assembly: GCA_030556775.1. Lineage (NCBI taxonomy): Eukaryota > Fungi > Ascomycota > Pichiomycetes > Serinales > Debaryomycetaceae > Scheffersomyces > Scheffersomyces quercinus. The sequence continues at coordinate 239,707 of JAKTUQ010000009.1, read as the reverse complement.
CAGTGTTTTCTTTCCACCCGCAGCGGCTGCAGCCGCTGCGGTTATGAACAGTTTAGCTTGTGTGGCCGTCGTTGATTTTCCATTTGATGTTGCTGTAGTCACCTTCTTCACGGCTGAAGTTGCATTGCCATTTACGCTACTCTGGAGATTTTCAGAGGCCGCTTGGGTAGAGGGAGAGGTGGATGAGCCAGTATTGCCTGTCGTTGTTTTAGGTGAGCTCATTTTAGAGAAAGCAGTGTTGGCTCTTAAGTTTGACAACTGTCTAGGCGAATCGTTACTTTTGGTCAGACCAGTTGGCGAACTAGCACCACTAGAATGGGTCATAGGTGGACTTGGTGCCACAATACCGATGGCTTGAATAGCGTCGCCAGGAGATTCAGTTACTGTTTTCAGTTGTCCCAGTGACAGTGGAGGTGTTCCATTCTGGCGAGACTGCTGTTGTGGAGCCTTTGGCGGTCTAAGAACAAATCCTTGGGTTGGTTGTTGTTGTTGTTGCTGTTGTTGCTGCTGTTGCTGCTGTTGTTGCTGCTGTTGCTGCTGTTGTTGGAATTGCTGTTGTTGTATCTGCTGTTGTTGGAATTGTTGTTGTTGAATTTGTTGCTGTTGTTGCGAGACTTGTCGCTGTTGCTGTGAATGTTGTTGGAAATTCTGTTGAGGCGAGGGTTGTTGCAAATAGTTCTGCTGTTGCTGCATAAACTGCTGCTGTTGCTGTTGCTGTGGAAGTGTTGGTTGAAATTGTTGTTGTTGTTGTTGCGGAGATTGTTGCGGTTGAGCATACTGCTGCTGTTGTGGTAGATTCTGTGGACCCATCATAGTCTTCTTCATCCTAGTTGCTGGCAGATAGCTCTTTTTAGAGCCTATTGATGGGATAAATGCAAAGTCATTCTGTTGGATTTGAGTATGTAACTGCTGGAATGATGAAGATTTATTCATGTTGCGATTGGATCCTGTTTTGAAGTTAGGTACTACCGGAGATACCACAGGGTTGTTATTAGGTCCGTAAGGTTCAAATCTAGGCACTTTGCGGTGCCATATATACTTGAGGTCGTCCCATGGAACGTCTTGGAACCAGCGACTATTCATTATTTGAGGAATGGTGAGTCGTTGTGAAGGATCAGCTACAAGGATCTTGTCTATCAATTGGGTCACATCCTGAGGAATTGGGAATTTCTGGCGATAGGAATATTCAACGTTGATGATTTTTTCGAACGTTAAGTACTCCGTCGAGCCCTTGAACGGAGGTACCCCGTTAAAGAACTGATACAATATACAACCAAGGGCCCATACGTCAGCCTCGAATCCACACATGTTATGTTTCAACAACTCCGGGGAAACATATTCTGCTGTTCCCACGAACGAGCCTTTACGGTCTTTTTCCGACACTGTGGGAGTAACCTCACCCACTCCGTTGTAGTCAATCTTTTCATCGTTTGAGTCGTCATTTCCTCCCAACAACTTGGCAGCGCCAAAGTCTGTGATCTTCAACGAGAAGTCGTGAGCTACGAGGATGTTTTCTGGCTTCAAGTCTCGGTGGATCACTCCTTTCAGGTGGATGAACTTGACAGCGTCCAAGATCTGGCACATGTAATACTTCAGAACCGGCTCGGACAACGAGCCAAACTTTCGAATGATTGACAAGAGCTCACCGTACTCAGCAAAGTCGAGCACAAAGAAGAGACTGGACTCGTCCTGGAAGGTGTAGTAGAGCTGAACAATACCGGGATGCTGTTGACCCAATCTGTGTAGGGTTGTCTTTTCTATGTTGACATATTTGATCTTATCCTCTTTCACTATGTGACGCTTGGAGAGCACCTTGATAGCGTAGGTTTTGTTTGTGTGGACGTCAAGAGCCGAGAAGACTGTTGAATATGAGCCTTCTCCTATTCTAGTGCCGAACTGGTAGTCTCTAGCGGACCGTTTCTTGGCCATTGCCGCCGGGGAAACAGAAGACGGCATTGACATGGTAGGTTAAGGGTGGTAGATCAACAGGTTTGGCTGGGACAAACGGTGGGAAGACAGTGGATAGTTGGGGGTGAACGATTGGGCCAGGAGAAAGATGGGATTTTTACTCGAGTTGATTGCGCCGGTGTAGATGGGATTATGGTACCAGGACACTGGTTTCTATGAGTTGTGAAGGTATGGACCAAGAAAGAAACATCAATAGTGACGTATCGAAACAGTGCCAGAATAGCGAGACTGAGATTTTAGTGAGCGTGAGAGTGAGAGTGAGAGTGAGAAACAGAGAGAGAATAGAGATAGAATAGTGAGAGTAGAGAGAGTAGAGAAAGAATGGTGTAGGATGTAGGACAGTGAGAGTGAGGGTGAGGGTGAGAAATAGCGAGACTCAGCGAGACACAGAGAGACACAGAGAGAGACAAGATATACAGCGAGAGTGGGAGAGAGTGACAATGAGAAACAGAATGCTATTGTTACAGCATGGAGAAACAATAAGACTCTACGATATTGAAAAGCGATTCTGATGTTGATACAGATCTGATACAGACACTGATACACTTATACTGATACTAATACTTACACTGACACTTACACTGACACCTACCTTGTGAGACAGAAAGAAAATGATATTACTGAGCTTTGGAATAACTTTAACGACGTACCGAGAAATAGTGAAAAATATTTGAATAAAAATGATTAATAGTGAGACTCTGCAGCGACACCACCGCTGTATGCACATAGTGGGCGGAGGGTATGCTACGAGTTAGTGGTTAGAGCTATTGTCACGGCTGTATACATGAACAGGGAGGGGGTGTGGGGGTTATTGGTTATTGTTTGGCTACAATTGGGGGTTATCAACGACAATTGGTGGAGGATAATGAAAACAGAGGAGTGGTCTGTTGGTTACTGAGTTTACTGAGTTTACTATGATGGGTCGCTCTCATTAGTCGGTTTACCATAATCATAAGCCCTTTCAAGTTTGATGCTGCTATTAATGGCGGTGTGCCTGTTCCGAGCTATTGCCTGCTGCCACCAGATATTTTTCACCCACACCAAAACAAGGGTTCTGTCTCCATTGTATTAGTATTATAATATTAATGTTCACTAGGAATACCTAGTAGGCAGTCCGGGGCTACGTCTGAATTTAGGCACGAAATGAATTGCACTTCGACGACAGCCATTCAAGCACCAGAAGTAATTACTAGTATATTCGTAGCATTCTCTCCCTCGGGCCCATTATCGCTTCAGGACTAGATCTCGTTGTCCATTTTCTTAGCACCTTTCCATCATCTGCTCTGATTATGGTCTGGTTCGGTAGTGATCGCCGGTGCGGCGAGAGACGACGCGAGGCTGTCGCTATTTCTGGCACCAGCATTCACCACTGAAAAGATAACACCACTTGGAAGACTTCTCCAACGCTACCACCAATTTATTACCAATACTCGAACAACACCCACCTCCTCTGAGTGCAACTAAGCACCCCAATTTTATTTTACACCCACGACTCGGAGCCAGACCACAAAATGGTTGCCCAATATCAACAATAACATCCCCTCCGAAATAAGCCTGAATCTACTCCTATTCTCTTCTGCTTATGTCTCCCCTTTCGGTATCTTCGCTCCACGATTACCAAATCGGGCCACTGACACCAGGGAAGAATTTCACCAACAAAAGAGCTGCGAAAAGCCTGATTTAGCGACTGTGAAAAGACGGGCATGAATCCGTTAAACATTGGACAAGAGCAGTGATGTGAGCTGGACGGTGTGGTGTAACGGGGAATTTGATGGTAATGGGCTTAGAGGTTGACTTGTACCGTTTGGTGGCTATTTTCGGTGTTTTGGACTGCTATACCTCTAGTGTCTTGAAGAGCTGCCGTCTTGATTGCTGTGTACAGTACTCTGGTACTGGGGTACATTGAAATGTTTCATTTCTTCATGTTTATGTATGTTTGTGTGGGGTCTCTGCAAGTAGACGTTGGAGTAATTGGCTTAGATCATGAGTGGTGTTTACATCAGACTCCTCGGATTGCATTGGTGTCATTCCCTGCGTATTTCCACTCTGCTATCGACTTAACGACTTCTATTGTTATTTGCATATGCCGAGACTGTTTACGCCGATCGGTGATATTTTGGTTCGGTGCCAAAAAGTTTAATTTGATAAAGGTGGAATTTGAATTTCGAGGACGGTTCCTTCAAATTTACATGTCTTGTGTAACAATTCATATAGAAACCTTTCAACTCGGTTGCAATGAAATGAATAATTTCTTAAACTGACTTCTATTTAAAATGTCCCATAGACATGATCTGGAGAATTTGCGGCCCCTTACTAAATCAAGTAATAACAACATCCATTAACCATGAACTCACAACCATAAACTATAACAGCATCATATTCACAACTAGCACTCAAAATTTCTTGCCCCAAAAAAAAAGAAGCAGTAGACTGAACGCAAATTCCAGAGCACTATTACACATCATCCCACTCTGTCCCTCCCACCCTCCATCCCCTTTAACCTTCCCTCCTATTCTTCGTATGCTGTCAACAGTCTTTTGCAACTGTAATCATCACGTGAGCTCAATTTCTTACCATGCAGGACAATGACTCCATTTTTTAACTGTGAAAAATTCGGAGGCTCTTGATAATGAAATTCCCGGAGTAGCATCATTATTTGCCATAAGTCAACCAGTAACGGTCTTGAATTGCTGAAACGTCTTCACCATGAGAGTGCTGCCCCAGCTACTCAGAAGTAACCGCTTTCTCACGAAAGCAAACCCCCTCCTGGTTGCGAATTTTCGCAGCAGAGCTGATCTTAAAGGTGGTTCCAACACTCATTCCAAGCCGAACAATGCAGATTATGTCCATCTCCGCAAGGTTTTTGACGACCAGAAGTATTTCAACCAGTTCACAAAGTCGTACAGTGAAGGCAAAACCTTGAATTCGGCTATTCCAGCCCTTTTCACCTCCAGAAGATCGGGATTATTCCGTAATGAGAATTTGTCGACTCCAAATGGTCTAGTTGATTTCTCTAAGAACTCGCTTCGAGAGGCAAAAGCCTTGGTAGCATCGATGATGGAGGATGTTAAAAGAAGCGAAGAGGGCCGCTTGACATATATCAAAAAATTGGATCAGTTATCTGATATTTTATGCAGAGTTATAGACGTAGCTGAATTCATAAGAGTTGCACATCCGAGTCAGAAGTGGATCAATGCTGCTCAACAAACTCACGAGATCATGTTTGAGTACATGAACCAGTTGAACACGAACGTGGAATTGTACGAGCATCTCAGAGACATTTTGAGTGATCCTTCGTTAACTAAACGTTTCACAGAGGAAGAAATTCAAGTAGGTGAGTATTTGAAGCAAGACTTCGAAAGATCAGGCATTCACATGGATCCAAAGACCAGACACAATTTCGTGGCTATCACCCAAGAAATTTCATTGCTTGGATCCCATTTCAACAACGAAATCCATAACCTTAAGTCATACTGGTGTGAAATTACACCAGAGGAGTTCGAACTGATTGACGACTCATTATTGAAGAAAGAAATTCATAGCTATCAGTCGAAGTCTCCATCTGCAAAAAGGGGCGTAGATACCGTCCAAATCCCATTAGCAGGACACATCCCATACACGATTCTCACTTCTTGCTCCTCGGAGAAGGTGAGGAAAAGAGTGTGGATTGCATTGCATAACTCGTCCGACGAGCAAATCGCCACCCTCAATGCTTTTCTCAAGTATAGAGCTACTTTGGCTACAATGTTAGGATACAAGTCATTTTCTCAATACCAATTAGAGCATAAGATGGCCAAAAACCCAGAGAATGTAGTAACTTTCTTGACTAACTTGCAAAAATCCTTAAGAGAAAAGGGTGTTATGGAAGAAATCAACAAGTTATACAAATACAAAGATGACTACGATGAGAATAAGTTCAAGAACTCTTCTGCAGTCGACATCATAGACGAAATAAAACCTTGGGATAGAGATTATCTTTTGGAGAAGTTACAACGAGACTCGACTGAGCAGGTAACGTCGTTGAAAGGCATCAACGAGTACTTCTCCGTGGGCACCATCGTAGCTGGTTTAAGTGAGTTGTTTAAACTGATCTACAATGTAGAGTTTGTTGCAGAACCTACTTTGAAAGGCGAGACTTGGGACCAAAACCAAGTCCGTAAAGTAGCAGTGATCGACGTATCCACAAAAAAGAAGTTGGGCTACCTTTATCTCGACTTTTGGTCACCTAAAGTCTTGCCTTCTCATTTCACTATTGTGTGCCTGAGGAAGTTGAACACAGAGATTAGAACAGAAACAAAGGAGAAGATGAAAGAGTTGGTGCAATTGGATGAACAAGAAGACTACCAGCTTCCTGTGATCTCGTTGATCTGCAATTTTCAGAAGGCAGAGGTAACCATTGGAAGGTTTGCTGGTATTGAAAACGAGAAGCCAACATTACTTTCTTTGAACCAAGTTGACACTGTGTTCCACGAAATGGGACATGCTATGCATTCTATGATTGGTAGAACGGATCTCCACAACTTGTCGGGAACCAGATGCTCGACAGATTTTGTTGAATTGCCATCAGTCTTAATGGAGTCTTTCAGCAAGGATCCTCGAGTATTGTGTAGGATAGCGAAACATTACGAGACCGATGAACCGTTGCCAACCGAGTTATTGTCTCAACACCAGACACAAAAGGTTATGTTAGATGAATGTGAAACTTACATGCAATCGAAAATGGCAATGTTGGACCAGGTATTGCATAATGAAGAAGTGGTAGCTATGTTAGCCAAGGACTTCAACAGTTTCGACTCAACACCTATATACCATAAGTTGGAATCAGAGTTGAAGGTTTTTGCAGACAAATGGTCGACGTGGCACGGAAAATTCCCACATTTATTCTCATACGGAGCAGTTTACTACTCTTACTTACTTGATAGAGCAATTGCGGAGAAAGTTTGGAACGGCTTATTCGCTAAAGACCCATGGAGCAGAGAAGCGGGTGAAAAGTACAAGAACAGCATATTGAAGTGGGGAGGAACCAGAGACCCATGGGTGTGTCTTGCGGAGGCACTTGAGAATGAAGAATTGAGTAAAGGTGACTCCCGGGCGATGGAGATAATAGGACATGATTCCTTGTGATGTCAAATGCATCTCGGCACTTTTGACATAATGGCATTAATGATTTAAACTACTTTCATGTATATATTTACTACGTTACTACGTACCACAATACTATATTTATTATTTTGGAAATTAGCTATCAGAAGGCTGTTGTTACAATGGTTCCTTGAACGGAAACCAATTTGACTCCTTCATTTACCTTCCCCGACATTTGAGAGCACTGAAGTGCTATCGATTCTTGAAGGGCTAATCGAAAGCGGAGTATTGACCCACTTGTACATTTCTATGTGGTGTTGTTTTAACGGGGTCAGAATTGAACCACCGGGAATTACTTCATTGTTTCATTGGTAAATTACTCTAAGCCCTCCAACATGCCTACCGGCTTTGTCTTATCAGTTGCACTCCAGGTTAATGCAATTATATCCAAAAACCATCTGATTCCTTAATCGCTGCGACACTTCACCCTGCTATTCCCTCTGACTAATACCAAGACAATGAACATTACTCATACCTGCTGCTTTGTGCTGACTACCATTGCGGTTCCGGAACCCTTGCACTTGCGTTCCTGTACTTGGCTTCGGTAGATGTATTTTTTGCCTTATGGAAGAACACTACTATACCGTTTCGGGACGGTTCCGTACAGGTATTGCAGAAATCCAGACGGCAATGACGGTGCAATGCCTCTCGCTGGTGTCGCTAGGAGACCAGAAGAGACGACAGCTACTGCAAGGAGGTGATTTTTGGGTCGGGCCCCGAAAGGCTGAAGGAGTTCAGCCGAGATGGTTTCACTGGTACAACCTGGTGGATTGTCTCATCTCAGAGAATACCGGCTATCTTGCGACAGATAGTGGTAGGAATCACCACACTTCCGCCTGTTGTCGTGTTCAGTTTTCCTCCCGTGCCAAGACACTTCCAGTTTACGAACAATTGATCGAAAAAGAAACCACCAATAGCAGTTCTTTACACCCTGTTAACACCCACCATCATACTACTTCTTCCATCACGTGAGAATCCATACAGAAAAGTCGTCCCCTCCGTAAAAAGAAATGCCTTAAGGAAATTTGACAGCTCTTCGGCATGAGCCGCATGCAGCACATCTTTCCTTAGAGATGCCCTACAGAAGTGGATACGGTAGTCTGAGTGGTTAGTTTCCCTTAGTAGACGCGGTCATGTCTGTATTCGTTACCCGATAAGAGTAGCAGAGCACTGGAAAAGAAATTTCTCCGAATGGGGGAGGTCTTGTTCAGATTTCCAGTCGTACATTCCCCAATTGTCACCCAAGTGGAGACGCTGGGCTGCTCTTTCCGTTTTTGCATCTCTTCTGGAGTAACAGAAGTGGGATTGTTTCGTATATAATTTAGCAATCCGCCCATGGCAGATTTTTCCTGTTGATTCAACCTCTCCATCTGCTCTATTCACTAGTTGCTCTAAGCACTAATTTCCTATACCTAAGTCACATCCTGCTCTAGTAGCATCCACACATAGACAGATCTTATTTCGCACCCAATGTCATCGAACCCAAGAGATATCGAGCTCAGTGCTGTACCATCAGAGGTCAAGCATGACTCGGGCAAAATTGACTCTGAGCTCGGAGACGACTCAGTGTCCCAGTATATGCTGCCCCAGAACTCGGTTGCAGAGGATTTGGGCCGTTGGGGCAGATTCAAGGACTCTTTTGCCAGACAAACATACACTGACGTTGATGCTGGTAAACAGCTTGCCAAGGGTATCAGTAAACATCACTTGATTTTGATGGCCCTTTGTACCGGTCTTGGTACTGGTTTGTTGGTTGGTTCCGGTGGAGTCTTGAGTAAGTCTGGTCCATTGTTTATTTTAATTGGTTATGCCATTGTGGGTTCCTTCTTGTACCCAACCTTACAAGCTGCCGGTGAAATGGCTGTCAACTACAGTGAGCTTTCCGGTGGTTACAACAACTACCCAAGAAAATTCGTAGATGAGTCATTAGCTTTCGCTATCACTTGGAACTACTGTATCCAATGGCTTTCTGTCATTGCCATTGAATTGGTCACTGCTGCCATGACAATCGAGTACTGGACCGAGAAGATTAACCCTGATGTCTGGGTTACTATTATCTACTTGGTCGTTATTTTCATTAACTTCAACGGTTCCAGAGGTTATGGTGAAGGTGAGTTCATTTTAGGTTCATGTAAGATCTTGATGATTGTCGGTTTCATTATCATGGGTATAGTCGTTAACGTTGGTGGAGGTCCAGAAAAGGAATTTATTGGTGGTAGATACTGGCACAATCCTGGTTTCCACACCAACTTTAAGGGTCTTTGTTCCGTGTTTGTCACCGGTGCTTTCTCCTTGGGACAAAGTGAGTTCGTTGCTTTGTCCGCTGCTGAACAACAGAATCCAAGAAAGTCTATTCCATCAGCTTGTAAATTGATCTTCTGGAGAATCTTAATTATCTTCTTAGGTTCCTTGACAATTGTTGGTTTATTGGTTCCTTACACCTCCGACAGATTATTAGGATCCCACGGTGGTGGAAGTCACGCTTCTCCATATGTGTTGGCTGCTGAATTGCACGGTGTTAGAGCTGTTCCATCTATCATTAACTCCGTTATCTTGTTGTCTGTCACATCTGTTGCATCATCGGCTTTATATTCTGCTTCAAGAACTTTACAGTCATTATCTGAGCAGCACTTCGCTCCAAGGTATTTCAACTATATCGACAAGGCTGGAAGACCATTGAGAGCTTTGGTTATCTGTACTATTATCGGTACCTTTTCATTCATTGCTGCTTATAAGAAGCAAGAAACTGTTTTCAATTGGTTATTGGCCATTTCAGGTCTTTCCCAGATCTTTACTTGGTTCAGTATTTGTATTTCCCATGTTCGTTTCAGAAGCTGTTTGAAATACAACAACATCTCCCTTGATTCTTTGGGATACGTCGCTTCCACTGGTATCTGGGGCTCTTACTACGCCATTATTTGGTACGCTCTTGTGTTGATTGCTCAATTCTGGATTGCTTTGTACCCAGTTGGAGCTTCTAAGCCAGATGCCAGCAACTTCTTCCAGAACTACCTTGGTGCCATTGTCTTAATCATTTTCTACTTTGGCCACAAGCTCTACACTAAGAACTGGAAACTCTACATCAAGGTTCAGGATATGGATATCTACACCTCTAGAACTATCTTCGACGAAGAAGTCTTGAACTTAGAGAAGCAAGAAGAGAGGGAGAAATTCCAAAGGAACTCATTCTTCATGAAGGCCCTTAAGGTTATGTTTTATTAAGGATTGGGCTTCTCTGGGGTTCCAAGGTTTTATTATGTGTCATTATGTTAACTTTCACTTCTTTACATTTCAATTAGATACGTATGTACATATATTATACAATTTGCATCAGGATACATTGTAGAAAATGGGTATAAAGAGAAACTGACTACTTGACAAGTAACTACGCCGCAACAATATTATGAGATTATGAGATTATCATCCGACTTCAAGATAACTACCCAATTATTACCCTCACGATACCACCACTTAACCATCTTCATATGTGACTAATAACACATAAATAGATATATATCTTATAATATATTTAATTAAAGTCACCAGATATTGGTGGTTGGTAGCGCCACATACAAAATATTTCGTAGCACAATTTTCAATATTTCAAAAAAACTGTTCTCTTTTAGTTGTGTTAGAGTGCAATTACCAGCGAATTTGATGATGATACGACCCAATTTTAGTAGATTAAGTTGTCTGGTGGTAGCGAGGCGATATGCTAGTACTTTCAAAAATTCTGAAATTCTTCTCAAGCCCCAGATAGATGTCAATGGAATAATAGAAAACTACCTGAAGTATGAGGAATCGATAACAAGAAGACAGCTCCCACAAGAAGCCCTTGATGATCTCAAGTTCGTAGTGGACAACCGTCCGAAGCAACTCGAAATATCGCAGAAAATGAGTCTTTTAAAGGGCGAAAGGAACAAATTGGGTGAACAGATGAAGAAGGAGAGATCGTCCGAGATCAAGGATAGATTAACTAGTATTAAGGTCGAATTGAAACCGTTAGAACTGGAAGCAAAGGAACTCACAGAGCAGATTTACTCCAAAGCAGAATCTTTACCTAACCTCTTGGATGCCACAGTTCCTGAGGATCCATTGGAGAACGAAATTGTACAATTCATCAATTGTAGTTCGGAGGAGGATGCCATAACCAAGAAACCAAGAACCAAGTATGACCATAAAGAAATAGGTGAAAAATTGAAAATAATGGACTTCGAAACCGCATCTAGGATCTCGGGATCGTCCTGGTACTATTTGATTGGAGATGGTGCTCTTTTGGAGCAAGCCCTCGTTCAATACGCATTATCCAAAGCTCGTAAGAGAGGATACAAGATGGTTGTACCACCTTCGATAGTGAGATCGGAAATCGTACGGGCTTGTGGATTCAGGCCTCAAGATCAGAACAATGAAAAGCAGGTTTATGAATTGGTGGATGAAAACAGATCTTTGACTGGTACTGCTGAGATTCCATTGGGTGCTCTTCATTCCTCAACGGTATTTGATTCTGCTACAGAGTTCCCTATAAAGTACGTAGGTGTATCCAGATCTTACAGGGCAGAAGCCGGTGCCAGTGGTAAGGATACTAAGGGATTATACAGGGTTCATGAGTTTACAAAAGTCGAGTTGTTCCATTTCACCACAGCTGCAAATGGACCATCTGAATTGGAAGAACTTAAGAACTTACAATTGGAAGTCATCACTGAATTAGGACTCAGTGCAAAACTATTGAACATGGCTACCTCTGATCTCGGTGCTCCTGCCATGAAGAAATATGATATAGAAGCATGGATGCCAGGTCGTGGTAACTGGGGTGAACTCACTAGTTCATCCAATTGTGGAGATTTCCAGTCTAGAAGGTTGGGAATTCGTCACCATAATAAAGAGCAAAAGATTACACATATACATACATTGAATGGAACATGTATGGCGGTACCAAGAGTTATAGTGGCTTTGATAGAACAGAACTACGATCCAGAGACAGAATCTATCGAGATTCCTGAGGTTTTACGCCCATACATGGAGAAGGACAGAATAACAAAAAATTAACTTGTATATACCTTTATTGATTTATAGATTATTCAAAAGCCTTCGTCGTCGTAATTATTTGTAGTTTCTAACTGTTCAGGAACCAGTTCTATGATATTTAGTTGGCGTTGACCACTAATTAAGAGTGGTGTACTCATCACACGCTTTGAGTGGTTTGTATCACTTTTAGTATTGCCTTGGATCCCACTCAAGTTTGACTCGTGCAACTGCCGTATTTTAGCAAGTTTTGATGGTCTATCAGCTGGCGAACTTGTCGAAATAGTTGCAATATTTAAAGACAATTGGTGATAATCCTCTTGTAATTTCTTGAAGTCATTATACTTCTTCTCATAGGCGGCCGTCATTGCGTTGTAATTACTTTCTAACATTAAAATTTTCTTCTCGAGCTCCACTTTCTTGTCTGTCAAAGAGCTTAAAGTGTTTATGCCCTTGAATGTATCCTCTTGAGATTCGAGCCTTTTAGACAAATCATCAAACTTTTGGTTCTTTGCTTCAGAAAGACGTATTATGTCCAGTAGTCCTGTTCTTACTTCGTTGTAAAAGCCATCATTGTAGTCATTTTCTGACTTCTTGTCGCCCATTCTGCTTAAGATACTCTCCAATAATGTTACAGATTTCGAATCTAGCGAAACAGATTTGAGCTCTGCTACGATTGGATCTATTATTTGTCTAGCAAGATCACTTTCTGGTAAACTATTCCTTATAAAAGACAATTGGTCTTCTAACTCCGCTTGTTTATTCTTTTGTTCCTCCGATTGTGCTTTCAATTTCGAGTCCACTTTTGAACTGATAGATTCGATCGCTTTTTTATGAACTTCCTCAATTTTATCTTCGATATTCTTTGTATTTTCGCTATGAGATCTCAATACTTCGTCAAACCTATTGGTTTCTGTAGTTTTTGCCTGTAAGGCTTCATTGAGACTTGCTTTGATATCTTGGAGTACTGATTCCACCGATTCAATCTTAGCATTGGCATCACCGGTGGATTTGGTATCCTTCTGCCTCAAGAGTTCCTCCACGTCGTTTATTTTGGAGACTATTTCCGAAACTTCGCTTTTAACTGATTTGCTGAACTTATTTATGAGTTGTTCGCTTTCTTCTGGGGCTTCACTGTTGCCTCTGCTATCTCTGGTTTTAATTTCATGAAGTGAACTCTCCAAGGAGTGCAAGATCTTGCTATTTTGGATGTCTCTTAATGAGTCCAATTTGGCTGTTATTTCTCTGATATCCTGTTTTGTTGCATTTCCCTCCGTGATCACCTCCTCTGAGTAGTTGGCGATATTCTCCAACAACTTGTTCAAGTGCTGGTTGTTGTTCTTCAGTCGATCGAACAACTGCCCCAAGTCTACGTTGGTTTGTTTCGTTTGGACTTCCAAATTATACAATTGCTGCAGAAGCACCACTTGGGAGCTGTGAATTTGCTCAAAGTGCTCATCGATGTTATCGCTTTGGAGGAAGTTCAACTTTCCTACTCCATTGCCTCCAGTGTTCTTATTAGGAGATATTGGCTTAAGCACCATCTTCGCACTGTTTGCCGAGTACTCGACGGGGCTCGAATTCACCATTGACCTCGTAGGTGTACTAGGAGTGTTTTCCTTGTTCATTGTCCCGACTACACTATCTACAACTATATATTATGATCACCTAAAGGAAGAAGAAGAGTGTAAAGAAATTAAAGATGTCAAAAAAATCCTAAAGACTGTGAATACGAAAAGTAAACAACCTGCATGTGGACGATTGTTGAGATAGGACACCCGTGCAGCAGCATTGGGTGTACTACACAGGATTTTGCAGTCAGTGAGAGAAATGAAGTGGGATGGATTGTGATGTTGTTTATGTACTTTTAGTGTATGTTTTGGTTGGCTTTTATCGTGATTATGTTTCATGAAAATATGATTCCTGTAGTCGGCCTCACAATTTCAAAGAAAATAATAAGAAGTTGGTGTGTAAGTGAAAGGGAGTGTGGTCAACATACTTCTACATGTCGTTTTCTACATTTCTTGTATCAAATACAACTTTTTGTTTCATTAGCTGGAAGTATAAATATTATGGTACTGGTATGCTCCTGTCCTTGTTCTCTTCCAAACCCTAACATCCCATCTTGTCCTTAAGTGCTGCACTATACAACGACTTTTTCTGAGACTCGTATCCTTCGGTCATAGCCTCACTGGCCGAGTTGGCATATCCATTCAAAGACTCTTCCATGGACTCGATTCCCAGTTGCAAACTGCGCATCCATCCTTGTCCACCAATTCCACCCAGGGCTGCGGTGGTGGTTCTTCTCACTGGTTCAGCATATCCACGCGACTTGCTTGAGCTCGATTGGCTGCCTGCAGCGGCATATCCTCCATAAGCCTGGTTGGGGTTTGCTTCAGGGCTAATATTGAATGCCAATTCACTCTCTGGGTGCTTTGCGGGCTTTCTGTTAGGTCCTGCTATTAAATGAGCCAAATCAGCTGATGAGGTATAAGTAGTCTGCCCCTTGGCCCACAGCAATGCACTTGCAGAAGGACGTGGGGGAATAATTGCATTCTCGTTGAAAAGAAGATCAGTTATGTGATCCTTTGGCGATGAGTGAAGCTTCTTTCCCTTGTCATAAGTAGAAAGATGAACGAATTCTGTCTTACTAGAGCGAATAAAGCAATCACCTGTTGACAATAAGTCCGATTCAGCAGCAATACCGGAAGTTAAAGCCTTTTCAATCTTACCGTATATTTCCTTTGGAATCTGGATAGCCACAATGTCATTCAAAGTTGGAAGCGAGCAGAACTTGAGGAATCCTGATTTGACCAAAACTGCAAGCACCTTACCCTGGTCGTGATATTGCATTACACCACAACTCAAGCAATTATCCTCTATGACCTTATGCGATAATTTTGTTTTGGGTAATTTTATCACCCTAAGATCTCTATTGGATGTCGTAATTACATATCCAGGAATGACGACACCTTGACTCAATTTCCTGAACATTTCCAAACCAGCTACGGTAGAGTTTCCATTTGTTGAGCTAATAGGTATGATCTGGTCTAACTTCAAAGACAGAGGATCGTCTACACCTGACTTATAGTTAAGATTTGTGGTTTTGTCAGCGAAGACCACTTCGAACCCTCCATTAGACATAGGCACTATCTTGAAAATAATCAAGTTTCCTCCACAATTTGTACCAACCAAAAGTAAAATTGAGGAGTATCCATCTTGACCATATTCCATGATAGAGAATTCTGCTACCGTAGGGTAGCAATCTGCAGTCACGGATACAAGGTGCTGGCTCACGGAGTCAATGTTCAAAATTATGGCCGGGCCCCTCGTAATATCGCAGACTACCAAACGGCCAGACTTGTACCCAATTACAGCAAAGCCAATGTCATTCATCTTCAAGCACGTCACTGTGTCTTTATCTTCCAACTGAAGCAATGAAACGGGTAAAAATGTTTGCGTAGCTGCGACCGATCCCAGAATACGGTCTCTTATGTCTAGTAAACGTGCATTTCCATTGGAGTGTTGTACTGGTGCGTCCTTATAGTTCTTTGAACTATAATTTCCATGCGCCGCTGGCGATTTTCCAAACTTACAAATCACAACATCTCCGCTTCCCAACGCAACAAGCATCTCTCTACTTTCGAATGCACAAGAAACAAATACAATACGAACTGATTTCGGGTTTTCATTGTTGTAAAGAGTTTCTTTCAAGCTGATTTGTACTAAACTCTCAGCTTCCAGGAATTCCAATTTTGTAATATCTAAGAGACGAACCAAACCACCTTCATGGCCAGTAACCAAGACATTACGGAAACCGTCATTATACCCAATTGGTTTAGGAGCTGCAGAGTCTTCCACTGGAGCACCTCCTCTCAATAATAGTTTTGTCCTGGCCGAAGCGCCTCCCGATGCTCTCGTAGACATGATACTGAACCATTCCACTCTTCTTACAGTTTGTACTTTTGAGCATGTGACAGGAGGATGTATAAAAGCAATTGAAGGAGGAAGCAACAAACCTCCTAAGTCCGTACCACCCTGGGAACCTCCTACAGTAGAGAATTGTAAGATGTAAAGAGCTCCATAGTTACTCAACAAGAGCAAGTAAGATGGATTATGATTACCGTTAAAGTAAGGCTGATTGTCTCCACAAATAGGAAGCACACTGGCAATAATCTCATTTACAGCATGTTCGCTTTTCCTCAAGTTGAAGGTTACTGGGAGCATTCTTTGTCCCTGCAGTGGCTGAGAATAAAAGTGGGCTTGTTTCTCATTTGAAGTCATAGAGTATTTGAGCGTCAAACCAAAGTCTAAAACATGGATCAAGTTTCCAGAATTAACATCTCCTCCGCAAATGATCAATTGAGTTATTTCTGGGTCTTCAGCACAGATCCATCTTACACTCTGAATAGGACAAAACACTTCTGGAACCTCCAAAGGTGGCCCTGGCAAATGCAAGCCTGACTCAAAGATGTTTCTCGTCTGTATAAGGACGCTACCAGCGACATCCCAGAACGCAATTGTATTGTCTCTGTGGAGAGTTAGCACATGCAAACCATTCGGATGGAAATGGGCTTCTGTCAACTCTGGGATCACCTCTTTAGATGATCCAAACATCTTCTTTTTTCCTCCGTTTGCTACAAAAGAAGACAATTCAAAACCTTTAGCTCCTTTACTAATTTGATACACAAGCGTACTCTTTATTTCACCTGAGGTAATAGAGTACACCAAGGCACAGTGTGAGTATGTCACTAGAACGGTACCGATATCTCTTGGATGCCATTCAATGTGCAATACAGGCGACATTTTCTGCTTGGGCAATACTCTTTTCTGGAGATTATCCACTCTCAAGGGTGTCAAGAACAACCTGTCCACATCGTAGAACAACAATGATCCGTTTGCCAAACCAAGAATCAAGAAATCCAACAGCGGATCGGCTTCGGCGGCTGTAATGGCGCCTGGAGCAGAGAATGTCAGTAAAATCTTCTTACTATGCAAAGATAAAACCGTAATTCCCCCTGAACTTGGGGTTATAGCCACCAAATAGATTCCTTTGACAAATTTCAATATGGTAATAGGACTTTTGACATTGAATTCAAACACAACTTCGACTGTGTTCTGCCCATATACTCTAACCTCGTTGGTAGAAGTAGCCACTGCCAAAAGAGATTGCACCGGGTCATATGCCAACGCAACAATCGAGTCTTTTGGGAGCCCCAATTGAGTCACTGTCTCGAGGGAGAGTTCCTTGGGGTGAATCAGGGCTGGAGAAAGGTCTTTTGAACCTGAGCTCTTTATAGCATTAGACACAGAACTTAGCGAAAGTGGTGGCTTTTTCAGCTTCAATTTGGAGAACATAATGAAACTTAGAGACTCCTATTATCCTTATCTTCAAGTATCTATCCTAAAAGATACCACTACACTCTTATATCTAGCTAGGCAACCATTATACGACAAGAAACACCAGTAAAAGTAAACATGTACAAGTTTATACGCTTGTCCGAATTAGGAATCGAGGTTTGCATATAGTGTGAAATGTTGGATTATATGCAGAGGCTGCATTTAGTATGGTAATGGTAATGTGTAGCTAGTCGGATGTATAATGTGAGGGATCTGATTTTAAGCTGTTTTTAAGGGGCTGGTGGACTGTAATGGTCATCTTGGAGCATTTTGAAGTTTTTTAGAGTCCATAAGGTGCTTTTCACATACCCCCAAATTGCATGATATATGAGTACGGCATATAATCAATAGTGTAATTTTATATGCGGTACGGATGTTGTGTTGTGCTCTTAACCGAATGCAGGATTCTATTGAAGGTGTGATTTTGCAGTCGTATACTTGGGCTGGTGATGTCGTTAATGATAGGAGAATGGTCATGAAAATGATGGCTGGAGAGTTATCAGGCAAGTAGTAGTGTATTTCTGCACTTGTTTAAGTCTTTGGGAGGCATTCCGTAGGAAAAAAGTGTCTTACTACGGCTTGCTTCTGGACTGGAACCTCCTCATAATAAAGGAGTATACTCCCAAAAAAGGAAAGGTCTAATACTTCCATTTCCCTGATTTCCCATTCTCTTCTGCATCCCATTCTCTTCTGCGTCCCATTCTCTTCTGCCTCCGTTTTGTCCATATCACTCCCATTTCTCCAACTCCTTCCATCCTCTGTCAATTACACAACCACTCTCCACCACTTCCAGTATCCATGTCGCTGCGACATTACCACCCTCTTCCTCCCATAAATGTCTCCTATATCACCCTCCTGCACATACTCCAAGCCATTTTAATAAACACGTATCGAAAGCTGAAAAGTTAGTGAAGTTTAGGTGTTTCTTTGGTTGCTTATAGACATTCGATATAAACAATGGTATGTATGGTGCCATAGGAATGGTCGCGGGAGGGTATTTAATGGGAATATCGCTTTAAATTGGCGATTGGTTGTTTCATATCCTTTTATCTTGGGTTTAACTGTCATATCTAGGTGTATTGATGGGCCTATTCGTGATCGCAAAGGTCTCCAGAAATCATGGAATTCTAACCATTTTATAGGCTCTTGACAAATTGATTGGTCTCGCTATGCTTGCCGTGGCGTCTGCCGTGTTCACATACTACACCATTTGGGTGTTCGTTTTGCCATTTGTGGATGAAAGCAACATCCTCAACTCGTTCTTCCTTCCTCGTGACTACGCTATCAAGTTGCCCTTCTTGTTGCTTCTTATAGCCGGTTTGGGAGTCGGTACTTTCGTCGGAAACGTTTTGATTAAGAAGGCCGAGAAAGAGAAGCTCAAGAAAAGTAAGAAATCGGATTAGGTTGGAGAAGAAGTCTTGGATTTACTATTGTAGTGGTTACGCTTGGTTTGTTAGTCTATCTTGTATAATAAACAGTTATTAACGCATTCTAGGGAGAAGCAGCGATCCTCAAGGAACGAGGTTGTTGAGTGTAGGGAACAGCAGTGGAGACAATTGAAAGAAGTGGTGGATAATGAAATAAAGAAATAAGACTCTTTAGAGTCTATGTATTTAAGGTCTATCGTTCTGCAGTCTTTATCTTTGCAAGTACTTGGTTCTTCGCTGGTTCCATTGACTGGTTGTAAGTTCTCTTTGCAGAATCAATTCTTTTATAGCAATACATACGATTTTACGAGAATAAACGATTTAAATATGAATCTGAGTATATTACTATTACTATATTCCTTATACTATTATCATTACTATTAGTCTATAACGTGGTCTCACTTGATCTTCTAGGATCTCACTATAAAATCTCCAGTCTTTGTAATATACTTGACTCCCTTGTATGGCTTAACTGTTTCTCCTAATCCTTTGGCACTTATAATCTTCAAACTATCGACTTTGATTCCACTTGGAACAGCTCCTTTGTGAGAGTACGAGAGCTTCAAGAAGAGGGGCTTGATCAAGGAAAGTGCTCTTGGGGATTTGCTATCCTCGCCATTCTTTGTTGTTCCAGTTACTCCTTCTATTAAATCGGGTTGTTCAGAAGACTCTTTGAAGATCTCAGAGTTTGAAGACGAATCATCAAGAGCCGCTGTTATTATAGAGCCATGTAACATAGGTTGAATGCTACTTGATATCGTTCTCAAGTTCCATTCGGCTCTTCCATGGCCCTTATAGTTGAAGTCTCCATGGGTGATTCTTCCTGACTTTATATTAGTAATCTTATCATCTTCATTATTTGTACCATTTTTATTGTTAGTGTTATTGTCGTTGTCGTTGGAGTTGTCGCCAATGAAATCTTCACAGAAGATCTCAATGTTCAAGTTTTCGATCTTGGACACGGACTTGACGTTTTTAATGAACAAACGAATCTCGAACTCATTCTGGTTCGTTCCTAAGCCAGTCTGAAAGTCAATATCAATGACTCCTAGCAAGCTCAATTGGTCTCTCCTTGTCTCGAACGAGTCGAGGTCAATTTGATAGTTCATCAAAGTCGATTTTCCGTCTGGAGGAATGAAGGAGAGTGTTCCTGGGTTCTCAAGGTATTTATCCAAGTTGATGCACTGGTGGAAGCTGGGTAGGTGAATGTTCAATCCTGCCACAGAGAGAATTAATTGTAGCAATGGAATTCCTGTTAAATGCGAGATGAAGTTGACTTGACCGTCTATGCTTCCAACTATCGGAACGAGCTGTGTGGCCGAAGTCTTCAAGGAAGACGTTGAATAGAAGGCTGAGTCAAAATGAGTTGCTGCGTTGCTGGACAAAAGCGAGTTCTTCCCTCCGATCACCTTAGATGTCGGTTTTAAGATGACGTTGATGGTTTCTACAACATCGACATACATCTCATTATTGGTATACCTTACATTGGATCTTCTCCAAGGAATTGAGTTCAAGGACTCGTCTCGAGCAGGTTCTACACGAGCTCTTTGTGGGTTAGTGAGTGAGCTCAATGACTTATTTGTTGCTGATGTGATGTCACTGCTGGTACTCAATATCTTGGATAAAAAACTCTTGAATGGTATGAGGTCTCTCAACTTGTTGAAGTCCGTGACGTTGGGCATTCCATTGTCGATCATCTCATTGATGAGTAGGGTAAGAGTATCGTTGTTGGCGTCAATTTTGGTTAAAGCAAGCGGCGTCCCGAAGTAGTCGCTCATGACTTCTATCAAACGGTGAATAAAGGTGAAAGGAATTATCGGATTTGGCGTAGTTTCCGTGGAGCAAAGAATGTAGATAATGACATTGGTGGTCTTTTCAAACACGACAAAGAAGTCCTGATTGATTTCTATGAGTGACTTTTCGGACTCATTGCCGTTGTTTGACGAGTCATGGCTATGCGTGTTACCTCCAGCATGGTTTTTCCCCGAGGAATTCTGATTAAGGCGAATAATACTTGTCAAGGACTTGAATGTCGGAGACGTTAGGTTGATCAAGTATTCGTAGATCAAGGTATTGTTTCTATCTGCTATGTAGACTGCCTCAAACATAGTAGAACATTGGTTTTTTCTCGAGATTTCGACCTGACTTCAATGGCACTGTATGTATTGTTGGCAATTACAGTTCTTGATGTTGCTTTTCGTCTTTGTATCAACCAAACAACGACCTTGAACTCACTGGTTAAAACTGTCAGAAGTTGAAGATTCTAACTTTCACTTGGAGATTTCGGTGTCCGGAAAACTGTTATTTTTTTCGCGGTGCATGTAGTGTCTGCTGGTGGTTTGTGTCTGTGTGGTGAGAGAGTGAGGTTGTTAGACAGAGAGCGGTGAGCTATTGGGGTAGAGAAGGGATTGTTTTGCTCTAATAAATGGGTAGGAGTAGCGGGGTGGCGAAGTTATGGCAATGGAGTTGTTTACGGAGAAAAAAGTCAAAAAAAATGGTCAAATGATGAGCTTATCTAGAGTATTCTTTCCGTCAAATTATTATTCCTTTTGCTGTCGTCTTTTTTGTTCTGCGACAGTCACAGAATTCTGATTTTTGTCTTTTTTGCATCCATGTTGTTGGATAGCAGGAGTTATTTCATCTAACCACTACAGGTTCTTGTTCACGGGAATATTATTATTAAATTAGACATAGACGCTTGGGAAAGCGGGGTTATCAATATAAAGAAATATAAAAAGGGGTTGGGTTGGGGTTGGGGTTTGGGGGGAAGTTGGGAGTATATAGTATTAGGAGGACGATTGCATTGCTGCTGTGACACAGAGCTAAGAAGACCGAATAAGGGTCCAGCGTATTCGGCCTGTTGAAGGGTGGCACAAAGCATGTGCCCCAGCAACACGAAACAACCGTCAGCCTAATGAGCCGAGCCAATTATTGTTCATTTAACAAATTAATAAAATAATGGAGAAAGGGGGTGGAAGTGTTGTGGATACAGAAGCATAATATCGATGAAATTAAGGGTACTTCTGGTTGTGAATATTAGTCATTACAAGTTGATGGATGGTGTATCTGTTATGAGCACCAACCAAGCCAATTAAAAGGTTGCGAGACAACAAATCCATACTGCTCTTCAATCCTCGTAGCCGAAGCGTCATATCTTTTCCACAATTGCACAAAGTTAAATTTAAAGGAACCAGTGATTAATTCATATCACACACCGAGTCCCCACACACACATTTTCTTCATGACCCGTGCAAAAAGCAGTTAACATAGACTCTTCATTTTCGAAAAGATCAGAAATAGTAAAAAAGAGTTGAATCGTAAAAATTCATCGAATGGTTGGATAGTTAAGTACAATGTACTTATTTGGAGTGTTGGAAAGAGGAAGTAGATTGCTCTCCTTCGATCTCTTCTTCGTCGTCATCGTCGATCTCTTCTTCGTCGTCATCGTCGATGTCGACGTTTAAGTCTCTGGCGACTCTCTCTTCGACGTCCTTGATGTCGGCCATACCGTAGATAGCAATGGCAATCAAACCCAAGAAAGCAGCGATACAAGAGAAGACCAAAGCGACAATACCTCTGGCAGTGAAACCAGATGGCAAAGCCTTGTGTTGGGCAGGTTCACCGGTCAAGTCCAAGAAGTTCTTAGAGTTGGCAGCAGCATTACCTTCAATTGGCATTCCAATCTTCTTACAAGCGTTGATGGAGTCAGCGGTCAATTGTTGAGTTTCGTTGGCTTGAATTCCGGCAGGGTCTTCAATGAACATAAGAGCCAAACCTTGATCCAAATGCCATTCAATGTGACAATGGAAGAACCAAACACCTGGGTTGTTAGCCTTGAATCTCATGACAATGTAAGATTGAGGTCTGACGTAGACAACATCTCTAGACATTGGATATTCTGGCCATTCGGCATGGTCAGTCTCGTTGAAGTTTACTGGACTCTCGTCATCTGGAATAGCTTCATGTCTTTCAATCAATTGGAAAACGTGACCGTGCAAGTGGAAAGGATGGGTACCGGTATCAAGGTTGTTCAAGACAATGTCGACAACTTCATCCTTCTGTAAGATGATAGGGTGAGTGTTGGTACCGTATACTAACTCGTTGGTAGCAAAGTCACCAGCAGAGAGAACAGTCATCAAGGTTGGAACCTTTGGAGCAGTGTAGGTAATGTTGTTGAAGAAAGCGTAGTTGACACCATCACCTAAGTTGTCCATGGCAACATCGATAGTAACAACATGGTCAGCATCGTCTAACAAACGTTCCTTGTTCAATGGAACCAAGTAGAAGTCATCCAAGAAGTCATCAATGGAGTCAACCATGTACTGGTCTGGCTTGTCGTTGCTCTCGTCGTAGACAATGTAGTTGGTGGAGTTCAACAATAAGTCATCTGGAATCACATCCAACATAGTGTCATCGATCTTGTTCATGAAAGCATAGTTCTTAGAAGTATCGCTCTTGGTGGTAATCAAGACCGAATAACGTTGGGCAACAGTGATGTACAACATTTCAGTGGTGTTCTTCTCAACGTAGACACCATCGACTTCAACGACGGTGAACTCGTGATCTTCCATGTAAAGGTACTGAGATACGAATCTACCAATGTTAACAATTCTGACCAAGTAAGTCTTGTTTGGTTCAACAACCCAAGAGACGTTTCTAGACTCGTTGAACAAGGAGTTTTGAGGAATTGGTTCAGCACCAGTTGGGTTGTATCTGTTCAAGAAAGCTGGGGTCAATTCGTCGGAGTTCTCGTGGTAATGTTCGGAAAGAGACAAGGTAAGCTCCTCGTCGTACTCGTATGGGAAGTCATCGTCATCAATGATGAAAAGACCTCTCATACCGTCACCGTATTGACCAGAAGTATGGGAGTGGTACCAGAAAGTACCAACTTGGGTAAGAGTGAAGTTGTACAAGAAAGTCTCTCCTGGAGGAATAGGACATTGGGAAACCATTGGAGGACCATCCATTTGGGAGGAACCTTCTTGGAACATACCGTGGAAATGTAAGGTGGTGTTTCTGTCGTCAAAACCGTTGATCAAGTACAAGTTGACGACATCACCCTTCTTGGCTCTCAAGGTTGGCAATGGCCAGGAGTCGTTGAAACCGATCATTTTCTTCTCGAAAGTACCGTCTGGGTTAGCGTTGACCCAGCCGGTTTGAAACCACCATTCGACGGTCTTGGCGGAAGCCAAAGAGGAGATAAACGACACAAGGAGGAAGGACGAGAATCTCATGGCTGCTGTTGATTATAGTATTAATTTGTTAAACGTCAAATAAAGGTGAAATGGCTGCTAATTGGCAAAATTAAGCTTTCTCTCACACTGGACCTTAGCTGAAAAATACGTCAAGATAAGATTTTTCTACTGAGTGTGGGATGCAGCTATTGTCTGACTCGACCGGGTGGCTCTGGTGGTGGGGGTAGAGATGAAGTTAGATGGTACTATAACAACAATAGAAAAAAATGATTGAATTAGGAATAAAAATCAGCTCAAACTAAAATCTCTAAGAATTCTAAGAACAGTTGGGATAGAGCAAATTTATATAAACCGAATTGAATGAATAATTTTTTAGTGTCGGTGCAGCGCGAGGGTATGGAGTACCACAGGAAAAAATAATGTATTTTGGGTAGTGGGTGCATGAAAGTGTCCGAGGAGGTAGTATTGAGGGAAAAATCAACTGATGCGGACGTGAGATGACGTTGAGTGGGAGGTGGGATGGAATGTGGGATGGTGGTCCGGGTTGTTCTATTGGTTGGTGAGTCCACGGCATTATGATGAATGTAACCTAGAGTTAGGGTGAGAAGAAACCTAAAACTAATTGCATCGTTCAATGGGAAGCCTATTATTGGATTGTCATAAGATTCCATCTGATAATTTCGACAGTCGTGTAGAGGTGACAGAAAATTGTCCGACTCCCTGTCCGGGCTCGCAACTCATGCATGGTTCACAATACATCCTTCATTGATCAATCAGATAACAGTCCCAAACAGACACTAAATCTTTAATAAGGTTCATCCGATTCTCGCTCTCCGTGCCCGACAGTAATATGAGCGCTGGAGGGAGATTTTAACCGAGTGGCCTATTGTTATTGGCTGGAATTTTGGTCTGGTGTAAACCTACCTTATTCATCTATTACTTCAACTGCGTATGGTTGAATATGTGTTTGTAATGACAATAGAGAAAGTGCGTCTGAGGATGGACAGTTGTGGTCCAGCCCCATATGAGCTGATGAAATAGATAAGTGAACCCCGCGGCAATGACAAAGACTAAGAGAAGAACTAATCGGCTTTAGCACTTCCTGTCAATGGTTAACGACTTACGTACTCTTGGTTCAATATGTCATATGTGTACGGCTGCAATGAAATCGTCGGTTCCACTAGCAGTTTTTCATTTTAGCTGGCTCAAAACTAAGGAGAGAATTCGGTAAGGAGAGTAATTCAGCAAAAATTTTCTTGTCAAGTTCTTGGCTCTCCTGTAATCTTTTTTTGAGGTAATCTCCCGATTGGCCCCAGGTTATTGCTTGTTTATTACAGTAGACGTTGATTTTATTCAGTGCTTAGTCAAGTTGATTTAAACAGCGATCGCTATGTCGATAGAAAGTGGCTTTGGGGGCTATTTTTTGTTCTAATGATTCACCGCAAGATGTTTCCCTAAAGGGGGATATAACAGAAGGTGCGCTAGTTTTTCTCGTATTTCTTCCAGAGACTCCCGTGAACAAAGGGTGAAGGAGCTGGTGTGTTAATTAAACCACATGTCCATGGGATGGGCCTGGGACACCTAACCGAAACAATCTCTTTTTCGAAACCGTTCAATTGGAAAACGGTTCCGGGCTTTGTTCAAGCTCCATACCACTATTATTCGTGAAGTCTAAGTCGTCTACGCTTAACAACAATGTCCATGCGCTTGTTGGCCTGGTATTGGAGTTAATTTAAATTGATAGCTGTACAAAGATGAATCTGATTAAGTACCGCAAAGAATTGGGATAATTTTCAGACATTCTTGCCCCTTTTGGGACTATGCTAAGTAAAATTTTCTGACAGAAATGGCCGTTTTCGCATTTTGGTATGCATGTTGTCGACTTTCGTATTCATTAACGTTGGCCATCATTGAACCATTTTTAGGATGTTCATTGGCTACAATTCTTTGTTGTTGCTAGGCCAACAACTCGTTCGTTCCTAACGCTGAAAAAATCTTCCTCTTGGTTCGTAAAGGCACTTTTATCTATTCCATCAGCGGGGCCGGTGCATGAAAATTAGATGGGTTTAAAGATGGCGAAATGTGTGGTTCTCGATGCTCATTGAAGATTAGTGAGCACTAGACGAGAGGGATATGTGACTACTGAGTTGTTAGGTGAATTTGTCTTGGACAAGCAAATACGGATAACTCGGTTTTCTGTGCTTTACGATTTAGTTAACACTGGTGGTTTCACCCCAATTAACGTATCATTTCTGCCGTACCAAAGCATTCCCCTTTTACCAAGACTACCAGAAAATGCATGCAATTTCTACACTAATGGGCTGCTACACCCGAGCCATTTGACATGCAAGGCGTAGGTTTCCGCTTCAACTTCCACATGTTTGACGTTTGTGCCATGCAATCTGGCATTTCCGTCTTGTGCCTGGCCATTGGACCATTGGACCATCGGAACTCCTTAATAATTACCGACATCGGAAGGGTATGCATGGATGTATGCCATGAAGAGCTGGTGGTTATGTCATGTGATGTTAGTCACGTGGACATTTCTCAATTTCAGTTTTTTGGGGGATCGGCGATTTGAGTCCATATGCCGGATCAAGCCATTGAATCGTATCTAAACGGGGTCCATCGAACGATAAACTAGTAGTAAAGAGAGAGATGAATGAGGATATGAGTATGCGTTGACAACAGTAGCAGGTTCTATTGTTGGTGCTTACGACGTTTCAGACTTTTGTATTATGAAACATGTATTATTATATATATATATATATGAATATTCATATGTATTCATATGTTATATTCCTAGTGAGGTGCAAGCTACTTTTCCTCATACAGATATTCTCACACACACTCGCAGACTCACTCACTCCCTAATATCGTCTCATTTATCCAATCCAATGTCCTCTCAGCATACCACTCTCTAACAACTCCCTCCACAGCCAATACCATTCCCCATGATTCCATAATTCCATGACTCCAGACTCCATGATTCGGAGTCAATCTCGCATGTCGCTTCTTCTAACCCACAATGTCGCATGTCGTTGCCATTTTTTTGCTTTTCTTCTCATCCCTTATATACAGTCGCCCATAACATTAATGGCGGCTGCTCAGATTTTTGTCACTAATTTCTACTACTCTCTTCTTCTTTTGTAGTTTGTTGTTGTTGCAATAAAACGTCATTAACGACTGAGTGGCGTAGTTTAAACCCGGTTCGTGGCTACACAGCGAGTTCGAAATCCTACTGCAAATTCATCAACTCTCAAAAGTGGCTGCAAACCCGTGTTCACTGTCCCTAACTCTGCTGCTTCGCTCTGTTCTTGCTATTCATAGCGTCGCCTAGTTTTCAGCCGCACGTTGCAACACGAATTAACCCCACGAGACCCCCAAAAGGCAGTTGGTTAAGGTTGGTTTCTCGTGTTGTTGTATGTTAGAAAGTGTTTGCTTTAGTTTGGTTTTGTTTCAGCGCATTTGGATAACGTTTCCATTGTTTTTGGTGGGGCCTGTTAATACCTCTAGTGAAAGATATTAAATTGCGAATCAATACCAACCATGGCCACGAGATTGACCACGAGATGTCTCAGCTCGTCTGCTCAGAACATGAACTCGTCGCTGAGCTTTAATTTTGACATTAACAACCTCTTGAATCTGGTGAACAGTAACGTGGCGTCCTTAGTTCGTCGCAAGAAGAGCACTGCTGTGAGTAGCAACCCTAAAAGTAATGTTTCTATCACGACGACGACACTCGAAAGTCCAGCGGTCTCGACAGCCAGAGATCTTGTGGAAGAATCTGTGGTGCACCAGTACAAACGGTCTACACATCCAACTTCCGTTCCTTTAAATAGGTTGTTCTCCAATAGCTTTCCGTTGTCCATAAAAGATTCGCTTGATGATTACTCTTACAGGCGTAACCCGCTCAAGTTCCAGCGTGACCTATTGTCACTTCTACCTTTCTACCCACGCCCAGACGCGCTTGGACGTTCTGCTCAGGTGATTCAGACTCCCATCGATGCTGACGGAAACTACATAAACGAGTTTGTCATCTACCCTGAGGGAAAGACGGAAGCAGACACAGCAACTATGAACCACCTCATCATGGTCCACGGCTATGGAGGTGGCCTAGGCTTTTTCCTCAAGAATTTTGAAGACCTTTCAGCGGTCGACAACTGGTGTGTCCATGCCATAGACTTGTTGGGATACGGGTGTTCTTCGCGTCCACCATTCAAACTTGAATCTGAGGATATCGATAGCGTAGATAAATGGTTCCACAATTCCTATGAAAAATGGTTAAAGAAGCGAAACTTATATTCCTTGCCTAGCCTGCAGATTTTAGTGATGGCACACTCTATGGGTGCCTATTTGATGGGAACATACGGTATCAAGAAGAATCCAAATTTCTGTGACAAGCTTCTCATGGTATCACCAGGAGCTATCATTAAGCACAGGACCCCCGTCTCTGTACCAGCGTACTTCACCAAATTATGGGAGCAGAACATCTCCCCGTTCACATTAGTGAGAAAGGCTGGCCCACTTGGATCCAAGGTGGTTAGTGGTTGGTCGTCCCGTCGTTTCGCCAAATTGGACCGTAAAGAAGCAGAGAAACTTCACAAGTATGCCTATGGAATCTTCAACAGTCCTGGCTCTGGTGAGTATATGTTGAATTACTTGCTTGCTCCTGGTGCTGACGCTAGACATCCATTGATTGAAAGAGGAATACACAAACTTAAATGTAAACTCGAATGGTGGTACGGAAAAGAGGACTGGATGGACGTCAAAGGTGGTCAGTTGTGTTCAAACATTATCAACAACTACCACCATGATCCAAATCGCAGCAAAATAGTGGAAGTCGAAGATAGTGGCCACCATATCTATCTTGATAACATAGCGAAGTTTAATGAACTATTGACTAACGAAATGAAGGAGATGAGTGCGAGACAGGAGAAAGCGAGAGAAATGAGCAAATGAACTAGTTTGCAAGAAATGACAACAACACAGATGGCAATTAAAAGGAAGTGGAAGGCCACTTTATGCCAACGCTTAATGGCAGGTATTCAAAAACAAATCCTGATTAGGATTTGCAGGTAATAAAAGTACTTATTACTAAGTGCATGGGAGGAGCCATATTGGCATTTAAAATTGCAACATCAATGAATGTGACGGACACTTTGAATTAGAAGTATATATATTATTATTAGAACTACAATGTAATAAACAAATGATTGTTTTCTATCATATATTAGCGTCTGTCTCTAGCTATTGTACAATTACCTTTGTTACTGCTTAGTATCCCAATTTCATTACATTAAGCTGGAGTTGACGTCATCCGGTTCTATCTCTGGACCGGCAAACTCCACTGTCAACTTCAAAGATATTGGCAAATTTGGGTCCGTTATAACAAGCTCATCTCCACTCTTGATTAATGTGTTGAGCTTCTTAGCAAGATTGGGTCGGGTGCTTTCTTCCAAATGAGGTGGATTCCGAAGGTAAAGAAATTGTGAAGCAGCAGTTAACGACGGCTTGGTCATTTGAACTTCCTGCTTGCCGCTGATTTCTTCTATGAATCTGTCGAGAGTCCACCAATTCTGTGCCACAAACTTCTTAGCAAAGCTTCCACAAACAGGGCAATTCGCTCTTTTTGCATTGGCGAATGTATATGTGAAGATTGAGACGTCTCCGGAGTACATCATGTAGTTATTTAAGATAGGGTTTGTGTTTGTCACTATTTTAAAGGCCTCATTGCAGCAAGAAGCAGCTATTATCGCGTTTGTTGATGCAATTGCTGGAATTATATTCTTCACTACACCTAATGTGAGCAGTTTTGTCACACCTTCGATATTAAACTCATTGGCACGAGCCAACGCTGTTTGGTACATCCATTCAACCTGTTCAGGATCATCAGCATCAAATTTTCTGTTCGGAAACAACTTGGGCCATTCGAGAACCGAAGCCCATTCTATGCAATGTTCTGGTAACCGAGGAGTATTTGCTATAGTACAAACTGGATATGTTGTTTGAGGCGTAATTAAATCCAAGGTACATTCGTAGCATGACGTAAGAGTTGGTAATATCACCCTTGATTGGCCACGAAATCCTTCAGTTCCTCCGTCTATCATCGGGATCAAATTATTCAACTCTGCATCTACCAATGAAACCAACGTAGCGTTTATCCACCTTCTAGCCTCTACACTATCCAAACCACATATCACAACACCGAATTGCTTATAATACGACAACGGTTTATCCTGAATTTTCCCAAAGTACGGTGAAATCTTTAAGTCGTTATCGCCTATTCTTTCTTCTATGAACTCAGCAGCCACCTCAGCTTTCGACTTCCCCACATCTTTTGGCCTGAACAAGAACTGTCTATTCAAGTTGGACACGTCGATGGTATCCATGTCAATCACATGAATGTCCTTGAAACCTGTCAATGCAAGATTCTTGAGGATTTCACATCCTAACCCACCAGCTCCAATTACGAGCACTTTGGTGGTTTTAAGAGCGACCGCTGCTTCTTCTGCTTCATACTCTTCTGGTACTTCATTGTATGGTCCGATATTATTCAATAACGGTAACACTGACGAGTTATCTCTTTGGTTAACTAGTACAGACATTTGATCAATTTGGAACAGAAATCCAAGAGTCTCTTACCACGTTACGAGAGCTTGTCTCTAACTTAGAATAAACAAAGAAGGCTACTAAAAAGTCTATCCTAACCACTCTTAGTGAAGTTGGTAATCTCGCCTTGGAAAATGTCGCTTGATTTGTATGTGATAAGGTTTTGAGCCCATGCCGCCGTATAATAGTTCTGTATCACGTGCTTTTCTATAATATGAAACTGGTGTCTTAAACTTGTTTTTTAGAGCTTCAACTTGACAAAAGTTGGATGTATTACCTGGTATACATGGTTTCTACTCGTGGATACTTCGCTTAATACATATTGTTTCCTCTTTTGACATGTTCATGTACTCCATAAAAACTGGTGATATAAGTTACCTGTATATAGATCAAGCTATACTTCCTGTTTATGATATGTCACGACATTGGAGACATTATCGTACTAGTATAAGGAACTCTACAGTTTCACTCTTCAATGTGAATCCATGTATGTAGATGTAGTGGTAAAGAGTAGGTAATATGGCAAGTGTTCCACTGAATACTGGTTAAATGATGTGTAATTAGGGAATAAATAGCTGTGAGCTCACAGCCTTCTATATACTAGTATGCTATAGTGTCTGCATCTTTCATGATTCTGAGGAATTGGGCAGTGGATCCTTGGCAGGAGTCGCTGGAGCAAGAGGGGGTGTTGCAGAGGACTCGCTTCTCTGACTGAGCCTGGTATGTTGTTAGTATGTAATTCTAAAAGTCATTTCTTTTTTTTCAAGTGTAATACTCACTCTCTGTGTAACCTTTTTGCAGCCGGTCTTTGACTTGGTGGCATTCCAATTCGCTTTCCTAAGTTATTTGCATTTTCTGACGTATTCTGCGAAAGGCTCAATGCATTTGACCGGGTAATGGGTCTATTGATAGTCGTAATTCCAGATTGACTGGACCTTACTGTTGGAGAAGCATCCGTTCTTTTCACAGGAGCAGACTTGTTGGGGTCAACTGTTCTCCTCATGCTTGGAGCCACGAATTTTGTATCGAACTGGGGTAACTTGGAAGGATCGTCCACATTAGCCTGTAACATGTTCGCTCCCTTTGCACTGACAAACAATGGAAATCCTATTGGTGGGTTAGTTGCTGGAGTTGGTGAATTTACTGGAGAGTCGGGAATGGCATTGTTTGTCGTCTCTCTTGGATCTGAAATTCCACTAGTATCAGCATTACTGGTAGAGACGTTAGAGCCATTTCGGAGAGGCTCTTTCTGAGCTTGTGCCGGTTCCTTTAACACAGGCTCATTTTGTATCGATTTCTCCCCATTTGTGTACTCATCATATCTTCTGGGCATTGAGTCTTCATCTATGAAATCGTCGCTGAATAGGTACGAATCATCCATATCTTCGTCCCGTACTTCTGGTTTGTATGGGTTTATGGGCTTGGTAACGATTCCGGTATTAGCATTTTGCTTGGCAGGCTGTACTATTGTATTTCTATTGTTGTTGGTTGGTTGAAGGATATTAGATGCTGCTGGTGCATTTGTCGAGTTCCTCGAGTTCGCAGGAATATTAGCTGTGGAAATACGAACGGACACATTAGCCAGAGGGCCTTGACCGCTTGTCTTCTCCATGATATTGACTGTAGTAGACATCTGCTTTCTCCTTTCTCTCTCTACAAGCTGTGGATCTCTGTAAAAGTCGACGTCCTCATAGTCTGGTTTTGGAAGGTTAACTTTCTTAATTTTTGGAAGAATTGTCTTATCATACAAACAATTTCCTAGAACATTTCCAAAACAACGAAGGCATCTCTTCACACCATCTGTGAATGCTTCTTTCTTGCATTTCTCGAAAGCCTGGGCTTTATTTCTGGAATTTTCTACAAATCCATACCCAAAATCCTCGTGATAAGTTCCATCTTTAATAGTGACCCGTACAACGACCGACAATCCTAATGAGAATTTACCTGTGTTCCCATGAGTGTCTAGAAAGTCGATCTGTTGACTTATAAGTTCTGAATTCCAGCCATTGAATCCAAAGATTTCATTAGCCAAGTTCAATGCTCTCCATCCTTCAATATATGATACTTGTCCACCGCCACCACCAGGACGATGACTTACGTATTCTGGCCCGAGAACCTTATCCAAATGCACTCTAATCCTCTGATGTTCTTCTTCCGTGTATGGAGTTGGTCTGAAAGCCACTCTCGTGGGACCATTTGCTTGATTTTTCATCCTTTCTACGTCGGTACTACCATTTATGTATCGACTGTAGTTGTTCAAGGTGGATTGGTTGCTGCTGCCCAGTCCATTGGAGTTCATTCCATTAAAGTTGGTGGGAGCTCCACCATTACTTCGCTGGCCCTGATTCATTATAATCCTCTAGTATGAATATTTGATGCCGTTAAATTCGTATTTTCTTTACAGTTCTCTGAATTTCTTGCAACCCTAGCCGTGTCTTGTAACCTTCGAGACGCGATTCTTCACTTGCCTTCAAAGCTAAAAAGCCCGAGTAATACACGTATAAATTGCGTTTTTTTCACCTCAAAAAGAGATAGATTCAAACTGAGTCCTGTTGTACGCGTTCTACAACTATAAAATACGAATATACAGCTATATATCCTAGCTATCAACGGCATATGTCTCCTGAAAACATCGAATCGCAAGATCTCGAAACGTAAATACAAAAACGCTAAAGTGCAAAACGATCTGGAGGATGGTTATGTACAGGACAACTGTTGTTGTCGCGCTACCATTCATGAAAAGGAGATAAGTTGTGAAGTAGTTGGTTATGTAGAAGAGCCTTTGGAGATAGTTCTATATGTGTTTTGTATATATTCTGGGATCTTACTATGTTTTGTTTACTTCTATATGTTAATCTCACGAGTTATCCGTATATTGGTGTAATGACTGCTAAGCTCTATATATATATAGTAAGTCTACTCTTCATAGTGTTCTGCAGTTTAGACGTGACAGGTAGTTTGCAGTTTCTTCATCTCATAGACTTTTTACAGCTTGTGCTGCCCTTAGTAGATAAAGGAAGACTGCAACACTTTCTTTTGGTGTATTAGATGATAGATAAGCAGTTACAGTGAGTTATAGTTAGGTAACACGCGGTAGTTGTTGCAGTGGGTATATTGGGAGATACGAAAATATATCTTTTATTGATTTTTCCGCCTTATTAACGGGTCTTTTTCTAGGTTGGGGTAGCAATCGATAGTACTTGCCTGTTAAATATAGTGTGGTTAACTACAACAGATTTGACTGCTAATATCAAGAAGTTATTTAGATAAACGAGTATATCTGTAGGAAACTTTGCGCAAAATACTTATCTTCGTCGTTTTGTGAATCTTCTTCCCTAATCGACATGATCACAATATAGCAAATGACGTCTCTTCCGACAAGAAAGTCAATACTAAAAAACGATATCGAAGAGAGTCCCGTTGACTTCGAGCGATTCGAAAGAGAACTGCCGAAAAAGCTGAATGACAAAGTAACACGGTTTCAAAGTGAGCTGGTCTTGCATCGGGTAAAATACTCAGAAGATTCCGTTCTTGTTATACTAAAACTTCCTATCGAAGTCCTTTTGGAATTAAAACATGCAGAAGTCCGACCCAAACCACCTACCGTAAAGGTCAAGCTCTCTGCTGAGCGAGAAAGACAGATTCTGGAATACAAGGCGCTATTGTTAAAGGAAGAACGTGAAAGCCGTTACTCCCATAGACAAAGAAGAGGAACCAGTCCATCAAAGCTGGAGAGGACTATGTTCCAACAACCACCAGACGAAGATAACGTATTCCTAGATGAAAAAGTTATTGATACTCCTAGTAAACGAAAGAGAGTGAGCTTTGAGTTTTAAATCAACTTTGTTGGTTCCTTTTCGGATTCTATCTGCTAACCTAATTTTGCAATGTAACATTATTGATATGTATTATATATTCATCAATCGTGAGAATATTTATAGCTATTATACAGAGAATGTCTGGCATTCGATTTTAATTAAGACATAACACACTTGTAGCCCAGTTTCACCTTAACTTTTGATTGAAGTATGTATGCTCTAGCGAGGTTTTCATCTAAACGGTAAGATTATCGTTAAATCACTTCACAAAACAAAGTGAATATTCAAATTCTCCAGCTTCAACAGGATAGAACGAATTCTGATAACTCCAAGAGCCCTATTATCATTAAGACATGGACTTTTACACCGTGTAGAGAATATTTGGTGCATCTCATTACCTGCTTTCTTCCATCTATACGTCCAAACTGGAAATCAAAGTGATATTATCTCCCTTCAATAGTATTCTTCCCAATTCCTCCTTCGACCCGTCTTTTGTCGACACCTCCACAGCGTCGTCTATCACGATATTCATGAACTCGTCGAATCCTCTGATTGTACCCTGGATTCTCAGCGCAGTCTGTTCATAGAGCCATATCGTCACTAGCGACTGCTGTTGTAAGTACTTAAAAATCAAATTGATCGGCGGAAGCGCTGATTTTTTGCTTCCCTTCGATGACATTTTACAATTATATACACCAGTCGGCAACTAATACAATTCAAAGACTACTATACTGTCTCCAATTAAGAGACCATCAACAAATCCTCTACTCTTCCACTCTCCTAACAAACGCTCTTCTCTTCGTTGTTTTTGAGCGTCGTGCTAAAAGTCACGTTACAAAAATATCAAAAAGGTCGTGTAGATCAGCCCAATATCTCTAGCTCTCTTAACTATGTTTACATTGATTTGATTATAGTGGTACCATTGAAGTACGTGTAGTACAAGGTTAGAAGGTGAAATTTGGTTGTTTGACTTTGGAATTGAACATGACGGAGCCGGCCGTTGTAGAAGATGGTGATTTGAAGCCGCTATTTGCCACATGGCTCCAGGAAGCTGCTATTGAAGCCACCAAGAAAGGCTCCAAAATGGCACTTCTATACAATAAGGCCTTCGACTCTGTGCGAAGACACCCACAACCGGTGAAAGACCCTAAAACCTTGAAGCTGATCCGCTTTGTGGGAGAGAAAACAGTTATTTTCTTGACGAAGAAGCTTAAAGCCCACTATCAACAAAATGACTTGGAACTTCCTCCGGGTTTTGCAGCTCCAGCTCCTGTTGAGATTGGTGATAAACGTAAAGATACGGATGCACAAGTTAATGGCCCTCCTGCTAAAAAACCTAGAAAGACAAAGCCATACGTGCCGAAACACCGTTCAGGTGGATACGCTATAATGTTAGCTTTGTATATACGAGATAGAAATAGAAATGGACTCACTAGGGAAGACATCTCTAAAGCTGCAGCACCATATTCAGATAAATCGTTCTCTAAAAATCCAGCTGCTAATGACTTCTATTCCGCTTGGAATTCAATCAAGGTCCTCATGAACCATGACCTAGTTGGTTGCTCGGGAAGATCGCCAAAATTGTACTTTTTGACTGATGAAGGGATAGAATTAGCGAAGCAATTGAAAGAAACAGAAGGGATCCACTCTTCGCCAGTTAGTGCATCGGTAGACATGTCTTTTGACAATGACGTGAGAGTAACGCCTGATAGTACGTTTGACAGCAATTTATATGATTTACCTGAAGGAAGACCGATTTCTTCGGCAAGTTCGAGGAAATCGCTACTACAGAGAATGGAGGATATAAGTGAACTTGACAATACAATTGAAGATAAG
This sequence comes from Scheffersomyces quercinus, assembly GCA_030556775.1. Taxonomy (NCBI): domain Eukaryota; kingdom Fungi; phylum Ascomycota; class Pichiomycetes; order Serinales; family Debaryomycetaceae; genus Scheffersomyces; species Scheffersomyces quercinus. The sequence goes on along the minus strand of JAKTUQ010000009.1, from coordinate 203,287 downwards.
CCACTTTCTCCACCACAAGCACAAATTGAAGGATTTGCAGCTGAAAGAATGGAAAGCAATGCATTAGAACATGATGCAACTCAAAGGATATATTGTGGTACCAAATACGACGTGTGGACAAGCTCTGAGTATGAGGTTATTATGCTTATAGATAGCAGAGAGATTCGTTCGCAACTGGAAAGAGATTTCTTTCTGAGGCGTTTGAGCTCCTTGGGAATTAAGTGTGAAGTTCGAGCTCTTTCTGTTGGAGACATAGTCTGGATTGCTAAGCATCTACAGACTGGCAAAGAGGTTGTTTTGAACTATATATGTGAAAGAAAGAGAATAGACGATTTGGCTTTCTCCATTAGAGATGGACGTTTTCAAGAACAGAAGAACAGATTGAAGAAGTCAGGGATGAAGCACTTTTATTACTTAGTTGAAGAGATCAAAATGGGAGCTCTTGAAAGAGTCTCTGAAATGGCAAGCTCGATTCAGACAGCTATATCGATGACAATGACAGTCTCAGATTTCTATTTGAAGAAGTTTCGAGAGATTGACGAAACTGTTTCATTTCTTGCTTCTTTAACAGAAGTTATGACAGATATGCTAAAGTCGAACGATACCAAGCTAATAGTTATACGGGCGCGTTCTTTGAAGAATCAATCGGAGTATACAGATCTCATTGTGAAATTCAGAGAGAAGTTTGAGAAGAGGAAGACATCGTACGAGTGTGTGCATCTTTTCAGTGTATTTCAAGAGCTAATGGGAAAAACGGGTATGATGACCGTGCGAGAGATGTTTGTATTGATGCTTATGGCGATTCGTGGAGTCTCTTTGGAGCGTGCTATTGTAATACAAAAGCGATTTCCCACACCTAAGCTGTTGCTAGAATACTACCACGTAGAGCATGGGGAAACCAGTGAAATAGAGAAGAAACATCTCCTCGTTAAAGAATTCAAAGACGAGATAGGAAATAAAAAGATCGGCAAGGTTTGTCTGGAAAAGATCTATGAGATCTGGGGCCAGAAATAGGGGAAAATATAGAGATAGATATGGGATATAGTGTATATATTCATTGGCTGTGTATTCATAATGTATTCATAATGTATGGATAATGCATTCATGGTATTCACAGTGTACACATAAACGTATTCAAAAGATATAAAAGAGATGCATACCACTATAAATTAGATATAAACAAGCTTAACAAATTAAATAGAGATATTTTTACTTCAATAGTAATACATATATAATACATATGTAAATATATATATCATATCATATGTTTCCACCACCAATATACATAGTACTTAAGACATTAAGGGGTATTTGGGGGTTGACCTCCTCACTATTATATATCACGTGATATATATTTCCTGCACCAACCCGAATATCAAATTTTTCATCAACATACTTAACGATTGTTAGTATAAGACGATTTAAAGGGTTGTATATCTTCAGGCTAAACACATAAACAACATGGGTAAAGGAGTTCTCAAGTACGGAGGAAAGTCCGGTATTTTGCCTAAGGTGCGTCCCGTTTTCAAGGGCAATCCAATCAGAGCCAAAACTGCTCATGAATTGGAGAAGGAGTCTCACATAGAACAGGGTTTCGCTGAAGGTGTACCTTTACCTACACACACAGGGTTCACCTTCCACCGTACACCTCCACAGAAGAAGATCATAACGGTTGAGGAGCGTATCAGAGCCACTATCGAAGACAAAACCCCTAGAAAGGCACCCGCCGCTGACTTGTCCGAAGACCAAGCATGGAATTTGCAAAGAGATGAAATCCGTCGTGACTACTTGAAACAAGCATACTTGACAGAGGCAGCTAGATTGCAGAAAATCGACGAAATTAAGGCTGAACAACTAGAGAAGGAAAAGAATCATTCCCTTGCAGATGAATACGAAGACTCGGATGCCGTAAAGTTGACCTTACCTACCATAGACTCGTACTTAAAGGGTCCAATAATGAGAAACAGAACACCAGAAGAAGAACAATTAAAAAACCAACAGAGGATTCTTAACAGAAAAGTCAGAGAATTGGAGGCCCAGGAGAAAAAGGCCGACCAATTGTTGGACTTGTACCACGCTGCATCGAACTTCATCACAACTGAAGAAGAATTGGAAGCTGCCATCACTGAGGCTTTCGAGGTCAACTTCAGTAAGTTTGACGGTTCTCAGAACATAATAGAACAGAGACTCTCTAGTGCCGGTCCTGGCTATGCTACCGTAGACTTCAATGAAAGACTTATCACTGACCAAGTGTTGGGAGAAATCAACGGAAAGCCTGGTTTGGAGAGCATTAAAGACACATTGAGCGGAGAAAAGGAGAAGTTGAGAAGAGAAGCACAGGTTGTCATCAACCAAGACAGATCTGGAGAATCCAATCAGTAAATAGGTGTGAAGTTTTAATTCACTGCTGGAAAGTATACGGCGCTACCATAATCAGTAACTGTACATAGCTATTATACATTGTATTTATAACTACAGCGTCTAACAACAGAGTAGAATGTATGGTAATATTCTAGGTGTAACCTGGGAGTATTTCCACTGACAGGGATCCTTTCGTCGTACAGTTATAAGCATCTCTTCACTGTTGCTGTCTATTTATATACTCATCTATAGACCTGTATGATCATGTGACTTTCAGGCCGAAAGTGATGCTCGGAATATTAATCAATAATGACCTATGAATCAACGAATAACCATTCTACACCACCATTGAATACACTCAATTGACTCTCTTCTTAGAGATATAACTAGATAAATGCATTTTTAAGCTCCCCAATTTACTATTTATCTACTTTTTTCCCCAATTCTACATCAACCTTAACTATATCTCTATCCATTCCACCGTATTTCCAGATCCATACTACCTCTATATCCGACCCTTCTCTACGCCCTCGGATCTCCCTCACAAATTTTAAAACTCTCCATTTTCAAAATGTCATTTTCAACTAAACAACTGCTACTCTTCTTCGGTCCAATTGCTCAGCAAGACTTCCAATCGCCGTCAAATCACTTGCCATGGCACCAGCACCGAAGCCCAGCACTTATCAGTCGTACTTCGGCAAAGTTCTTGCCAAAAGATTACGATATGTGCACAATATCAACATCCTAGTAGCAATAGCCGCTTCCATAACACTCCGAGTTCCATACGGACAATTCTGGTGGAACTTCCTTTTCACATTCGTGTTCCGAGCACCAGTGATATTTGTCGCTCTTCTCCTCATAAAGCAGGCCAGAAGCAAGTTTTCAACCGTGGAATACTCTTCCCATAAGACCCTTGGTGCTCAGATCTACAATACCCTCTTTTCAGTGCAATACTTGAAGAACACCATCTTCTACTTGATATCGGGGTATTTTGTGCATCTGATCTTCATATTCCAACTCCCCTTCGCATATGATTACTACCTGCTCTCCAAAGAGTACCGTAAAAATCCACTTATCAATGACGAATGGGTGTTCTACTGGTTCTACCCATTATTTCTTTCGGCCTTCTATAGTGCCCATCATCTCATTTTCCAAAGAAACAGATTGAACTTCCAGTACGGAGCAAGCAAGCTTAGACCTGAGGATTCCTTACTTTCTAAGGTGCCTTCCCTTTTCAGAAACGCTTTGGCCTTGAACATTATTATAGCTATACTTGCACCTATTGCATATTTGATCGTCAAAACAGTGATCTACAAGTCCAACATCCTTCTCATCCTCATCTTGGGATTGGATACATCGGTTCCTTCATTTGCCGTTTCGTGGAGCACTCTTTTCAGCATATCTTTCCTTACTTTCCATATTTTATTGGCATGGGAGTTCGTGAACTACGCATTCAATGTATACGCCACAATTGGTTGTTTGGATGGAAAGAAGCCCATTAGTACCTACAGTGCAGACCCTATCAACACGCTACTTTCTGGTTTGCGCAATGTTGATCCAGAATACCAATTGAGCCGTTTAACTGCTTTCCAGGAGTTGTCATACATAGCTACTACCAATGATCCAGAAGGAGTCAAGCTAAGAACTGCCATCTACAATGCGAGATCAAGAAGAGGGTTCATTTGGCCGGCCATCTTGGACGAGTGTTCATTGATCATCAAAGAAACCACCGCTAGAGTCAACTACCGTTCAGCTTCTGATTTGAAAGTGCTTAGGCAAAACCAACTCAGCATTAAGGAAGAGCTTAGAAGCTCGTCTGGCTCGAAAAACATTGACGAGAGCGATATTTTTGGAAACTCTATACTTGGCTCCCCCTCCAAGTCTCCATTAACACAGAATACGTTGCGGAATTATTCAGAAATAGATACCAAGAAGACTCAATCTCCCTCGATCTTCAGTAACAAGTGGTTCAAATTGGCAGATGTCCAATTATTCACTCCATTGAAAACAGTCTTATCGTCTGCATTAGATATCAACTCCTCCAACAACAAGGCACATCCGGTCATCATTAAGTTGAGGAAAGCTATCGACAGCATTACCAAGCAGTACAAGGTCTACAATGACAGATTTCTTTCCACTAACGTGGGAATTTTCTTCAGAACAACTTTAAAAAGAGATACAGAGTCCCGTGTTATCAATGCTGTCAACTTCGGAAATGCTACTATTGCAATCTCAAACTTATTGATGCATTCCATAGAAGAGGATAAGAATGGAACAATTACCAACAGCCACATATGTGACGTTTTAAATTTATTAGAGAAACCTATCCGTGCAACCAGCAATTACACTGACTATTTGCCAGACTCTGTCTTTTTGTCAGGTGCCCAGAAGAGAGATAAAAGATTGACAAAGAATCATTTGATAGCAGTACTACATGATTTGGCTATGAGTGAATTCTACCAGATTTGTATCAAGTTCAACTACAAGCTTAATGACCTCGTCTTGAACGCAAGGGCTTACAAGTTGGCCAAATGGGTCATAGACGTTGCTATAGCAGACCAACAACAACACAATATTAAGGTAGGCTTATAGGCCAATTGAAGGACTAAAATCTCGAGTATTTAGATAGCTATAGTATCTCATTTAATGTTCAAATGTATATTATTCATCGCATGCTAAAACGTTAAGATGGTGTTGGAGTTTTCTACACTATTATTGATATGTTTAACTGTATTCTCTATTGTACAAATATAAAGCAAGCGTCTTTTTGCCGATGGCCACTAATAGATAGGATATCAGCAATGGGAAATACTCCCACGCATTAAACAAATGAAACAATATATTCCATGTAATACACCAGTATTTCTTACAACGGAGATATTCTCATTACTACTAGTCGTCCTTCATTAGCATTGCAATATTTAGTCCGTGACTCGTCTATTTCCATCTATCGCTGTGTTGTTAATTTTTTGCTGTTATTGATGCTATTATTGTTGTCCATTATTGTTTCCATTACCGTTATTAGAGCTGCCTCCATTTTTAGGCAAAGTGTCTAACAAGACAGGCTTCAACACCTGCTCATCAAAACGAGTAAACCACTTGGCATGTTCTTCGGCACTCAAGAAAGCTCCCAATACACCACCTAAGTTGCCCGCATCTGGTCCCGCAGCTGACAATGGAACGTTGTGTGTACCTGAGCTCAATAAATCGTCGACATCGCTAGTCGCATAGTCGTCGTCGTCCTCATCATTCCCAAAGTTTGAGCCATCCAAGAGGTTACTACTGTTATTATTGCTGTGACTGTTGGAATTATGTGGATAGCCAGCTAGGTTAATATTGCTACCTCTTACATCGTCCTTGTAACTCTGCTTTCCAACATTACCGCCTCCCCTTGCTCCTTGGAACCTTCTATTTCCAAGTAATACATTTGCAGTACCTGGCGTGGTAGATAATGGCAAGCGAGGTGCTTCTATGTCGAAATCATCATCTGAATCATTGGTTTCATCAATGCAGCCGATCTTGATTCCCAAAATCTCCAACATTGAAGCTGTAGTTCCACCGAATAAAATAACTGTTAACACAACAACCACGAGAACTGTAGCTAACAAAGTCCATTTGGCTTCTCCCTGGATACCCATTGCCAAAGCAACACCGACAGCTCCTCTCAATCCGGCCCAGAAAATCATCATCTGGTAAGAGTGGGAGATTTCATCAGGCAAGGCTTGGGCAGTGATGCTGCCATTGAGGGCGTTTATGTTATTAAATCTTTCAAAACGAGCCCTATAGAAAAAGTTAAGGAAACGAGAGAGTGGGAAGACAGCGGACCATCTGGCAATACAGATCAGAATGAAGGTCACAATGATAAGCAATGGCTTGAATACAAGTTCTACCTCTGTGAAAAGAGACAATCCCAAATAAATGAAGATGAAATTCTCAGATAACTGGGCCAATAACTGGAAAATGTACTTTGTAGCGATTTGAGTTCTTCTGGACATGTTGTAGTAGGCGTAGTGCTTCAATGTGATACCACAGAAAAGCAACGAGACGATACCAGACATATGTGCACCATTGGAAAAGAAGTACGATTCGTAGGCAAACAATAGCACCAAACATGTCTCAATTTGGGGGTATCTTCTGATATGCGAATGCTTAAGTATAAGGGCAACAAAAATACCAATCAAGATACCGATTATGGTCGAGATGGTGAATGACATCAAGAACAACCCGATACCCTCGAAGAAAGACGAAAAGTGAACTGGGTGGCCATGGAACTTCTGACATGTCTCGAACATAACGATCGAAATGGCGTCATTCAACAACGATTCTCCGAAAATGATGGTGTACAACTTAGGGTCGACTTTGTAGGCGTTGAAGATCGATAAGATAGTCACTGGGTCTGTGGCTGAAAGCGTAGCACCGACTGCCAATGCATCTACGAATTCAAGGCTCACACCATCCAATCCTAGTGAAGTCCAGATATACAAAATTATTCCCAACACTAGCGCCGAAAGGAACGTTCCTGGAATGGCAAAGGTAAGAATCGAGCCCAAGTTCCTGAAAAAGTTCGCCTGGTGGAGTTCATATCCACTGTTTAGAATGATTGGAGGTAATAAGATATTGAAGAAGTACCCACTATTGAATTTCACGGCATCTTGGATATAATGGCCCGGACTGACACGGATGATGAGTCCCACTATCATACCATAGAAGATAGATAGAACGGTTTCGTGTATCGCCTTTATTCTTCTTTGTTGTAAGAAGTATGACGACCATAACGCAGCACACAATAAAGAGAGTAAGATGAAAAGTGCCCAAGACGAGAAGATCTCCTCTGCTACTGGGTTGGTATCGTCCAAGTCGTCTGGGGTTGACACGTCGGGGAGATCCTCATCGACCCCCGACGGGTCTGTTATCGCTCTTTTCACCAATTGCTTGGCTACAAACAACACTATGCTTGACATCGCTGTGTAGTTGTATATTTGTAGTAGTTAACAGCTGGATCACACGGTACTAGTTACACGGTTATGGGTGATGGAATTCCACGAACAATACACGGAAAAAGCTCCCAAAAATGTCACACAACTGCTACGGATCGCTATTCTTCAAATAGCCGCCACTGGATCGTAAATGCTAGATGCTTTCGTATAGAACCGCTTCAACTGTCATTCAAGCCTCTTAACGGTAAACTTAAAACGACGCCAAAAAAGTAGTGCGTTGTTAAAAATTCGCGTTGGTTGGAGAGTCGTGCGCAGACCGGCGTTGGGTGAGGGTGTGATAGTATAGATAAAGAGGTGGTGGTGGTTGTGGGTATGCTTTTTGAACTATTGGAGTCGTTGGTAGGGTTTTGGTGGTGGTAGTAGTAACCGTGGGTGAATCGGACTAGAAATCCAAATTAAAGGGGAAAAAAGTGAAAAACTTCACCCATAGACTTGTATCTTCTGTTCCTTTTCAACAGCACTTTCTAAAAATGTGCTTATGCCCCACTGCAGGCATGTGGGCAAGCACTGGGGTGTGTGGTATTATCACTACCACCACCACTACCTCCCTACAACAGAAGATATTATCAAGGAGATAATTGAATCGGATCTGGATTAACATCGTCTAATGACACGAGTTGGCCCATTATAAACTCCACCTAATTAAGAAGCCGCTGCCTGCCTCTCTCGTTTTTGATCTCCTTGCAATTGCACCCAAAACGCTCTAATTTGAACAATAGGAGTGAATTAGCTGCTGCGGGTTCACAACCGCACATAAATTTCAGATAGGAGAAGCGATTTTTGCAGCGGGAACGGTATCGAATACCCATCGAAACTTAACCGAAAAGGTGGAATGGGGGTTGCTATCACTGTGCAATGGTGCAAAACATACCAGAGCTGTTTGCTTTGGCATTTCAATCCCGTCACTTGCATCTTCATGGTAATTCGGGGTTGGTTCGGAGTTACATCCAAAATCGAATGATCGTCTTTGTGGCACTAGATAAGCCTGCGGCATGGGTGTTTCTCTGGTGGATTTTCTGCGCAGAATATGCAGTAGGTTCCAAATCGGATAGGGCCGTGCACCAGCACAAAAGGCAACAGTAGTGGTCAATTGAAGCCATTGGAGCACCTGGAGGTACTTGGGTAGCGATTGTCTACTTTCTTCAATGTTTTACATCCTGTTGATCTCCTTAGTCCAGGAAAAACCCCGTTTTTAGGGACTCCCAACGGTGATTTCATGTCGGACGGACATGGCAATCACGTGACATATATCATATTCTTTCTCTCCCATTCCAGCCATATCCAGTCTCGTTCAGGCACCAGAATTTCTTTTCTCTTCTGTTTGTATTTTTTTCCGATTGTGTAAATACAAATTTTTACAATTTATTTTAAGCAACGTTTCTCTTCTTGTTCTTAATCACCACAGGCCCATCAATCAGGCTATATAGACCGTGGATCTGCTGTTTAAACGCTCCAGTCGCCCTACCCAGGTGTATACAATCGTCGTATCCGCTTTTCAGCCATTTTCACTTCACCGAATCTCATCGTTTTCGTGTGTGTTGCTGCCTTGTCTTTGTATTTGTCCTATCCAGCCACGAGTCTCACTATCACAGTCTCACGCTAATTTTGTCGCTAGCAAGTGAAAACAATAAACTACATTAGTACACTAGTACAGTAGTAGCATAGTATATATCCCCTGGTGTTTGCTCATTATAGAAAAGCCAGTAGAATACCTTTGAGTACTAGAATTGTCCTCACCACATAGCGTAGCACCGTCACAACAATGAGTGCGAATCCGTCCATAGAAAACCTCTCCACTATGGGTCGTCCCCACCAGTTATACAAGTCATCACAAATCAACCCCAATAACTCATCGACAAACCTCTCCAATATCACTTCCAACAAGAATTCAGCCGCCTTCTACCACCCTTCGCCCAATAATAGAATCAACTTGGCCAACTACAACAACGTCAACAGAAACAGCAATGTACAACTTCCGTTGACGCCGCCTTTATCAAAACTGTCGTCTCCAGTGAGAGATGGTCGTGGTAGCTACTTTTTCTCCAAGACAGAAGACTACATCCACACAAATACCCATTTACAATCACTGACAAAATGGTACCTCGCGTGGTTACCACCTATAGACGTGAAGGTACTCGTGTTGTGCCTAAATTGGTACATCTTCAGCATCATTTCGGCTAACTCAACGAAGATGATCTTGACAAACTTCAAGTACCCAATAACATTGACCGAGTTCCAGTTCTCGCTCAACTGCATTATGTGCCTCGTGCTCTTAGCTGTGCTTGGCTTAAAACCCAACTTAGCTCCATACTTCCCCAAGGGAGTTCTTCCAAAAGAGTTGTCCCTCAGAAAGTTCGTGGTACCTACACCTTTAATCTTAGGAACTACGCTTCCAATGGGTGGTTTCCAGTTCATCGGCCATATCACAAGTCACAAGGCTACATCCATAATCCCAGTATCACTTGTCCACACAGTGAAGTCCCTCTCACCCTTGATTACAGTATTGGTGTACCGCGTGTTTTTCGGAGCGAACTACAAATTGATAACATACATCACTCTCATACCACTCATCTTGGGAATCATGCTTACATGCTACAAGAAACTGTCGGCCGCCAACGCCGGAAATTTTTACGTGACTGGACTTGTTTACGCCTTTATCTCGATGTTAATTTTTGTATCTCAAAACATCTTCGCCAAAAGCCGTCTCACCATCGAACCAGAGAAGGTGCTTCCTACCAACGGTAAGCTGGAAAACGAGGGAAAGGTAGACAAGCTTACAATTTTGTTCTACTGTTCCGCTATCGGATTCACTGCCACTATTCCTGTCTACTTGTTCCTGGAAGCATTCTCCAACGATCTGTTCTCCTTGGCTCAGTTGACAACATATACTTTCTCTCTTATCATCTTGAATGGTGTGAGTCACTTTTTGCAATCACTACTTGCTTTCCAAATCTTGGGTATGATTAGTCCTATTAACTATTCCATTGCGAATATCTTGAAGAGAATCGTAATCATCCTTATCTCTTTCTTTTGGGAGAGCAAGAATTTCTCAAGATTGCAAAATTTCGGTTTGGCTTTGACTATCTTCGGATTGTACTGCTACGACCGTTGGGGAACCAGGTAATACTGTTCAACCCATAATATTACGCCACTGGCATTGCATTCCACGTTTTATGCGTCTGTACTCCTACGAAAATATGTATGACTGATGTCTGATAAAAGTATTATAATTCATAGCTTTGATATAAAAATTGAGTTGAATTGATATCTAATAAACAACATATTGTATCACTAAATAATTTACCTTCATTGATGCAGCATTTGTAGTTTGTCTGCTATTATATATTATCCATAAAAGAGACAAATAATACCTTTCTTTTTTGTTGTAATAACTATCATAGTAAGGAATTTTAATCTTTTTCGTCATATTAATGAAGTAACTATGAATATTGTTACAAATTCTCTAAATTTTCAATCTTAAATCTCAAAAAACCAGCTCTTAGAATGAATGGAATTTTGTGAATAGTAGAGTTTGGCCGTTAACCATTAATTTCGATATTACAATAGTACTTCACCGATGAGTCGTCTTATCATTTGCAGCTTACCTTCTTATCGGTGTCTGTTGCGATAAGCGTGACTTCCGGGGTACTGAAGTTTTCATGCGAGAGTTGGCAAGATAATTGCTGCGTTCACAAAAAGCATCTTACAATTCTACAAAATGGACCAATTACCGAATAAATATGATTTAATGACTTTTAGGATGACTTTTAGGGACTGCTTGACTAAAGTTGGCTGAAAGAATAAGCAGTTACTCTACTTGTTTCTCGAATTCCGGGAAAATAGAATCACGTGATTTTGAACAATCATGTCTCACCATGACATTTTATCTTTTATAAATAGGGCTCTTTGGCCGAGTGGTTAAGGCGGTAGACTCAAGTTCTACTATCGTAAAGATGCACGCGTTCGAACCGCGTAGGAGTCACTATTTTTTTGGTTCTTTTTTATAGAATATGCCCAGTACTCTTCTCTACATTATTACTCTAACTTATCACTTGAAGAGATGATGATTCTTCTAACGATTAAGTAGAGTGTTTATACCAGAAGTCTTTAGAGATTTCAATCATGTGGTTCCAGCATTAACGTCAATTGCCTCATGAATGGCTGTGGAAAATCTATAACTCTCCTCCATAATCCTAAATATCTGAATAATCTCTAGGTAAGAGCCCTACTAATCGATAATATACTACATATATGGTACATTCTACTAAACGTCAATCATGCTTACCTTTAAAATAGTTTCTTTGCTAAACAATCACAAGTTTATTTTGAAATTTGCACCCAATTTTATGTCTAATATTTATTGAATTAAATGAACGTTGCATTGTGTATCCAATGAATCAACATGTCAAGAGCCATATACTTAGCTATGGGCTCAATGAATCGTATATACGAAGATATAGTTACTTCGTTACTATGCCCAACATTTCTTCTATAAATCAATGGCCAGCACCGTCTGCGTTCAACATTCTCTTAAAAATGTCACCGAAGGCAACCATGAAAACAGTTTGCCAGACACCTAAACCGATTCTTGGAGTGACACCTCTGTACAAACCCTTGACACCATTACCTTGGTAGATATACTTGGCAGTGCTCAAAACACTCAAGTTTTTAGGTCTATTAGGATCGTTCGTCTTAGATTGCATCTCCACTCTAATAACCTCGATAGGCTGGTTCCATGCTGATAAACCACCACCAATGACAGAGGCACCGATCTTCTCCAAAGCACTCAACTTTTGGTCGTCACGCTTTCCAGTACCCTTTCTGATAGCTTCTTCAGCCAATCTGGAGAATCCGAATCTGGAACCCCAGTTGGTCATTTGTCTGATGGCAACCGCATTGACACCCTTGTTTATACCTCTGATACCTTCCTTCTTGTAGATATCCTGGAAGACCTGGAAACTGGTTTGCTGAGCAACACCAGGTACAGCAGCTTGCTTTGATCTGGTGATTTCAACAGTCTTCATACAAGTACAGAAACCCATGGTCAAGTAGGCCTGTGCTAAACCACCCATGACACCTCCTCCCATTCCTGAGACGAAGTTACTGGCGCCGAGCTTCTTGAATTGGTACTCAGCTTCGGCCGAAACGAACAACAAGACAGCACCCTTGGTGGAAGCCTCGATCCAGGCCCAAGGAATCAATCCTTGGTAGAAACCGAGGATACCTCCTCTGGACCAGACCAACTTACCGGCCTGGACCATGGTGAGACTTCTGTTGGCAGCCATGGTTGTTTTGATGACTTCCAATGGTTGCCCCAAAGTGGTGACCTCGGACATATTCAAACCGGCACCCAACAAGATGTTGGAGAAGTTGATAGGCTTCTTTTCGATGACGGGGGCGTTGGATAATGAAGTTGTAGACATTTTGGTGAGATTAGACGTCAATTGTTATCTATGGATCCTAGGGTGGACTTTTCAGGTAATTTTTGCTATCGTGTTAGATTGGGACCAACGGATGATTTGTGCAGCAATTGAGGTACAGTGTACGACGAGGTAGCAATGAGTATCGTATCAGTAGTCACGTTCACAATTGAGAAGCCAAACACCAACAAAACTAACACAGCAACAAAGCAACACACAAAAGAACAGAATAAATAAAAGAAGAAATTATCACGAACCAGAACCGAAGCAAACCCAGGACAAATCCATCAAAGAATTTTATTTATCGCATCCTCACAACCACCAATAATAGTCGCTAGCAGTATTACATAGTAGTAGCTAAGGATGAAAAATCACCACCAGACACTCCTACAGGAATTAGTACTCCTACAGGAATTAAAGTTAGCGACAGAGGCAGTGACAGTGAGAGGATCACAGAACACAGTGCGATTAGCGTAGAACGGTATCGGGGCGTACCGGGGAAACCAGGATTGTACGGCAGTGAGATGGTAGTAAGACGGCAGTGGAGAGTGAGTCATGTGAAGACGCCAGGAAAAGAGAGGAGGTAATCAGTATGCACAGTACGTTTTAGGTATTGGGTTGCAGCCACAGAAGGTGGGGTTAGAGGTAAGGAATTGTTATATGGTGAGTACTTGAGTATTGAGTAGTTGCTTTTATGGAGGTGGCAGAGTTCGTGGGAGATGATGATATAGATGAGAATCCGTTCATGGGATGTCTGAATAGCTCGTGGTAGTGGGTGTGAGAGTTAAAGAGTCAGGGTCTGATTAGTGATAAGCCTGTCAGCCATTTTTACGCTTAAATTTTACCGCGTATTAAGGGCCTGGGGGCAGAGAAGCGCTCTACAAGTTACATCAAAACGACAACATGTCCATGTACATTCCTCCTGTTTTACCCCGGGACCTCCCAGTAATGCTTCAGCCCTGCAATTCTAGGCTGCGAAAGAGAAGAAAATAGTGGAGAATGGCATGGTTCGTGGACGTGAAACAGGACTCTGATTGGCCCGGGTAAATTTCGCACCCGAGAATGGAGACGGTGGGCAACTGTAAATGGTGGACCAGTCAACTTATGCCCGTACTAAATGGGGCTAGTGGGGTTTATACTGTGATGATTGAAACTGTAATAGACATGTCCCTGGTGGTGAAGTAGAAGAAGTATTAATTAATAGGTCTTCGAAGGGGATGTCTTGTTAAAAGGATAATTCCTCGATTAGGAGATTTATCTTTATTAAAAAGACATTTTTAATGGGAGTTGGCTCAAGTAAATATGAATAATTCTCTATCGACGACTTATTTATCTTATCACACTAAAGATACTTATGTATATATACATATAGTGCGATAACCTGAAATTATATTATTATATTGAACTCCCTTTTGCATTCCGCAGTCAATATCGACTGTCGTAAGTTCATGCCCAGATGTGTGTGACAAAACTCCCTAGATTCCATTTCCTTTATACGGAATATCCTACAACATCGGAATGATATAATTAACCCACTGTTACATTGCCCGCATGAAAAGTCGATTTGCAGCAATTGGACTCCAGTCTCATTACGCACTATAACGAGAAGCTTCCAATTCACCTTCAACTGTATAAATTTAGTTGAACTCTCTCAATTGTTTGAAATGAGTTAAATGAATTAATATTCCACTATAAGCTTACAAATGCCTAATACCACTCCTTCTAGCTCTTCTATCCTAACTACTCAAAACTTTAAGCTAACGATCATTCCTTCTATTATTAGCCATCCTATATTCTATACCCTATATACTATCACTACTGCACGCGCTATGCTTCCTCACAGAAACGACTTCTCACTCATTCAGTTTCAGCTCAGTTACTCAGTACTCAGTACTCCCTAACACTAACAGTAGCAGTCTCATTCTCTCACTCACACTCACACTCACACATAATTCTCCCACGTGACCAGGCTGTAACCAGCACAAAGAAATGATCGTTTGTATGGCTAAATATGGCAGTAGATTATATAAATATAGACACTCATCGAATTCTTTCCATCGGACATATTTTCGACATCTAAGGTTCGTGTAATTGACATTACCTTCACTATACATATACGCTAGCTACCGAGAGCACACAGTCAACATGGGTATCAAGAAAATGTTCCAGAAAAAGGAGCCGACTGAGGACGAGATCAAAGACCACTTGGTCAAAGCGGGAATCAACACCAAGTCAAACCTGTCATTCGGAGGAAGACAGGACAAGTTCGGCGCGTTCAAGAATTACGCCACCGAGCGCAGAGAACAACGCCCGGGCTTGGCTCCTGTAAACCCCTATGCCAACATCGGCCAGGGTAACGCAGCAAACCCCTACGCTGAGAATGCCAATGGTCAAGGCCAACAGAACCCCTATGGTGGAGCAAGCAACGGCCAAAATGGAAGACAAAGTCCATATACTGCAAACACTACACAGCAGAATGGAAGACAGAGTCCATACACATCAAATACAGCACAGAATTCAAACCCACAGTCAAGTCCATATGGTGGACAAGTGAATGGACAAAGAAACCCATACGGTGGCCAAAACGGTCAAAGCAACGGACAATCCACTGGCCAATATCCTCCGGCCAATAACCCATATGGAGCCGCAACAGCTAGAAGTAACTCATACTCTTCCAGAGCAACAGCTGAGCCCAGCGACCCATACTCTAGACGCCGTTCTAAAGAATCTACGCGTAGTTCTCGCGATGACGAGACAATTGATCTTAACGATATTTCTTCTGGTCTGCTGTTCATACAAGGGCATAGACCTCCCAAGAAGCAGCACTATCCTGACCAGGCTACTTTGGACCTCAATGAATTACCAGAAGACGAGTTGGACTTAAACAACGACGACTATGATGATTTGGACATTCCAGCCGAAGAACAAGTTAATTCTGAGGATGAGGAAGTTGAAAGCATTAAACAGGATATAAGGTTTGTCAAGCAAGAATCCGTTGCATCCACTAGAAACACATTGAGAATGGCACAGGAAGCAGACGCTTCCGCCACGAACACTATGGGAATGTTAGGTGCCCAATCTGAGAGATTGTACAATGCGGAACAAAACTTGTTATTGGCAGATACTCAGACACAAATTGCTGATGAAAAGGTGAAGGAATTGAAGAGATTGAACGGTACAATCTTCCTTCCAGCTACCGGTAACCCTTTCAACAAAAAGTCTAGATTGCGTCAACAAGAAGAAAGACTTAAGACCGCCAAGGCTCAGGAGAAGTATATGAGAGATGCTAACCGTAAGGAAATGTACGCAAGTGAACAGAGATTGAAGCTGGGTATAACCAACAATGCGACGAACTCAGAGCTTCACCAAAAGTACCAAGGGGAAAAGAACTTGGATGCTGCTAGACGTTACCAGTTCGAAAACGACTCCGAGGACGATGAGATGGAGAAAGAACTTGCATCTAATTTGGACCAGATTGGTTTGTATGCGAAGAAGTTGAGCAGTTCAGCTAAGACTATGGGTCAAGAGGTGGACAGCCAGAACACTAGATTGAGAAAGATCGAAGAAGACGCAGACAGACTTGATATCAATGTGCACATGAACAGTACTAGATTGAGCAACATTCGTTAGATAAAGATAAAATTGGGGTTAATGTTGTGGGAACACATTGCAGAGAGCTATCACGAACTGTACAGACAGCGCCTTCAACGGTATAGGATCTAAGGATAGCATAAAAATATACAAGGGTCAAAATACAGATCACTTCAGTTCAAGTTAATACTTAATATTAGTTTAGTTCTTGGTAAGAGTCAAGTTAGATAATCATTTAATACATGAAACGGGGAATTTCAATGAAGTCCATATTCAATTTCATTACATCTTGTGACTATAAGTAGGCATTATAGAGGGGACCCATACAGGATAAGGAGGATGCTAAGGTATATCCAGAAGGCTATAAGCACAAGACATTTAATGCCTTGATCTGAGAGAATGTCCTCTTCGTTTCATTCTCCATGGGGAATCTGCCAGTAAAGCGGAGATATTTCATATCGACATATTATTAGTCGTCACACTCCTCAGCATTAAACTCATGCTTTCACTAGATCTGAATCTGACTTCTAGAAGAGTTCCGGCGTTATCCCAATTGAGAAATAGTGGCCCCAAAAAATATTACTGATGTACTATTTATTAGACAAGCGGATAAAATATGCTATTCAACGAGAGAGACATTAAACAATGGAGGTTCCCAGAGTTATCATGAAGAGGATTTGTCGAATACATGTATGCAAAAAACTTAGGCAAATATTGACAATTCTTAGCAAATGGAGGGTTATCAGTCATAGAATGGGGTAAGAAGAACAATTCCCGAAAGCTGTTGTTCAGCTACCACGAAATTGCCCAGGACGCCCAGAATTGCCTAACTTCAGCCCCATAACTTCTGCCTGAAGCCTCCACTCATGGAGCCACTTATGAGTCTCTCATAATGGCACAGGACATCGTAACTTGCATACAATAGATAGTCAACCATTGTTAGGTAAACGATATCCAATAGCTCTTCGGACGACATCCGACATTCAGGAGTCAACCGGGGCTTTTTGGTACTAAATTGCTTTTGTCAGGGTATTTTTACGAAGTTTGATTGGCGTTTGACGGGTTGATGAAGTAGATAAGAGAGACATCAGAAGGAGGGGGGAGGAGGTACCGAGGAAGACTAACAGCAATAATACACCTAAACGTCCAAAGGGTTACCAGTATCCTTTTTACAAGGTCAATGGAAAGAATCTTAGAATCGCATCTACGGCTACACATGCACCCCCTGTGAGGACTACCCCAAACCCTAACCGTCGAATTGACCCCGTCCCCTATCTCCAATATGCGTTTCATGTGGTTATACCATCGCGCTGCACACAACCGACGGACGAGTCGTCAGAATTCTTGGTGTCCAACGCCTGCCGCATTAGGGCATAATGGTGAACTCATGTGGGTGGACGGTATCGGAACGAGTTGCGGTGGTGACAAGTGAGTATACGAGCTAAGGTAAAAAGAAATTCGCATTGGTAGAGTAGTAATTGGTCGATCTTGGGGGTGTGGGACGAGATGGGATGAGATTGTCTATATTATTGATTGACGTGGATGTCGTACACATGGCTGTTCGGAGAGAGTGTCGTAGGGCGGTTTCAATTGAAACTGAGAAGAGGTACGAAAAGAAACCAAAGCGGAAAAAAGCGTTGCAGAACTGGTATAGCAAGGTACAGTATGACAGTTGTAGGAGTACAGATGTCGTAGAGATAGACTTTTCAAAGGCCGTCGAAAACATTGAAAAGAAATGAAAACAAAAAGAATAAGAATACTGGCAGCCATGCCAGCGACAAAGAAAAGACATTAACATGTAAAAAGTGAAAAGGCCACCTTTAAATTAAGACCGAACAATAGAACAATATTAATACCAATTGCAAAAACACACTGTATTCTCTAGCCTCTAGACTGTATTCTCTAGACTCTTTTCTCCTTTATCTATTCCAATTCTGGCTATTTTCTTCTTTCTTCTTGACCCCTTTATCCGATAATCATCACCACCCACATATCTCTCCTCATACTACCTAAACCGTCCAATTCCTCCTCTGACAGCATTTCTAACATGCACATTCACAACCACATCTCACACACGGTTTTTTTTCTCATCCTCGCCAACACTCAAATCTCACACTCTCACACTCTCACACTCTCACACTCTCACACTCTCACACTCTCACACTCTCACACACTTAAGCCAATAAATTGGATCTCTTTTCTCACCCACACACCTCACATTCACTCACTCACTCACTCACTCACTCATCTCCCCCGTTTTGTTGGACCCAAAAAACGTTGGACACATAACAATCCACATCCTACATACACCGCTCTCCTACATAACTCATAACACTTACCCGTCTTAATCCTTTACAAAACAAAATGTCGCAAAATTTTTTTCCTAATTGTGATCCGATTTGGTGGCTGCTATATGGTGCTGTAAAAATGAATAAATAGTGATGGATTTCCAGTGGGAATTATTCTTATAGTTGAGCGGTTGTTTCTTTCTCTGTTTGTTTGTAGATTAGATTTTTGTCGTCGTTCCGTCGCCTGGTTTCGTTTCGTTTCGTTTCGTTCCGTTTCGTTTCTTCATCTCCGCCGCCAGTTCCTTCCTTAGTGCTGCTTCCGCCAGTCATTGAGCTGCCAGAAATATAGACTTTTACAACAACAGTACCATGTCTAGTGTAACCTCTTCCTCCGCCACAGGAGCCTCTAGTGGCTCTACCAGCTCCACCATCAACAAGAAGGGCAACTTCGCCACCTTGAACACCACCAACTTGACCGCCATCGACACTTGGGGTAACGAGTTCAAGGTTCCAGACTACACCATTAAGGATATCTTGTCTGCCATTCCATCTCACTGTTACGAGAGAAGACTCCTTGAGTCTCTCTACTACGTCTTCAGAGACATTGCCGTCATGGTCACTTTGGGTTACCTCGCCAACAATTACATCCAGTTCTTGCCAAACCAAGCCCTCAGAGTCGCTGCTTGGGCCGGTTACATCTGGGCTCAAGGTCTCGTAGGTACTGGTATCTGGGTCTTGGCCCACGAATGTGGTCACCAAGCTTTCTCCGACTACGGTTGGGTCAACGACACTGTCGGATGGCTCTTGCACTCCTACTTATTAGTTCCATACTTCTCCTGGAAATTCTCCCACGGTAAGCACCACAAGGCTACTGCTCACTTGACCAGAGACATGGTTTTCGTTCCAAAGAAGAAGGAAAGCTTCCTTCAATCCAGAGGTATCGAAGACATTGAAGACATGGTTGCCGACTCTCCAATCTACACCTTGCTCCAATTAGTCTTCCAACAAACTGTTGGATGGCTCGGTTACTTGGTCTCCAACGTTTCTGGTCAACCATTGCCAGGTGTCTCCAAGTTGAACGCTAACCACTTCAACCCATCTTCTGTTCTTTTCGAGAAGAAGGACTACTGGTACATTGTTCTCTCTGACATTGGTATTCTTGTCCAACTTTTCGTTCTCTACACCTGGTACAAGAACTTCGGTGCCTTCAACATCACTGTCAACTACTTCCTTCCATACCTTTTTGTCAACCACTGGTTGGTCTTCATCACCTACCTTCAACACTCCGACCCAAGAATGCCACACTACGAATCCGAACAATGGACCTTCGCTAGAGGTGCTGCTGCCACCATGGACCGTGAGTTCGGTTTTGTTGGTAGATACCTTTTCCACGATATCATCGAGACCCACGTCTTGCACCATTACGTATCAAGAATTCCATTTTACAATGGTAGAGAAGCCACTGAAGCCATTAAGAAGGTCATGGGTGAGCACTACCAACATTCTGACGAGAGCATGTGGGCTTCTCTCTGGACTTCTGCCAGATCTTGTCAGTTTGTTGACGGTAACAACGGTGTTTTGATGTACAGAAACATCAATGGATTAGGAGTTGATCCACGTAAATAAATTCCCTAAATCATGCACAAATTATGACTAGACAGATTAATTTAGATAGATTCGCTTGATTTCTTCTATCGTTTCAGTTCATATAAAGATATATTCTAATAAGGTGTAGACTACGTAGATGCAGCAATGTGAAATTCAAAAGAGCAGAGATGGTTTATGAGAATATACTTATATATATATATATATATATATATATATATATTGTCGTAAGGTTTTAATAAGCCTCCGTTTTTGTCTGGCAAGCTTAGGTTGCTAGCTCTGTCTACAACGTAAAGGTCTTCGCTGATTGTAAGATTTGCAACCATTTATGAAATATTTCTGTTCTATTGTCATTATAATTCCCAATGACTTGGTTGGTTCCTTGCAGTTATCTGATGAATGGTATGCCTGTACCAGTTTTCGTTTTATAGTCCACGTATTGCGTCTTGAAGAACTGGACTAGGAACTTCTCCTCAAACTCAATTCGAGCGTTGAAGAATCTCCACAATACCACAGACCCGACTACCCCCACGAAAGCGTTATTCAAGAACAACTGTAACCCCACAAACCACCAGAAGAACCCAAAATAACTTGGGTGTCTCAAGTATGAATAAATGCCGTGAGTTATTAACTTATGGCGTTCTTGCTGATTTCTTTGAATGTAATGGTTGAATGATTCCAGAGCAGTATACATAGCACCTGAACGACAGAATTGCCCTATGAACACCACAGCTAAGCCTAATTGCGTTGCTAGTGGCCACGATGCTATTCCAAAGTAATGGACTCGTACTAGGTATTCTGCTATAGCCATCACAGTGACAACATGCATTTCTTTGTCCTCCAAGATGAACGAGTCGTCGTCCACCTGAGAGTTGTTGTAAAGCACAGTATTCACGAACTCGAGGAGGTGGAAAATGGCAAGGAATATGAAGTACCAATTGAGTCTTCCGGAGCCATTATTTGCAACCAATACAAAGGCATTCACCGAAAGAACTATTCCCAAGAACACTGATTTGAGTGCTACTTTAAGGAGATTCACCTTATTCGGATCATACCGAGCGTAGGGAAAGTCCTCACTTTCGGAATCAGACATATCAAAGTATCTCGAATGCCACCCAATACCTATCGATACCTCATATACCACTGATTGTATAATGATCTGAACACCATCTCTTCATCATCGAAACTTTTCACTATTCGACTAAGAGGGGTCTGTATTTGCTGTGCGCCTGAAAACTCAATTTTTCAGAGGCTTCAATTTTGGGGCAATGGAAAGCTGGGGATAGATGAAGTGAACAGTGTGATAAGTATGGGTTATAAAGCTCGAGAGAACTCGTTATTGGAGATTGTGGGTGTGGGGACTGGTATTGGAATAGTGAGCGGTTTTTTGGCGAGTTTTCTCTTATACGGCGCTGGAAAATTCACCCAATTGGCAGTATATGGCCTCTTTCTTCAACTACATTTCCTCAATGAATTCGGAATGACATATCTCTACAACGAAACGAAGGTCCACAGCAGGTCATTTTTGATCTACGGCAATAAGGGCAACTTCGAGTTCTGGGTCATGCAATTTTTGACGGTTTGGGAGTACTTTATCCACCGAAGTTCTGTGGTTCCATTCAATACCAACTATCTCATAGGATCCCAAGCACTCCCAATTATTGGAGGAATAATGGTGGTTACAGGTCTAGCTGTTAGAGCTTTGGCAATGAAGACATGTGCTGAGTCGTTCTCCCATATTATAGAAACAGAAAGCAACCGAGAGAACCATAGATTGGTTACAAATGGAATTTACTCGGTAATGAGACACCCCAGTTACTTCGGTTTCTGGTGCTTCGCAATAGGAGTCCAAGTTCTATGTGTGAATTGGATCAACTTTATAGCCAATTTGTTCATCTTGCGTCGTTTCTTTACGGTTCGAATTGAGTTCGAGGAGTACTTCTTAATCCACAAGTTGTTTGGACAGCAGTACAAGGACTACAAGAAAAGAGTGGGGATCTGGATCCCATTTGTACATATCAGGGACAACATATGAGCATTAGACAAAACTTAATGTATTATAACCATGTACCAAGAATTTATACCTATACATTGTACTCTACAAACTGGTGTTCATGAATCTTCTTTTGGTGAAAGCCAACCAGAATTTACTTGGTGTAGTCTCATCTTCGGCATAGATTCTAGTCAATAATCTATCAGCCAACTCTTGTCTGAATTGTTGCAAGTATGATCTCAACAAGTCAGCTTCGTTCTTATTGGCTGGTGGCTGGAAATAGGAGTTCAATGGGAATCCAACGTCTCCAGGCAAGCTGAAACTGTCCAATGACAAGTTATTTAATACTCTTACAGCCTCTTTGTAATTAACCGACTTGTTCAATTTCGATAAGCAGTCACTCACGAACAAGATTCCATAGATTAACAATCTGTCGGCAGGTCCATTGATATCGAAATTCTTGAAGAATGAGTTGGCTCTGAACAAGTCCAATACCTCCTCAATTATGTCGTATTCCTGGTCTGGTGTGTATGCTGGGCCTCTAAATTTGGAGTGGATTGGTAACAATACTATGTTACCGATGATTCTGCTGTCAGCGTCTTCTGTGATGAATGTGGAGTGATATGCTGGCATCTTCGGTATTTTTTTGATGTATATAGATGTTTATTTGTGTTAATTGGATGACTCCAATACAATTGAGATGAGAAGAATAAAGCGTGTAGTGATTCTGGTACTTAGTTATAGTAATCAAGGCTTGTTCTTGGAGTCAATTTGTTGAATCGGAAGAGGCCTGGTAATGTCGGGTAGATGTCGTGAGGGTAAAGCGACATTTTACATTTTACGTTAGAGTGTGGTAGCGCGCTAAGGAGTATGGAGTATGGGGAGAGAATTAGAAGTATTGGAATATTAAGGTCTCTACAGAGGATCGATACAATATAAGAGTAGGTAAGGCATGATATTTGGGAGACGTGAAGAGATCTTGTGTGATTCTGATTTTCAGCTGTAATGGTGTGCCATGAATCAAATAATTGGGAAGTGCAATGAGAAGTGATGAGAAGTGAATTTTTTGATAATTGAGAGAATATCCCTCAGTTTCTACTTTGTTCTGTATTAATTGTACCCCACATTGCTCTTCTAGGGGAATTATTGTAATACGATAGTGCTAGCATCTGTTTTACTTCAAGCACAACAGAGCTTCGAAACATAATAGAGGACAGTCAAATAATACCTCAATACTTTTGAATAAAGTGGCAAAGATAGCTGATATTACTTTGTTGCGAACAAAGATCGAACTTACTCCACATTTACCAATTAACAGAGGAAATATATATAAAAAATACCATTTTAATATCTCATATCAATGGAGTGCTATGGTATGGCACAAAGCATCTACTTTGTGACTTCACTCTCCACTAGGTTGGGTGCAAAAGAGTAAATTTGATGAATAATAATATATGAGGTAATATTGCCCTAATATGTTATAGAAAAAGGTTAATCAAGTGTTATCGGCCGTAATAATAAACAGCTGTCTCATCCAATGAATTACTGCAAAATGGGGAAATCATACCGATAATGCATATACGATGCCCTAGGTTTCCCACTATACACATTATCCTATGGTAGAAGAATAGTTGCCACCGCCATATTGCCAACTTTAATTGCCTCAATACAGAAGATCCTAGTTTGTGTCAAATTTAGTTCTCCAGGTTGTACCATCCTCTTGTATTGCCCTTATTCAAACAGAAATTGCGTTCATGATTAGAAATCATTTAGTACCTGCGATATATGTGCGGGTTCCACGGACTATTGCCTAATCAAGGTCATTGCGGAATTATAGACATTACTCCACAAAGTAGCTGCAAATCGTGGCGGGATTAAAGCTAAATTCATTACCTAGTACCAAGTTGATTTCAAATCATACTATAGGGTAAATGCCATTCTTGGTATATAAAAGGGCACTGGAACTCCTTTCAGTTTGACTCCAGTATTTTGTATTATATCATCAGCTTAAATATTAAGTTAAAGACTCCCTCCTAATCCAAGAATATAGACCTAACAATTATCATGACTACTTCAGTTTTCGTTTCTGGTGCAACTGGGTTCATTGCTCAGCATATCATTTCCGTCCTTATCACCAAGGGCTACAACGTTGTCGGGTCTGTAAGATCTGCCGCTAAAGGCGATCATTTAAAGCAGATTTATGGCTCGAAATTTCAATTTGAAGTTGTCCCGGTCTTAGAGAAGACAGGAGCTTTTGACGAAGCTTTGAAGAGTCACCCAGAAGTGACTGTTTTCTTACATACTGCTTCTCCAGTTACGTTCGCAGCCGAAGACAACGAGAGAGATATCTTGATCCCTGCTATCAATGGTACAAAGTTCGTTTTGGACTCAATCCACAGAATTGCTCCACAAATCGAGCGTGTCGTATACACCAGCTCTATCGTTGCCAATGGTTCCCCACAAGAATTATCTGACCCAACATATGAAGGAGGTGAAGAGTTTTTCAGCCCAATTACTTACGAGGAGGGAAAATCGAATGGATACTACGCCTACTTTGCTTCCAAGACATTAGCTGAAAAAGCTGCTTGGGAATTTGTTAAAGCCAACAAGCCTAATTTCGTCTTGTCTACAATTAACCCTGTTTATGTTATTGGTCCTCAGGCAAATGACGAAGAAGCCAAGGGAGATATTAGCAATACCGCTCAAATTATCACTTCTATTTACCATTTGAAAAAAGATGATAAGATTCCAACAACGGCCGGAAGCTTCATTGACGTCAGAGATGTTGCTAAGGCGCACGTCCTTGCTTTTGAGAAAGAAGAAACAAAGGGCCAAAGACTTATCACTTTGGCAGGTAAGTTCAACTCTCAATTGATCTTGAACACTATTAGAAAGAACTTCCCCGAGCTTCGTGAAAGATTGCCAATTGGAAACCCTGAAGAGGTTGATCTTTCTGGCATTCCTAACTTCAAAAATGCTAAATCTAGAGAACTCTTAGGATTTCAGTACATTAGCTTTGAAGAAGCTGTCAATGATGCAATCAAGCAAGTGCTCAAAGTAAATGCATAAATTTGTCGTATAGTGACTAAATCCTCTTAAAAATCCAATAATAAATGGCAGAATAAAATTATAAATATACAAAAGAATGAAAGGTGATGTGAAGTTAGCCGGTATTCATACAATTGTAATTAATCACGTCCTAACTTATAGGAGATACTTAGAATACAAAGTATAATATGCTATTCTTTGTCCTCCTACAAGCAGAATGCAATACAGGTTCTCATTAAATAGCTCCTAAGATAAATATCGTAAAACACCCAGTCGTCATTCATGTTTGTATATCTATTGTCAAGAATTGTAGTGCTATCAAAGTTCAGAATATGGCTACCCGAATAGGATGTTTAGACTGTAGACGGGCCCTTAAATATGCATCCCGGTGATCTCTTATTCTTCGGAGATACCTCTTCGCAGTATTTGCGTCCCCTAACAAAGAGTGCGTCAACAAAGCTACATTGTTCGAGAGGATGATCCATATGTTGGATACTGCGTCATGGATGTATATTACATCATGTAGTCTACGATGGGTATACTGTTTGGTTTGGCTCGTAACAGAGTTCGTTTCATAGCAAAAAGGATGAAGGAGATGAAAGAAAAACAGCAATCAAGGGTTATACCTACATACTGAAAAGCGCCAAGAGACAGATTTCTACCTTGTTGCTCACACAGCATACATACAATACCCAGGCCGCTGTACATACAAACACAATACAGGCATTTCCAACACTGTCCACACCATATAGATTAAATATATCACCAGACACCAAAAACAACATAAGAACACACCACATACACGAGATAACGTACAATCTACAACAGCAACAGCCACCCCACTTTACTACGCCCACTAGACCCTCACATCTTCTCCCCCATCATCCACCTGCCCCTCCTCTCCTGTTTATGCTGCGAATTCAGATCCCTCATTTGGCTGCCCATTAATTTGCCTATTTGGGCGGCTTTGTAAACATCTGCAATTTTTGCATTTCGACTAAAGCAGTATACTAATTACAATTTGTGACAGAGAAGTTGGGATATTTTCCTGTTCAAGGTGAAATTCTGTTAATGGGCGTTTGTCACAGCAGTTTCAATTAGATGCCTCGATTCAGCGAAATCCCTGGAAAGAACTGACTTCCATCTCACATTTTTGGTGTATTTGCATCTTTTCTTCTCGTTGACGTTCATCCAACGCTGTTAACGCTGTAGCACTGTCCTCTGTCTACTGACATTCTGGTTCCTTCATTAGATAGGAAAACCGTTCCAAACACCACTTCTTCACTTTCAGCCTCATTATCACCCTATTAGCATCATAAATGGAATCGTGATCTGACCAGCAAAATTCTGCATTCACAACATCGACTTTGAAAATATACCAACCCTGTCCAGATCAAGTAGTCATGTCCCATTCGATCTTCTTTGAGTCTCCAGGACACGAGTCGCCAGTTAGGAGCAGAACAACAACCACCCTTGCTTCGGCGTCTCAGCCAACAAGCTCGTCCTTCTTGGAGAACAAAGAGCAGATCATCAACCATTTGAATCCAGACATTTCCAAGAACTCCAAAAAGAGAACCTACTATAGCTCCCCAGCGGTAGATCCTTTACCTGCTCAACTCTCCCCAAGCAAAAGACTATACTTGCATAACATGAGTCCTAATGTCTCCAACAAGACAATTTACTTGAATCACATTCCTTCCAGAAAGAATTCAGCGGTCTCAGAATTGCCCGTCATAAGCGCCAATGAAGAATTAGGAGCTTCCACTACAAACAGCACAAGAGTCAGATCATCAAAATTCTCTAGACCGACTTTGTTGAAACCGCCACTTCCTACAATCAGATCCCAATCAACTATCCCCATGCCAAGTTCTTCACTTTCCCTTTCACCAAAACATAAGTTAAGAAGGACCAACTCACTCATTAGTCAGGGCGGGTCTTCAAGTTCATCAGATAACCAGCAACAGTCCTCAACGACTTCATCAGACAGATTTATTCCATCTCGTCACAACTCTACCTCCTCTAAGTTACACACTACCAGCTCTGCTCCACACCCAGATGCATCACCACATACCCACATCAAGGCACAAACATCAAAAATATACCAACACCATGTTGCCGAAGCATGTGGAATCGAAATGAACTCAAGAGTATTGTTGTATCAACCTTTACCACCAGAAAGAAAGAAGCCTATTAACTTGTTTAGTCATATTTCCGGAACTGCCGATTCTAAATCCAGATTGACAGGCAAACCATCTCTTCGTCCAGCAGCTGCTTCTGCAAGAGCTAAGAAGATCCCCACCGCCCCAGAAAGAGTCTTGGATGCACCGGGGTTTGTTGATGACTTCTACCTCAACTTGCTTGCTTGGTCTCTGACCAACTTGCTAGCCATTGGATTAGAAGATGCCGTTTACGTTTGGAATGCTTCTACCGGATCGGTCGGTATCTTATGTGAGTTACCAGATAAGACCTTGGTTACCTCCTTGAGGTGGTCTGATGATGGTTCTTATATTTCCATCGGTAAAGATGATGGCCTCATTGAAATCTGGGATATTGAAACTAACACTAAGCTCAGAACTATCAATTGTAATAATCACCAAACAAGAATTGCATCCCAAGCCTGGAGTCAACACATCTTGACCAGTGGTTCCAGGTTGGGTAACTTATATCATTCTGACGTGAGAATTGCATCTCATGTAGTTACTAAAATGGAAAATACCCATACGGCTGAAATTTGTGGTATTGAATACAGATCCGACGGACAACAATTCGCTACTGGAGGTAATGATAACCTAGTTTGTATCTGGGACGTCAGACAATCTCATCAAGCCAACCCAACTGTCAACACTGCTCAACCTTTATTCACGAAGGCTAATCACAAAGCTGCCGTGAAGGCTCTTTCCTGGTGCCCATATCAACCATCTCTCTTAGCGACGGGTGGAGGTTCTTCCGATAAGACCATTAATTTCTGGAACTCCACTACTGGCGCTAGAGTGAACACCATTGAGACTGGGTCTCAAATCAGTTCATTGAATTGGGGATATGCTGCAGGCACTGGTCTTGAAATCGTGGCTACACATGGTTTCCCTACCAACAATGTCTCCTTGTTCAATTATCCTACGCTACAGAAAACAGGAGAGATTGTTGGTGCCCACGATTCCAGAATCCTCTCTGGATGTTTAAGTCCAGATAGCTTAACATTAGCTACTGTTGCTGGAGACGAGAACTTGAAGTTCTGGTCTATCTTTGGCCTCTACAAGTCCAGCAGAAGAGATGGTAGTAATGAAAGACTCAATAATGATAATTACGACGAGAGCGATCTCATGAACAAAGGCGAGAGCAAGAGCATGAAGCAGATGATGAATCTTCGTTAGAAGATCTAAAAAGAACAATTTGATGATAGGATATCAGCCTATACTTCAATACTTTGGTGAAAAGCAATTTTTACAGCAATTTTCAATTGCATTCATAATTTCCTTTGGAAATAGTCATTCCCTTGCATTCTATATAAATTTAAATCCAATTCTCTACAAAAACTCTCCTTTTATAGACACTTCACAGTATCATAATACACACGTTTACGCTAAATTGAGATTATTAAAAGCCCCATTACCATCCTTATTCGGAAATAGATGTTAGAATAACCTTCCCATCCCCCAAAATTCTACCCAAACACATAAACACGCCGATAGTACCCATTCCACTGCAAAAGTTCACCCAATTGCGTCAGCCCTATTACAGCACCGACTGGTGAGCATCATCAACGCCCAGACTATTTTGCAACTCACAGCCATCTTCATCATGGTTCCAGATAGTTCCTGTATACACACCATACCAAGCCATGATCTTCAAAGCCTTATCATCAATAAGTAAGTAAGCGACAGTTCTTCATCTTTAGTGCCGTAGTAGTGGCGAAGTTACATTGTAGGAAAGAAGTAAGATACGAGATACGTACATTGTAGTTTATGGATATTTAAACATACGAAACGACGAAATTTGCAAGAAATTCGTTAGATAGAGATTGAGTTGCTACATACCAACAAGCGATAGAGTGGAGCAGAATTCCAGTTTCAGAGCCAAAAATGCCAGCAAGGAGTCCCACAAACACGTTGATCTTGACGAAAGTCTCAGATAAGCTTTTGGACGACCCACAGCCATTGGTGAACTTCATAGCACACGAAAACAACTATCTATCAGAATTGGTGTCTCTCCCTCGGTTTGGAAGAATATTAATCATCTGTGAGTCCAGCGATGTTTCATCAGAGATTGCACACCTTTTGAAGGCATCGCCACAATGGGCAACAATTAGCATATCCTATAGCATAAAAGACAACAAATTCAGCATAATGAAGAATCCCGATTTGTTGCTTTCCCCAAATAAAGATGGTCAGTTAAACTCCGATATCGAAGTGAATTGGAAACCGAATAATGACGATCTTGTCGAATATTTGGAGTTACCCCTGGAGAGCGGGAGTAGAAGGTTTCTCATTTCTCCTCCGCTTTCTCCACACGCAGAATGGGATCATTGGGATAGAGAAGAAGAGGGCCCTAATCAGAAGACATTGTTCTCTCCTCAGGAGCTTTCCCATCTCCTTTGGGAAAGACTCGGAGGATTTGATAGTTCCATAGTACGGAAATACAGAGACGAACAAGACGAAGAAGACTACAAGATTGCACACGAGAGTTTGGAGGCTTCTTCCTCAATACAGGAGGAGATTGACTTGAATGATGAACCACAGGTGTTGTTCCAGAATATAGATAACGGTGTGCCCGCAATCGTCCTAGATACCATCAAAAACGCCCGTTTGGGAGAAGGAAGAAGGAAACAGACTGAGAGCACGAGAACGCTAGCTAAGACCACTATGCCTCCACCGTTAGAGGAATAAAGCGCATACAACTTTAATGCGATAACATCAGAATTAAATTTGTACCTTCTTGGGTTATATAAACAAGCGCATACCTCTACATATATATCAATGTATAATATAACAAAAAGCAAGAAACTACCATGTACCCTATACAAATAATAGATACACCATATATTCCTTCCTATATTCCTATTCTCACTAACACTTACTACAAAACAAACAGTAAGCCACTAATCAGTTTTTCACAGCCATACTCTCTTCACTACTACAGTAGTATACATAGTAATACTAATAGTACGCATAGTAATACTAATAGTACTCATAGTAATAGGACATATTATCATTACCGGTGTGCGCACGACTGCTCAGATGTCCCAGATATTTTTTTTTTTGCGACGAGATGAGACCTACAAAATTAACTATGGAATCAGAAGTGGTTTGAAAAATAGACTACAAGAGAAGAGCTTATCTGATTCGTAGTAGATACTTTAGACATACATATACATAAAAATGGCCAGAACTAGATCAAAAGGGTTGTCGTCGCCAAGAACCCCAGTCTCGGCTAAAACCAAGAAGGTTGGTGCTGTCAAGTCCAACTTATCCAACGCATCTTCTCCATCAGTGGAAAAAGTGAAAAAAATCCAGATCAAGGAACAAAAGAAGAAGGAAGCAGAACAAAAGGTAACCACCAAGGCTCCTGTAGCTAAGAAGACAGCTACGTCCACTGAGTCGTCCGAGGACACTTTGGTTCCCCAAAAAGTTGCTGCTAAAGCCATCTCTGAGTTGACCAAATTCTTGGTCCGTGAGCAGAACAAGCCAAAAGACTCCAAATCTAACACCTTGTTTGACGACGTCGAGGAAGACGAGGACAGCAACTTGTACTTACAAATAAATACCAAGAAGTTCGTTTCCGAGAAGCCACAATTCAAGCCTAAGTTAATAAAGTTGACTAAGTCTCTCTATAACCAAGATAACTTGAAGACATGTTTAATCATCAGGGACCAATTGGTTACCACCACCGAGCAAATAGAAGCTCTTGAGAATGAGAACTTGCCAACCATAACACAAATTCTTCCATTGAAAACATTGAAGAACGAATACAAGAACTTCGAGAAGCGTCGTCAATTGCAATCAGAATACGACTTGTTCATCGTCGACGATGCCTTGTTGAACTTGATGCCAACTTTATTAGGTAAAATCTTCTACGGAAGCAACAAGATCCCATTACCTATCAGAGTGACCTCTACTGGTAACCCTAAGGAAATCTCCGTTGTCACCATTAAGAACCAAGTAGAGAAGTGCTTACAATCCACATTCTTCTTACCACCAATGGGTGTTAACATATCTATCAAGATCGGTTCTGTCAACTCTGCATTCAAGGAAGACGAGTTGAGCCAGAATTTGCAAGATACTTTGGCCAGTTTCGAGAAGGACACTTTGAGAAGTGTCAACTTGAAGACTACCAAATCCCCATCTTTGCCATTATACTACGCTGAAACCTTGTACGATGAGGAGACTGATGTTATTGAAAACATCAAGGCTGATGAAGAGAAGGAGGAGACCAGTGGTCCTAAATTATCTGCATTCGAAAAGGGATTGTTGGAATTGGGTGCTCCAGACGAGGTTGCCAAGATTATTGGTAAGAAGTTGAACAAGAAGAACCAGAACAAGAAGGTTACCAAGAAGGCCCCATTGAAGAAGTCCAAGGTTGTCAACAAGGTTGAGAAGCCAACCAAGAAGGCCAAGGCTTAAGAGGTGTTTCATAGTGAAGAGGAGTTTCGAGAAGAATAGATTAATTGCATCTTTGTATCTATACCTTTTGTATATTTACGTTTATAGTTTTAACAGAATAAGAATATTCGTCATTGAGAAAGACCTTGGAATGTAGTACCAGTGTACAAAGAATGTTAGTGTAAGATGTGGATTACTTCGGGGTATAACGTAGAAGCAATAGGGAGGGAATTGTCCATAAAATATACGCCACGGCGAGTATTGCATTCCAATGGGAACAATATGCTAATTGTGTAAACGAAACCACGGATTAATGCTTCTATATGCTATCATATTATAAATGGTCTTTGCTGCAAAAAAATACACACCCACAAAACATACTCTACTCAATTCTATCAACTACGAAAGAGAACTCCAGAAGAAGAAAAAAAAATAAATAACAAAATCATCAAGAAAAAATAGAACCTCAAGAGAACCATCATAACCAGTAACAAAACCTTCATTCACCAGTTAACCAATGCATGTTACACAGTAAATACCTTTTTACCAAAGTTAAAAGTGTTAATAAATACGCAGTGTCGCTGCAAAATATCTCACGCACTAAAAATCACTAGGAATGAGAATGTGGAGCAAGGCGCGACTGGGTCTTTGGCTTATACGTGATGGAGTATGGAATGGCATATATGTATATATGTATTATATAGATATGGATGTGTCATATGTATTTATGTGGTAACAGATTTCGTACAGAAGTAACGGGTTAAAGAAGAACTAATACGATAGTGAAATGTGGATAGCGACTCACGAGGGAGATCCTAATGGAGGTAAGTACAAATAGAATCATCAAATCTACACGAGTATGATCCAAGTCATGTTAGACCCTTTCACTGATACTAACCAAGCAATTGTAGAAATACGGGCTCTAATCCCAGGTAAGTCCTATCTCCTAGGAAGGTACGAGGACTGTAACTTCAGATTCCATGCCCAGCAGGTGTCTCGATACCAATTAGAACTCGTTGTAGGATCAGTAGCAAAGAGCCATTTGCATGATGCCGACTACATCACTCCTCTTTCCATTAAGGTCTTGACCAGAGCCAAGTCCTCCATTAACGGTAAAATCTATAAGTTATCCAAAGGGGAGAAAGATCCAATAATATTAGACTTCACCAACGAGTCACACTTGAAGATAGAACTTCTCAGTAGTGCAAGCTCCGATGTGACAGACTCACCAGTCCTAGTGGAATGGAAACCATTGACTGTTACTTCAGATAGCAGTGAGATAAAAGAAATAGACTCCTTACATTCAAGCATTGACTTGCGTATCACAAAGGACCCCCAACAAGCGACCCACTTTTATATGCCCAAAGAATCCAATTCCAGATCTTCAATGATAGCCGTACTGCGAGGAATCCCAATAGTCAACAGGACATGGATAGATACCATTAAAGAAGAACCAGACAACATCGACAAATGGTTCCTACAATTGAACTGCAAAGACTTCATCCCAGAGGGCCGCGATTACCTACTTCCAGACTCAACTCGACAACAATTGCTAAAGGGTGTTGTAGCCGTGTTCTTTGCTGGAGTCAACGACACATTTTCTCCTTGGGTATTATCACTAGGAGGAGTGCCAATGGCGTTACAAAAGCTGAAATATTTTCACGAGAGTAAACTTGATGAAGTAAATGTCCTTGAAGATATAAAGCTAGAAGCGAGGAGATTGAAATGCATCGTATTCACAGTAGATAGTAAGGATAATGATGCCGCCAATGAAAGCCTAGAAAAGCTCATTCTTGGTTTTGGAGCAAAGCCAAATCAGGAAACCGATCTTTGGCAAGGAGTCAAAGACCTGACCATAGACAACCTTCATGTCTTTGACGTGTTCAATTTGAAACGTCGCCAAGAGGATAGCAATACAGCTTCTCAACCAAGGAAAAGACGAAGGTACGAGAAGGTAAGCAAGATGCACTTTTTTGACTTCAGTACTCCACCCAAGGAGGAGACTCCAGAGACATTGAAAGAGAAAACGGCAGAAACGGAACAGATCGATGAGCCAAAAGAACCTTCTGAAGAACCTTCTGAAGAACCTACTGATCAACAACCCGCCGAAGAGAATAACGATACTGGAAAAGAAGAAACCAAGGCACTGGACGAAGAGTTGAAAGTATCAGATTCGAATGACAAGGAGACGTTAGCCATGGCAGAACCGGAAAGTCGCTCTACGAAGCGTAAAAGGCCATCCAGTCCCGACATCAAAGCGGAACGTCCAAAGAAACTACCTAAATTCATACCAAAGGTATCTTTGTTTGATGCTATTAAGAGTACCAAAGTAAAGGCGGAAGAATCTATACGATTTGAGCTTGGCATTGACGATGAAGAAGACGACGAAAGTATAAGAGATGACTTGTCAAATCTAGCAATAGTAGAGACGATCGAGGTCAAATTACGGGAAGTTCCAAATCCAGTCGAGGTAACGAAATCATTTAATGAGAAGTATAAGGGCCGTAAAAACTTCAAGACATTCCAAAAGAACATCAAGCTCAAGCCTAATGTCTCCAGGACGTTTGTGGAAATGGATACCTTCGCTGTTAATAATGAAATTAATTTCGCAGATTATGCTCCTAAACATGATCTTGATCCAAGCAAAGCCGAAGAACAACTCTCCAAGGATTTTACTGGACACATGAGTGATGTTAAAGGATTGGGCTTTGAGGAGGAAAACTTAGAAGAGGCAAGTGAAACTGAGGATCAATTCTCCTTTAGAAGCAAGACTGCAACCAACACTCCAAGTGAGCCCATGAGCTTATTCGTGGACGAAGACTCGCAACCTTCAGCCCCCTTAAAGGCAAAGCCAAGGACCAAAAGGCCAGCGAGAGGAAAGGTCAGCTACAAAGAGGACATTGATGATGACGATGATGATGGCGATGATAACGACATGCCAAGATTCGGGTTCAGTCGTCGCTAAAAATGAATATCTTATATATATTGTAAATATACTATACAGCCAAATGCTTAATGAATCTTGGTGCCACAGAGGCCTAGTCTTCTAAAGTAGGTATTGTGACTCTGGAAATAATTCCGACTAATGTAATCAATTAATCCCAAACCATCGAAGTCCTTTCTAATGCAATACTCGTTGTCACCAAACCCACAGTCAACCACAGTATCAGGAAATGGTACTGTGGTTGATGAGGAGCAATTCAAATAGATTTGGTTGTCAAATTGATGATAAATATTTAAAAGATTGCTATGAGGAATAGTAGTCACAATATCGCTTTTGTGGACCACTCTGAAGTATTTCCTATTGAAGGTGTTGTGCTTGGGTTCAAAGGAACTTCCCATAACATTATCTACCCAATGTACAAATTCCTTATTTCCAACTAATGGCTGACCCATAGTCACTAGAGTCATCTTATCGTATCCAAGGTCAAGATAATGAAGGGCTAGCAATAGACCAACGCTACCGCCCATTGAATGACCAGTGATAAGCAATTCGTAGTTTTCGTAGTCAAGTTCTTTTTCTAAGATCAGATGAACATTTCCCAAGGTATGAAGAAAGTATTCAAAGAACCCTTGGTGAACCCTACAGTTCTTTCCGCAATATGGTAACTTGTAACGGAGGTTAGAATACTCTACCATATCCACCTTCAAGTCCGTATATGTATCAAATATGGACCGCGTTCCTCTCAACGATACAATTATGGTCTTTTTGGGAATCTTTGCTTCCGTAGTATCATTGTAGTTGAAAATATTGGAATAAGTGGTTGCAATATACCCTGTTACGGAGTCATCAAAGTACCACTGATATACCAACGTCAAGTTGGGAAATCGTCTCTCGCAATCGAGTTCGCATTTGAACGGCTTCGACAAGCCCCCTATGCTTGTTATACAGTAGGATATGTCAATTAAATGGGCATAAGTGAAGAGATTCAGATATATCTCGTTATCTATTGGTCTCGGAAGAGGAGAAAAATGGATATCTATGGCATCAGGACGGTTGATAATGGCTGCGGCGTCTGCAATAGCAAGTATAAAAAGTGGTAAAATCAGAGCAAATATGATACAATGAGCCCGAATCTGCATTTATACTTTACTTATACTATCTAACTTGTAACATGCTGTTGTTTACTGCAACAATTATAGCTATGGTCAAAGAAGAAGTTATCATTATCTATTACTGTGACCCCACAAATTAAGCGTGATAACCTGTTGAGGCGGGTTTGTATATAATGGACTGTACAGGTCGTGCGACAATAGGTATTTTGCAGATAGAGTATAACTGTTATAACTGCAAATTTATTGGGGTATTTATAAGAAGATAGTAAACAGATGGTGTCAATTGATACGAGCTTTAAGGTCTTGGTAAGCATACTTGTTTATGAGATATAGTTTTAAAAATTATATTTATTTACTTTCAATGTATTTTGTTTTCAATTCCAAAGGTTGGTATCAATCGTTATATATTTAGTGAAGGAAATCGCATTTTACTCTTTTTCTTTATATTTGTGCAAATATTGAAGAACCCGTACTAATACTAAAGCACAAACAGCTCCAAATAAAACAGACAAAGCAACAAATACCATTCTAAGTGCATGAAAAACCTTACCTATCCTAAGGTAGCACAGTATGCTTGTAATCAACTTAGAACCGTTTATTACCAAAATGACAACAACAAAAACTAGTACAGATGAAGCAAGAATTTTGAAACTCTCAAAAGTCCTTAAAATTATCCCACCGAAAGATGGAATTCCAGAAGAAATAAAAGATGCAACTGTCATGAAATGATTTTCCTTAAAAGATTTTAAACCTTGAACCACGAAAGCGCTGGCCTTGTTTATATCAAAGACAAAATTATCAATTCTTCGGCTGAGCATATCCACTCGTGCCCATGTCTCATTTAATCTATTTTCCAAACTCACAACAGAATTGTTTACCATAACATCCACTTTCTCCTTGGAACTGTCTAGCAAAGTTTCTAACTTTTCTTCGAAACTACGAGAAAAATTGAAAAGAAGTTCATTGAACGTCTCTTCAAAAATGATTTCTTGTGTCTCTGCGATGTGATTATTTCTCTCCAATTGCAAAAGCAAGTCCAATGCTAGCTGACCCCCCTCACCTAAGACCACAGATAGTTCTTTTGTCAGCTCCTGATTTAGAGATACTGAACTATCTATATCCTTAATTTTCATCAAGAGACTCTCCATAGTTCTATCTGATTCATCAGCAAAGGAAACGAGTTTCTCTGTCATGTCATCTGTATAGTGATCTATGAGTGATTTTGCTTCACCTGCCGAGGCAAGCAAGCCACTAAATTCAGAAGAAAAGAAAGTAATATGTTTTTCCAAAGCATCTAAAGAGAAGTCAGCATCATTGTATGTATCCTGTATTATACTCAAAGTGTTCTCGAGAATAATCTTTACTTCGTCAGAGTATGCTTGATACTCCTCTTTCATTTCTTGTTTTTGTTGGTTCAGATCTTTTATGATTTGAACAATACTAGAAAGCATTTCATCAAATTTGGACTTTAAGACGTTTTGCCTTTCTTCTGAATAGTCAAATGACTTCTTCAAATCTTCGAATAATGATTTGTAAATTAAGGTGATATTAGAGTAGAGAGAAATGATCTGCTCCTTTTCAAATGGTATTGACTCTTCATAGCATATGTTGCTGACTTCTCTGTAATACCCACTAAAGGTAGTCCAATACTGAGGTGTCTTTTCTAGTTCTGAAATGCAGTTGGAATAGTCAGAATCTGTGGAAACTGTGATACATTCTTTAGGATAGCCGATGCCAGTCTCCTGGAATTCACATATTGTCAATTTAACAGCCAGGATTTTCCTTTTTCGAGGATCTAAGGAATCCACTCCTTGTATCAAACATTCTGGAAGTAAATCATTTAGAGCTTCCTTGATACACGCAGCCCTTTGAACATCGCCAGTTAATCTTTCGAATGATATCTCAATTTCTTTCTTGAAATCCGGATCCACGATTTGAGTATGTGATTCTGTCAGTGCACTAACGATGTAGCACAGGAGCACTATAAAGGGCAACAATAATCTGATACAGAACATTTATTTATACTTCAAAATAACTGATATAGTCTTAGATATCTTCAGAACACACTAGTAGACGGTGGCCAATCCATATTTAGGATATCAACTCAAAAGAACCAAATCCATCTAATCTGAAACATCTACCACACCAACAGAATGGATGCAAAAAAATGTATCGGGATTATGTAAGTGCTGACGTCACAAATCTACTCTCTTCGATTTAAGATTTTTTTCAGCTTATAGCTATTGAAGAATTCTGGAGTCATAAGTTGTTGTTCATTGAATTTCCTTATTATAGATGATTGGGAGGTCGATAAGAGTTTCTTGCGGAAGGTCAAGAAGGTCGTACCTGATCTCACCATTGCTGTTTATTCAAAACGAGAATAAGCATCGGTTTGAAGGTGAGAAATTGTCACCTGAACAGAATGCTGCTGCTATTCCAGACAGACCTCAGCTTGAGCCAATACGAAAATATCATCACACCATTATAAATCCCGAGGACGTAGCAGATGTGTTAACCAAAGCAAATTTAAATGACACCTTAATCACTGTACTTTCTAAAGACGCCACATTTTTGGGAAACCACGCACATAAAATAGTCAATATCGATACATCCAAAGTGACCGAACCAGCCAAGCTCCGATTCGCTAATATTGCCTTCAGATGGATAGATATCCTTAACAAGCAAATTGAACCACTTACTGATTTACCAGAGTCTTCTAGGGCTCTCAGCTTCCAGAATAAACTGGTTAAAGAGAAAATATCGAGTAAGTATTCGCAAGCTTTGTCAAATGAAGACTTCAACTTGTACACACCAGAGAACTTAACAGCGTTTTATACTTCTCTCAGAGCATTCAAACATAGTGAAAGGAGGTTACAGGGACTACTTTCGCCATCAGAGTTATCTTATACCGTTTTTTTTGAGAATGTTACCCTTTTCCTTATAAACACACAAGAAGTCAAAGATAGTGCCGACAATTTCGAAGTATTGATAACGTTCTTAGAAGAAAACTCGAGATTCTGTACTGCCCAAAATTTAAAGGAAATCCTCATTCATCTCATCAACAATCTATACGAATCGAAACTCCCTTCCATTCAGCCAAAGCTTGCATCGTTCAACAACTTTTTAAACAGTCAAGAAACTCAAGTAGCGAATACCAAATACTTTGGACTTGAACCCGCTATTTTGGATAAATTGGCCTTCTTGATGGCAGTATCGGACAATACCCATAAGACTCTCCAGATATTGAGCATATTAGTGAAGGAACATAGAATTTGTCCTTCTACAGACACCTTGAACACCTCTTTATCTTCATATCAAAGAACTCACACTACTCAAGATAAAGCTTCGTTTTTGAGGGACATGACAGTTATAAAATCAACATTCTTCCATAGAACATTGAGCTCCGTGGCATTCAAAGTATTGCTAGAGAATTCTGTTGAAGACTTAGAGGATTTGCATCATTTCTTGAAATTAATTATTCTGGGAGATAAAGGTACTCAATTATTAACGAAGTTTCAGTCTGAGATTTTCTTGAAACTTGAGTATATTCAGGCCAATCTGGATGCTCCTGCCATAGAAAAGTCGTTACAGTATACCCAGTTGCTTAGACAGTTTACGGAGAATGATGTGGCTTTGAACGAGCAAACACTTGGTTTGGTGAAGGAAAAGTACTCTGCATTAGGAATGCAGCATAATATAGACATACTACCAACCTTGTACAAGGTGTAAAGGACACTCTTCACCGAGATGTACATAGAACAATAAAGTCCTAGTAATATATATTTACGTCACTAAGTAAAATAAACCCCTTTTTCTTAAACTTTAAGGCACTAACCGGAGTGTCATGGAACCAATGCTAAACCCATTTATGAAACAAAAAAATGCAAACAAATAATACGAAATGAAAATTATTCATGGAACAGCAGGAGAGCCTGTTGCACGAACACTGGGAGACCTGTTTAAAATATTCAATCGAATGTTTTCGAACGCTACGTGACTTGAATTAAGCGATATTTCGTCGCCAGATTCGTTGCCTATTTCGTGATGGTAAGTATGATGGACCCAACCATTGTGACCACTATTATTGTTATGATTAAAGATCGGTTGATGCGTGTGCTCTGTTGATCTATTATCATACTGATTGTTTTGGGTGCTGTAGAAGCCATTGGTGTACACATAGAACCCATCGTCACTGTCATTATCGTGCCATCTACTTCCCATAACTTTATTTCTCATTCTCATATCGTCATTTTCGTATTTTTGATCATCTTCAAGGAATTTTCTTGAGGAAATGGACCTCTTTATAAAGCATGCCATTGAGGTTAATAATGCAAGGATTACAATAGGCAATAGTTGAATCCATCCAAGCCAGCTGAGGTTCGGAATAAAAAGTAATATATCTGCCAAAAAGCCTAGAAGATTCGACAAAAATGATGAGATTGCCATAGCGAGCATCCAGTCAAGATAGGGCGTTATATCTCTTCGTTTAGGTTTATGGATTTCTTCCTCAGTCAAGAGCCCATTATTCACTTCGTCTTTTGCTTTTTGATCCGGTTCGGATTTCTTTGTGATTCTTAAAAAGTGCTTCACCCTGACTAATGTCGGCACTTCATCGTCGACACATTGTATCACTAGCATGAGTAGGGTCAACAATACTAGCAAAGACGAGAAGCAGAATGCAATCACATGGACTACGAGAAGCTTGGAGATGGTATAGATGGCACTTGAGGGAAGTTCTACTCCTCCGTAGTCAAAGTCGCTGTCGTCTGCCAAGTCGTAGAACGTACTATTAACTGATGGATACCCGATTTTGGGATCTGAGCAGATGCCTGTTTTCCTATCGCAGATACCAAATACGCCAAATGTATAATTTCTGAACCCCGAGAGATAAAGACCACTCGATGGTGACAGTACTGGCACTGAAACTACAGGCAAGAGCTGTATCACCCAGCAAACACAGCTTAGAAAGCATAGTGTAGCCGCCACTTTATACATGCTGTTTTTATGCAAGCGCTAGACTGCTTCAATAAAACAACAATATAATAGTACAACAATACACCGAAATAGTGATTAGAAAGAAGAAGAAAGACATCACCAAAAACATAAGTTTGCAGCACAGCCATTTACGTGCTTAAGCAAACGAACGGTTTTTTGGTGAGAGACAGAGGGGTGATATGTGCAGGTAGAGTCATATTAGTGTAGCCTGGCTGACTGGGGTGTATTATCGTTTTCCTTCTAGAGAGCAATATGTCTAATGTGGCAAAGGATAAAGGATATTGTCGTAGTTGAGGTCAAGACATGTACATCCAGTAAAAATTGATTTACTGTTAAGAAGGGACATCTTTCTTCGGTATATGTCATGACATGATTCTCTTATTATTTATTAATAGTGGGGATATTTAAAGTGAAACTGCGGACCCTTACAGGATTCTTAGATTTAAATACTTTGCAGTAAAATTTGGTGACTATCATGGTCTATTTTTTTACCAATAGGCTGTGTCATATGAAATTGTATCGTTATGGAATGGAATAACGAGATTCCCCCTCGTTATCATATTAGACATAGGAAGATAGAAAATAGTATAGTCTATACTTAACCAATCGACACCAACAAACGAGCAACTAAAATGATCCAGATTCCCCGGAATCTCAGCTACGTGATTGGTGGCTACAAAAACGACAATACATGAGAAGTCAACTGGGATCGATCCAAATGATTGTATCTATAGCTAATTCATCCTGAAAGATTTTCTTTAATTAGCTTTGGGCTATCTTATAGCATGTATACAATGAACAGGAACACCTCACATATCTTCGTTAACCAGGTAAAGAGAATCAAACCCCAATATCTTATACGACAAGAATTGATTAAAGGTATACTTTTCAGATAAAAACTCAGCACTGTTAAGAGATAGGTTGCAAAATAGAGGCCATATTCATCACGTGATTTTGATTGCAAATAACTACTAGTTGTAGTACGAGTAGAATAAGGCTAAATATACAACATAATTTAAGTAGGAATTCTAGCACCTTTTTTTACAAAGAAAAATTGTATCTTGCGTTTAAATGCTATCTTGTAATTCATACTCTATCTGGTATTATTATCCAAGAGTCTAAACATATATTAACATCTACCCCCAGACTTAATGTTGTCTATCCTCCACGTGA
Organism: Scheffersomyces quercinus; assembly: GCA_030556775.1. NCBI lineage: Eukaryota > Fungi > Ascomycota > Pichiomycetes > Serinales > Debaryomycetaceae > Scheffersomyces > Scheffersomyces quercinus. The sequence continues at coordinate 161,164 of JAKTUQ010000009.1, read as the reverse complement.
TCGCACACCATACAGAATCTGGAGAAATATCTCTTGACAGTAGGCTTCCCTTAACTATGCGGTAGATGAAAAGTCACTAACTACACATTGTATGAGACGGTCCGTGTATAAAAGCCCGATCGTTTTGCTCTCGGTAGTGTTAATCATCGTGTTGTTGAATTTACTGCGTGTAACTCGCTACTTAACTGGAAAGACCATCGTACCCCAGGGAATATACCCAATAGGCCGATTCAGATCCACCATGTCAACTATCCCATTGGACCATCCTTACTACAAGGAATTGGAAATTGCATCGCTTGCTGTCAAAAGAGCCTCTGTTTTGACCAAGAAGTTGAGCGACTCCATCGCAACGACTCAAAAATCAGGTACTCACACCAAGGACGACAAGTCTCCTGTGACCGTAGGAGACTATGCAGCACAGGCTATAGTCAACCATGCTATCCAGCTCAATTTCCCTGGCGATGAGATCGTAGGCGAAGAAGACTCCGATACCTTGAGAGAGAATACGGATGAAGCCAAAAAATTGAATGCCAAGATTTTGGAGATCATCAAGGAAGCCGAAGAAGAAACGTCTCTGTACAGTGATAAGGTTGGTAGTCTCACCAAGTTGGAGGACATCTTTGACAGCATTGACTTGGGTACATCGAAGGGAGGAGATAAGGGTAGAATCTGGGCCTTAGACCCAATTGACGGTACCAAAGGTTTCCTTAGAGGTGACCAGTTTGCCGTATGCTTAGCACTTATTGTGGACGGAGAGGTAGTTTTGGGAGTCATAGGATGTCCAAACTTGCCTGAGATCATCCTTTCCAACGAAGACCAAACAGGTACCATTGGTGGTTTATACTCTGCTGTTAAGGGCGTAGGTTCGTTCTACTCGCCATTATTTGATTCCGATGAATTCATTCCTTTAGCTCACCAAGAACGTATAAAGATGAGCACTAACACCTCGCCTGCCAGCATTAAGGTTGTCGAGGGAGTTGAAAAAGGACATTCTTCACACTCTACACAATCTAAAATCAAAGATATCTTGGGCTTGAACCGTGATACCGTACACAGACAAACCATTAATTTGGATTCCCAAGTCAAGTACTGTGTTTTGGCCAAGGGTCAAGCTGACATCTACTTGCGTTTACCAGTCAGTGATACTTATCGTGAAAAGATTTGGGATCATGCTGCTGGTAATGTGTTGGTGTATGAAGCTGGAGGAAAGGTCGGTGACATCACTGGAACTCCTCTCGACTTCGGTAAGGGAAGATATTTGCAATCGAAGGGAGTAATTGCAGGCAACAATGAAATCTTCGATACGGTTATTAAGGCCGTAAAGGAAGTGTTATAAATTACTACATACCACTACATAATCTAATGAATGTAAAAGTATCATGAAAAACTTATGTATGCATGTTATGCTGATAAATATGGTACAGAAAATTTCTATCACTATCTAATATGGTTTATGTATCTTTTCAGAATATTACTGGATTTAGCTCGATTAATCATGAACATTTATCTTCGAAGCACCCAACATGTGAGGAGCAACTTCCTGTAACCAGCTCAACTCAATAGATGAACAGCTCCTACCATAACCCTTGGCAGTGTAAACATATTCTATGTACATTATGGCATCCAAGTTTACTTTACCAAATAGGTTCGACGACGGGTGAATACTGATGAGTTGTCCAGTGTTAAAGGTTCTATAAGATCTATCTGGCATACCAACAGCTGTGTTAGTAACATATCCCTTCAAAAATGACTTAAGTATAGCTGGAATATCAAGAGCTTCCTTCACGTTGGTTTCTATCTCGCTATCATAACCGTCATCAGTGTTCTCGCTGCTTAATTGTGATTCCAAGTTTCTTAATTGTTGGTCTTTCTCCTCCTGTTTGAGAGTATCATCTTGCTTTATTGTAGTGACCATGTACTGTTTTAACTGTGCTCTCACTTTGAGAACATTCTTAAATCCCTTGTAACTGAAATGCATATCCTTACACCACGATTTTAACTCAGCGATGTTGCCGCTATCAGAAAGTTCTGTGTAGTAAGAGAAATACTCTTTTAGAGCTATGAGGTCTCCATATTTGATTCCCATTGGACAGTATTGACGCCTCTTATAGTTGACTTCGTCACGGAGCTCACCGTTTCCTGCCCCAACATTCAAAACTAAGTTATCGACAGAGAGGCATGACACAATATCAATAACTGGAGCTAGTACTCCAAATTCAAGTGCTGTCAACAATACCACAGAAAGTTGTGGTGGTAAAGGCAACACTGCCATTTTGTATCCCAATGAAGTAACTTTGCCTCCATCATTGAGCGCACCAAGAGAATACAAGGTGTTAAGAGCACTAAGAATAGCTTCTTGTCCCGGGTGCTCTAACCATGACCAATTGAGCAAGTCGTCCACTCCTAATCTCTTCAATGTCAAAACTGGAAGAATGACATCGTTTCTCATGATTTCTGATTCTTGTTGCTTTGGAAGTTGCCCCTGGAACACTTTCTCCAGATAAAGTCTGTACACTTTACCAGCACTTTCTCTACCAGCTCTACCAGCTCTTTGCTTTGCTGAAGCTTGGGAGATAGGGGTCGTCAACAACGTCGATAAACCCAACTGGTGTTTCCATACCTTGACTTTTCTCAACCCCGAGTCTATGACATATTTTACACCGCTGACTGTAATAGAGGTTTCGGCAATATTGGTGGCTAAGATGACTTTTCTTCGTCTACTTGGAAGCTTTTCGAAAATCTTTGATTGTTGTGCTGGCGATAATGCAGCGTAAAGTGGCAATGGAACAAGTAGTGGCGCTTCTCTTGGAAGCTGTGGTGCCAATTGTGTTAATGCAGTGACAGAGTTGTCGATTTCTTCTTGACCTGGCAAGAAGCAAAGAATATCGCCCTCCTGTTCGGAAAGGTTGATTTGAATAATACTTCTGACCATAGTATCAACAATATCTTCAGATGAATCGGCCAAGTAGAATGGGGAAACAGGGTACATCTTACCTTCTACGAATAAGATGGGTGCATTATTGAAGAACTTACTGAAAAGATCCGCATTCAAAGTAGCAGACATAACAATGATCTTCAAGTCTGTTCTAGATTTAGTGACAATCAATTGTTTCAAGAAACCCATAATAAGATCTGTCAACACTGTTCTTTCGTGCGCTTCGTCTAGAATGATGGTTGAATACTTCGAGAGTTTACTGTCCATCATTAATTCTCTCAAAAGCATACCATCAGTAAGGTACTTCAATTGTGTTTTTTGTGGATGAGTGACATTGGAGAATCTAACTTGGTAACCAACCTCCTGACCAAGTTGGCATCCATATTCTTCGCTTACTCTTGCTGCCAAAGAAGCAGCAGCAACTCTACGAGGTTGTGTAACTGCTATTTGCTTTTTGTTTAAAGGCATCAAGAACTGGGGAATTTGGGTAGATTTACCCGAACCAGTTTCACCAATGATAATTGTTACTTGGTTTTGCGATACGTAGTCTATTATTTCTTCTTTATGCTGGTAAACTGGAAGTTGTTGGCGGATTTCAAGTAATTCTTCTGCTTTCTTTTGAAGTTGAGCTCTGGGTGCATCAGATATATTATAGAATCTATTTCCAGCGTAATCCTCAGCTTCGTCGTCTTCGTCGTCACCTTCTCCGTCGTTATCGTAGAATGTCACCTTTCTGGGGCCGTTGTTCGATTTGTTGATGGATTTAGAATCTCCATTTTGAAAGTTTCCGTTCTTATCATTTGAGCCATTTTTCTTGCTCTTCTTGTCTTTCTTTACGTTATCTATTGGTATGCTGGTGATGTCTTCTTGGATTTCTGGAACCGAGTTCGGATCATGCTCTATCTTGTGATCTACTCCGTTTTGCAAGCTATCCTCGTCCTCAAATGGTACAATTTCACCCTCTTCTTCTGGTTCGTCAACACCCACTCGCACTACTACATCATCACCGTCAAATTTCAATTTCTTATTGGTTCTAGCTGAATTAACCTTAGCGTTTGTTTCATCTATAGTGCTGTTTGCAGCTGAGAGATGAGCATCATCGCTGATAGAGGATTTGTTCTTATTATTGCTCCTTTTTCTCTTTCTTTTCTTTGAAGAATTAGCAGCATTTGCAGTAGCCAAATCTATGGTGTTGTTAGACATCTCGCTCCAAAACTTCCTTTTACCGCTGCTCTTCTATAGAAGAAACCATCAATGAAGAACCTTCAATTAATTTCTAGCAGCCATAAAACACTAAGAAAAAATGTATGTGATACCGCCTGCATATAACAAATATATTTCTCGTGGCGTTACATGCAGTTCGTTGAGATCGGGCAAAAATCACCTTACGCTGGAGGATGGAAGATGGAGAATGGAGATGGAGATGATTGAAGGGTAGTTCAAGTGTGGGTAGAATAGTGAAGAAGTCATCTAATTCGTTGTACATTCTTCCGAAAAGTGGAACGTAAAAATAGAGATCGGCACAAGTTCGTTGTGACGCGGTAAGGTACCATGAGTTTGTCCAGAATCATAGGTAATGGGTTGTTACTGAGAAGAAGTATCCAAATTGTAGGCAGCGGAAGAAGTGGTGTTTATGATGGTTATACAAGAATTGCTCACCAGATGCGATTTAATAGTACCAAAGTCCCCGTGGGAGAGACCGCACCAGTAGATAATACCACTCCTCTCATACAGGAGGAAATCGCCCACAGTGAGCTGCCAGATACCATCTCGATTGTGCCATCTGTAGAAGAATTGACCAAAGAAGGCGCCTTTGGCGAAGATTTGGACACCTCATTGGTCGGACACTTACAATCAAGATACTTGGTGGAATCAATTACACACGACGATCTCTTTGATCTTACATTGCCGCAGAATGGACAAAAGTTCAAGTTATACTGTGGTGCTGATCCTACAGCCCAGTCCTTACATTTGGGTAATCTTTTGCCTTTAATGGTGTTGCTCCATTTCAATTTGAGAGGTCATGATGTAGTCGGATTAGTCGGCGGAGCCACTGGAGCAGTAGGAGATCCTAGTGGTAGAACCACAGAGAGAACCCAAATGGAAGACGCTGAGAGATTGAGTAATGTCGACAAAATCCAGGGCCAGATGGTTTCATTCTTACAGAATGGTATTGAGTATGCCAAATCTCGTAACTATCCCATTCCAAACGGTGGTGAAATTTCCACCGCCAATAATGCTAGCTGGTGGGAGTCCATTGGGATGTTAGAATTCTTGGCCAAGTACGGCAAATATATCAGGGTATCGTCCATGCTTGCGCGTGATTCTATTCAATCCAGATTACTGGCTCAGAAGGGATTGGGCTTCAACGAGTTCACGTACCAGATTTTGCAAGCCTACGACTTCTGGCATTTGTTCAAAGAACATAAGGTCAATATGCAAGTTGGTGGAAATGACCAATGGGGTAATATCACCGCAGGTATTGACTTGATCTCAAGATTGCAAAAACCCTATGGTAATGAAGATCAACAGAACTCGGCCTACGGAATGACTGTGCCTTTATTGACCACGCCAACGGGCGAGAAGTTCGGAAAATCGGCAGGAAATGCTGTTTTCATCGACAGTACATTGACTACCCCTTACCAATTATATCAATACTTCATTAACTCCCCTGATGATATGGTTGCAAAATTATTAAAAACATTGACCCTCATTCCATTAAACGTGATTGACAGCGAGATACTACCAAAGCATGAAGCCGATCCAGGGTTGAGAATTGCCCAGAGAATCTTAGCCCGTGAAGTCGTAGACTTGATTCACGGCAATGGTGTTGGGGAAGAAATGGCATACATTACAAGTTTCTTATTCCCAACTCCAGATCAGCCATTTAATGACACCATTACCGCAGATAAATTGATTCAAAATTTCAAGAGGTCGGGCATTTTAGTGAAATTGAACTTTTCTGACTTTGAAAATATTGATGAAAGAATGAGTACAGTATTGGCCAAAGTGACGGACAAATCCAGGAGAGAAATGAAGCAATTGATCAAGGCTGGTGGTGTTTATTTGGGATTAGAAAGAGATCAGTTCGAGGACCCTGAAGATATCGTTTTGTTTGATCGTGAAAATCATTTAATTGACGGCAAGTTGTTGTTGGTCAGAGTTGGAAAACAAAATTACTACGTAGTGGAGTTTAGTTAAACATTGTAAATAGAAAGCATGTACATAGCAGAACATAATGAGATGACCTGTAAGTAAGAAAAGCTACAAAACTGCTCCACCATGTATACGAGAAAAGAATAACCGCACTTAACTGAGCTTTCGGGACAACATCTACAGAATGATCTCCGAGATTAGTTTTCTCTCATCAATTACTACTATCCGGATATATATTTCGAGCCGTATCCTAGACTTGGTGGTTGGCGACATCTAACTGTATGCCCCGAATTAGGAAATGCCGAGGAACATCGCATCTCATCGAAACGCAACTGTCACTTTGAATCTAGATGCTTGCTGCGATTAGTTATGGTGATTCAAGATATCCATGCCAACCTAAGAGGATAGGCACCTACGTGGCAATATCAGGGTATTGCCGCATTTAGGTTATCATGACATATTTATCAATATGTAACTTCGGCTTCGGTACAATGTGTGTAGCTGCAAATTTTTGGTTTCTTGGTGTTATTTCCGGAGCCGCGTGTGAGGCTTTTCTGACTAACACCGAATACGACTCCACTTTAACTAAGGCTATGCTATCCATGCAATTCGCAAAATCTAGACCGTAAATCGAGTAGCAACGGAGTTCCCGCCGAGCAGCAGAATCGGTTAGAACCTGAGCATGGCACGGTTATAGTCCATAACATACGTCATATTCTCAACAGCCGTTGGAGGCAAAGGCATAATTTTTCGGTAGACACCGCCGCACTGCATGTGGAGATTTTCCCTTTATAATCACAATATCGTATAGAACGTTTTTGTCATCTCCCCAGAAGTGTATAAATAAAGACGGTTGTACGTTCAATTGATAGGTAATTGTATTGTATTCAATCTATTGTGTAATTAAAAAGTATCACTATGGCTACCTTTTACGATTTGAGTCCTAAGGACGCTAAGGGAAACGACTACCCATTCGTTGAATTGAAGGGTAAGGTCGTGCTTATTGTTAATGTCGCTTCCAAGTGTGGATTCACTCCACAATACAAGGAATTGGAGGAATTGAACAAGAAGTACGCCGACAAGGACGTTCAAATTCTCGGATTCCCATGTAACCAATTTGGTGGTCAAGAGCCAGGTTCAGCCGATGAAATTGCTACCTTCTGCTCCTTGAACTATGGTGTTACTTTCCCAGTTTTGGGTAAGATTGATGTCAATGGTGACAAGACCGATCCAGTTTACAAGTTCTTGAAGGACCAAAAGGCCGGTGTTTTGGGATTGACCAGAATCAAGTGGAACTTCGAGAAGTTCTTGATTGACAAGAAGGGTAACGTCGTTGAGAGATTTTCATCTTTGACGAAGCCAAGTTCTATTGGTCCAAAGATAGACGAATTATTGAAGTAAAGATGAACTTATGAATGCATAAATCAAAATCAGATTGTGTTTCACGTACAATGGAAACTTATTCCACAATTGGGATCGTACCATTGTATATTATGTTTATATTGACTTTTAATTTAACTAATAATAAACCTTATTGTAATGAATTGTACAAATCGTAGTAAGGGGTAGCCCAATGCTAACAAAAGGGTGTATTGTCAATGGATCGGCTGCTAATTATTGAACCCCTTCACGGGTCCAAACTTGTGCCGCAGCTGGCCATTCTAGTAGGGTGTTCTACAAATCAATTCCATTCCTTAAGAGATGTAAGACAAAAAGGTGGCTCATGGTTTACAATGAAGAGTATTGTCTTATCTAAAGAGGATTAGGTTCCACTCAGGTAGACCTCGTGTGTGATAAAACGCAGAGGTTGCTCCTTGCATACCTTCCTAATGCCATATCACTTAAGACTACTATTTGATATTGAGTTATTAAATATTTACACCTTCCTTATCCCGAGGCATAGGGCCTATGGGGTGATGATCTAGACAAAAGTACCCAATATTATCTATCTTATTATCGATCGTATAACCGTTTTGGATTACTCCCATGGATAATTATGTAGACAATGTCATTGGCAATTACATCCAGGATGTTCCCTGAATGCACCCTATGTAATCTCCTGACGGAAGTGAAACATCAAAGTACGTGCTTCGCCGTCATTTTGTCGTCCTTAGCGTCATAATTAGGAACTCCACCATAGAGATCTGGTGTTCCCAATTTTATTGTACGAAGACGTCATTTAGCGGAAATGCGAAATCAGACACTAACAGGTGATCAGAACCGACCGCCAGTTAACTACTATTCATCAAGAGGGTTTTAACAGTAAATGTTCTCAGTATTCGGGGACCGTGGACCCACTGTAACAAAGAGGTATTTCCTCATCTCGAAGAATAGTAATGGCGCATTGCTACATCAGAGAATGGCCATCGCGATTCTCTGCTATTACGATAAGCTAAGATGACGTCAAAATCGGAGCTGCTACGATAAGATAACGAGCACACCCCAAGTTCCACCGTGCTGCAGTGCAAAACGACTCAGTAGCGACCGAACAAACACTGTGACGGGATAACGCCATTTTTGAGGTTGCATGAGGACCACTTTCAGGAGTCCACCGGAGGTTTCTAGGTTTGAAAGGTTAAGCAGCCTGGGAGTTTAACCCTCTTCACCCACTTTACGCTCCCGATTCAGGCATACGATCCTTACGAAAACAGTAATCGGCTCTAACAATAAACATTACGACTTCATAGAAATCAGCCAAAAAGTCGTGCGCCCACCGCCTGCCCCTCCTAAATGAGTGCCGCTAACGTCTAATTATTGAGTTTCCGTCATATTCTTATGGTATTCGCACGACGTCATTTACTCTGGGCATTATCGGTTGTGGTGGAGACTGGCGGAATTTGCTGGAACCGAGTATTATGACCAAATTTTGTTGGATCTATGGATTCTCTGCAGGTGGCTGTCCATTGTGGTCTTGTCCCCCGTTCGAATAACTGCCATTGTTGCCACGAACCTTAAACTGACGGTAGCTAGGAGACAACCACCTTTCGCCCTACTCACTTTTTTCTCACTCGCTGCCTCCAAATCATGTGAACAACGAACAAACCTAATTGCCCCTTTTCTCACCCTCCAGGTTAATTTCTTTTGCATCACTACCAAATCGCCCGTGGTCGTGCACACGACGGAACCACCCCGTAGATTCTACCGCATTCTCTGCCGTTCTCAGGCAGGCCTCAGCTGCCGCTTGTCCTTTCTCCTTTTCCCATATATAACTAGTGATCTGCTGTGTTACAGAGCTCTATAGTGAAGTAGGTGGTTGTTTTATACTTACTCTTTAAATTCTCTTTTTGCTCGTACTACGGTCCGCTTCACTTCGTTTCGTGCACCCGTCGATTCAGCCTCCGCCTTCAGCTCCGGTATCAACTTCAGTCCGCTGTCGTTTCTGGTTCTCACTGTGGCAGCCAAATTAGACCCCAGTCCACGTTAAATCCACTCTCTAATCTCCCTCCGAAGGAAGACGTCTTAGTATCTGTACGACGATCGAGTTCAATACAACAAGTTCCACTCTGGCAACTTCTCCATCTGTTGTTCCGTTGTCTGTTCGTCTGTTAGTAGCTTCTAGCACACTGACTTCCACTCAGCCACATCCCCCACTTTTTGTATCAGCGTAATCCCAGTCGGTTCGATCCGCCTAACACGCTTTTCTTGTCACATACATCTGCTGCATCATCAACCTGTCAAACTGTCACTTGTCAATAGATAGCAGCTCTCCTTTTTTTTGTATCCTGTCTTGTTCTTTTTGGGTTTTTTTACGTTTAGGTTAACGGCGTCAAGGTCTTCCTGTCTCCACTGCATTTTAGACACCAGGATTCTGTGGGTTTGATTGAAGGTTCAATCATAATTACGACTACTACTAATACCATCATTTTTACTATTTACAGCCCGGTTTAGATTGACTTTACATTTATTTTCGTTCACATTCACGACTACATTACATCTACTTTTGTAAATTACGACCTTTTGCATAAGTCTACAATTACGACTACCATTACTATTACTTATAATGGAACAAACAAACGTCTCAGACGAGTTCCAGCAATACGAATCCGGACTTGCTCTCTTGTACAACAGATACAAGTATGTTAGCAAGATCCAAGACGGCTCATTTGGCCGTGTATCCTTAGCTCTTGACACTGTCACCAACACTAAAGTTTCTGTGAAAGCTATTCCTGTCCTTAATGGCAGTGCCAGCAAGAGTACCAAGGATATCGCATACAACGAAATCAGCATTTTACAGAGTCTCAGCTCTGACAGCACAACAAAGGGTGATTTCGACAACTCTAATATTTGCAAGTTGCTTGACAGTTTTGAAGTCTCAAACTACGTCATTCTTGTATTAGAATACTGTTCCAAGGGCGACCTCTATGACTTGATCCACGAGCGTTCGTTGACAATCTCGGAGATTTTACGTCTCTCCAAGCAGTTGTACAATGCCGTTAGCTACAGTCACGCTATTGGAATTTATCACAGAGATATCAAGCCGGAAAACATCTTGATTGATGAAAACGATAACTTCAAGCTTTGCGATTGGGGTTTAGCCACCAGTGTCAGAGAGAATGACGAGTTCAATGTCGGCACAGAGAAATACATGGCTCCAGAGTGTTTCCTTAAGAACTCCAATGATGAGTACATCATTTCGAAATATGACTGCAAGTACTCTGACTACTGGTCCTTTGGTATCACACTCATTGCCCTGATCTTCGGTACTTCTCCGTTCAAGCCAACGAAGAAATCTGATTCCAAGAACAATGCTGAATCGATCCAACTGGATCTGAACTTCCGCAACTTTGTCAACTACAATAACCCCCACATTTTGTATGACATCTACTCTTCAATGAACCAAAACTGTTTCCAGATCTTCATGAATCTTTTGAAGGTTGGAAATGACGAGGATGACTTAGCAACCTTCAACGCTAAAGTACACTCTCGTAGTTTATCCAAGTTCATCAATGATTTAGAAATAAACTGGATTTATGGCTTCACCCTTGATGACGAGGATAAATTTTACGACACCAACTGCAAGGAAAGTGATGAGGCAGTGTTTGACATGGACCATGACGATGTTGAGTTCATGAAACAGTCTTTCACTACTGTTGCATCTGATGAGGAACTGGAATGCGTTTATAAGAAAGAAGAGGACATTGCCGAAGAGGATGAAGGTGAGGATGAATTCCAGTTGTTGGATTATAACACCTCTTCTTCCTTTATCCCAATCAGATCTCCTATGAAAGGAGATAGCAAATTCTCTTCGTCATTCAGCATGAAGGTGCCATCTCTTGTTGAATCCTCAATGAAATCAGCCAAGTCATGGTGTGACTTCGATGAAGAAGAAGACTTCGAGTTCGATCTTGAAGTGAAGGATTTATTTCAACAACTCAAGGTCACTGAGGAGAAACCAGATCAAGAGTTTACAACCTCTTCCTCGAAGAACTTAGAGAATGGATCGATCATTACAGCAGATGGTGAAATTGCCAGTATTCCAGGTGTAACTGTCGATTCGCAAGCTGTTAGTAAGAGTAAATCCAATGACCAAATCCGCATTATTGAGCACGAATTGTTTATGGAGAATACTAGAGACATTAACTGGTTTGAGTATTAGCTATTTTCAAGTGCTACGAATTATTGATCTGAGTGTTACAGATGCAATTAAATATCAATTGGTAGTATTACTAGAATCAATTGTATATATGAATGGCCTTGTGCCAACTATGATCTCAACAGATCAGAATTATTATGGTGAACACAATTACCGATTGGTTACGAATGGGTTTAGGGAGTTTGATTTTACTTGTGTTCTGAGCAGGCAATTATGTATGCTATGAATTACGAAATTATGGAAAATATCATTGTAGAAGTTGTAGAAGGGTTAAGGAAGATTGTATAATTGTGGTGGATGCAAATCCGTCAATGCCATGGTTACGGAGTTAGAAACAGAGGAGAAAGAGGAGATTTTGTTCACGTGCCGAAACACCATATCGAGAGGAGGTCCAATGACTTAGACTATAGCCAATTACACGCTGATTGAAACAGCAATTACTATTTCATTGTAACCACCTCTCAAAACAGCATTACTCACAGCACCATCTAGTGGGTTCTTGAAGTCTGTTCCAATCCCGCTAGACCTGAGATTCACATTCTGTGGGGTCATCGCCTTGAAACATCAGGCAACGCAGTTGATTTAAAGATCCGTGCCGCCGCGGTAATGTAAGTGAACAAGTTGCAGTCGTGTCAATTCGTTCGAGAACTGATTACCTAAGTGCTGACGAAACGTATAATCAGTAATAGTTCGGTAAAAGTTCTACATAGTTAGCAAGTAGCTGAAATTAGAGGCCAATCCTGATGGTTTCTGAAATCTGTGGTCAGCAAGCTCTTGCTCGGCATCCTAGTATACGGCCATGCCAGAACCCACCCCGCTTTTCTCTACAGGGTCGACAAGCTACTGCCGCTTCGCTCTATTTCTAAAGCTGAATCGGGCAAATCGTCCATTTTGCAAATAAGCAGTCGTGTCTCGACCGCACTTGTCGTCGAAAACGCCATATCAGTTCCAGAGGTCATGTTATCGGAGCGGATGGTTGCCAGAGTGATGGATGTAACCATGACTCAGAGAAGGGTCGCGTTGAAGAACATGTGTTCGATAGCGATAACTGGCGAGAGGGCGATGACGGAGTGTGCTTGTATTAGTAGAATGGACATCTGTCTCAAACCGATTTTTCACCAGTGAAAAATTGGCCATCACCTTTGCGTGCGTACCATAACCACTACGAGCTTCAATAGTTTGCAACACATTTGACAAAGAAAAGTCTGCAAAATCGAGTTACACTACACCTCTCAAGTCTATAGAACTCCTACACCGCAATACACTCTCTACCTCTTCTTCTGCCATCCTGCCCCAGTGTCCGGTGGTCCGTCACGTTCTCTGCCTTCTCTCATGCCCGCTTCCGCTCCTTCACCGGCACAGTGCATTTCCAGTACATTTGCGAGTGTATGCAGTGCGGCCCAGGAATTTTTCACTTCCCCCATAGTGAATAATGGACATATTACTCATTCTGGATTCGTCGATGTCGTCGACTTTTTCAGTATATATACTACGGGAGAGTCCCCTGAATTGAAGTGCGATAGTTGTTCTTTTCTCATCTCATCAACTCTTGTTTGAACAATAGTATTCTACTGAATAACACAACAAGCAATGTCCTTCAGAAACGCTTCCCTCCGCATGGCCAAGATGGCCTCTGCTCGTGCCGCTAAGCAAGTTGCTTCCAAGAGAGCTCTCTCTGCTTTAGCCACTGCTGCCAGACCAATTGTCTCCAAGCAATCCATGGCTCCTGCTGCTGTCCGTGGTATCAAGACCATCAACTTCGGTGGTACCGAAGAAGTCGTCCACGAGCGTGCTGACTGGCCAAGAGAGAAGTTGCTTGAGTACTTCAAGAACGACACCTTGGCTTTGATCGGTTACGGTTCCCAAGGTTACGGTCAAGGTTTAAACTTGAGAGACAACGGTTTGAACGTTATCATCGGTGTCAGAAAGAACGGTGCTTCTTGGAAGGCTGCCATTGAAGACGGTTGGGTTCCAGGTGAGAACTTGTTCGACGTCAACGAGGCTATCTCCAAGGGTACTTACGTCATGAACTTGTTATCTGACGCTGCTCAATCCGAGACCTGGGATTCGATCAAGCCACAACTTACCGAAGGTAAGACTTTATACTTCTCCCACGGTTTCTCCCCAGTTTTCAAGGAGTTGACCCACGTTGAGCCACCAACTAACATTGATGTTATCTTGGCTGCTCCAAAGGGTTCCGGTAGAACCGTCAGATCCTTATTCAAGGAAGGTAGAGGTATCAACTCCTCTTACGCCGTCTGGAACGATGTCACCGGAAAGGCTGAAGAGAAGGCTATTGCCTTGGCTGTTGCCATTGGTTCTGGTTACGTTTACCAAACCACCTTCGAGAGAGAAGTCAACTCTGACTTGTACGGTGAAAGAGGTTGTTTGATGGGTGGTATCCACGGTATGTTCTTGGCCCAATACGAAGTCTTGAGAGAGAACGGCCACACCCCATCTGAGGCTTTCAACGAGACTGTCGAAGAAGCCACTCAATCCTTATACCCATTGGTTGGTAAGTACGGTATGGACTACATGTACGATGCTTGTTCCACCACTGCCAGAAGAGGTGCTTTGGACTGGTACCCAAGATTCAAGGATGCCTTGAAGCCAGTTTTCACTGACTTGTACGAGTCTGTCAAGAACGGTTCCGAGACCCAAAGATCCTTGGACTTCAACTCTCAACCTGACTACAGAGAGAGATTAGAAGAAGAATTAGAGGTCATCAGAAACATGGAGATCTGGAGAGTTGGTAAGGAGGTCAGAAAGTTGCGTCCAGAGAACCAATAAAGGTGCCCGCTATTTATTGCAGAAGCGATTCAATGATCTTTCACGATGGTCCAAAGGACTAGTGCTTGTTATCAATAACTAATAATATCATTTCAATTCTTAATTTTTTTCACAGCCATTTTTCTAATTTCTTTTCATGGGTTACAATTGGTTTTCAAAACTTATATATATATATATATTCTTTGCATATAGGAACACTCTGTTTGTTGAATAAACATGTTCTATGATACTAGATGATCCGTAAGAAAGGCTGAGAGACTAGAGGCTGCAATTCGAAGTGGTCATATTTTAAGTAACTCGGAATTTTGCAATTAAAGTATAGAAATGAGGTAAACGAGAAAGGGATGTGAAATAATGAATCAAATAATAGTTTTTAGAAGACCACAGTTAGTATAGTAAAAAGTATTCTAACAAGGGAGATCACTGTAGAATACCTTCTAGTTCAATTACACGACTCATCGCTAGCTCCTTTGCCAGAGAGTACACCTTGTTCCAGAACCACTTAATGTGGAGCCCTTGATCTCTGAGAGATGAGCAGGGATTTCCAGAAAATAAACGCAGCGTAATAAATGTCGTCTAAAATTGAACATTAGTGGAATCTGCTGTATAGTGTATCGTACGGGACTCCTCCGTAAAGCAAACTCTAAACAGTTCTTCACACCACTTTGTCCAGGTGATCTGGTGATGAGCCTCTGACCCTGGCAAGGGGCATTTCTGTGATGTGGTATTATGGCGCATTTGATAAGCTCACACGATTACGACCGACAGCCCTACACCAATGCACGTGACTTAATTTATTCAATTTATCTCTAGTAATCCGGGGTTTATCATCACGTGCGCTCATACATCCACACCCCCGCATCTCCCGATTATGCGACTCCTCACAGCTTGAAAAATTGAATAAAAATTTTAGAGACTCCTTTTACTTCATAGATTGGACCACTTAGTTCAGAAGACATTGTAGACCAAGATGGCTGTAGGAAAGAACAAGAGATTATCTAAAGGAAAGAAGGGTTTGAAGAAGAAGATCGTGGATCCTTTCACCAGAAAAGACTGGTTTGACATTAAGGCTCCATCTACCTTTGAGAACAGAAATGTGGGTAAGACTCTTATCAACAGATCCACTGGTTTAAAGAACGCTGCCGATGGATTGAAGGGCCGTGTTGTTGAGGTTTCCTTGGCTGACTTACAAGGCTCCGAAGACCATTCTTACAGAAAGGTTAAGTTGAGAGTCGACGACGTACAAGGAAAGAACTTGTTGACCAACTTCCACGGTTTAGACTTCACTTCTGACAAGGTTAGATCCTTGGTTAGAAAGTGGCAATCTTTGGTTGAAGCCAACGTCACTGTTAAGACCGCTGATGACTACATCTTGAGAGTTTTCGCCATTGCTTTCACCAAGAGACAAGCAAACCAGGTCAAGAAGACCACCTATGCTCAAACCTCGAAGTTGAGAGAAGTAAGAAAGAAGATGAGTGAAATCATGCAGAGAGAGGTGTCCACTGTGACCTTGGCTCAATTAACCTCCAAGTTGATTCCAGAGGTTATTGGTCGTGAGATCGAGAAGTCCACCCAGACTATCTATCCATTGCAAAATGTCCACATCAGAAAGGTCAAGGTCTTGAAGCAGCCTAAGTTCGACTTGGGTGCCTTATTGGCCTTGCACGGTGAAGGTTCCAGTGAAGAGAAGGGTAAGAAAGTGTCTGGTTTCAAGGATGTTGTCTTGGAGGCTGTCTAAGAAGTCTCAGAAGTCTAATGAGAGAAGTTCTGTGAGAACTATTGTTTTATGTTTTACGATCTGTTTGAAGATTAGATGGGTTTTAGTCTTTGAAGCAAAGCCAGTGTTGAATAAGTCCTTACTGTTTGAATTGTTATGGGCTATTCTTTGGTGACTTATGAGGTCCTAATATCGTTGTGATTGCTTTAAGTGAAAGTGAAATTGAAAATTGCAATGACGTTGGGTACTGAATATTTGTTAATAGTTTGGGTTTAGTTTTATGTATGTTTATATGACGAAGATAGTTTCGTTAATGATAAGATGTTGTTAATTAGTTGGCATTGTTGTAGTGTTGAGGTCAGTTATGATCAGTTGTGTAATGATCTCATTCAGCGTATAGAGTTTGTTGTCATATGGATAATAAGTTCATTTGTTGGTTCTGGTATACTTACCATAATACAATCTACTCCTTCATTTCAAAGACCATTTCTCTTCCTTCCCACTGTTGATGCCTTTATCACGCTATCACAACTATCAACTCATGTCTTATGGCTGCAAATTCGCAAATCATCACTACATGCATTTGGTTAGACATATTTCTATCATAATAACTCTGTGAATGGATTTCTTTCAGCATCACTCTTAGTTCATTGGCTATTTTCTGGTTGCACTTCATGCCTTTGATTATACACCCTTCTATTAATAAACAACCTCTAGCATTGGCATGCATTGGTTATTTGTACGAGGCTATGTGCATTGATTACATATATATATATATAATTCACTGCTTATTTATGGAGAGATTTTTTCTTGGACTTCGTTCCTCCTTTTGTTCTGCTGCTTGGATTTTAATGCCTACTACGTCTTGTTAAGCTCGCTAAAGGCTGTGTTGATAGTATACACCATCTGGCTGTGGATGGATACTTTTTTTCCTTCATTATACTTGCTGGTGGAAGTTAATATTATTATTATTATTGCCATCATTAAAGTTACATATTAATTGATTGTTGAAGGAGTATCATTATTATCATTGAATATTATACTATTATTTTAATTACTTGCCAAAACTGTGAATATTAGACCTACCGATTCCCTATTGATAGATACTATATTCCGTTTACTACCTATATAAGGCTTCTTTTCGCATTCGTCGTTACGTCAGATACGAATACCCCACTAATAATACAACCTCGCTGATATATTAGTGCCTACATTGTTACCTATATCTTTATTATTACCCTCATCATTATTTACTTCTCACTATCATTTTTATCATTCTTCCCAGTATCAACGCCTTTGTTCTTCCCCATCTTTCATTGCTACCACCCCACCACCGTCGTTTACCCTCCACTATACGACTTGCCATTGTACAGGTCCAGCATTAAAGCCGATTTAGCCTCTTGCAGCATTAGATCACTGCCATCCATTAAGTCGAACTGAACACTGTCTTCTCTTTATACTTTTCTTTATCTGGTCAGCTCCTCATCCCCTGAAGCAACGTCCCACAGAAAGCTGAAATCATGAGCATGGACATGGATGACGACGACGACGCTTGGTCGTACTCGTTCCCGCCCTCAACGGACTCATTGCCGATCGACTCCAACCCAGAACAGACGGCTTCGGAAAATACTACCAACACCAGCAATGGACGCTCCAATGGACTCAAAGAGCTGCTGGCGAAGCTTCAAGCCGTCCAAGCCGACTTGCCTTCTAACTCGAGTACTCCGAGAAATGGCATCGCCATCATCAATACCAACGCAAATAACCCCAGTACCCCGAAAATTGCTCCTATTATTACTACCACTAACAATGATGCTGGTTCCAACGACACATCAAAACCTTCAATCACTCCACCAAATGGACTGGAAAACGAAGACATTCAATCTCAATCGTCCTCAATCTCATCTGATCCAACCAATGGTTTAACTGTGAGTGAACTTCATAAAAGACGTATAGGGCATACTCCGAACTCAAAGAATGCTTCGCTTTCGTCCATCTCTCTACAGCCAGCATTCCTCCAGAAATCAGCCCCAGCCGAAGCTACGGCCACGATGGAGGATGCGTCGTCGTATATATCCAAAGAAAGCACGGGAAACGCTCTCTTTGAAGAATCACTTCATTCACAGCATTTAGCGCAGAGCCAGGGTTCACCTGTTCGTACTACAAGCTTCTTCAATAATGTAAAGAATTCAATGGGCCTACAGTATCAAGCCTCTGATGCCACCTTGAACGAGCAGAAAGCAGCAGAAGCAGAGCTCTTAAAATCCCCCAGATCCACCTTTTCCGATCCCCTGATGGAGAATACCTCCTCTCCGAAGGTAATAGCATATAGAAAGTCAAAAAGAGTCATCAGCGAGGGCAATTTCGACTCAATAATGGACCTGCCGACGAGCTTGAAGGAGAAATACGATCCTAAACTCTATGTGGATGAAATGTTCAAGGACACTTCCTACAGATATGCTACAATGAAAAGAAATACTGATTTTCATCAACTTTTCAGATCACTTGATTTGACCGATAGACTCATTGATGACTTTTCGTGTGCCTTGAGCCGAGAAATCTTGCTTCAAGGAAGAATCTATATTAGTGAGAATAACATATGCTTCAATTCAAACCTTCTTGGCTGGGTTACCAACTTAATTATTCCGATGGAAGAGATCACTGGGTTCGAAAAAAGGACAACGGCAGGACTTTTCCCCAACGGAATAACTATAGAAGCAGGTGAAGCTAAGCATGTCTTTGCGAGCTTCCTTTCAAGAGATGCTACATTTGAATTCATGAGAACAGTTCGTGAAGAAACAACAGGAAGAGCATTGGAATCGCACGAGGATTCTTCCAATGGAATAACCGTAGAAAGTAGAAATGGAAAAGATGTTGACAGCTTGCAAAGGAGCTTTACCGAAGACGAAGAAACTTCACCCAAGATTTCATCATATATCATGTCCTTAGATGGCGATGACGCGGCTGATGACGACGATGATAACGACGACGAAGATGAGGATGATGATGAAGATGATGACGACGACGTAAGCTTTGTCGAAGATATAGAAACACCCGGAAGGAATGCGTCGGCACCAGTGTCAGATAAACTTGCCCTGAGCTCTCAAATTCTCAAGTTCAAAGATGAGTCAATCTATAAGAACATGGGACCTGATACTCATGCACCAACAGAGGAAAAGGACGTCAATAGAGACAAAAATGAGGTAGATTTATGCGAAGAGATCATAGACGCACCAGTCGGAATAGTATTTGCTATTTTATTTGGCTCCAATACCTCTTTCCACCGTAGGTTCTTGGAGACTCATGATGGCTCAGAAGTGTCGGAGTACGACAACTTCCATCCTATGGAAGATGACCCAACAAAGCTTGAGAGGACGTACACCTACAGACGTGCGTTGGGCTATTCAATTGGTCCAAAATCCACTAAATGTGAAGTGAGCGAAATGATAGAGCATTTGAATTTCGCTGATTACATAGTCGTTGAAACTTCCACGACTACTCCTGATGTACCTCTGGGAAACTCGTTTTCAGTTAGGACAAGGTACGTTTTTACATGGGGACAAGACAACAAAACCAATTTAAAAGTTTCATTCTACATTAAGTGGACAGGGAAATCGTGGATTAAGGGAGTCATTGAGAAGCAGTCTTTTGCAGGACAAGCGACGTTCTTCAAGGAACTCTTCGTGGAGTTGAAAAATGAAATAAAGGACTCCACTTACTTCATCGATGGACCACCGATTGTGTCACCTCCAGTAGTAAGTTCGGAGGTGAAGACAGAAAAACCCGTGAAATCAGCTTCTCCAAGACCAAAGAAGCCCAAAGTCAAAGCAGAGAAGCCAACGTTTTCTTACAATGTGTTTATCAAAAACAACATCGTATCTGTGTGTTACCTCATTTTGTCGTTCATTATCTTGTTGCTCATATTACAGTTGAGAATGTTTTATGTTATCTCTGAGACCAATGATCTCATCAAAAACCATTTGGTGATCAATACGAGGTTGGTTTACGTTGTGAACTCGCTCTTGAGTGATAATGCTGCGAGCAAGAAGAGCTCTACAGAGAGATACAGGGCTGCAGAAGAGCAGCAGAGCCAGCTTTGGTCTTGGGTAAAGGCCAAGTATGGCAAAGAATTAAGTCCAATTGAGAAAATTGAGTTCCTAACTTATCAGTTGAATGCCCTTTATCAGAATAAAAAAGAGGGTAGCGATCTCCATGGAAGATTTGATGAAGCTTTACTGGATATTAAACAGCTGGTGAAGGAGTTCAATTACGAGGATTACCTAAATGTTGATGGAGTAAAAAGCGCCTTGGGTAATCTTATCTGATTACACTCAAGTTTAATGTCTAATCTTGTCTTTCCCTTTCGCTTTCAAGACTAATCAAAAAAGAAATACTTTTGTATCATATGTACATTTAATATATTGCTATTTACATTCAGCATTAGCCATAGTGCCGTACTTTACATTCTTAAGCTCATTCTGTAGCTAAACCCAATTACACCGTCACTTCCTTAGCAAACTCTTAATTCGCCATCGACATCTTCGGTCTCAAACCTTTCGATGACGTCTACGTTCTCTATAGTGTGAACAATGATCTTGTCATTATTCTCATTCAATTCAAAGACAAAAATTCCGGAAAGTACTCTTTCAAGTTTCTTATTTTCTTTGGTCAACCCAATCAATGCTGCTGGTAAACGTGTCAAAGCTGTCGTTATGGATGGAAGTGTTTTCGAAACACCTCCAGAGGATTCTCCTTCGTTTTCTTTACCATTTCTTAGCACTTCCAACGCATCCAACTTCGACCACCTATGTGATCCCAATTTAGCCTCAGAAGTCGAATGGTGTGTATTATCATTATCTGTCTTCTCTGGCGACTCCCCTAGGGAGAGGTGGTAACAACCCTCAGAGCAAGTTGACCATCTAACGTGGATTTTTGTTGTATCCGGATATACCGCTAGTGGATCTGGTGAGTGTGATACTCTTAGCGAGTGTATATGCAATTGAACCTTGGGGCTCAATACTACAGAAGTCATGAACAACTGGAGAGCTTTACACGTAGCATAGTACGTCACATGGCCTTTAAGGTTCGGAAGATAGGCATTGTATTCATCGAAATACGATGGACAGATCCGAAGCGAGATTTCGCTGGAAATGATAGATTTGGGTAGCGACTTGTTAAGAATGTTGGGGACCAAGGCTTTGATGTCATCTATCATGGCTCCGAGATTAGCTTTTCGGTTTTGCTCTTTCTTATTGGGCCCTTCGGAGTTATCTTCAGATTTGCTATTTTCTGGATTTTCGTATATTATTAATGGTTCCTTAGCGATACTTGAAGCGGCTGATCGTAAAATACTATGCGTTCTTTCAGTACTTTTACGAATATCATTATTGCTAAATCTCACAGCTGATTTATAGACATTGCTGTGGTGATAGATCCCATCATGGCCATCAAAGGGAAGCACCAGTGCTCCTTTTTGCCCGCTGACAATTTCAGCCTCCACAAACTCCATCCTGATCCCCAGGGGACCAGTTTTCCTCGATATTTCACCGCTTTTCCGTGGATACCATGCGTTTGGCTGAATCACACAACCGCTATACTGAGGGTACAGGGAACACTCCAAGCTCATCCGGCGGCGAAGAAGTCTTTGACCTTTGAGCACCCGGACGGCGCCCGAGCCGCATCTTGTGTAGACCAATGGCATTGCCGTGCTGCAGAACTCGATCTTACTACACTATTACTCTACTACAAAGATGGCTGTAAAACAACCTACTTTCTAACACCAAAAGCGGCTCCAACAGAAATCAAAAAGAGGTTATTCGTGGTGTGCATATAGTACATATAATGTTGAGTGAAAAGTTTGGGGTTGGAGGAGAGAGGAGTATAGAAGGGAGGGAATTGAGAGGGTTAGGGGTGTTTAAATGGGTTGAAAATTGGTTGATATGATGATATGGGGATAGGTAGAAATCTGAGGAATTTTGGTGTTTTTAGGGGTTTTTTATGGTAGGAAATGATGGGACTGTGAAGTGAGTATGGTGGAGGTAATAGTAGTGAGTTAGGAGTGAGTGAGACTGAGAGTGGGGTAGGGTAGCCTAATAGAAGCGGATACAGTGAATTATGATATCAAATATGTAGATATCTGCAGTGAGACGAGGTGTGATTATCATGGTTAGAGTAGTTGGGGATACCGAGAACGGTATGGAATTATTTGGTGTATTACCCGTAGGTCTAGAGTAAGTATATAGCAAGAGCTCGGAGAAGCATGAATGGACCGAGAAGTGCGTAGAGCAAGAAAATACGTCAAAGTGGCCTAGACATGATAAGAAGGCCGCAAAAGGATGTGACTTGTAGAATAATAAGGCTGTGGATAGCTCATGAAAACGATAGAAGTCCCTTGCTCGACATATTGACTCAGAAAATGGTATATTACCATAGAAAGATAAGCTATATAACTAGATACTGGATCTATCGAATAAAATAATAATAGTAAGAATGATAGTTGGTGCAAGTTGAATAGCACTCATCTAGCAATGATGCCATTTTGCAGAACTCTACTATGTGCATCGAACCACTTCGCACCGAAGTCTAGAGAATTGAAGGGTACAGGGAGCTATGAACATCAAAGGACCAATTACAAGGTCTCGTAGAGAAGCTCCTTGAGCTTGTACTCTTCGTTGACATCGTTGATCTTTTCCCAGTTTCCCATGAAGTCGTCACCTCTTACGACACCAGGCAAGGTCCTGCCCTCAGCTTGTCTCTTCCATAGCTTCTTTGCGTTCTCATCGGTACCCAAGTCACGGTACTCGAATTTTATTCCGTTAGCTTGCAAAATGGTTACCAATCTGTTAGTTCTTTGCATGATCATCATACCACCAGCCAATGAAGTGTAAATGTAGATTGGTTGGGCTTCCAAATGCTTACGAAGCTCTTCTGGAGAAATATTCAAGTCGTCTAAGTCATCATCGTCATCCGCTTTCTTTGTTTCGGGAACAACTTCCTTAGTCTTTGGTTCCTCTATTTCCTTAGCATCATCCTTAGTAGGCAACTCTCCAAAATCTTTTGACTTGACGGTATTGTCCTCCTTGGTCACAGCTACATCCACTTCTTTGGATGCCACATCTTCTTTGCTCACTGGCTCATCGTCATCCTTACTCTCGGTCGTCTCAGAAGTGACTTCCGATGGATCTTCTTTAGCCTCTTTATCATCTTGGTCCTTCTTGTCATCTGACAGAAGTCCTGTCTTGGCAGCAACTAATCCAGCTGTGGCAGTAACTAAACCTGTAGTGGCGGCGAGTATGCCGCCTTTCGAAGTCGAGTCTTCCTCTTCTATTGGCTCTTCAACGTCATCTTTGTCATTCAAATCTTTCTCTTTTCCTTGGTCTTCGTCTTCGTCTTCCACAGCTTTCCTTTCCTTGACTTCATCATCTGCAACTTCCTTATGAACTGGGACCTTCTTCTCCGTCTCCTCGGACTCATCCAAATCATCTAATGGAGCCTTCAAAGGAGCGGATTCTTCGGCTTCCTCACCTTCGTCTTCAATTTCGTCTTTCGTAGAAGCAGATTTCGACTCTGTCTTGTCTTCCTCCTCAAGTTTATCTAAGGGAGCTTTGGTTAAAGGAACGGTCTCTTCTTCATCTTCAGCCTCAGCATCCTTAGTAGTAGGGGTTGACTTGGACTCTACCGTCTCAGCCTCCTCCAGTTTATCTAAAGGGGACGAAGGCACAGTATTTTCTGCATCTTCATCTTCCACATCGGCCTTCTTCTCCACAGACCCAATTTCTTTGACGGTGCCGGGAACTGCTTTGTCTTCTCCTTCCTTTGGTTCAGCCTTTGTAGCCTTACCCTCAGCTATAGAGCCGTCGGCTTCTGCGAGGGCACCTTCGGCACTTTTGGGATGCAAGACTTCCTCTACCATGGTGTCTAAATGATCTATAGTGGAGTAAGGATCATCAGTTATCAATGCTCCCTCTCTTACGAGTTCTTCTGGGTTAGCATCGTTTTTTTCATTTTCTTCGACGGGTCTGGCTCTCGATCTGGATCTCGAAATAGACCTAAGGTAGTTAGTCGAAGAAATTGATCTTGTAGCATACAAGTTGGAGCTAGCGTACTCATTCGACGGAGTATCTACATTGAAGTTAGTGTAATCACCAGTAGTGACCAATGATGGATCTCTAGGCAAGCCTGCTTCCTGCTCTTGTGCCTTTGCTTCAGCAATGGCAATAGACTCACCCATAGTTGGTCTAGAGTGTCTAGTTCTTCTGTCGTCGTAATCATCTTCTTCTGGCACCGATTTCCCTTCGCCAGTCTCTTCATTGACTGCCAATTCCGCAGGTAACTCGTACTTGGTAGGATCCACTTCATGGGTGTTCTTGTATGAATCACCACGGGCCAAATGTGGTTTGAAAGCCGACCTCGATGTCGATCTCTCTTTACGTCTGGAAGGATCAGAGGAAATGGATCTAGATCTCGAATCGGTATGGAAATAAGGAGTATGAATACCATCATTGGTCACTAAACCATCGAATTGACCATGAGCATGAGGAATTCTATCAAGGGAATGATCAAGCCCAGAACTAGAGATCGGTGTACCGGCCTTTGAGGGCGTTGTGAAACTGGTTGATGCCTTTGGAGGATCAGGTCTCTTGAATGCAGAGTTAGGCAAACGGTGGGGATCAATGGACTTAATATTCGACAACAACTCGGAATGGTCCTGGATATTGTTTTCAACCTGGTACTCAGATAAGTTTGGCGTCGAGTAGTCGTCTTGCTTGTAGAAGTTAGCAGCAGATCTTGGTTCTTCATCAGCTGCTGGAGGTTTTCTGCTTGGTATTTCATGATCATCAAGCTCTTCCTCATCTTCTTCATCGGGTTTAGATTCAAAGTCGTGAGCCTCTGGTTTTTCTTCCGTTGTCTTCTTTGCTTCGGTGGTTTTCTTATCCTTTGGGTCAGACTCTTCGCTGGCGCTTTCTTCGGGCAAGTACTTGACGTCGTCCTTTGGCTTTCCCTCCAGATCCAAGAACTTATCGAAGTCTTCTTCTGAGCCCAAAAGCGCACCTTCGTTGATCAAATCGTCCAATGACGCGGCAATGCTCAGGTTCATCAATGACGCGTACGGCTTTTTGGCAGCTTCTTCCTTGCTGATGTGCTTGTACTTTTCGGGGTGGATGTAGTTATTGTGGGGAGAGTCGTCTGCTGATCTGACAGAGGAACCGACCAAAGAGGGCGATTCCAACTTCTCTGCTTTCTCCAATTGTTCTTCGAAGTCCATGGTGCAATTCAGGGGCGATCTGGGGTGATTGTGAGACGGATGAAACCTCGGAATGGCCAGCGTTGCTTGAGATAACAGAAAGAACACCACCACCTTTTGACGGTAGTTTCACAATTCGATTGATAAAATTAATGTGGTTAGGCGAGGTCGTGTGCTGGGGCGAAAAACGCTAGGACGATCGGGAAGCTTGTGGAAGATTGTAGTTGGAGGAGGGAGTTTGGGGCTGTTTAGGGGTTAGAGAACCGATTGAAAACGGCTGGGAGTCGATGAGGGTGTGGTGGGGTTGTTGGAGTTTAGTAGGAGAGAAACGGAATTTTTTTGGTGGAAATAGATGGAGATTTACTGTAGTTTGGAGTGGTGGTTAATAGGCGGTGAGAGCGCTTAAGTATGGGTGAAATTTGGGGTTGGGCAGAGGTAAGAGAAATATAGAAATTGGGTAGCGGTAATTGCAGTAGAGGTCTACAGACATGATATAGTAGAGATATAGCAATATATACATACAGGTGAGTGACTTTATCCAGTGAAACAGCCTTTTTTTCTCTTGGTAGTGGAACTTGCTAGGGGCTTATACGGTTACTTGCTTGCTCTTGTAGTACGAGTTCAATTACTACGGTGAGTGAATAATTCACGCAGCCCACTAAAATGACACCTACGCCGACAACCACCAATATCGGCCACGAAACCGGGTCCTTTTTGGCTCATGTAATTGGAACAGGTCCACACAGTCTTGGAACAGGAAATTGGGTCCTTCAATGCAAATCCGTCTGGTGTTCGCCTTAGTAATTCGTGGTCTTGATTGGCTGTTGCTTGACAGATCAGACTGCCAAATGAGGAGAAAGTGGCTCCTGCACGACCGCCCGATAAGGATTAATTAACAGTTATCAGTGAAGGATGGGAGTAGTAAATGAGGGCACGTGATGTATGATGAATGTTATGGAGGTAGTTGGGCTTATGTGGTGAGTTGGAGGAGATGGTAATTTAGAATGGATTTTTGTGTGGAAGTGTCTTTTGGTATGACGATGCGGTATGGTATGGTGTAGTATGATGTGGTATATTATGGATATCTTCTGACAAATTTTGGGAGCTATATTTTGAAGTATTGGAAGTCCATTGTGTACGACGATTGAGGTGTGTGATATTACTAGCCTAGGTATACATTCCAAAGGGACCTATTGGTGCCAAAATGGTAAAATTTTCTTGTAGAATGACTCTGAATCAACTATAACCATGCACTCCTTTGGGTACACCAAATATGGTAATTGAGTACATATACTTCCGAAAGGCCGTAGTATGGCATTTGTTTCTTTCCTTAGCTTGGATGCTTTCGCAGGAACGCCATTTTGACAGCATGTTTGAGCTCTGTTACCGATTATGCTGCAATTTATGCTGTACTGGACTTCTGCTAACTGCAAATAATCCTGCTAATTGCAAATTACCCGTGGTATACTTTGGAGTTCCCAATATAGACTATTAATAAACTGGGTTAATCTCCATCTCTGTTTCGAAAGTTATTGAATACCTTAAAACACAATAACAAGTCTCGTGAACTTTCCATATTCATTATACCCTGGGCTTCTTCCATGAAGCTCTACGACTGCTAAACTGTTCCACCTCCAAACGCCAATTCAAGTTTCATTAGCCACCACCATTGCATAACCAGTCATTCAAATACACCAACCAACAGTCATCTTCCCCAGTCATTAATCCCGAACTCGCACCCATGTCACTCGCCACACGCTCACCGTCTCCCATCTCTCCCATCATGACGCTGAATCGCTGCGATGGCGAACGGGTCGGATCCTGTCGCAAAAACTCATCGGTTCCTTATTACTCGATCGGGCAAGTCCCTCGGTGATACTCGGATTCTAGCCACCATCTCCCATACTAAATGGTTGAGACCCGTGACCTGACCGACTGCAGATAGCCCACCGCTTCTAGCACGTTCGCCGCCACTGTGAAAAATTAACTATAAAAAGAAAGAGAGCCCGTTATGACCAGTTACATTCGTTGCAATAGTAAGAAAGGGACAGTTATTATCAACAAAACTCGTTAAACACTTATAGAACAAACACACAAAATGGCTAGACAAAGAAGATCCGCTCCAGCTCCAAGACCTCAGGCTAGATCCGCTCACACTGCTGCTGCCCCAGCTCACTCCTCTTACCCATCTGCTCATCCAGCCCGTCCAGCTCAACCACAACAACAAACTTCCCAAGGACCAGGATTATTCGGACAGATGGCCTCTACCGCTGCCGGTGTCGCCGTCGGTTCCACCATTGGACACACTTTGGGTGCTGGTATCACCTCCATGTTCGGGGGTTCTTCTCAAGCTCCAGTAGAAGCTGCTGCTCCAGCTCAAACCAACCAATACGAAGAACAAGCCAAGCACTGTGATGCTGATGCCAGAAACTTCACCAGATGTTTAGAAGATAACGGAGGAAACATGCAAATCTGTGACTACTACTTGCAACAGTTAAAGGCTTGTCAAGAAGCTTCCCGTCAATACTAATTGTAAGGTAGGTTCTAGGAGAACTATATTGTCGTGGGAGTTGAGTTTCCAGGCAGCTATAGCATATATTTATTTATTCTGAAAAGACAAATGAATTCAAAACTTGTAAATACTTAATAAACATTTATTTGAAGAAGATTAAGGTACAAAGGAGTGTAATTGTAGTGTTGTAGTTTGTAACGCACTAATGTAATACTGTTGCACTTCACATGTAGCGTAGCGTATGTATAGTATCTATTGGATTTCAGATGGAATAGAGAACTGGAAAAGGAATAGTATTGTGTAGGTTAAATATATTATTAGCTAAATTTCTAAATTGACGAACAACTTGCAATGAATATAAAGAAGGACCTCAAGATCTACATCTCTACAGTTATTCAAATTGCAGTGAAACAAATAATATAAATATGGTACTTATAAATGAGCCAAGTTGATGCACCATAATCAACAATTGAGTGGCATCAAATAACAATCAAGACAAATTCAAAATAAACTACAAGCGATATGTAAGTGCTGCAAAAAATACATGCTGCGAATGCTATACAAAGATAATTATCTGTATATATAATGAGCACTTCAACTCAGATATGATGTTAATGCGAAATAGAGAGCATACCAATGAGTTCATGAAAACCGAGTAGTTCTATACATTCACAGATCAAGAAATATCACCAAAGAGAACTTAAGTACCAAAAAAAACATAAATACAACCAAAGTGCTTTACTACCAAACCATCGACTTCTCAACTGCTGCACGATCATCATAAATGATACTCACAACAACAACAATAGAAAATAATCAACCATGTATCAGATGTGGGAAACAGGTATAACTTGTGTGTTCTAGACTGGAACCACTCTGTCTTGGTCGCTGTGTGAAAATGCTATCCAATTACCTGTTAATCTTCAAAGCATGGCAATTTCTGTTACTTATCACATATTGGTTAGATATTGTATAAATCGACACATTATTACAGTTCTCTATATTCATAACAATCAAAGGATCAGAATTGCTACTCTCTTCATTCTACAATCAGTTATCCATCTTGCTTCTACAACGTTTCCACTCTCTGTTCTATAACTAGTCGTATATTGCACTTTTATGTGCTCCAAGGTAACGGTAAGGTCACTATCTAATGTTAAAGTGGGATCATATCAATAGATCTCCTTACTTCTTCTCTGAAGAAGAAGACGAGAAGTAGTAGTATCCAGCACCACCGCCACCTAACAACACGAGCAATGGCAATCCATAACCACCAGAACCCTCCTTCTTTGGCTCATGATGAAGAGTCGATTGGTTCTCGAGATTGTCGTGTTCAATGTCCTCTACAACTGGGGTTTGCTTGTCAACTAGGGTGACCTTGTGATCCACTTCGTTTTCACTCAAGTTGACCACTTCACTTTCGTTGATTCCTGGGTTGACAGATGATTGGATGTATTTGTCTCTGTTGGCAGGCTTGATTGGGTCGCTGGAAGAAGCAGGGGTGGAAGTGTCCACTGGCTTGCTGCCTCTGTCGTGAAGAAACTCTGGCTCGTCAGCAACAGATTCACCACCGTGGAACACGGTAGCACTGTTGGCTTCAACCTTGATGGATGAGTTACTCTCCTTGGTGAACAATTCAGCCTCCACTCTCTTGGCTTTCTCCTGGGCAATATCCTGTTTCACGGCTTCCTTGGAGATAGGGGGCACCTTTGGCTCGGCGGTCTTTGGAATGAAATCGTACTTGAATTCCCACTCGTTTATAGAGGTCTGGGATGGCAATCTGAACGAGTCGATGGTGGAAGTGTCACCCTTTGCTCTAGCGATGACCGATTGATGCATCGCTCTGGAGGAGAGTCTCGAGGAGACGAGCAACGATTGCTTGATAACTGAATGCTTAAACATGGCTTGGCGATAAGAGTGGGGTGGGGTAGTCTTGAGATGCAAGGTCAATTGAGTACGGCAGTTGGAAAGAAACCTGAAAAGAATCAAATATAGAATTACAAGCCTTTAAAGTAATTATCCAGTCCCTACTTTCGTTCACCTATATGAAATACGTCAGAACCCCGATGAAGGATCCAGCGAATTACGTGCAAGACAGCACGAAGCGAGTGATTAGATAGATTAACTCTGGCTACATACAAACTGAGACATGGAGAGCGGAAGGCCACGGGACAACTTATCACATGATCACTAATGTGGGGAACCGCCATGGAAGCCTGGGATCACCACTGTGTGTGCCGGAAGGTATCAACACTGTGAATGGTAGGCATTGTGTAATAACCAATGGGAGGATGGGTGCGGGAGAGAGATGTGCAGGTATGTTTGGGTTGGAATCGGAGAAATAGAGATACGACAGTGGATGCAAAATTGAGTTGTTCTGAAGGTGGCGTTGTTGATGTGGTGGGTGCAATGCACTTGGCAAAGATTGTCTTCCAAAGCTAGGATATTGGTTTTGGTGATATTGAAGATCAAAAATTTTAAAAAATTCTCACTCCGGGATGAAATGAGCGTGGTGACAAGTTTAGTATGGTTTACCTGTTGAAACCCTGACATACATGGGATAAACTTGTACGAAATCCTACTATTACTACTTTCTACAGATAAACAACCATATTTTGGATGATTCGTGGAATTCGATCTATAAAAAATACCACAGTCTATTAGGAGGTAATAAGTATTACAAGTTTGAATATCAAGTTGGACAACATGCAAAATCATAGTTTGACTAACTATCAGATAAGTATGAATCGCCATTCAACAAGTCCTCAAGGTACTGACTTGGTGGTCTACTCAAAAGTGGCTTCATTTGGCGTTGTTGAGGAAGATGTTGTGGATATTTGTTATGGTCATTGTTCAGCTCAATGTCACCGTTTCCAAAGGACAGTAATAAATTGAATTTTTCTACTCCTACTGCTTCGATAGGGTCGTAGGTGATAGAGTCATTGTTATTCACGGAGTCGTTTGTAGGAGTTGATGGGTCCAATAACGAAAGAGCACTACCATTGTTAGGGAGGAGCAAACTCTTATGGTACATGGGCAATTCTAATTGTGACGTATTCTTGTACCCATTCATCACTTCTAACACAGGACTGATGAACATGGAGCCACGATTGTTGTTGAGATTAGTCTTACTGCTGTTATTGTTACCCATTACCGTATCTCTGTATGACCTGCCAGGTTGACTGGAACTCGAATTAGAATTACTGATATCGTCAAACTGCGATTGGATAATCGAATTATGCTTAGAAAGCATGTACATGCTTGAGTTGGAATGGATAGATGCCTTCTCATGTATGGATGAGCTGGAGGTATTTGTGAGTCCATTGAAAGAGCTAGCGCTGCTGGCACCTCCGAAGAGGCCGAATCCACCATTGAAGTTGTGATAGTAAACTTCCTTGTCTGTCTTCGCCCTTTTATTGGAAAGGATGGAGGAGATGATTCTGTAACTGATGAACAGGACTAGGATGAATGCAATGATTGCGCCGAAAATGATAAAGAGTAAATTCTCTGGCATCTTGGAATTGTAGATGTATGGGTTTGTTTTGTAACCAGGCGAAGAGGATATCTTCTTGTCGCCAACTGGAATATCAATTTGATAACTATATGAGGTACTGTGGGTTGTCAATTTGGGTAATGCTGGCATATTATTGTCCCGCTTGTCTAATATAGTAGTGACAGGGCCAGCTTGGGCCGGGCCTGTTCTGGAAGTAGTCAAGGTAGTTGGTCTAGCGATCTCATTATTCATAACCTGTTGGTGGTTGTAATGATTGTGATGGTAGTGATGTCTATCCAGCGCCGTTTGAGTGGGTATTTCATCAGCAAACGTTGTTATCACGAGAGATAGCAATAGTATAACTAATCTCATGTTGGTTGGTTGTATTGTGGATGCAATGGAGGAGATCTTGTCGAAAAGACAACGACGTAAAAAGGTGAAGTCCTAATAAAAGAAAGATAGTGGCTTGAAGAAAGAAAGAAATACTTCTGTAGCGAGAAAGGCATCCACCATATATATAAATATAAATAATATTCGAATAATACTACTCAGTGTTGCGGCACCATATCAATAGATGCAAACTGAAATTAGAGACTAAACTTTGTTCTGTTGATGTAGTAAAATACGTATTTTGCGTTTTGTCAATTCCTTCTTCTCGGGTTTGTGCATAACATGAATTCGAAGATAGCCTTTTGGAATGCTGCGTTAATATATAGCCTCCTTGACCTTCTAGAATAGCGCCATGGTCATCAGTTCAGCTAGGCGATTGGATAGACAATTATGTAAATATAACTGTGTTTTCATCGAGGTTGACCTCAGGGCCTACGCACCACACCACCAACACAGATCTGTTCTTAACTCTCTACTCTGCTTCTATCCACCCAAGACTGCCCCGTACATCTCGTTCTTCGATCTCCTATCTGTGCTCCGACCATAAATATGCAAGGAGTCGATTTGAATGCAAAATCCGTGCCTCCAAAAGACGTGTTATACATAATACACGTCCTAAAAAGTCAAAGGTGCAAAAAATATTTTTAAAGACGCGACAAATGTAACAGCCTAGAAAATAACAAAGCTTAAAACGGACACCAGCCGGACATCACGTGAGATACTTGAATGAAATAGGTGCAAAATGGTTTATATTGGGAGAGATCGACAACCTGTTTGTTTGTTTACGTCCATTCATACAACGAGAGGATGCGAAGTGAATTAGACTCAGACTGGGAGGATGTGGGTCACATTTGTTGTGACTTCAAGTTCGAGGTGAATGGGTGAGTTGGTGCGTCAATATGGAGTCTACGGAGTCGCACATGGGGCGCTATTTCAGTGCTTCAAGTCCCATTTCTGTTTATTTTATCTTTTTTGTATGTTTATGTTTGAGTGCTCTCCAATGCGGCAGTAACGCCGTTATAGCAGTGCAAATGCACCTCGAAAATATCTTAATTCTATCAGATCTTCTTGTTTGTAGTGGAGAGATCACCAGTCGTATTGGCGATCATTGTGTATCGATTGTTGTTGTGATATCTAAATACTATATCATTGTACTACAATTCCAAGTTTTGAACTATTATTTAATACTATTATTGAAAATACTCTAACTCCGTATATACATATATAACATTCTAAAAACTCCAGTTTTCGTCGGCAGACTCGATAGCCCACTTGAATTTATCACGAAGAGTCTTAGTAAAGAGCTTTTCGATTGGTACATCGAATTTCTTGGAGAACATAACTGTCAACCTAGGATCAATATAATTCAACTTCGAGGTACCTAATGACACCTCGGAATTGTCTTCCTTGTCCTTTAATTGAAGCGTGGTGGTAACTATTCTGTTTTCGATCGTTTCGATCTGTTGCTTCAATTTCTCTACTGTAGAACCTTTCTTGACAATTGTCTTTCCGGTTCGTAATTCTTCATCATATTCTTCCTTCAATTCTTGGATCTTTTCCAATTTCTCTTTAATTGAGTCAGACTCTTCTGTCAATAACTCCTGCTTCTCTAATTGGAGTTTTTCGTTGTCTCTTTGCATTTTCTTTAGCACTTGCTGGGTCTGCCTTTGAATTATGGAATGATGAATATGTTCTTCATCCTCTTTAACAAGATCGTTAATTTCACTAAAGTAACTCTTGTCTTTTTTCAAGAGCTTGGGTTCCAACTCAAGTATCATTCTCTTCATACGAATCTTCTGCCAAACCAACTCCTTCAATTTGTCATTGATTTTCTGTACTGTATTACCGTGACTCTTACTAACCGTACGCTGGTGATTACACAAGATGGCAACAGTTCTATTAGCGGCATTGAACTTAACAACTTTCTCTGCTACAGTACCTTCATTTTTAATTAAATTCAACTGATCTTGCATGGTCTTGGAAGCATTGTAAGTACGGAAAACTTTTGCTGTTAATCCCTTCATATAATTCTGTAAGTGCTTGTTCAACAAGGAAGGGTTTATCCTATCAAATAAGTCGTCTCCCGGCTGTTTTGGAGACTTTTTGAAAATCCGTAAGTTCTTGAATACCTGCTTGTCCACCTCTACTTCTTGGTAGAAACGGATAGAATCCTTACCTAAGAAATCGAAGATGACCTTATTAGGTGGCTTGAGAGTGATGTGTTCAAAACGTAACGAACAACACCCAACTGTATCGGCTTCATCGTCCCCCTTTTCACCACCAGCTCTCAAGGCAAAAACATCGATAAGATAGGTTGCTGTTGCCATTTGTCTTTCTAGCATCAACTCACTTTTAAGTAACTTCGTGTAGTCCTTTCTGATCGCTTCAACGTGATCCTTCAAACGTCTAGCAGTCTCAAACTTCTTGAAATCAGAAACACCTTTAATGGAAGAACTAGCTGCAAAACTAACATACTTGAATGAATCGGCAATATTTTCCTTCCACATTGCAAGCCAAGTCACAGTGTTGTCATGCCTTATTTCACCCCAGTTGTGACCAGCTGGTGGTTCTGGGACCTTAGCATCAGCGCTGATGTTAAGTGTAACGCTTTCAGGATATACTCTGCGCTTAAGCTTTCCTGTTTTAGGATGAGCACCTCTTCCTCTGAAAAGTCCCGGAGGTTCAATACGAAAGTTACCAACGAGCTCTTTACGGCCATTGAGGAAACAGGTCTTATAAGATTCTTCTAAACGTTCTTTTTCTTCCTTGATGGCCTTCTTCTCATCTTTGGTCATCAGTTTCTTTTCTTCCTTTAACTTTTCGAAATAGGCAT
Source organism: Scheffersomyces quercinus (assembly GCA_030556775.1). NCBI lineage: Eukaryota > Fungi > Ascomycota > Pichiomycetes > Serinales > Debaryomycetaceae > Scheffersomyces > Scheffersomyces quercinus. The sequence goes on along the minus strand of JAKTUQ010000009.1, from coordinate 126,501 downwards.
ACATTTTAGAGAAGTCCAACTTCTCGAATACCTTAATCTCTACATCACTACCATTACTCTCACGAATCACAGAAAGGAAATCAGCAAAGAAATTCTTCTGGAAAACGGGATTCTTCGCATGTTCAGTCTCAAGCATTGCACCATAGAAACCAGCGACTTCCTCAGCTTCTTTACTGAGATTGACAGGTTTTCCATCGTAATATAATTTGACGTAACTTGGAAGAGGTTCGTATTCCGGAGGGAAAAGCACACCGTTATGTACAAGCGATTCCCATTTCTGTTCGCCATCCAAGTCTTCGGCTTCCCACCATTTGTAGCCCTCTTCTTCCTCTTCGTTTTCTTCGTTATTCTGAGAAGCTAATGGGGTATCTTCCTTGATTTCAGGTTTTGCCTTGCTCTCCTTCTTGGTGGTTGATTTGGTTTCCTTTTTAACTACCTTCTTAGGTTTCGTTTCTGACTTCGGTTTAGTGACCTTAGATGAAGTGCTAGCTTTTGTTGACTTGCTCTTCTTAGGCGATTCAGGTTCGTCTTTTATTTTTTTCTGCTTTTTGGCGACAGTGGAGCCATTTTCAATCTTTCTTTTCTTCTTAGGTACTGTCGAGATGACATTATCTCCATCGTCGTCTACAGATGTGTCTTTGGACTTGGCATGGCCATTTCTCCTCGACAATGGAAGATCGTCGTCATTTTCGCTTGTTGCCGTGCTGGATGACGAGCGGGCGGCGGTTTTGCCATTCTGCTTTGGCAATTTCTTCACTCTTTTGGAGAGAACAACCTCATCTTCGGAAGAACTCATTGTTGTATGGTGAAGGTCAACTAAAACGGGCGGAATGGATAAATAGGCTAGCGATGGCTGCAAAATTGGTGTGGTTGGATACTCTGGAGATGATGGGTTCAGATAGGACTTCTTGGTGGGCAAATCGGGCCTTTTTAGAAGTCGTTTTGTGGTCGTACAAGTGAAGATTCCTGGGTTGATACTGTGAACAGTAGGAGATCTTGATAAGAAGCGCTTTGGAAGTGATAGAGAGAAGAAAGGACCGAGTTTGGACGCTGTAACACAATTACGCACGGTCAACGGGCCGGATATCGTGAGAATTGGCTCTGGTTACTCAGAAAGAAGACGTAATGGCCGTCGTTTTCTACTAATCCAGAAAGAACAGATCGAGTGAATTCAACGAAATTTCGGTATACAAAAAAATTGATGTGGAAGTGGTAATTGTACTGCGGCATGGGTTTATGAGGTGGAGTACTACGGTAACACGTATATGGAGAAGAGATGGAAGTAGGAGGATGGAAAGGAAAGGGGTTGAAGAGATGAGGATGGGTAGGAAATGGTTATATTATGTATTGGAGAATTTGGTAAATTTTGGAGATTTAGGTTGTAGGTTTTGTTGGGTATAGTGAATTTTTTTTGCATTGGAGTGGTTTATAGTTAGAGGTTGAAGAGAGTGGTGATGAAGGTAATTGTTTACAAGCACGAATTTAAAGAAAGAATCTAATGTACCAGATTTTGAAGCGATTTCGACACGCGACTGTTAAGCCGACGGAGTACGGAATACGGAGTAGGTGTAGAAAATGAGCTGATATGCCCTTGCAGGCTATAGAATAGATATAGGAGATGTACCGGGATGAGGGGCAGGGGAATACAAAATGTGTAGCTAGTATTCATTTTAGGACATGTGGTGATCTCTGCTTGCGAAAGAGGAGGTACTTGTTAGAATATATATCGATTCTGCTAATGGACAATAGCACTGATATAAAAGTGCACACGGGTTCAGGCTCGGATATGTCAAAAGAAGATTTTTAAGTAATCGCTCTACAATGCAAGTCATGATGATGCAATGTAGAATAAAAATAAAATGTTAGCAATGTTGATTTATCCATCTTGTCAAATGGATATACCTGATATGTAAATGAACGTGTATTTTAGTATTTCTCCATTGTTTTGTTATTGTTATTGTTGCTTATTGATAAAGCTGCGAAATCGTATATTTTCGTATTTTCTTTTTAGAAAATTTTGGCGGAAGATTGCAAAAAGACAATAAGATTTTAAGTGTGAACTCGTTAAGTGGTCTAGAAGGTAATGTAGAAATATACTTGGCTAGTATTATTGCTTTACGAATTTTGTATTTGTTGTCTTAACCTTAATACAGCTCGAATTACTAATAAGCTCAGGGCATAGAAGTAGCAAAGAGGTCTCAGCGAGAGGGTCTATTGGATCTGACTTGACAAATCAAAGCGATGTGAGTATAAACATACTCAATTCAATCGTTCTTAACAACTAAAACAAACTACTCTGCAAATTCTATAAATATTTCAATAGAAGGTAATGGCTATACCGTGGTAACCAAAATTTGAAGAAGTTATGTTCTACATGAATCCTACTAGAGACTACTTATGCTAACGGGAAGTGCCGAGGACCTTTCTTTTTAAAGACCAGCATACTTCATACCGAAGTCCCGTTGTCTCGGACTTTGTGTGTACGAGAGGAATCTTCTCTTCATCACAACAGTCACCTCGTGCTGTTCCAATTTCTTACACATACATATTTCTCCACAAATCACCAGATCTCTTCCACGGCCAAACCAATGTTTTGAGTCATCGCAAACTTAAAATTTCGTATTTGTCTCCAATTTCGGCTTTTCTATATTATCATAATACGGCTATCTTCAAAGGCGTCTAACTAATTAATGAAGGATTTGCACTGTTGACTTTGAGGTGAAGACGTCACGGAAATCTCATCCTTATGCTGTACGACGGGCAATCATTAACATTTCAAGATATATAGCCAATTTCATCCATATGTATTAATAAAATGCCTTGGCTACAACGCCTTTGGTTATGGCGGTATGGAGGTAAGGATGTATGTACCCGAACCGAACCTTAGATTAATATGCGAGGTGTATAAAGAGGCAAAAAAGAAAAGTGCCGTTACTTTTGTTTAGCCTCTTAGAATGAGACCTTATCTTCTAATTAAAAGGAGGAGAGAATTTTATTGGCAGTGGACCATGCATTTGTGGAATAATAAAGTATTACTGGAGCTCGTAAATGGCCTCAGAAGTAAGAGTCAATTGACTTCTCCGTCTCGTGAGCTCGAGATGTGCGGAGGAGGCGACAATAGGTACAAGAGAAGTTTTCATTGTTACTATTGGGCATGAAAACGACAGTGATGCATTGGAGTAATTTGGTTTCTACCTATGATCTCACCCCACAAATACTGGGTACCTTATGCTTATCTTAGATAACCCCTGGACGTAGATATGTCAAAAGATCAGGATCAGGATCTAGCTAGCTGTTGGCCCCTAAGAGCAATTGTCGACGATACCTGGGTCCCCAAATAGAATATGCTCTGGTGATACAATTCCCTTTTCTCTCACGATTCTCGGCGTTTTTGGCCTCCTCGAACTCTGTTACACTTGTTCTGACGAAACTTCGGCGTCGCTAGCAACATCCAGTTGGCTACGAGGCGACCACTTGCAACCTCGTAGTTTTCGTTAGGCATTCCGCACCCTGGAAACGGCGCTCTTTCTAAACGCCCAAAAGAAATTTAAATATTTCGCGATGAGATGCCTTTCACGCATACACAAAAAATACTTCACTGCGAGGTCCGTCCTTCTATGAGAGGTTGGTGGAGGATAGGATAGTTGTAACGAGAGACATGTGTCTAAAGATCAAGATAAGGAGCAATTGAAACAATGATTGAATGCTGGGAAGCAGTCAATGTCAGTACCAATACGGAATCACAGGACGTCTTCAATTTTGATTGGTCAATTTTTCTCGTCGCGTGGCAAATGCTTGGAATGGAATTTAGTATGAGGTCGCAACCGAGAAACGGATACTCTCCAGGGATCGACAGCTACGCCGATACATCTTCTCAACCGCATCAAAAGCCCGTCAGCTTGACTCAACAGCAATCGGTGCCAGATATTTTATCGGCATTCGACGAGAAAAAGAAAAAGAAACCACCCCGATAGTCAAAATTACGGGGGTCTCCATGGCTTGATTTGGCGCAGCTGCATTAATTTCGGTATGATACAATATGATATTATATACCTGGATTAATTAATATTTCCTCTCCTAGACTTTATGCTGCAATTACTCACTGATATTTCATGCTTCTCTGTATATTGTCCTTAATTCCATCTTGGATACCGCCTATCGTGTAAAATTCTCTATTTTTTTGCATTGTCTGGAGATAGTGGTAGTTATATGCCTTAGGGGAATTGTGATATCCATTCATATATAAAACCATCTGGTTCCCCTCCAGTCAAGTTTTGTTGTTGCCGTGTATTCTTCTGATTTTGTAACTTCACTTCTCTTCTCCACGTTCCGAATCTTCCAAAAACCATCACTATGCCATTGGAAACAGTCGGTGCTTCCTCTAACGAGTGGAACACACAAGAAAGCTCATCTGCTAACTCCAAGAAGTTGCAAGACCCAGAGAAGCAGAAACAAGTCGAGTACTTGGACAGCGACTCCTTCATCGAGAACGAAAAGGAGAATGAAGAGGGTTACACTGAAGTCAAGAGAAGTCTTAAGTCAAGACAAATCTCTATGATTGCAATTGGAGGAACCATTGGTACTGGTCTTTTCATTTCCACCGGTAACACTCTTGCCCATGCTGGTCCTGTTTCATCTCTTATTTCATTCTTGTTCATGACCACCTTGGCTTTCTCGGTCACCCAGTCCTTGGGAGAAATGGCCACTTTGATCCCAGTTTCTGGTTCTTTCACCCAATTCGTCACTAGATGGTGTTCCCTAGCTTTGGGTGCCGCTAACGGTTGGAACTATTGGTTCTCTTGGGCCATTACCTTTGCATTGGAATTGTCTGTTGTAGGACAAATTATTCAGAAATGGACCGATGCCGTTCCTCTTGCTGCCTGGATTGCTATCTTCTTCGTCATCTTAACTGTGTTCAACCTCTTCCCAGTCAAGTACTATGGTGAGGTTGAGTTCTGGATTGCTTTCATGAAAGTTTTCTTTGTTTTCATGTGGTTGATCTATGCTTTCGTCATGGTTTGTGGTGCTGGTAAGACCGGTCCAATTGGTTTCAGATACTGGAGAAACCCAGGTCCATGGGGTCCAGGTTACTTGGTTGAAAACAAGAACACTGCCAGATTCTTGGGTTGGTTAGCTTCTTTGATCAACGCCGCCTTCACTTTCCAAGGTACCGAGTTAGTTGGTATCTCTGCCGGTGAGAGTAGCAACCCAAGAAAGACTGTTCCTTCTGCCATTAGAAAGGTCTTATTCAGAATCTTAATTTTCTACGTCCTTTGTATGTTCTTCATTGGATTGTTGGTTCCATTCAACGACCCAGGTTTATCTGCCAACGGTAGTTACACTGCTTCATCTCCTTTCATTGTTGCCATTCAAAACTGTGGAACTAAGGGTTTACCAGATCTTTACAACGCCGTTATCTTGATCACTATCATCTCTGCTGGTAACTCTAACGTTTACTGTGGATCCCGTATTTTGTACGGTCTTGCCCAATCTGGTGTTGCACCAAAGTTCTTCAAGAGAACTACCAAGCAAGGTGTTCCATGGGTTGCTGTTATCTTCACCGCTGCCTTTGGTTCATTAGGTTTCTTGGCCACTTCTGACCAAGGTAACAATGCTTTCAACTGGTTGTTGAACATCACCGCCACCTCCGGTTTAATCGCTTGGGGTTGGATTTCCTTCACTCATATCAGATTTATGAACATCTTGAAGTCCAGAAACATCAGCAGAGATTCCTTGCCATTCAAGGCCAGATTCTGTCCAGTCAATGCCTACTACGCTTGTATCACCATCTTCATCTTGGTTTTCATTCAAGGTTTCAGTGTCTTCTTTGACTTCAACGCTACTGACTTTTTCGTTGCTTACATTTCCGTTATTCTTTTCGTGGTCAGTTACTTATTCTTCCACTTCCTTTTCAACGGTAAGAAGTCTTTCACTCTCAGATCTTTAATGATCCCATTGGATGAATGTGACATCGACTCTGGTGTCAGAGAGATTGACGAGATGGAATTCGAAGAAGAAGAGCCAACCAACCTCTGGGAGAAGTTCTGGAACATGATTGGTTAAGAAACCAATATTACAATTTCATTCATAATCATCGTCATGATTTCATTCATTCACTTCCCATTAATTTCTGTTCTTGTTTGTATTTTATAGTTTTTGCATGTGTCATTATATATAATAATTTGAATCATAATCATTTGAAACCATTAATTATTGTACAAAGTAGCTATAACGAAAGAGGTAATAAAAGCAGCAATCTTTTGCAAAAAAATATTTAACTAAAAAGTCTATTTCGTTTGGACTGGAGGTTCCCGTAGGAAAGCTGTGGCATTCTGTTCCGATTTGGCAATCAGTAAAGTCCGTCTTGAAGCCTATTACGGATAGTTGTGTAGAAATCAGTAGAATGAAGGGAAGAGAGAACATCGTCGAACTCGTTATATATTATCTTCATGTAGAAACTCTTGCTATACCATCTCGAACGCTGACAAGTTGTGAAATGCATACTTGTTATATATTTGCAGATATTCTTATTTTGCTCCTTATTGCCACGGTTACTTCTATCCATAGAACTCCTACGATTTAGCTCTACAATCTGAATTTTAAACAACAAATAATTATAATATACAATATACAATGAAGCAATGAAGGGCCAACAAAGTGGAAAGGAAGCGGCTTTTTCCTTTTAATCCAAATGGATATTCAAGGGAACAGAAAAGTAATCTAAATGTAGAATAATTGTGAGGTATTTGTCATGCTAGACATGCTTAGTTGTATAACACGAAGTTGGCAGTACCGGCGGTGACACCAACAGTACAACCATCGTTACCGTTACCGTTGTAACTTCCGTTGTCGTAGGTACATTGTCCACTAACGGCACCACCGTTAGCAGCTACGATCTTGACCTTAAAGTTCAATGGACTTCTGTTGTTTGGGTTTGGAATAAGGGATAAGTAAGCAATTCCGTTGGCGTAACCAGCACCAAAGTTCAATGGGGCCCAGTTACCGATACCGGAGCCTGGAGTACCCCAGACACATCCATCAGTCCAGTCAACACCAGCGTTGTTAACGTAGTATTGAGCAGAAGTGGAACCTCCTCTCCAGGTGTAGTAAGAGCTTTGGTCAACAACAGTGATTGGAGAAGAAGAACCACCACCAACAACAGTTGGGATAACCATGTTCTCGGTACCTGGGTAGTCAGTTCTACAGATGGCAACACTTTGGGACAATTGGTTGACAACATTGGCCTTGTTAACACCCCATTCACACAAGTAATTGGATCTGGAGTTAGACTTGTATAACTTGCCTCCCTTACAGAGTAAACCACCGATGGAAACACCGTTGGCTGGTTGGTTGTCTGGCCACTGGGTCTTAGACATACCAGATTGACAGGCGTAGGAGCAGTAGGCACCTTCCTTACAGTTTCCTCCGGTGGAACCATCTGAGTTCTCAACACCAGACCATCCACCAAATCCTAAGTGGTCCAAGGCAACAACACCTTGACCGGATGGGAAAGAGGAACAGGATAAGACACCGTCTTGGAATTGTTCGGATGGGTTTTGGAAAGCAGCCAAGTCACCAGAAATACCACCGCTACCTCCAGATGATTGTTGAGTGGAAGGAGTTTCGGTGTGGGTTTGGGCTTGAGAAGTTTGAGCTTGGGTGGTTTGAGCTTGGGTGGTTTGAGCTTGGGTGGTTTGTGGTTTAGCAGTGGTCTCAGCTTGAGTTGTGGTCTCAGCCTCGGTGGTTGGGGACTTCGAAGTTTGAGCTTGGGCAGTACTTTGAGTGGCTGGGGCAGCAGACTCAGGAGACAAACTTATCTTTTCTACAGTTTGGATTGGGTTACCCTGGATGTCGACGGTAACGGTAACGTAGGCGTAGTCGTAGACAACCTCACGCTTGTGCTTGTGGTGACCATGGAAAGCAGTGGTAGTACAGTCCTTGTCGTCCTTAGCAGCTGCAGCAGGAGCGGCTAAGACAAAGGCAGCGTAAGCCAAGACGGCAGCACTGGTGAACTTCATTTCTTCAATTGGAGAGCACTAAACTATGAAATGAGTGTCGTTAAAGGAGTGGCTAAAGGTCAGAAGTTAGTAATGAATGGTAAACGAAAGCGAAAGAAAGTGGTGAGAAAATTTAGGCATAATAACACCAATGCTATTATTTTCGAGTCCCACGATGATCACAAGAAATAGAGACGAAACAGTAATCTGCCTGTATAGCCTTCTTGACATAACCATAATAAACGATCCTGCCTGAAGATTTGCCCCGGCAACACACAGCAAATTCCAATGTGCAAGCCACCAAATCAGGCGTGTGAACATGGAATTCCCACAGGACCAACTCTACAAGACAACAGGTCGGTGCTTCCTTAATGCCCAGCTGGTAGGCTTACAATAGCCATGTTTAGTTAGACCACAACAAAGAATGTTTTTAACTGCGAAAAAGTTTTGCAGCGTGTTTTTGTGTCGGCAGGTTTGTGCTGATTCCGGGGGTAACACGGCAGGCTGACTTACCCAATGCGGAATTTCGACCAGCGATCAAGCCATAACAGAACAGACGCTGGTGCCGAATTTGGGACACAAAATCCGAAAGGAGACAACAGAGTGCATATTGTCGAAAGACCGACTAATGATTTGAAATTTCCTGACTTTATGGCTGGATGTAAATAAGGCTGGGGCTGGTATTGGATGGGCTGAACTGGCTAATACTGGAATAGGAATATGATATGATTCGTTGTGATCGCTGAATATTATAGGCTGATACTGAAGGACAAATACTGGACTTATGCTGAAACATGCAACTTTCTGTAAAGACCTGTCATGTTATGTATTGAACTGGTGTCATAATAACACTCGCGGTGTCTGATTGTAAGATTACGATTCTGGCCATGCGTCTACCTCCTTCAAATAATTTCGGGAATATTTTCTGCACCAGCTTTTTGGAACATCACTGTAACATATCGAAGACACTAATTAATACCAAGTGCTTGGTTTTTGTTTGAACAGTACAAGGCTACACGACGAGGGACTCAATTGACAACAGTCAAATACATGAAAAATAAGAATATTGTAAAACAGATGCTACCTGGGAGTACTGTGAATGGCTCCGGGGGCTCTCTTTGTACTCCTGTTCTCAATTTCTTTCTCATCCACACTAAAATTCTAATACATACCTCTTGAGGGACAACAAACTTGGATTTAAAGGAGTGACTAAGTGTGTTGGGCTTCAATGATTCTTAAGCAATACGGCTACGTAGTAGACTATTCCGAAAGGATTCAACTATAGTTTTATACAATTGGGCGAGCTGGCTAACAAGGACTATTGAAATTTTTTTATCAAAAAATTCATGTGGATCAGCCTCCCCTATATACCTCTGTTTACCTGAAGCCGTTTCGACAGCCGATAGCATTTGGAACCAGCACCGTTTACTTGTCGAATGCACTGACGAGCACAGTTCCGGGGGTACGGTGTTGGCACGACAAAGCTTGATTCAGGGCCCAAACTTAGAATTGCGACAATTCAACATAAAGGGAAAACACGACACTGGATTTGGTTTTTGGCGGCGCTCAATCACGTGCGCACGTGACCAAAGTACTGCAGGAAACGGAGAGTTTGTTTAGGTTTTTTGAATTGTCGGATTTTTTTGCAATTAGAGGTTGCACTCTGCATTTGCCAATGCTTGTCCTGTGGGCACAGCCATCTGGCCGATCACGGACCGCATTAATTAGGAAATTTGTGTTACACCATAAGCAGTGCCTAGACTACAACCGTGGGCATGTTTGCTCCAGTAACGGAGACGCTCTCCTAAACCCTAAATCATTTACGGTTCAGACCCTTTTTAAAATCTGTCATTGCCAATTGTTCGCTCGCATAGTGCAGTTCTCGGTTGGACCATGTCTTTGTAACCAGACTTTTTTTTTCAGATAGTTACGGGAGGTCATGGCGAGAGACTACTTATCGCTTAGTTGGGGTATGCACAAGGGTAGGCATATCTTTTGTTGGTTCATCAATAGTATCAACAACCAGCAAGCTCGGCTTTCCCCAGCATTCTTACTTACAAATTGTGGAGCCGAGGCGGCAGAAGCTGAATTAGTCCAATCTATTAAAGAAGAAGGAACGCTGGTAAATACAGACAAGACCAGGTTCGTTTCAAGCCCGAAAGGGTCTAGTGTTGAATAGCACCCCTCCCTTGGCCCAGTCTTACCCTGTCGCAAAAGTGGCAATAATAAAAAAGTATAATAATTTAAAATACCCATATTAGTAAAAATAATAATTCATATTTCGTCGATCTCTCGATTCATCGATCGGGTCTCAAGATATGGCTCTAGCAACCCAACCCCAATCCTCAACTTGCATCTGGCGAGTGCCAATCTTCTGCACACGGTGAAATCCTTGAATATTTTATCCTCGATAAAAGTATCCTAAAATGGTACGAATCCCTAAAGGATTCCTTTTTTAAATGAGTTCGTAAAAATTCAGATGTTTCAAGTCTTAAACGCCAATCTTTGCATTGTGATGGCTCTCATTTTAAATTCAGAGAGGTCCTTGCAAAACTAATACAAAGTTCGGCCCTTCCAGACCATCCTGCCACATATAATAGCTTCTCGTGTGACAGCTGCTAAGTCTACATTTGGAGACCTTGGATACCCCGTTGCCTACTCTGTAGAACTACGGTGAATTGCTTGCTTGGAGCACAGTGCTAGACATGCACCTGCATTCTTCAAAAGTGTGCATGAAATTTCATGATGTCGAGATAACATTTTCACGTGCTAACTATACAATATTATTTGATCAACTACATTTGAAAACATCATGAACACATATTGAACAAAAGGTCGAGTTCGTATTGGACCAAGAACGGATGGAGCTTTTCCAGTTTTGAAATGAATACAATGTCACTGTTCAAGGGCTGAAACGTGTTGTGTCAAAAGTTAGTTTCGCGCTTAATTGTTTGTGTTTTTGTAACTGAGTTAAAGTTTTATACCCCTGTCTCCTACTTCTGCGCAAATCTAACAGAAGTGAAGAGTGGGCGTGCCCCTGTCTCAATACATGTCCTCTAGTATCTTTGATAAAGCAAAGTAACTACTCTCTACTTAGATTTAAAGATTGTTCCCTAGCTCAAGGCGACCAACTTAGCCAACTAAGTCTACTTCCATCTCGCCCTCTTTGCCAATTCTTAGTTACTGTAGATCGCAGCTAATATGACTCCATAATCGTACACCTTTCTATGGGAAATTAGTGTTTTGAGGTTTGTACTAGCCTCAATAGATAGATAAGGAGAAAATAAAGATAATTCCTTGCGAGTTTCAAAATATGAGAGAGAGGGGGCGTGGATAAAGTTACCCACCAGACAGACTAGGTATCTCAAATGCACAATTATGGTGATTGTCTCTATTCTAGACAGGGCTATAACTAAAAACTCTAGCAATTTGTTCCCTCACATGATTATTGGTGATTTCGCACATGACCAAAACCATCAGATTCACATATTATCTAGAAGAGCTATGATACACTTCGTGTTTTCGAACATAGGGAGTCGTGATTTATCTACATTACAAGGATTCTAAATTACATCCGATTACAAATATTTGGTCCTTACCCAAGAGAGAGCAACCCTTCTTAGATATATCAAGTGATGTCACATCCGGTAACAATGAAACATGCATTGCTTTGAATAATCACTTTGTCCACAGCAAACTTTATTTATGATAATTTTTCTAGCACTCCTTGTAAAGGGTAATTCCACATGATTAATGATACCTATCTTGACTCCCATACATGGGGTCGATCACGGATTTATTTCGTGCATATCTAAATAAATCACAGGATTTATTTTCCCGAGATGGCAAATCAATGGTTTGATTTTAGTTGGAACCCTCTCCATGTGATGTGCAGAACTCGGCTACGTAAACAGGAGTGTGCATATACTACAATATCAACATACATATTTTTTGTCGTTATTTTTTCCAGCACAATGCATGTCTTACCTTATTAAACTTTGTCACTGCGCATAACCAATGGGAAAAGACGGGTTTTACATTAAGTAAGAGCCTGTACTGGAGATTAATACGAAGTCTTCGTTTAAGCTCAAGCTTATTATTTGAACAATAAGCGAGCATTGGCGTACCGACATAGACATCTAACCCTATATGATATGAAGAAAGAAAGAATCGACGTCGAGAATCCACCTTTCTACCAGTAAGCGATTCCACCAGTATGGTATCTATGAACCATCTACATCACTTCTTGATTTCATACATTTAGAAGTGTGGTAAGGAGCATATTTTAGTTAACTTCTACAAGCCATCCCCGAATTGTTTCGAAAAACACAAGGGTAAGATGAGATTATAGAAGACTTGAAATTTGTCTCATCTCTCATGCTGATAGACAGCAACACTTTGGTTGCAAGTCATTCTTCAACGTACCACACCAAGCATTATCCTCAAATGTTCTCTTAATGCCCGACGTAACAAACCCGGTAGTCCGAAGTTTCTCTCCTTTCATACCGCATATCCCCGATACTAAAATTCTCCTTAGACCAATTCGACAAGCTAGATCATGTTCCTAAATTGACCCTGACGCTCACGCATGAGGCAGAGCCGTCATCCACTTGAAGAGGTAGGTACATAAGATCGATATCCGCAATGAAATAGCTGGATCCTACCAGCATTATCTCACGCAGTTTTTGAAAATTTCTCTTTAGTGGAACATAATGCATCTTTCATTGCTTAATGATTATCCCCATCTCCCCAATTCCTGTTTATTATTTTGAGAATTCTCTTAGACAGAGCACATTTCCGATGGCTGTCCCTCAGTGCTATGCATAAGCAAACACTATTGTAACTCTATACCTCAGCCGTTACTAGGGAAAATGCTGATTGCCGTTTATTGCAGTCCAATAGGCTATGCAAATTGAATGTTGAACTGTAGTATATAGCATATTGAGCATGTATTGTAACGTGGGTTCAGGTAAGGCAATTTAACACTCTCAAGCCATTGCTTAGACCTTCTGAGGTCACTATTACTTAAGATGATTGGCAATACTACCTTTCATTAACATGAAATTTAAGTCCAGGAAATGTACTTTTCGGAATGTTAATCTACAGTCTAAATGCGCAATGAATTGCTTGACATCGATTTAAACAGTTGCAAATTCTAAAATGGTTTGAGAACAAATTTCCCTAAGCTGGTATAGAAACTTCAAATGGTTCCTAGAACCCGAGGCAAGGAGATGCTCCTTGGTGACATCTATTTTGGTTGATCGTCCCTTATCCTCATAACCATCTAGACCCAAAGACTTCTTCCCTATGTATCTTCCAAATTAGTTCAGCTTGCATTATTGCACCAGTAACGCGGGCTTCTGCAGAGGTATTAAACAAAAATAATGGGTGAGATCTTACAAATAGCAGAATTATTTACGACCGAAGGAATGTTCTTCCCAAAAGAATAGTGCTGTAATTATTGACCATGTTTGTATAATTAACGTTCTGTCAGACTTCAAGGACAGATCCGTAATCTAGTTTCCCTGGTATTCTCGTTTAATCTGTATTTTCCTTACAGCTACAAAATAAACACGGAACAAAAATCCTTAGTACTCAGAAAATAAAGCACTACTAGTTCGCCGAATGCTTCTAGAATTAAACTTCGAAGAAACTTGCCAAGAAGGAATAGTGAATTCCATACATATGTATATGCCGGGGCTCGTAACATTTATGCATATCCTGCTCTAACTCTAAATTCAAATATTTTTCCTTCGTACATATATTTTTATGTGCTTCAATTCAGCTTTTTCTTTTTACGACCGTAGCTTTTTTTTTTGTAGGATATTCCTTTCTGTAGTCCCTCTTGCACGGTGTGAGATAATAATCTTACCTACCACCCTTCATTCGAAAAAGGCAATGGATGAACATTATGGACTTATTTTGAAACCGACAGTGAAGGTGGTTTGTTTATGATTCAAGTTGGAAGTTTAATTTTGTCGTGATTTTCATTTCTCTGTACTTTCCCCTTTGATTCGCTTGTCTCTCCATTTTGAGTCTAGAGGGCTGAATCCTTTTGGTGTCAAGGCAGCTTCTAATTTATTTTCTTCCCTGTAGAGTTTCCGAGTTGTTGTTTCAACTTTCATCAGGTGATGCACGTAAAGGAGACAACCTACATTGTAAAATGGAGAAGAAGAAGTTGTTTCTTCCAGCTATAGACACGTACAATAAATCTGGTAGTTCTTACGATGGTCGTTTACCTTGACTATCGGCTATTTCTCTCGAATCAGAGAGTTTGGTCCGCATAGGAAAATTACGATAATTGCCCAATCTTTGTTAGGTACTAAACATGTGAGTGGCTAAGGGGATAATAAATTATCGCCTTCTAGTGAATTCACTCCTCCTCCGAAATTGCTTCAAGCGCACTTCTTCTTTAGGTATTATCCTGCTAGGTTTTCCTCAAAGCGCAGATATTTATTTTTTGGACCCTAAATAATAAAATTATTTTTCGGCTTTACAGTTTTTTTTTTTTGAAAAAAAGCGGTTGTGTAGAACAGGACTTTAAAAGTTTAAATCTGACCCTTTATAGATTATATAATTTGTATGCTTTCTTTTGGTTTTTTTTTGAATACAAATATCTAACTTCCCATACTTCTACGCCTTAGATTAGTCCGGTAATTAACCTCATAAACTCTTCCCAGTCATCTGGAACTTGTCCAGATATAGGCGTTTTTGAACAGTGTGCACTTAGTAGTTGTCAGACAGCCTGTCTGATTTTGATTTGAAATTATATATATATAGGTAATCCAAACCTTTGAATACATTTATGAACCAAAAATTGAGATTGAAACATTCACTTTCTCTTTTCGATTACACTTCAATATTGAATTTGCATTCCCATCTTTTCCCTAATACATACTTTCTACTTCTAGCCTCCTTTGGAACATCCTTTGGTATTCAGCGTCTTACTTTTCAAGAAATCGTAAGCATCCTCGTCAACTTTTAACATTTGTCACCGTTCAAATGGAATTACTTAACTATCACCCACCAGCGTCCAACATCAACTCCTCCTACCAACCCGAAGCTGATTCACAAGTGATGAAAAAGCCATTATATACTTCAACAACTGCAACGGCACATCAGAATCATACCCAAGCTCAAGCATATCAATACCAGTCGGATGGTGAGCTGACTGCTGGGCAGAACAACACATCTACCGCTACCACAACTAATGACTATGACTATAAGGAATCGTACAGCTATATGTTGAATCCTAATGAGGTAAGCTCGATTGGTAGCTTTTCCCCAGCAAATATCCCCTTTAATTTGGCCGTGTTGCAGTCACAACAGAGATCGCAACTGCAATCGACTCCCCACACATTGCCACAAGACCCACACTTACAACCACAGCAACACAACCAATTACAGCAATTGCAACAAATAGGAACAGGCTTGGTGCAAGGCTCTTCACTGTTGCCCCACCCAGCAGGTTTCCAACCACCACAACCTATTCCAGAAGAGCAAAAATACCAATTAAAAAGTCATTCTTTACCAGAGTTAAAAAGTGCATACCCGCTTGTGGAATACAATGAAGAGAATAAGAATCGTTCCAATACTTACCCTGTACCAATCTACCAGCACCAACCAGATCCTCACTATTCAAACTACCAAGCGCAGCCTCACCCACCACAAGGGGGTATGCAAGGCGCAGGCATACAAATACCGCTTAACATCGATGTCAATCAGTACCCAGATATGACCACCCTCGTAAACTCCAACTCCAATATAGTGGTACCTTTGGTGGAAAGTCAATTTGTGGATCACAAGGTGTGCAGTGTCTGTGGAAAGAGGATAACAAGAGACATGTCAAGACATATGAGAACCCATCAGAGTGAGTCCAGGTTTACATGTAAATTTCCAAAAAGCCAATGTCGCCATAAACTGGGAAAATTTAATAGACCATACGATTTCAAAAAGCATTTACTAAACAGACATTTCAAGTTCGAAAATTTGGCAATTAAGCGCTTGCACAATTTAAGTGACAAGTTAAATCACTGGGGCACATGTCCTTGTGGATTGCGGTTTATTGGTAAAGACTGGCTAGACGAACACATTCTTACTGAGGATCCATCTAAGAAATGTCCTTGTGTGGATTAAGAGTAGAATATTTGTATCTGTAATGACTTCATGAGTTAGGTTAATGTTGGTGTTCGCAGTTGTGGAGAATGTACATATCTTTTCACTGAGCCAACACATGTTTCATATTATTCCTGGTATTGGGGTTCTTGTATTTTATTTTAGCCTTCGTAATTAATTTAAGACGTCAAACTAAATGACATAATAATATACATCTTCAAGAACTATAACAAGCACGGATATATTCAGCATCCTTACGAGGATATCACTTCGAAAATAATGTATATATTTATATACAATCTGTGGTCATTGTACTACAATTGGTCATACAAAGTAGTTAACTGGCGTGCTTCAACTATTTTCACAACGGGTTCGACACCCTTAGTGAACTCTTCCAGGGCTAAATTGACTGCAATCTGTCCCACTTCCTCTCCATAAATAGGGTTACTAATAAAGGATAAGAAGTTACCATGAGTGTATTTCATAAGACCTACCGTGATATCATTGAGCAATCCTTTAGGTTTCTCCCTTGCACCCAAGAGTGGACCAGGTCTCAAAATTATAGTACGTGGAAATTTCAAGTCAATAATATCATTTTCCAATTCACCCTTGACTTGAAGATAAAGAAGTGACGACTTGGAGTTAGCACCGATAGTTGAAATTAATACAAAAGTCTCCACCCCGGCTCTTTTGGCAGCCTTTGCGGCCTCGTAATTGATACCATAATCAATTTTACGAAAGTTTTCAGCAGAACCCGCATTAGCTCTTGTGGTACCAAAAGCAGAGAAGAAGGTCTTTGCATCCTTAGCCTCTTTTTCGACAATATCGAACCATTTCTCGGAGTCTTGCTCCTCAATTGAGTTTATTTTGTCGCTGGTGATACTGGGAAGACGACGGCTCACTGTGGTTATCTTATCGAATACTGTTGACTTATCTGCATACTTGAGGATCTGAAGTCCTACCAAACCGGTCGATCCAAGAACAAAGGCACTCATTTCAAGAAAATCTACTAACTATTAACTGGTTACTACGTTTAAGATACTGCTTTGCCTCTGATCACTAAGAAGCGATTACAGTTCATTACATAAAGAAGTGTAACATCTATCCACACTAATTCGCCTTCCCAAGAACAATCAGTGACCGAAGTGTGCGTATTATGCAATATGCCGGAGGGTTGCCCCGTAACTGACATGTAGTTACTTTGATGTTCGTAAACGTAGTTGGAGGTTAATGGTAGAAGTAAAGTCCAAAACCTAGAATGTAAGTCAAGGCGAGATTGGTGGTTCCAAGGGGTTTACCCTGGTTTCCTTCATTCCATGTTCCGGCGTCAAAGCTAATCTGAAGTCGTAATGCTAGGATGGGGATTTCTTAGTCAGCTTTGGAGATCTCATCCGCCCTTGTTGAAATTACCAGATTAAGGGGTCCTCTTCTCCCAAAGCGTTGAAAAAGAGCAAGATGGAGAAACGATCCAGAACCAACTTGAAAAAACAAATTAGATGGAAAAGGTGCATGTGATGATCCGCTATGCCTGTATGTCCCGCAACATCAGTTCCAATGTCTTTTTTGAGAGATGCTGTACTCCTCTTCTCAGTGTAATATTCTATAGACTGCAGTTATATACGAAGAACGAAGTCAAAAAGCAATGATTTTAAATATATTATGTATCAGAAGTGGAAGCCGGCTTGTTGAGGTGAGTTGTCACCTGGGTGTTCCCCTTCCTCGTCAAACTCTGTAATTCCGGTGTAGCTGCTGGCCTCCTGTCAGGTACAACCAAAAGGTTCCTACTTAGGAAATCGAAGACTCAAAGGATTAGACAGTTTTTCTTTAAGAGGAATTTGTATTTTGTGTTCTGCCAGCGGACTTAGCTGCGAAGTCAAGTCAATTAGTTTTACCTCCAAAATATTGTAGTTTTGAGGAGCTTCATTACACAAGATTGAGTTCATAGAAGATTAACGATATAAGGTAAAATAGCACCTATGGTCCGACTAGGAGTCATTTCATACTCGGACTATATCTAATAGGCACTTCGAATAAAGTCCCAAAAAAATATCAAGAAGTAGAAAAAACCACAAGAAAAGAAGGCTTCCAAGCCGCAAACCAAGGGGCCGGGTTTGACCGGTTTCCAAATATGGGGATTATTCAAAGGAATGTGCTAACGACTGGTTGCATAATAGAATGAGCTCAAGCATTGAAAGGGCCCAGCCGTCTTTGTAGTCAAAGCTTATACCCAAAGCTATAACTGCAGCGTATGATAAAATAAAAGGTTGTAATATTATTGAAATATACGATCGCCTACAATATTAGAAATGCAAAATTGCTGCCCATTTCCATTGTGATGCAAACATTAGGATAAAACGCACATTTCGCCTGATTTGAGGTACGCTTCTCCAGAATATGTTTATCCATGGAACAAATACATCTGTTCTATAGTCTGTAGATATTAAAACATGTAACATCTCATACTTGATCTCCCGAAACATCTGACCGAGCAGGGTGGATTTCGTAACTATTAGCACCGGACATCCTAAATCCATGATCTACCAATGTGCGTTTCAGAGATCGTAATCTCATGGGGAACAAGCAGCGCACCGAGATGGAATGCTTCCATTCAGGGAAATTAGTTTCATTTAAAAACCTGTGGTGACTACAATGGCGACGATCACTTACCTATAATATGGCGACTGAGATATGTACCCAGAGACCCATTTTCTTCCTGATAGTCAGTAGTCAGGTATCAAGATAGCCTCGTTTTGAACCCAACAACAATAATCTGGTTGTCAGACATTTTTTTCCAGGGGAAAACTAATTAACCTATAAGCTACATGCTACTGCCCGCCAACGACCTTTTTTTATTATTTTTAGTAGGAACCTATCTAAAGTAGCTTCAAGGAGGTGCTATGCCTCGCATCGAAATTATGTAGCTTTAGCTGTACACTCCTTGCGTCAGAAGAGACGTCTATCTTCTAGAACGACATGCTGGTACCGGAAATGGAAGCATGTAAGGCTAATATCAGAGTCTCCTCCACTCAGTGCTTCAATTGCAAATCTCACAAGCAATTGTTCCAAGATGTGCCATGTTAGGAGCGACGACTTGGCCGTGATAGGAAATAGTTGATGTAGGCAGACTGACGTCTCTTGGGGGGCACCTTGCTGTCGAACCCTTGTACGCGAGAAGTTATGCAAATGTAGGTTAGTAGGTATAAGTCCGATATCTATTGTGGCTAGCCCAGACCCAGGCGCTTCCGCGTATGAAACCTTCAAGGGGAGGTACGGAATCCAGTTCCATCTTCCAGCGGAACAGCCTCCGACCATGTAGCATAGCTTATTATACTTGAAAAAATCTAATAGTACTTCAACCATCTGAATGATGATGTATCAGTACGAGTTGAAGCGCTTTGTATGTAACCACTAGTTACCATGTGTCAAAGGAACTATGGCTGCAGGGTGCAACAAGATACGATATCACACTTAAAAACGGACGCGGAAATTGAATTCCACGAAGTCAGCTATAACTACACTAACTAGAAGACGGTGCTGTTGCCTGGATCCAGTATAACATTAAGGCCCAAAAGAAAGCAAGGGCATCTTGTATCGACAGAAGTATGACTATCCTGAAATATGGTAGAAAATAGAACAAAAACACCAGTTGGAACTGGAGCGCAACAAAGGCACTCAGAGAGCTGGATAATTTGTTTAAGCATACAAACAAAGTTGGGAGAAGCATGGACCAGACGATCGTGCACTTTCAGTTCTTCTCTCTATGAAAGCAAAACAAAGACTTCAAACTCTATAATGGCTAAAGCACAAATCCATCTCACAAGCGGGCCTTCTATATCAGAACAGGGCTGGATTCTGACATCAGATTTCCTACGGCTGTTGGTAGACGGAAGTATGCTTGGTACTCTTTATTTTGAAAACTTTAGAGTAAAGAAGACAACATTGTACTCACTTCTGATCCCATGGGATTGGAAAACTTGTACAAGAGCAAATTAAGAAGTGAAGTTCTAACTTTCGGTTATTAAAGGGCAACTCAACACCACCATCAAATGCGCTCAGATAACGAATTATGGATCCGAATTCGATGGTCTATCTATCAGAATGGAAAAATGAATACCAGTATACAATAGTTGCTTTTGAAGTTTATATCTAAAGTACGAAGAAGAAGATAAGGGGAAGACAGGGTCTTTATTTAAGATTAAAATGAAAGTATCTCGCTCACAAGATTTTTACCACCCGAACCCTATCTTAAACACTCATTAAAGAGTTGATATGGTAGACGGCCCTTTTGAACAGATCTAGTCGGTACAGATATCTACGAATTAATCTAGCCTTGTCAGTGATCGTCTCTTTTAAATACTTCTTGACGTCCTAATATGTGTTACTGGCACTGTTATATGTTACAAAAATACGAAAACCATGGGTGCAAAATCGAATAATTACGCTGAAATCTCCCAAGTGGTACTGATTACGAAAGACTCATCAAGGAAAGATACCCTGGTTCTATTAAGAGAGTTTCGCTGAATACCTTTCTCTGAACTTCCCATTGCCATAACTACTATCTCAATTACACCCATTTCACATTCCCACGAGAAATCATGATAGCACAAAGCACTCGAAAACAAGCATTCTCAAGGTAAGAATTCAGCAGAACTACGGCATTTACACGGCGAATTCTCTTGTAAACAATAACCTGACACAGCAAGCATTCTCCATACTGCCATACAGACGCTCGGCAATACCACTCTCCGAGTGCTCACAGGGGTACGTGTCTATCATTTGGACGCACATGCCAATGAGTACAATCGCCATCACCAAACTACGTCTACGTACATGGCGGAAGCCATTTTCTTGCCTACAACTGTCGTCGAGCGGCCCCTAACATAACGTGCTGTCATAGCATCTCCTCTATCCTCTCTCTCAAAGCCTAGCCCAAAGCCTAGCCAAAACCACAGCGAAAAGGCCTCGCTCTCGCTCCAGCAACCACCACGGACCCCCACCTCACAGCAACTCTAAATGCTAATTCACCATCGCCCACCTCCTCTTATTCCTCCACTTCACGAACACAAATCCGAACACTCTTGCTATGGCAATCACCTAAACAAACACCCACACCGCAGTTTCCACAGCAACCCCACCTCTCGTGACCGACTAGACTCTCGCTTAACCGCCTCTGCACTGTACATGCAATACTCACGTCCTTATCTTTCATGTTGGAACCATAAATCCATTGAATCATGTCTCTTTCCTGCAGAAACCCCGGAATCTGTAGTTGTCATCCCGGTACACAGTTCCGTAGCTTGCTATGTTGTCTGTGAACTGACAGTGTGGATGTAACAGAAGAGGGAGAACAGGAAGACTGTAACAAGGAACACATCACGTATACAAAACATGTTTAGTGTCATTGAATATGCCACTCCATGTCTAATGATATTCAATGAATAATGACAAATAATAAATAGTGACAATAAAATGACAATATACATAAAATAAGAATAATGACACTCCATCTAAATGACACTTCCAAAAATACAAAAATACACTCTCTACGTAAGTCACTCCCTCAGTAAGA
Organism: Scheffersomyces quercinus; assembly: GCA_030556775.1. Lineage (NCBI taxonomy): Eukaryota > Fungi > Ascomycota > Pichiomycetes > Serinales > Debaryomycetaceae > Scheffersomyces > Scheffersomyces quercinus. The sequence goes on along the minus strand of JAKTUQ010000009.1, from coordinate 104,820 downwards.
CACTCTCTACGTAAGACACTCTCCAAAACATCACAACAAACACAGTCCACAAGAACACTACATAATTTACCACATCATGACACTCCACTCCACACACATGCTTGACGTATGACATATGAAATACGACATGACGTACTCTCCGACGTTTGTCCTGTAACCCTCGAGTACTTTACCTCTACACACACACACACACACCAACACACAGTCTTTGCTCCACATGATATCATACCCACCTACAGCAAACACCATTACACACATACTAGCACTCCTATACATCCATTCACTAACGCCGTTACACACACCACTGACTCTCTATATACACAAATAGTCTCTCCTTATATACACACGAACCATAACACCCTATACACACTACCGCCTCCTAGCACTCTCACAGCGAATTTCTTACAGCCATTTTTGACTATCAAAGTTAAGCGCCAATGGTTCACCACCGACAGTTGTTGATGGAAACCACCTACAAACACAGTTAATCCCTGTCAAATCCTTCCCCAAAAGTCCCCCTTGCCAACGGATGCCACAATGAGCGGCGGAGCATCCGGCAGTAACCATCAGCCCGCTCACGGCGCCGATCCCGCCCATCACATACAACAGCCCTATTTCTCCCACTACAACGCTTCAGCGTCGAAGAATAACTCACCGGCTCCGTTTGTATACTCGGAGCAAGGCCAGAACGACAGTACGGGCTCGGTCATGGCTTCTCACTCGCTTGCAAACCAAAATTACCCCGTTCTTCAATCCATGGACTCCTCAGTGTCAAATCCGGGATTGCGCCCCACTATCGACGAGTTCGACTACTTCTCCCAAGCATCCAGTGTTCTGGTTCCCGGATCCCGCATTGATCATCTCTACCTGTCACAGTCCGAGGACTTGTTCATCCAACAAAACCAATTCGGTGCGATTCCCCAGTTTCAACAACCCCCTACTGGCTTATCAGGTAACAATCAAGATAATGTAAATGGTGTCAAAATTGAGGGCCACCAGAAACGAAAGTTGAGCTTTGGAGGAAACACTCTGTTGGCGGTTCCACATTCAAATATGAAGTATCCTCCGAAGCCAAAGCCAATACGACAAAGCTCATTTCCCGTTAGTGGTAATGACAGGCGTCATCTTCAACAGCAACAACAAAATCACCACCACCATCATCAACATCAACATCAATCATCAAATTTGGCACAGCAAAACAGTTTTCAAAACATTCACCAACATTACCAACAGAACCTACAGAGTATTCAAGGTAACACTACCTCTGCCGGAAGTACTCCAACTACAACTAATGGAGGTCAGAACGAAATACCAATTGACAACTTCGACAACTTCTTCGGCCTCAATGAACAACTCCTGTTCTTTGCGAGCAGCGACAATTCGAATACAAATAACTCTCAGAACGCTCTCAGCAGCCCATATAGTAACGAGCAATATACCCAAGTGGCTACGGGAGCTACAGCAAACCCCAATTTGGATACTGGTAACAAAAAGCAACTAGAATTCTCCAACATATCGCCGAAACCAGTCCAGTTTGTGAAACAAGAGGGAGTTGAAATCTCCAAAAAGACCAAGATGGCCCCGAAGCCAAGGGGACGGCCTAGAAAGAGTAAGAACCCCGGCTTCTTCTTGAAGCTTGACAACCTCAGCAATCACTCTAATGGACTGAACGTCCACAAAAACTCCAACACTATTTCTCTGTCCCATTCGGATTCCGTGGCTTATAACTGGAACCGCCCCAGCAACGTTGATCGTGCTGGTACGAGGTTGTTTAGTGCCAACAACATTCCTCTCTTTCAAGATGATGAAAGAGTGACGCCCAACCCGGATTTAAATATTCTCGAGCAAGATTTAGGATTCTATGATGATCCTGGTCATCGGTTTACTCCGACAAATTCGAGCATCACACCCTCAATGAAACCACCTGGTTCGAATGTGAATGGCTATTTCGAACTTGGAGACCATCTCACAAATGCAGGCCATTTAAACGGTGGTAGTAGTGCAAACAGTCTTATCAACCATTATGTATCTCCCCATATCAACTACAGAGAGAATTCTTACAACAATTTTAACAAGGAGTTTGAAGATTATATCACTGACTCTAAGCAGGAGAGCCTCGAAGGCTCCGCGGCCTTTTTTAGTGATGTTGATACAACACCTAAAAGTAATACCAATCAGAATTTGACTAACAGGTTCAACGATGTCTCAGGACTAAGCGAGTCGGCCATAGGAAGAGAAAACAACAATGGAGAACTCCATGTAGATCTTGGAGGATTCAATTTTGATGTAAATCCCCGTGACGACTCATTGGATGGTCAAGACCTATTCAAACCTGCTCAATTTACAAAGTTAGAAGTGGATGATAGTGTTACTTCTTCACTTTTAGTTCCTGCTCCTATCTATACCGATAGTGGCGGTGAACCTCGACCATCGTCCGTTGATTTCAGTGGTGGATCTGCGCACAGTCAAGAGTTTGCTTCATTAGATCAAGATGGTGAGTTCGAAAACCATCTAACGATACCAAGGCCCAGTATGGAAAGGAGCAGCTCGAACAACAGTATGAGCAGTGGAAACTCGACTGGATCCAATCAAGGAGAAGCAGAAGTTGTACAGTCATCTTCCACCGTTAAATCGAAGAAGAAGAGGGCGCCCAAAGGTGCTGTTTGTACCATTTGCGACAAGTATATCAGTAGAGACTTGACTAGACATATGAGAATCCACAATGAAGTTGGTCGGTTTCAATGTGTGTACCCGAAGTTTATGTGTAATCACAAGACCCAATACTTCAATCGTCCATATGACTACAAGAAACACCTTCTACACATGCATTTTAAGTTTGATGATCCAAAGGGCAAGACCGCCAACACATTGACGGACAAGTTACCAATGGAAGGAAGCTGTATAGCTTGTGGAGCAAGGTTCAAAGCGAATGATTGGTTGGAGGACCATGTATTGTCGAATAATCCGAAGACCAAGTGTCCCTGTGTGGAAAACAGGAGTTCCAAAGAGTGAACTTACTAATAGAGATGTAGAATTATTAATGAAATAGAAGAATAATATGTTGACTAATGAAGTTGAACAAGAAGGTCCTGTTGTAATAAAGTATTGTCCGTATTTAAATGAGATGGACTCTTCAAGGGCTCACAATTTGTAGATGAACATTAACTCGTCCATGCTGTTGGCCATTGCTTGCCGTGTTCTACTAGAGGATCGTGGAATATTTGTGGATGGTCATAGGCCATCATTGTAAGAAATTGAATATGAAGTGAGGAATAAGCAACGTTGAATGAGGGAGTAGTCTTACAGTCACTCTTGAATCCGAGTATAACCTCTGAGGTTTCCCCAAACCGATGCCTGTTGCGGATTACTAGGCTAGTAAGGAAACAAGCAGCACTTTCCTATGGAGGAAAGGAAGATGCTGCCGACTCCTCTAGCAAACATGTCTGACCCTTCAAGGATTGGACCTCATCTTTCAATAGCGACGACAACCAAACGCCGTCCCGGATATTAGATATCCATTTTTGTTCTTAATCTCTAGGAGTGAAGTTGTTGACGATGCGTAAGGAGATCCGCCAAGACCCATGGAGCTAGCGAATTTGGAAAGCGGAATAGTTGAGCAAATAACCCTGCTAAGAATAGTAGAAAGAATCTACTCATATATAGAGGCTTTCGCGGTTATCTTATTTGGAGAGAGTCTATAGTAGACAAGCAGCGATCGAGCAGTTTTGACTTAGCATAGAGTACTTCTTGGCTGCGTCTACGTTATTTCCCCAATATTGGCATCTTCTCATATAGTTGATAATTATTTATTCAAGATTTCTCCTAGTAGATCGTATTTGCAGCCCGTTCCAAAGCCTGGTCCCTCTGACCACCTACTTAAGCGAAATCGTGATTTCTTCCTATCTCTCTGCCATATCGCATATATGCTACCCTGAATCACAAACCTCTCCTACTTTTCCCATGTCTACGGGTCTTCTTTGTCGTCCCATTGTCCCATTGTCCCATACCCCCATGTCTCATGTCTCATGTCCCATTTTTTTGCAACCCTCCTATCACTCCACTGACCGAGTCGCATTCGATTTCCCAATGCGGTATCAGTAATTTGCGCATTACCCACTCATTTCTCACTTCTCACTTTTCAGTCTCGTTCTTCTTCCTCTTCTTCCTCCCATTCGTCTCAATTCGTCTCCTTCTTCCCATCCTTCTCACCTTCTATCTCGTTTTCCTGTCTGTATTGCCTCTCTGTCTCCCTGACATTACTCTTTTACGACAAGTTATTTGCTCACAGTTAACGATTGTCTGATTTCGGACTGCGTCTGAATGAGCAAATTATCTGTTCCATCAGTGGAGGAAGAGGAAGACGAAGAAGTGTCCATTAGAGATTTGTAGTAGTAGTCGTAGTAGGATATACATTATATATTTATTTTTATTTTTATTTATATTATCTACTTTATGGATATATATTATATAAATATTGGCTATTCCTTCTGGATCAAGGAAAAAGGCTTCAGTTCGTCATTGGTATTCGCTATCACCTTAATATAGTTAGAATCTCTGCAATCTCACTATTTTGCATTATCTTTCACTTAACACAACACCAAACATAGTGATTCATAGCACCTGAACTTTTCATTCGCTTGGAATTTTTCACTCTACCAAAAGATCCAATAAAACATCCAGAATACCCCAAAATGGACTTCGATAAGCGTCACGGTATGGCAATGGCCATGGCCTCCGGTTCAGTCTCCGATATGGCCTCCGCTACCATGCTGGGCATGATGTCAATGGCTACCAGTACATCCACTCACGACCACCTGGACTCAGGAATGGATATGGATATGGGTGCTATGCACATGTACTTCACCACCCAGTTCAAGAACTATCCTGTGTTGTTCAAGCTGTTGTCGGCTTCCACAAAGGCCCAAGCCTTTGGTATCTTCTTGCTTTTGTTCTTCATCGCTTTCTTGAACAGAGGCTTGGAATTTTTCAGAAACTATTTGGAACAAGTAGTATGGAAGAACCCAGCTTATGTCGATCGCTATCCAGACAAAGATACTGGTATTTCTGCCATCAAGAGCACACACAACAAAGCTGCTCCAGCTGATGCTCATACAGAAGAAGACTCTGATGGAAGTATAGGAAAGTCAGACTCTACCAACTCTGGTGTCCGTAGCGTTGATCCAATAGAAGGTGCACATCATAAAGAAAGAAGAAATCAACTTCCATTAGCTTCTAGAGTATTCAGAGACATCATCAGATTGTTTTTATGTATTGTTCCTGACTTGTTTGGTTACTCTCTCATGTTAGTAGCTATGACATACACGTTGACATACTTCTTCGCTGTGGTGATTGGTTCAGGCGTTGGTAGATTCTTCTTCGAGAGATTATCTGACAGGATGAACCTTAAACCTATCAACCCATTTGGTCTGCATTGTTGATCATTCAAGATCATAAAAATTAGAATAAGCATATAGAGTAGCATAGTGCTACCATTTCACTTCCTCTTTACATATTACCTTAATACTTACTTACATTTTAACTAAGAGATTGTAGAAGCAATAGATTTTATTGTTATCATTCCTATGCTACTTGTTCTAATTTTCGTTTAGTTAGCATATTTAATGTGAGCTAATATACTTTGCTATCCACCTAATTCCTCTACTTGACCAACTCGGCTATCTTCTTCAACAAATCACTCTGCTTGGTCTTGTTGAACTGGGTTCCGTTTCCATCTGCCAATTTCTCACTATAAATTAAACGGGCCATGTTGTTGAGCTCGCCTAAGGTGTACTTCTGTTCATTGGTCTTGACATAGTTCAAGATGTTGAACTCATTCATAGTGAAAAGCTCGAAGTACACAGAAGATCTGGTAAAATCTACTGTTTCTGGATTCTTTGATAAGTTACGCAACATCTGCTGCAATGTAAAGATGTTCAAGAGAATTCTCTTGATGCCGTTGCTGTTCATCTTGTGAACAAGAGCTGAACCCTGGATAAGTAATTGGTTCAAAAATGCTGGTAAGCCAACGAAAATGCCTTCACGTTCCAGCGGTGATAACATCTTACTAACCTTAGCGTCAATTGAGAACACCTCCTTATTGAGCATACCAATTGGAGGGTCGGCATCACCTGGCTCAGTTGTTGGCATCCAGTCGGATTCCTTAAATGATCTTCCTATGTAATAAATAGCCTTACAACGTAAGTCATATCTTAAAGCAAGCAAGGTGTTATCTCTGATTGACTCAAAGTTCAAAATCATCTCGCCAAAGCGCTCTATCTTGTCCAGGCTCAACGCCAAATAAATATTTTGCTGACTTATATCTGTATTTCCAGCATTTACGTTGATTGCATTACGGCCATTTTCCAAAAGTGACCAGTTATAACGCAATTTATCCACTACTGAGAGTTTGATAGTATCGCTGTCATCGTCCAGAACATCGTAATTGGACTCTTTTTGAACCAAGGGCAACCATGTCAAGATCCATGACGTGGTCAACAAGAGATAACAAACCTGGTTGAACGAGTCCACATCCAATAAATCATCCTTGGATATCTCGAAGGCTTTGGTAGGTGCCTCTCCAGCCTGAACCATAATCTTGCTCTCGCTTGCTGCTAAAGCAGTGACATCTTTTGTATCTGTGCTTCCTAGGATTTTTGTACTTAATTGAATCAAGGCAGGAATCCGCATCCAGCGACTTATCTGAGAAGTTGGCTTGCTAGAGGAATCAATTGTTGAATTGTAAGCACTATTCTGGAAACTTCCAGTTGACAATAATTCTTGGTAAAAGTGGGAATAAACACTTGCGAAACTTTCAACGAAATGGAGAACAGTATCGCTAAATTCAGGTCTGTACGTAAGCGAAGTGTTCAATACTGAACAGACATTGAGCAAGAGTTTCTTGAAATTGAGAGCATTCTCGTAAATGACTGTGAAACCGCTGTCTGCTGCATTATTCGTAATGAGAGCAACATCCGAGTTACGCGTGAGCGAAATGAGATCCAATTTGAGTCCTGTTACATGTACCATACCACCTTTATCGTGCTCCGAGTGGATATATGCTCCTCCAATATATTCTGTAAACAGAAGGTCTAAGCTTTCACGCACATGAGCCAAAAACGAAATCTTCATAAAATCATCGAAAAATTGGAACGAGAGTTGGTTAGGAGGAGCATTGTTATGTCCAAAGTTGTTCAAAAGACGCTGAGAGCCTTCCACAAATATCAATAGGAACTCTAAGATGATACGCATATTGTACAGGTTTCTTGGCACTAACACTTCAACCATGGCATTGAAGTTTTCGTTTTGAATATATGGTGACGAAGAGTCTATCAAACCGCTCTTACTATTTTCTGTATCGCTAATCACAAATCCAGGGAACATATCTTGAAGAATAGTCTGCAAATCCGGATTTGCAGTGGTTGACTTCTTGTATGAAACATCCGCGAAGTGGAAAGCATCCTTTTTGCTTAGAGTGTCATAGATTTTACTTTTGTTCTTGCCCTTAAGAACTTCATTGTTGTCTGCTTTAACATGACTGTCATCATTAATATAGTTGACCATTATCAGTTGTAATTCTTTCTTCATGATATTCCAAATAGATACCAACTTGTATGGATTATTTTCCAAATGGGCAGCAGTAGTTGAGCTTGGCCCTTTAGTGGTTCCGGAGATGTTTTGGCCCTGTTCTATGAGATTTACAATCTCACTAACGACTTTATGACGCTGCATAACAGCCAAAGTTTGAATGAAAATTGATCCAAACAAATCTTGGAGAACAACAACGGCTGAATCACTGAAATTACTGTTGCCTACGACGTCTGCTATAGTTCTTTGGTCGTAGTTCTGGAGCTTAGCTAACTTAGCTAAGGCCAATCCGTTTCGCAGCTTAACTGTCTCTGTTGCTCTACTGATCATTCCATGAAGTTCCAGCTGGTTTGAGTTGATCAAAATTTCTACCACTTGGTGTAAACGACTTAGTCTTGCGGCAGTGTGCAAGAGCATATATATGTAATGAAAAGATGCTGCAGAAGCGTTCAGCGTGGAATCGAGAAGAATAGAGTAGTTTACACCGCTTTCATTTCCTGAAAAATGTGAATGTACCTTTGGCAACTGTTTGTTGATAAACAATTCCACTGGTTCACAAAGAACATCAACTATTTCCGTTATGTCCAAGTTAGCCAGGTTGTAAACGTACTGCTCCAAATTGTGCAGTTCTGCAATTAAAGTCTTGAATGAAGCAAGTTTTGGGTTGTTCGATTCGGCCAATGTTTGCCACGAGAGGTTAAAGGCGCTGATATTGTTTTTGTCTTCTGTAGTTCTTGTAGTGCTTCCCTTTTGGTATATTTCATTTTGAAGTTCATCGACGATCATGTCGAAGAGATTATTCGATTGGATTTCGAGGTAACTCTGCATGCTGGACATGGCTGAAAGAGACCATAAGTTGTACTTCTCGGCCACTTTATACCCATTGGAAATGACATCGTAAACCTCGTGCATCTTCTTGTCAACTACAAGTTGGTCGATTTTGTCAGGAATTGCTGTTACTTCGGAAATGGCGTCTAACACTTCGATCATTTCAGAGTATCTTGCGGAAGAGTGACTCAAATCGTTTAAGACATCAGATCTATCGTTGGTTTCCTTGGTCGTGAATTCTAACATTTCCTTAATTGCGGTGGAGTCATTCTGGGAATCCTGAAGAGTGGAAAGAAGCAAATGGTATGAACCAATACTGTTATTAAACAACTCATGGTGTTCGTTTACAACGTGGCGGAGAGCCGTTTCCGTGCTTTTCATCACATGTTCGAACTCGGGGTACCTATGAGCAAGACCCACCGACGTATCGTCTAAGAGTGAAACTGCAGTCTCAATGGGGTTAGCGTCGTCCTGTAAGAATTGTGGCCAGTCATACTTGAGCGTGTTCTGGACTTCTTTGAGCTCGAAGATCGACTCGTCGATAGCACGGCGCGTTTGCGCACCTCCTGGCGGCATGTTAAACGAAAGTCGCCTGTTAACCATTGCTGCTTTCTGTTACGATATCGATACCACACAACGCAAATTCAACCCTACAATTCGTCACCTAATCTGTCTAATCAAATGAAACTGTTTGGTTGTCAATTGTTAAAATGTCGCTTTGGGAATGTTTGATTTCGGCTGGTGGTGAGCTCCTGTATGTAATGGATGGAATGCGAGGTCTGCGTATAAGAGAGGAACCAGAGGGACCCTAGAATGGAATAATGGTTGATTGGGCTGTAGTGACTACTGTTTGTAGATAGTAGATAGTTGAGGATATATAGAATTAGTGTATGTGGTTTCTCTTAGTTAATGGATGAAATGGCAAGAAGTGGATTTAACAGAAATCAGAAACTCAGAGACATAAGGTTCGGTTATTTACTGAATATCATGTCTGTCTATACACTATCTTTTGCAGTAATAGTCAATTGGCAAAAATACACGACTGTTTTGATGGTGGTAAACACTGAGCTAAATGTGTTTATATGCAGTTCGTTAACATCAGTGTTATTATGGATAACAGAACTGGTGTGTAATTGCCTGAATGGCCTCAAATAGATGTTAAATCCATTTTCCGAGAGTATCCATAGCCTAGTACATCACCTTAAGGGCAGTCTTCCAGACTATTCCTAGATTCTAACGGTATCCAACATTTTCAAGAAACTCACGTGACTAGAACTATTGACATGATTCTGCATATACTTCCACAACAATATATACCGGAGTCATCATAACAATGATATTTCACATCCATCTCCTTCTTACCCAGTATTTCTGCTAGGAACTCTTCCGTATCACTCTATGGAACCCTTAGAGATCATAGACTTGTCGGAGGTTTCGAACTCGTCTCCTGATAGGGGCGAGATCATCGAAATGTATGTATTTTTCATGGACTGACGCGGTATCACATCTTAATCTTTGTACTAACGCTTGTAGCAACTCTGAGTCAGACTACCTGGAGATACGACGAGAAACAGTGCTCTCTGCGAGCCAAAGCTCGAGGAAAACATTTCTGCAAAGCAGAATGGCCATTTCAAGCAGCCAGACCCGAGGAAACGCCAATTTCTCTATTCTGAACGCCCTTTTGCTGTCCCCAGTGTCGCGTTTGTTTGTAGATGAAGATAGAGATAGTCTGAGACAGACCATAGACCATGAAGAGATGGAAAAGGAGCCTAAAATCCTGGATTCCGTAATACAAAATGTTCTTGAAGATGACAATGATATTGAGGAAGATAATGATTCAATTGAATGTTCTTCTTTCTCGTTTCTGCAAACTAAACGAAGCCAATTGAAGTCAAGGCTGACGCCAAAGAAGCCAAACAACGCTAATACTTCAATTCTAGATGTAGTACACTGGCTATCTGAAAGCGGAGACAGTAGTGTGATTGAAGAAGAAGTCCACGAACCAGTGAAATTTTCGAAAAAGTTATCATATAACATTGGCTTGAAATCTTCTCCTACACCTTCTCCGCAGCGTTCACCTTTAGCTAGGTCTCAAGTTACGACCAAGGATACAATAGAGGAAGGCTCATCGTATAGAAGTAGTATGAAGGCATCCTATGAACCCAAAGTAACTCCAGAAAGCAGGCCCGCTAATGATACTGCCAACACGTCGTTTCAACCTGTTGAATCGGCTGGAATTGAACGTAAGACAAAAAAGAAGAAGCCTAAGAAGATAGTAGCACCAGTAGTACTGAAGGAATTGAAAGATGCTAACAAAGTAACAAGGACAAAAGATGAATTACTTTCAGAGATGGTGATTTTAATGTCTCCAGCGGCAAGATGTCTCTTTAAGCCAGAATATTTAAATGAAAAGATGGCTTTATCGGAGGTCACTGAATTCACTTGTGACCTACCTATGATTTGCTGGAACCGTAGAGTGAAAGCAAAATATGATACGGAACGGGACTTGTTCATTCCTTGCCCTGAGTTACAAGTCCAAGAAAAGAATATTGTCCTTTATTATACCGCTGAGACGCTTATTCATAAGATCCAAGACGGCTCATTGAACCATCATATATCAAGAGCAGTAGCCCTCAGAAAAAATGATAATCCTAATATAGAATATAAGGTTGTTGTCATAGTAGAAGGATATGAGCAATTTGTGAACAAAATCAAGAAAGCTGAACAGCAATTATACAAGAACAAGGTCTTAGATCGACTCAATAGTACAAATGCGTCAACTCAGAACAAACGAGCCAAGACCACTAGCACTACCCCTATAGAATTGACTGCAAAAGAAGCCGATCGAATTTTAACAGCTGCTCAGGTCGAGCTTGGAGTGAACATATTCAATGTAAGGACCAATACAGAGGCTGTAGAGTGGTTGTACTCGTTCACGTACACTATAGCGTCTTCGCTTTATGATAAATTTGAGCGGAATAGCTCTTTAGCTAACCTTGGGACTGTCAAATCAGGCACTGATGCAAAATCAACCTATATCCAAGCAATCAGGCAGTTTAAATTGCTCACCGAAGCGAAGTCGGAGAAACTATACTCACAGTACCCAACTTTTCATTCGCTATACCAAGCATTCACCACCCAAGGTATATTGTCGAGAGACATCAACGGTAAAAACCTTATTGCTCCGTCAGCTGAAAGTGCAATGACGAAGCTATTTTTATCTAATGACCCTGACGAAGTAATTAACGAATAACGAATCTTAACATTCCGACGTAGCACGTGTAATCTTGTAATCTAATAATACAAATGCTTATCGTACGAGTTCTGTAGCTGAAAGTATCTGTAAGCCTTAATTGCATCAAGTTTGGTAACTTAACGAGTTAGATTTTAGCACTCATACATTAGAAAGGTTGCAGAAAACATGATGCAGGGCATCTTATCTACGTAAACGGAATGGTTGTTCATAACAAGGTTTGAATGCATGGTTAATGTGCTTCAAGTGTAAAGTATCTATTGTATCACCGTTATAGTTTGACACTGCTGTAAGGCGTCCTCCTGCAATATAGCATATAGTTGCAATATAGCATATAGTGGCAAAATCGATAAAGGGTTTTGTGTCAAACCATGATGTCAGATGACAGCGCAATTGACTTTAGGCTAAGATGGTGGCTATTAAGGGGTCAAACTCCGAGGAATTCGTGTGTCTAAACCCGAGTGGAACCGTTATGCTTACCCTTTGTTTAGACCGTTCCACTCGAGTACTCACCCGTTGTTTCTTAAACCCTCTTTGCTAGAGTACTGGAAGCATCTCGCACAAAATAATATGTTCCGTATAGAGGGACAGATGCTTGTGTAAAGTAAGATACATGTACATACTGTAGTAGTACCAATTTATGACCTCTATATGTGGGTTAGTAAGTGTAAGTGAACTGTTTATTTCCATATCACGAGTTTCTCTGTTTACAAAAGCAAGCTACGTACATCATTATATTACGCTATGCATTACTGTCTGTCTATATCTCTTACATCTTATGCTACTTCTTGTGTTACTTCTTATGCACGGATACTCCTTGGCAAACGCCACACGCAAAGTGCCAAACACCAACTACTCGCATGTGGTCAAATTATTGTACAGCACGTCTGGCAACTAAGTTTCCCTGGCAGCGCATGTACGCCTATGTGGCAAGGCTAAGTTCTCATTAATAAAGCAGACAACACTTTGAAGTGCTTTAAGGCAGTTTACCCTCTTCATGCCATGTACTATTTGAAAGCTTTCTTGGCAGACTGCAAGTCCTCTTCAGGCAACTGCTCCTTCAATGCATCGATTTCCTCTAAACCTTGGGACAACTGAGCGATTTCTGTCGACAGAAACTGAAATTTGTTGGTGGCTAACTCGGAAATTATGTTGAGGGACTTCTCGATACAACCGACGTGACCGTCCTTCTTTAATATGGCAACCAAATAGCTCACGAGTTTGGCTTTGTGTATGTTTTCTTGCTTGGTCTCGTTCAATCCAGTAGACAAAATAGCAGAAACTACAGACAATTGTCTCATTTGAATCTTGTGACCTACGTCTTGTGACAAGCTGATGATGTTCCAACCGTCCAGCTCCTCGAAGTTGGCATATCCTGGGGCATTATTACGCAAAAATGACGAGAGAGCATACAATGACTTTGACAACAACTCATCAGATGACTTAGGATCAGATGCAACCTTGACCAATTGCTCTACACCGTTCGTTTTGTTGAATGCTTCCTGTGAGTTTGGATTATTCTGAACTGCTGTGCCGATAATCGAAGCGGCGAGGACTCGTAACGAGTCCGGTATGTCTGAATCCAACTGTTTTATGATTGATGGCCAGAGCTTCATGTTCTGGATATTGTTGGCGTTATCCAAGTTTTCTATGAGCATTTCGAAGTTATCAAGCGCTATTTCCTTGTTTTCGAGCGTTGCTTCGGGGTGTTCGACCACGAGAATGGCCTGCTTCATCAACGTAGGCTCATCGGGTCCTCCGAAGAGCTGATCGAGCATCTTCGGGTCTGGTTGGCCGATTTTCTTGATGGCATCTTTGTCTCCCGATTGCTGAGCGATGGACCACTGTAGTAATTTATCCATTATTATGTTCTATATGTGTGTTGGTTGTTGATAGACGAGTTCGAGAAAGAAATAGAGCAATCATTCTGTTTTACAGCATTCTTCGTATGTACAATTGATAAAGTAGCAGCAAGAAGAGGCCATTTGGGATCCTGTATTCTAGAAGGTTCTGCGACACGTGCGACATTTTCGGTGGTGATTTTTGCTGGTGGTAGTCATTAGAGCTGGGTTGTTTATGAAGAATAGGCAGTGAAGAAGGAGAATGAGGCGAACGAGTGCGACATTTTGCTGTTGCAACGGTGACAGTTGCTAGCAAGTGTTAATTCGTGATAGGGTAGCCAAGAGTTGAGCTGTGCGATGAAAAACAGCACTTAATCGTCGATAGAGATCATCGATATAGGATAGAATAATAACGTAAAAGAAGAGATTTAACATAAAATTATAATACAAGTACAATATTAGTGTATAATAATATATGGTATATTATATATATATTATATATATACCATGCTATATATTAGCTAGAATAATGGAACTGTGTGAGAGAGAATTAAAGCATCGATGATAGCAACTCTGAATGCTTGACAAGAGATGAGAATACTAAGTAGTGTAATGCTGTATAAGAATGTATGAATGTGACTGGAGTCACGAGGGACACTTATGAACGTGATTTAAATCCACGTGCAAATCAGAATTGTAATTAAAGTTGAAATTTGTCAATTCGACAATTCGACAATTCGTCAATTCGACAAAATCGACGACATAAAGAAATAGTTCTGAGGTGTCGAGGGTGGAAAGTATGCGATTGTGCAGGAGCACTTTCATCCTCTCTATTAATAGGTGATCTGTGATAATTGATATATGGTTTATGGTCTATGATAGGACAGCTTTGATCTGCATAATTCATATGGTGAATGGGTAGAGGGAAAAGTCTGGAGAAGGACGATATTGCTGAAATTCTACACTAAATACTAGAAACCTGTAAATCACCGTAGGAGAGCTTAATACGATCCCCAAAGGTCTTTCTTTTCCAATAGTGGGTCCCATATGTATTTTAACACTGTCAACCCAATTAACAAGACATTAACTCTAGCACACAATTTCAATTTCAATTTTATTCACTTAACACGCTTCCCGTGGTTCCCCTCTCAATTGGAACCCATTTCAGCTTCTCCTAGATATTATGGATCTTCGCCTATTCGCTTCACCGGGAGTAACTTTTGAAATTAATATTGCGGCACGAGTCTTTTTCTCTCTCTTTTTAGGTTCCGGCGGTTCTTGGCCCGTCCGATTTTACGAATGCACGTGATAACTGCCCATTACCGGGTCTATACCGACTATAATGTGCCCCAAGCTCTAGTATACCGACGATGATAACATTATACAATATACATTATACCATTAGGACTACAAGAATAACATCAAGAACTCAATGGCATTTGCAACCATCCCACCCGACTACGCATAACTCACTTCCCCCCGCCCCCTCGAATCTGCATCTGGTGACTACTTTTGCTCCTCTTCCGTATTTTCCTATATAACCACCACCAGCACCCAATGCCCTCTCTCATCCCTCACCTGATTCCACACACTCTGTGTGTTTCTCTCTCTCTTTCTGGCTCTTTCTCCAAATCTCATCTCCAACTGCCCGTTTTCCGGAGTGTCATGACCCGGCCCAGACATCACCGAACCACCCAACACCACCGATCCCGTCTCCTTGCTTGCTCCCCTTCGCTCTATACGCACACCATGACACCCATCGTGGAGCCATAACCTCTGCCCTCTGGCATACTGTGACTCTCTATCCCATTCCATTCCTGTGCCTATGGTTATCCTGTGTCTCGTGTCTCTGACCTTCCGATTCTCTCTCCACTGCACACACCCTGCTACCATCCGTCCATTCGGACTTTCCAGTGTGGTGGTCCGTTTGTTCGCCTGGTGGTGTCAATCTCAACTGGTCCATAGCTCTCATACTATATAAGGCCATCGAAGTCGCAATTGGAATTTTTCACTTTGCAGCTCATCGCATCGTTCACTGTAACACTCGAACACTAGTCATCATGTCTTTATCCAATAAATTGTCCGTCAAGGACCTCGACGTCGCTGGAAAGCGTGTCTTCATCAGAGTCGACTTCAACGTCCCATTGGACGGAAAGACCATCACCAACAACCAGCGTATTGTCGCCGCCTTGCCTACCATCAAGTATGTGTTGGAGAACAAGCCTAAAGCCGTGATCTTGGCCTCCCACTTGGGTAGACCAAACGGTGAGAGAAACGAAAAGTACTCATTGGCCCCAGTCGCTGCCGAGTTGGAGAAATTGCTCGACCAAAAAGTCACTTTCTTGAACGATTCCGTCGGCCCAGAGGTTGAGGCTGCCGTCAATGGTGCCTCTAACGGCCAGGTCTTCTTATTGGAGAACCTCCGTTTCCACATCGAGGAAGAAGGCTCCCAAAAGAAGGATGGTCAGAAGATCAAGGCTTCCAAGGAAGATGTGGCCAAGTTCAGAAAGGAATTGACCGCTTTAGCCGACGTCTACGTCAACGATGCCTTCGGAACTGCCCACAGAGCTCACTCTTCTATGGTTGGTTTAGAATTGCCTCAGAAGGCTGCTGGTTTCCTCATGGCCAAGGAGTTGGAATACTTCGCCAAGGCCCTTGAGAACCCAGTCAGACCTTTCCTCGCCATCTTGGGTGGTGCTAAGGTCTCAGACAAGATCCAATTGATCGACAACTTGTTAGACAAGGTCGATCTCTTGATTGTTGGTGGTGGTATGGCTTTCACCTTCAAGAAGGTCTTGGACAAGATGCCAATCGGAGACTCTCTTTTCGACGAGGCTGGTGCTGCCAACGTTGAGAACTTGGTCGCCAAGGCCAAGAAGAACGGTGTTGAGATTGTTCTTCCAGTCGATTTCGTCACTGCTGACAAGTTCGACAAGGACGCTGCCACCGGTGTCGCTACTGACTCCGAGGGTATTCCAGACAACTGGATGGGATTGGATGCTGGTCCAAAGTCTAACGAGTTATTCGCAGCCACTGTCGCCAAGGCCAAGACCATTGTCTGGAACGGTCCACCAGGTGTCTTCGAGTTTGAGAACTTCTCCAAGGGTACCAAGTCCTTGTTGGACGCTGCTGTGAAGTCTGCTGAAGCCGGTAACACCGTTATCATTGGAGGTGGTGACACTGCCACTGTTGCCAAGAAGTATGGTGTTGTCGACAAGTTGTCTCACGTCTCCACCGGTGGTGGTGCTTCTTTGGAATTGTTAGAGGGTAAGGAGTTGCCAGGTGTTACTGCCATCTCTGACAAGAAATAGATTGTGTGTTAAGAAAGACTCCGATCGACGTACGATTTTGATTGTTAATATATGAAAAATGTTGAATGAAAGTGTAGTAGGCGCTATGAATTGTAGTAGAAGAAGAAGAGGGAATACAAGTGTACGAATAAAGAGAGAAGTGAACTCAAGAAGAGTTCTACGAGAGTAGTTGCCTGGCCAATAAAGCAATTGTGTCAATTAGGATGATCTAGCACATTGGTTGTAGTTATTACCAATGCTATTTTGGTATTCTTATCGGAAGGCTTTTGTATGACTTTCTATAGACTAGACACTATAATGTATCATAATAGACTAATAAGTAAGGATTCCTACAAGAAGACTTCGTACTGAAACTTGGAGTAATAGAAAGGCTTTATAATTCAAATCATACCTCCATTCATAGTCAACAACTTGACTCGTTGTCCCTACACATCGCTTTCCCGTGGATATAATGTATACTTCTAAATAAACATAAACAAATTGCTGAAGCCATAGATACTGAGCGAACTGTCTATAACTTGGAATCTCCGCTCATGATGGTGGCCCAGGCTTCTTCAGTCAACTCCTCGTACTTCTCGCCATTCAACCAGTAAATGAGCTCGGTTCCACTCTCTCCCTTAGGTAACTTCTGGTTCTTGAATTGGTTCTTAGGCACCTTGTGGTTGTGCGAGGCCTCGATCTCACGACTTATCTTGATGAACTGAGGAACAGCATATCTAGGTAACGAATGAATGACGTGTTTATATAACTTGGACAAGACTTCATCATGCTTGGATCTGTCAAGGTATTCGTCGAGTGGGTCCAACACAGCGAAACAGGCTCTACCTTCGTGCTGTGGGACCTTGACACCGACAACAACCGATTGCTTGAGCACTTGAGAGCCCATCAACTCATTCTCGACTTCAGTGGCAGAAACGTTCTCAGACTTCCAACGGAATGTGTCTCCTAATCTGTCAACGAAGTAGTACAAACCGTCTTGGTCCATCTTCAATAAATCACCACTTCTGAACCAAGCGTCTCCCTTAGAGAAGACGTTACGAAGAATCTTTGATGATGTAGCACTCTTGTTACCATAGTAGCCTTGGAACGACTCTTCTATCTTTTCGGCGTTCAAAATCTTCATCAATAACTCACCTGGCTCATTTGGACCAGCTCTTTCGCAGAAACCGGTTTTTGGATCTCTGTGAATCTCGTTCTCGTCCTCCAGGTCCATCTTGATGATGGCCTGGTTGAAACTCAAGAAGAAGTTGACAATAGAACCGTATTTACGAACAGCACCGACACCGAAGTCACCGGTTTGGAAGTTAGTGGTGGCAATTGGGGACTCAGTAGAAGCGTAGAATTCTCCCACAGCGTCGATGTGGAAACGCTTTTTAAAGTCTCTCCAGATGTCTGGACGCAATCCGTTACCGTATGCTACACGGACATTGTGCAAGTTCTGATCTGGGTGTGGTTTTGAATTCAATAAATAACGACAGACTTCTCCGACATACTGGATATGTGTAGCACCTGTCAATCTGGCTTGAGTCCAGAAAGAAGTAGCGGAGAACTTCTGGGAAAGAGACACGGTACCACCCAGTAACAATGTAGGGCAAACACCCAACATGGCTGCGGTGGAATGGTACAACGGCATGGCGGTGAGAACATTGGATTTATCCTTGATCTTTACAATATAACCAAAGATGTAGGCAGCCATGAAAGCCTTTCTCCACGACATGATACCGGCCTTTGGCAAACCAGTAGTACCGGAGGTGTAGATCAAAAGCGAACAATCGAAATCCTGGTCGTTTGGTCTTCTGGTGGAGTCGTCAGCTCTGTGTTTTGGTCTGGACTTTTCGGTCAACACCTTCAACAACTCTCTTTCGTTGATGTAGTGCAATTTCACGTTAGGCAACTCGGCCTTGATATTGTCCTCTGTTTCTCTGATTGGGTCAGCACAGTCTGGGTCAATGAACACCTGGGACACCTTGGCGATCTTCAAACAGTGGATCAACGGCTTGTCCTTGGTGTTGAAGTTGAGGAAAGCTGGGATGGCACCGATGTTCCAGAGCGCCAACCAGAGGAAAATGAACAACGGCTTGTTCATACAGTCGAGACCGATGGTTTGTTCGGCGGTGACACCGTAGTCGAACTTCAAGATGTACGAAAGACGTAACACGATGTCATATAACTCCTGGTAGGAATAGACCTCGAGATCAAACTGGTCATCGTAGATCTTGAACCCGTCTGGGCCAGTGGCTGGCGTTGGGGGGTTCTTCTTGGGTCTGGGGAACGCAATGGCCCTGTTGTTGGGCTTGGCCAATGCCGTCTTTTCGAAGTAGTACCAGTAAGAAGCATAACCTCTCCTGGACCAGTACAAATATGGGAGCGCCAGGATCACTCTCTTAACAAGCAGGGCATCGTCCTTGATGTGGTATTTGGCGTCCAAGAGCTGGGAGCCGAAGATTCCAGCGGCTGCTAGTTCGAGGCCGGACATGGTGGTGAAAGTGCTATTAAAAGGCTATGGATACAACAGCAACAGCAACAACAAGAGCAACGGTACTAACGCTTGGTGGGCAATAACAGTAGCGTGTGGGGGCCAGAGAACGAAGATGTCAAGCAGGCAGCGAATTGGGGGCCGATAGCGATAAAGAATGGAGAAGCAGACGAATCTGGGTGTGGTACAGATGAGTGGTCCGGATGTTGGTGAGTTATATAGGTTTTTCGGGCAGTCACTAGAGTCTTCACCCCAAAATCCCAAGTGGCCGAAACCACTGGCGTCTCCGCAATTGTCATGGTAGTGTGAACAAAGCGGTGCATTTGCGAGTTGGGTGAATTTTTCATGTGTTTTTCATACCGCGGGTGGAGGAGGTGGGTAAGCAGGAGTGTGAGAGTGGTGGGATGTGTGAGGGAAGAGTGAGTGTGAGAGGGTGTGAGAGGGAGGGAAAGAGTGTGAGAGAGTGTGAGAGGGTGTGAGAGAGTGTGAGAGAGTGTGAGAGGGAAGAGTGTGAGAGAGTAACCGAGAGAGAGCATGACGGAGATGAAAATAGGAAAAGACAATGTGATAGTGGGTTATGGTGTGTTATAGTCTGAGAGTGTGCTGCTGGGAGTGTTCTGGGCTGTTGAGAGTGTGCGGTGAGTTGGTACTGATAGTCTGATAGTTAGCATTGTAATAGAATTCGGTTTGCTGTGACAATGTTCACTATACTATGACAATATTCTCTATATTATATATTCTCCATTCTCCATTCTCTATTCTCTATTCTATCTGCCTTCTATGACAATAATCGTTCACTCTGACAGTTCTATCTAGGTCCCGTTTGGGTGCAAACTGCAGTGAGAGTGGGGATAGACTTTAGCGAAGAGTTTAGATAGATAATCCTATTGCGGTGTCTCGATAGTTTCAAGTGGTTGCATAAAGTCAGTTGGTGATAGTTTGAATGCAGTGTATATATCTCGTTAACGTAGCTGTTTCATATATATATATATATATATCTATGTTGGTATCTCCATCAATCTTCATACATTTATCTTATATACGCACAGAAGTCTCAAGAAATGAATAAATACTATACATATAGAGATATCTATATAGTTAAATGAAGATTTTTTTCCTCTTAAGACCACAACAATACAACACTCTACAACCCTAAGTCACACCCCTTCTATCTCTTCTATCACATCACATCACATCACATCACATCACATCACCACCATCACCATCAAATCTATCCATCTATCTTCACCTCTCAATCTCTCACTCACTACTCTCTCACTCACTCACAATACTCACTCCCACCATCCAGGATTTGCATACTCGGTCCATCAACTCACTCTCCATCTCTCTGCCGGAACTTGCTTCTTCACATGGAGAACCCGATGGGTTGGCACAGCAATGCCGAGAGACACTCGGCATGTTGGGGTTTTGGGTGTTTTGGGTCCATGTAAGTGTCGGTCCTAGTTTGGTATGTATAATAGCAATTATATATGTAGGTAAGTACTCTAATAGGCAGTATTTCGCTAGGTGCTACATATGCTTTCCATGTCGTATCTCCTCTGGTATGCTTATCACGGGCTTTATCATGTACAACCGTTGTTGCACCCTAACACTTCTCCTTTAGCCTTCAGCCTTTAACCCTGGAATGGCATGCGCAAACTCGGCGTCCGCTGTAAACCTCCGGAACGGCTACCCTTGGCCGCCGTTGTCTGGGTTCTCTCCACCAGTAGCCCAAGGTTCCATAGTCCTCCTGGTGTCACGGGCCTCTGGAGTGCAGTAGTATACACCATGCCACTCAGCTTGTCATGTGTGGGGCTGACAGGCATAGTAGCAGAAGCAACATAGATCTGTCCTCCTGCTACCTCGTCTCGCCAGTCGTCGATTTGCGTGTAACCTTGGTCTAGCAAGTACTGGCAAATTGCTTTTGCTTTCCGATTGAGCTTCTCCTCGTGCTTGTGCCAGATGCCGTGCTGTACTAGTGCCTTCAAGTCGGTATTGTTATCTTGGAGGTAGTCTCCCATACAGCAACAGCAATGCTCTTGGATAAGCACCATTAAAACATCGTAAAAGAGAAATTTGACCTTCTGGTGGTCTGCAAGATCCACTGCCTGAGCTAACATCGGTATCAACTGTATGTAGTCATTACAGTAGCATTTCTTAACGAAATCCCGTAGAAACACCTGTACCCTGAACTCCGCTTCCATCTGGGCCAGTTCGTTGATCCCGCCATTGATCGACACTCCCAACTCTAAATTGCAAATGTAACGGAATATCGTGTCTCTGCTCCGAACTATGGGTTCCATCAAATTCCACGTTTTGAACTTCTCTTCAACAACTTTGGTTTCCATAGACCGGTAGTTCCAGTGGGACCAGCAGTAGATTAGAATCATCTCTATCAACAATAGCTGCGAAAAAGCAGGACAATACTCTAGGATCTCGAATATCTCCCCAGTATCTAGAATAGCCTCCATGAAATCGTTGAACGCTGGTAAGTAATAGTTAGGGTTTGTGAAGACCTGATAAGTAGCTCCAATAGTGAGTAACTGAAAGGTATAAATAGCTCTAGTAGCGTTATCATCGTCGGGATTGTTTGTTTTGGAAATGATAGCTCTGGCTTCATTAATTGCCTTATTTGCTTGCCAGGCAGAGTCAAAGTCAACTTTTGGTACTTGTACCGTAAACCTAAGGAGCTCGGACATTTTTATGGACATCTTGCTTGCATTTTCGATGAGCTTAAACTTCTTCAAGGATTCTTCTCTTATTTGGTATAAAAGTTTAAAGGAGTAGCTCAACTTTGGAGTCTTTGACTCCTTAGATGGCAGTACTTCTTCTTGATCTTTCTTGAAAGGAGCCATCAAGATATCATTGAAATCAGGAGAATTGATTTCATCGTGGAATATCTGTATGTTTTCCAACCTCAATACTGATTCCAAGGTTTTGCTCCTGTCATTGAGTGAATCTTGAAGAACGTCATCCATAGCTTTGACAATGACGTCTGACTCCGTGAAATGGGTGAACCCAGAGGTAAGTGGCGCCGTTGGTTCGATTTGGAGTTCATTTTGAAGGAAACTACTTTGGTTTGGTCCAGTACCTTCCTGGACAAGCTCTGTACCAGTGGGTTTTGCAGCGTCAAAGTTGATCCTCTTTAAGTATCTGTGGGAGGACTGCTCTACTTTAGTTTCATTAGAAGTATTATCAGAAGAGTTGTGTTCCTTTGGAGACGAGATCAGCTGCTCCCAATTGATCTTTCTGATTCTGGCGCTTGTCGCTGAGTCTGCCTTATTTTTGAAGGATAAGTAGTACTCTCTCAATCCAAAGGATATTGCACCAAACACTGCTGTACCAAATACAAGGAGAAGGAAGATGTATAGAGTATTGGACAATAAGTCTTGCTCGGTGTATTCACCCATAGCCGCCATGTGGTGGCCTAGAGCAGCTTCGTGAAACTCTGGATCTACCCCCAAATTCAAAGTTGTTCCGAAGGGAGAATCGCCCAACTGGTCAAAGAACTCTCGTTTAGCGAGCTTTCTGGCTTTGCGGGAGTAGTTTCTTGGGCCTAACATGCTATGAAAGTATATTTAGTGTAGTAATTTATATATCAGTTCAGCAGTTTAATTCAAACTTGAACAATATTCAAACTAGAAATTCAACGGATTAAGATGTACACTTCAGCTCACCGTTAATACCAACGGTAATCCTTATTGTAACCAAATTCTTCAAAACAAATATATGTAATTTATCAATCGATATCAAAGACAATTATTCCTCATATACCACATAAATATAACACGAAATACATAAAATTAATACAACAATATACCCAATATACCCAATATAACAATACTAAACATCTACAACTCGCTTGTATGTAGAGGCCGCACACACACTACCAGAAATCAAAGGCTGCAAAATTTGCAGTCTTTTTCTACCCGCCAATGACGGTGTCGCACTTTCTGATTACCAGTAAGTTTAGTAGGGGAGAGTGTCCTTAGTTGGTACAAAGAGTCAACGACGTGGGATAATGGAGAATGAAAAAGTAGGGTAGAATACGGATTTAGCTTAGATACGCTCATCATGAAAGAAATCAGGAGCAAGTAGGTTATTGGCAGCCAAATTCAGCCCCTTTGAGCCATTTTTTATGCCCATGTCTTAATGATCGTATAAATGTCGTCACATGACATCTTATATGCAGGCAACTGATATCACCAGGTTTAAGCATTGTCTGAATTCAAAGAAATCAACTGCTAGTATCCATTAGGAGGTTAAAGCAAACAGAAGAAGCTGTTTCTATTATATCTGAACAATTTTCAGGCGTTTAGAAAGCCCACTAATTCATCTATTTCTACTTGATTTCTATTAAAGAAAACCACGTGATGACACCTATACGCACTCCCAGATTCCAAATCCGTTAATTAACATAAAAGTGAAAAATCATCCCATAATCACTATTATCTGTCAATAGATAAACGACTCAAGATACTGGTTTACAGTAGTTTGAGGTGGGAAAGAATATAGTAGAGGCATATTATTGTACTCGGAAACATATTAAGAACACTTTATATCAATAATGTTTTCCAAAACTAGGTTCTTCTTCACGAAGAACTCTTCCGTTATGAACATGCTAGCACAGAATAAAGGATGTAGACTCTCGATCGCTTCTAGAAATACGATAGCTCCGTTTAGATTCAGCCGTTTATTGAACAATTTCAATCTCAGATCACCCAGATTTTACCTGACAAGCGTACCTTTGAACAACCAGACTGCCCCTATCGTCTCAAAGGTCGCTCCTATCGCCAAGAACATCGCCGAAGGAATCAAGACTGGTTCTTCTAACCCATTGGTTTCGAACAAGTCTGTTGCTTATTGGTTGATTTGCACTTCTGGATTAGTCTTTGGAATCGTTGTTCTTGGAGGTTTGACCAGATTGACTGAATCTGGGTTGTCTATTACTGAATGGAAGCCAGTTACCGGCGCTATTCCTCCATTGAATGAGCAGGAATGGGAAGCAGAATTCACCAAGTACAAGGAGTCACCGGAATTCAAGCAGTTGAACTCTCATATCACTTTAGAGGAATTCAAGTTTATTTTCAGCATGGAATGGGGTCACAGATTGATGGGAAGATGCATTGGTTTATTCTTCATTCTTCCAGCATTGTATTTCTGGAAGACCAAGAAATTCAGTGGCCATGTTGGAAAGAGAGTGATAGGGTTAACTGGGTTATTAGGTTTACAGGGATTCATTGGTTGGTGGATGGTGAAATCGGGTTTGGATGAAGACCAATTAGCCGAAAGAAATTCTAAGCCAACCGTATCTCAATATCGTTTGACAACCCATTTGGGAGCAGCTTTCTTGATGTACTTAGGTGTCTTATGGACCGCATTTGAGATTTTAAATGAGAACAAGTTCCTCAAAAAAGCTAGGAAGAATCCTTTGGAGTTAAAGAAGATAATTGGTCAATTGAACAGCCCTGCTGTAAAAAGCGTACGCCTGATCAGTACTGGATTATTATGTTTAGCCTTCATAACTGCCATGTCTGGAGGTATGGTCGCTGGTTTAGATGCTGGTTTAATCTATAACACATTCCCACACATGGGAGACGACTACATTCCAGCCGCAGGCGAGTTAATGTCACCAGTATTTGCTAGAAAGGAAGATCTTTCTGACTTGTGGTGGAGAAACCTTTTGGAGAACCCAACCACCGTGCAGTTGATACACCGTACTTTAGCAACAACCACCTTTTTCGCTGTCTTAGGCGCTCACATGTTTGCTATTAAGCGCAAGGACCTTATTCCAAAGCAAGCTATGAAGCTGTTGCATAATGTCATGGGAGTTGTCACCCTTCAAGTGGCCCTTGGTATCACCACATTGATATATTTGGTACCTATTCCTCTTGCTGCTGCCCACCAAGCTGGTGCATTAGCATTGTTGACAGCATGTCTTGCATTCTCTGCAAAGTTGAGAAAGCCTAGGCCTCAGGTTGTTTCGTACATTAACAAGTACATGAAGGACCAATTGTTGGCAGAAGTTGGTGGACCCACCAAGAAGTTGTAAATACTGTAAAAAGACCATGTAAATAGGGAGAACAGTGTTAAATCTATATACCTAAAATTAAAACGCTGTGTAAATAATGTTGTGGATATGTATATTCATGCTAAATATATGAAAATTGGTATCGTGAAAAATTAACCTCTCACCATATTCTCTTGCTGGACATTTCATATCTCATCACTTTCAGTAAGCTCTCATCATCGCTCTTTTTCTCGATATTAGCCTTGCTGAACAGCTTATCCATGAGCTTCTCGTTTCGCTTTTCCTCCATAGTCTTAGGGATTTTCTCTCCGTAATCATACAAGTATGAACGGGTTCTTGGGTTAATCGAGGAAGCTTCTGTATTGGGGACACCTGGGATGAAAGACATCTCAATGGCAGAGATAGGCGAGCCTAGCTCTGTTGCTGAAGCATCGGAGTCATAGATGTTATCACCATCATGACGTTTCCTCCTTGGTGTAACCATGTCTGGGATATCTGCAGAGGACTCATTTGGGGACTCCGTTGTCGCAGTTGTATCTTCGCTTGGTGTAACTTCCTTTGAGTTTGTTTCATTCGAAGAGATAGTTTCAGTAAGAACATCCGCTTCTGGAAGTAATGACGTATCAGCCAATACTGAGTCCTCGGGACGGACCTCCAATGCCCTTGGTGACGAATCAACATATTCCGTTGGAGTAGAAACACCCTGTAACCTACTCTTGAGCACTTCTTGGTAAGCTGTATGCTCTGCCTTTATATTACTAGCCATTTTAAGAATAACAAGTCCCAAAATTAATCTGATTAGGATCAATGTTAAGAATGTAGCCAGAATCAACAATGCCGATGCTACGATAGAATATAGATACGACGTCGTGACAGGAAACAAGAAAATCCTCTTGAGATCAGACATTGTCATACGTAAAGAGCAGACAACAGATGCCAACAAAGGCAATCCAATACGTCTTGTAAGCACGATATAGTCTGTCAATTCGTGAGCTTGTAACTGGTTGTTAGGTCCAGACTTGAAGACCTGCAAGAAGTCAAGACTCAACACGTAAAGGAAATTCCGATAGACCCTAGGTCTGACCTTATTGAACTTCGAAATATAGCAATGTTTGAGCCAATCCACAAAGATCTCGCTACCAATGACGACTATACCAGGACCAAATATTGCACCAAACCATGTGTTCCAGCTCTTCCACGAGTTAGGAATTATTCCAAAGTGGTTACTGTTCAATTGCAAAAGATTCCGCAATGCTATGATACCAAGCATAAAGATGAGTTGAAAGCGTTCAGTCAAATCAGCCATAGTAATCTGGAAAAGACCTTCTCTTTCAAATTTCTTGAAGACGGAACTTTTCAACTCTGAGAATTGGTTGGAAAGCAAAAGTGTCAATAGCGCGTTGGAATATGAATTTGCTGCCACATTGAGCGATACCGTTTGATAGATGAGTATATATGCGTGAAATGCAAGGTAAAATATGGAAAGGATATAGAAAATTGAAAATTTGACCAATTGAGGGCCATGTGCTGATTCTGGATCTATTGGAATCTTGTAGAGTATGTTCAAGAGATCTTGTCCTAAAGAGGAACATAACTTCTCGGCTACTTCGAGTACTCCGAACATAACGTAGAGTTTTATATGAGTTTCTCCTCTGACATCGTGGTACATTCGTGAAATATCGAGACTCTTTGTCGAAAGAACCATTGTAGACAAAATTATGATGGTAAGTGTTATGACGTCTCTTTTAACCCATCTAATCTGACGGGATAATATGCTAGTTGTGGTCCTGGTACGCTTCTTGAAGGGAGAATAGGACGATGCATGCTTGAAAAGGTCTATTACAGTGGAATAGGCCACTATGATTATCTTGAGTGGTGCTAAAGTGAAAAGAGTCAAGAATGAGTTCATACAGACTAGCAATCCAAATGCCATGAACCGTTCAAGGTTCAATGGGATTTTAATCATGTTAATCAACTCCTGGTATGAGTTATCAGCGGCAGCAGTGTCTCTGGCAGGGCCTGACTGTTCTTGCTCGCTGTTCAGTCCTCCCTGAAGATTCAATTCAATTAAAAGTAGTTTATATAGCGAGACCTCTTTCCTTTGACGTGAATTAGTGATATTGGATCCAGAACCGTTGGAATTAGTATAGAATTCATCATTTCCGGTGATATAATTCAATATGGAACTCCCTGTAGAAGGGCGACTACCGTCAGTTCGCTGTGGAAACGTAAACGATGCTGATCTCGATCTGGACCGAGATCTTGATCTTGATGTGATCTCAGAAGAGTCTGGTGACCTTATCCTGGAGATTCCAGTCAAGGCAGATTTAGAGAGTAGTCGTGAACTGCTGGAGTTTCTGTGACGGCCCATTTGATTTATGTGCTAATTGAGTGAGTCGGTGGCTCAATGCTTCCTGATTTACAATTCGATACAGTTTCTTCAGCTTGAAATAAACCGATATATAGAAGAGAAATGGCTATAAGTAATTCCACACTACGAATATTTGATATCAGGTCACGTGAATAGCTATGATTTGTGATTATAGTGATTTAAACTGGTAGCGCTGCATATATCAAGGTTTAAGGTTTTGACAGTTCTTAGAGACGAATCTGAAGTGAAGAGACAAGAAAACAAAGGAGGAGTAGGTAGATATGAGGAGATGGGAAAGGGAAAAGAGAAGACGAAGGAGAGTACGAAAATATGAAACAGATAATTTGAAGTATTTGTATTTCGATACGTTCTCTAATTCCAGTTCATATATCCTCAATGAACTCATGAAATTGCACTATAAGGTGTTTATCTGATTAGTATGAGAAAACCTCCAAAAACCACTGACATCATTGCATTCTGTAATTACTTGCTATTATACTACATGACGGCACACAGGAGAGTGTTCCGTTGCCTGTTTAGGACTCAGGAAGGAAATCGCCAAAAGCGGCAATGGAGGCTTATTGTTCTCGGTTGAAACTGGTTCTTTGGTATGGGAGCCCTTTGGATACCTGAATGAACAGAAGTGAAGTGATAGGGGTTTCTACGGAAGTGACCCAGATGGTGTCAAATAGAGTAAAACACACGAAAATACAAGAAAAGCGTCTTTTTACGTCACACTTCGTGAACCTTCTTATCCAATGGAAGACCTCCACATCGATCCATATAAGGTGACTCTTAACTATTAGAGAAGCTCTGTATGGGAAGTATGGTGTTGGATGCAGTCTGCCAGTGGTTTCCGGGGACCGATTGCCCTATCTAATGGCTGTTGCGGGTGATATGCGAGCCGGATATAGGTACACATAGACGATAGTTAGAATTACGTAGTAGAAGAAAGTGTTATAGAGTCATGAGATCTCAACAGCAGATACGGAAAGTTGACCTAAAAAACACTCTACAATGATATTGAAGGTCGTTGAAACACTTTGTGACCCCTTTTTCTCTCCCTAGAACCCCCAAAACCCAGAAAATCTGGTCTTCTCCTACTCTCGAGACTCTGTTCATAACCACTCCCGTAACTCCCCATTCCCGGCCTAACTCTCCCTCGAATCACTCAGCTCCAAGCCGGAACTCTCCACATCAACGTTAACCATATCATCCAGTTGATGATGAGTATAAAGGACAGTATTCTACACATGAACAATCATATTCGCCACTTTAAGCACTAGAAAACAACCCGACAGCACCATTGAACCCATTTATGCATTCAAAAAATGGAAATTCTCCAGCTAGATCAATTTATCTCCCGTATCCTGGCTTTCGCCAATAAGGACTTGCTCACACCACCAGAGGCATCTCGACTTCTGCTAGTAATAACCGAACTTCTAGTGGACTACTACGTCGATTTGCCGCTTCTCAAGTTCCTTTCCCGGTTCTTGACTCAGCAGGCCTACGACGAAATCATTGAAGAGAGAAACATCGAACATCAGTGTGGTTACATATTATGCCCCAAAAGCCCTAAGCAGCTGGTCCGAAGATTGTCCAACAACAGCAATGCCACGGTCCCAGCATCACTAAAGGAACCAGGAGCTGCTACAAGATTTCAGATCTACAACAGAAAACCGTCCATGGTTTTGCCAAATACCTATCTTTCACAGTACTGCTGTAAGGACCACTATAGAGCGTCGATATTTTACAGGAATCAATTGTCAAATGAAGCATTATTTGCCCGGAAAGACATTATGGTGATTCCGCCGTTCCCAGAAATGCAGACTGGTTACGCAAACTGGTACGAAAATGGCATTACATGTTTGGAAGAGGTCCTCGCAAAGCACAAGGAATTAAAGGAGCATGGCAAAACACTTTCGGATGTCATCGCCATGATGAATGGATTGAACATCGGAGAAAACGAGATGAGCCATGAAACAAGTCAGTTGATCAAGTTGATAGAGGACTTTGAAATAGTTGAGAAAGAGGGTGGAGAACGGGGTGACATTAACGAAGAGGAAGAAGGGAGTAATCTGTATGATGAATATCACAGAGAGGAGATGTCCAACAATGTCGAGGGCTACATTAGCAGTGGAACGAGCTTCGGTGGATACGTTGTTTAACAAGAAATACTGGGTAATGTCAACGTTTATGATAGATTGAAATGACTCCTCTGTCCCGACTCTAGTCATATACACCAAGCACCGAGACGAGGATTGCAACGCTATCCCAAATAGATCAAAATATTTATCTGTCTCGTCCATCAGGTTGCATATCTTCCATATTATTCCTATTATCACCAGGGAAGCCTCCATATACTCTATCGCACAAGTTCTGTACCCCGTCCATAGTGACATAGCATAGCATCGGTCATTCTGTTTATTTAGCACTGGATTTTATCCAGTGTTCATTGTACTTCTTACTTCTATTCTTACGATTTACGATTATTCAATACATATAACGTTATACGGTTACATTTATTTACAGATACAATATATACATGATGCAAAGTATGGGAAGTCTATTAGCTAGAACTTGAAGTTATCATAGAATACATAACCCCACTTGAAATGGCGCTGACCGGAATCCTCTAAATAATCCCCCAAACTCTTCCCCATTCCAAATCTTTCTGTCTTTCCAATGCCGTCGTAGGCTTTCTTCGAAGTAGAATGTTCCTGTAATTTCTCATCGTATGTCTTGGCAACTCTATCACTTAAATTGACGATCTCAGAGTGCTTGAAGATTTGATTTTTGTTCAACTTGGCAATCAACTCCTGGTATGCTTCAGAAGTCTTATCAAAGTGTTTAAACTGCTGCTTTTGAAGCTTGTCTTTCCTCTCAGCTAATGGAGAATTAGCGCCCCTCAAAAGTTGATACTTCCGTTTCATTTCCTCAACATTGGAGTTTAGTTCCTTAGAAGTTACTTCAAGTGCATCAGTCCATTCCCTTTTGTACTTTTCAAGCTTAGTTTCCTGTAGTGATTTCTTCGACTTCAGAGAAGATGCTTGTGGAGTAGCCAACTTCGTTATTTCCAATTCCAAAAAGTATTCCCAAAGCGCTTCATCCGTTGCCAAGTTCTCATAATAGTATCGTGGATAGATACATTCGTCGACCCCGAAACCACCACTCTTCTTGATGCTGTAACTTCCATCTTTTAATTGGTTTTCTTCCTTCATATTTCCGGGCGGAGATTCCCATACATTCTGTAGTCTAGCCAAAAGGGACAGCTTCTTAAAGTCCATACCGACTTCTTGTAACTCTGGTATTGTAGGATAAGGCATGGTTATAAATGATAAGGTGTTAAAGGCTGCACTCGTAGTTCTAATCTTTACCTTAGTTGGTCCCAATTCATTCACAACACGAGCCATAGGGTCTAGATATGCACTTTTGTTGATATCGTACTCCAATGACGGTATGATCACCGACTGGATGTATACCTTGTCATAAGCAGCATCTATGGAACTTTCTGTGGTGGATCCTTTCGGTACAAGCGACGATTTCTTCAAGGCACTAGCTGGCAATGAAATTTCATCTGGAGTATATGGCAATAACTGTGGAAGTGGTATCTCATGGTTGGCTTGTTTCAGCTTTAAGTAACGACGTAACAAATGGTCCAAGTGTATATCACTTCTCTTCAACTCATTCTTAATAACTTTACGTTTTTCGACATTTGTAAGTTTATGGTAGATCTTGAGTGGATCCGTAGGCTTCTTGGGTAGCCTTGAAGTAATCTTTTTGTTGTTGACTTCCTTTTCTCTTTCTATCTTCTTGTCTATTTCGTTTTTTTGCAGCAAATAGTCAGCTCTCCATTTCTGGCGAATGAATTGGCTGCTTCTGTAGGCTACGACAAGCGTTAGAAGCTCGTCTAACTTGTCAAGTTTATTGCCCTGTAGGTCGTGAAGTAAGGTATCCATGATCTCGTCAATGGTGATAGCATGACCAAAAGCTTGAGGGAACCAGTTTGATTGTAAGTCCATTCGTCTGAACTCAATTTGAAACGAGTAGAGTAATTCGTAGCTAAGATTTTGGAAGTAGAGCGATGGGTCTAACTTGATCTTGTTTAGCTCGGGTAGGTTGGTGAATGCTTTGACATCGATTGTGGTGTAAGTGTTGGTGTCAGCCAAGTAGCGAAGGGACGGAGTCGTAGTATTGCCATTGATATTTTTGAGTCTTTTGGTATGTCGTATTAAGTTTCTGTAGAGCGATCGTATGGAACTCTTGTGTAAGAGCTTATCGCTGAGGTTTTGGATCATTGTGAGGGCATTCTTGGTTCAGAAGTATAACTGATGGTGTAAGGCTGAATTATATATACAGATAGAAGAGAATTAAATTAAGAACGGCTGTACAAATGGCGAGCTCGATGATATAACCATATAGATTGCAGCACAGGACTAAGAAAATGTCTTTTAGGTACAAAACAAAATATATCAAAAAATCAAAAATCAAAATCAACAGATTAACAATAAACCTCAACAATAAATATCAACAGATTCTTACCCGATCAAAAACATCAACAGATATTAACTCACGTACAAATTAACGTGAAACCTTAAAGCCAACAGCATTTGACGCTAACCAGAAAGAAAATATCTCTACCATCACATACATAGTTAACAGAATACGCACTAACAAACATTATTTGCACCAGACGACTTTCCGCGCATTGATGGTCTTCTCCATACACAACTACACGGTGATGGTATAAGCAATGGGATTATGTCGCAATGAGGGTTTGGTTGCGATACGACTTCAAGACGTAGACGTGAAGAGTGAGACGTGAAAGTCTGGAGAAGTGCTAATGGGGTTCTTCTTGGAGTGTTACAATTAGAGAAGAAAAAGTAACATAGACAAGATGGTATGTATTAGAGTAGTGATGGTTGCCTGTTGATGGAAGTATAATGAGAAGTATAATGAGAAGTGTTGATTAGAGAGTACGATGAAAGACGTTTTAGTGTATTTGAAAGAAATTGAGTTTCATTATTTGCAATTACTTCACTGAATGAGGATGAATTAAAGGGAAGATTGAAGGTAATAATTGCTGGTATCAATTCGTTGATCAACGCATTCAAACATGGAAGTCTAATGATCCAAAATCGACTACAGCAATTAATGAAGAGACATTTTCATGATCTCTAATCCACCAGCAATGACTTGCTACCATTGAATATGGCTATGTGCAATGGAATTAATACCACCATGGAAATAGAATCGCTAGCAGATAGACCTAACTAATATAATTCATTTTGAAGTCCAAGAAACCACACCATCGATACCCAATTGTTCATTTGCTTATACCCTTTAAAACAATGTCTTCCACAATACCGTCACCAACAGGCTCATCTTATGATAACCCCAAACTAACAAACAAAGCCACCAAAATCAAAAGCTTCAAAGCAAAATACCATCTCCATCTTGAAGTTCAAGAGAGGAAAAACCACATACGTGATTCCCTTCGATACTCTGGTCAAACTAGCTCTCTCTCTAGACAACTTAAAAGCACAACTAGCAGATGCAATCGTTGCCTCTGGAGGATTGGAATTAGTGGAGAAGGACGATCCCCAAGAGCCCTTAGGAGAGGATGATGATATCGATGAAGACGATATACCCGTTCCCAAATCCGAATTCCAAGACGATATGTTAGACATAGACGATCCTAACGTGGTGAAAGACGTGTCTGGCGTCGATATACGATTGGCCGTACCAAGAGATAAAACATCACCATATTCCAATGAATGGCTTGAAGTGGACGAAACTACCTTATCCACCATCGAGTTCAATGATTATGACATCCTTGCATTTTCTTACGGAACTGAAGACAGCTTCAATATCATAGAAGCTGCGTACGACGAATGAATTAAGAATATAGTTACATAATTACGCTATTGTATTCTCTATATATACAAAAAATGCATTGTTATGACGGTTACATTTAGCTTTAAATTTGCTTGTCACTAGCCCACCGTGGTTAGCTTAAGCCTTTCTTCCCGATACTCCACTACTGGTCTTCCTGATACCAGCTGATTGCACTCGATTACCAAGGTAATTATGCCCTGGACTCTTGGATTGGATCATTCCTGAACTTACCCTCGAGCTGGATCTAGACTTGGGTAACTTGATAGATTGTGGAGATGCCTGTGGAGACGATGACAATGTAGTACTCACAGTTCTTGTTGTAGTGGTTGTGGTGGTCTTTGTCAACAGAACTGGTTGGTTAGTGCCATTGGTAGAGATTGATCTCAATACCTTCCAATCACTTGGAGGCGACTCTCTTCTAGGTGAGCTATTCAAGACCAAACGATCTGAATTGTTTATTTCTTCAACATCATAGTTGACGTCCTTTCTACTGCTAACGTCTTCCATTGCCACTATATTCTCCTCGTCCGAGTTGTTTATTAATTCTACGACACCCGACGAATTCTCGTCTTTGTACTTTCTTGGCTGTCCTGGAGACTCATTAGGAACGGCTGTTTGGATTTTGGCAGCCAATGCTCCACTGATCTTTCTTCTTCTTATAGGGGTGTGGAAGGATGAATCGAACTGGTTCATTGATGAATTCACCAGTTGTTGTTGGAGCTTTCTTTGTTTGGCTTCCTGCTTCATTCTAGCCTTGAATTCATCATATTGGCATAATGGGAACAATCCTCCAATAAACTCGTCTGGTCTAACATCTAAGACCATAGAGTGTCTCCAGTCTCTGAAATCGTTTTGATGTAAATAGAGCCAATGTTGTTGAGGACCCACCACCATACCAGGACGGATCATTCTCATGTATGCGATACACTCATTGGCAGTAAATCCATGTGTGTAGATCAAATGGGCTCCTATAAGACAACCAGTTCTTCCAAGTCCAGCTTTACAATGGACGGCTATCTTTCCACCCTTATTAATAATACATTCTGCTGCACCGATAAACTTGTGCACATACTCTAATGTAGGACAAGTTCCATCGTCGAAAATCATATCGATATGCTGTATGTTTCTCTTAGTAAACTCTGTAGCATCGTACAAGTGAGAGTTTAATCTGACTACCAACTGGACATCGTTTTGCATGAAGAAGCTCAAAACTTTGCGGAATGGTTCGTTTAATCCAGCTTTTCTGGAACTCTGTTGAGGAGAGGCAAATGCAATAAAGTCCTTAGATATCACATTGAAATCACCTTGGTCAACTCTTTCATATTGTTCGTATTCTTCCAAGTTGAAAGAAGTCAAGTCTATCATACCTCTTTCTTTGGCTCTCCACATTGCGTATACTACATCCTGGATGGTAATTTCGAAGTCGGCTGTGGAGTATCCAGCATCTCTGAAACCCTGGAATGGTGGGTCGATCTGGGCAATTGGTTGCAACACTTGATGAGGCGACCAAGACTGGACCAATACCATATAACAACATAACAAACATGCAGCGTTAGAACGCTCCTTGGGTGAAGTAGAACTGTAGAAAACAATAGCTTTTCCTTGGTTGGCTTCTTCATTCAAGATGTTGTGTAATACGACAGCGAATCTGTACAAATTTCCGATATGCAAAGGACCGAAGTCGAGATGGAATGCATTGTATGGCAAGGCATCTTCTACTGTGAAGTAGACCAACTCATTTGTGTCTACTGGTGCGTAATCATATGCTCCAAGGTAGATTCTGTCTAGAAGGGCGTTAGTAACCAAGCAAGTTTTAAAGGTGATGCTGCATCACATTCTATGAGAGGAAAGATACATACTTTTCAAGAACTCTATGAGGGGAACACTGATTCTGTTCTTGACCATGTTATTTAATATGCTAAGCGTGATGGATAGGGTTGATTAAAGTATTATGAATTCCGCAAATCGGAGATTGGGAAGATGCAATGGGTTAACTAGTCAATAAACGAAATTCTTGTGGACGAACTATTTGATAGTCTTGTACTTCGTTTCTAATCTGGAATCAAGTGTTACTGATATTATCGTCTGACTACTTTCTTGAATCTCTGGGGCAACAGTTATAAAACAGCTGTGAAGATGGGATCAAGATTAATACGACGAACAACTGGCAATTTCAATAACAGTGTATATACCGATCTATCGTATATAACACTAGTAATAAAACAAAAGGTAGTACGATCAACTAGCTGTATTTTTCCTATAAAATCGGCAGCTTTTCCTGGTCAGCAATAACAATACTTATATATGATCAGATCCGTGTCGCTATTTCATCTGATCTTCCCATCACATTTCCCTTTCCAAGACCATTAAGCGGCTTCTTTTGGCTGTAAACTCATGTTTTGATGTTTGTGTTATTGTAATGGGAGACGCACGACCGGTTGTAGGAATTCCCCGATTAAGCGCTTATTAGACTGTTGGTAACACAGTGAGAGAAGGAGATGGCTGTTCTGTATACGGTGAGAACGGTGAAGTGTGTATGAAGGGTGAGGTGAGGAGTGTGAGCGATAGAGGATGGTGAGTTCAAAGCGGCTAGCGAAATGTGGGTGAGATTTGAAAGATTCATTAACCGTTGTTGAAGGAGTTGAATAGCTATATACATTGGCTTTATAGAAGACGTAGAAAAGGTTTGACATATTATTAGTATTATTATTATGGTACGTCGAGCGGAGTTGCAGTTTATGACGTCACTGGAAAAGCTAGGATAAGTCCGGTGAAAGGAGGTTTGATGGTTGGGTTTGAAGAATATCAATTTGGCCAGAAACCCCATTAAACATTAAATATCATGAACGAATACTAACAAGAGCCATTATAGCCGTCGTTGTACAGTTTCTCGTCCGAGACCTTGGCAGAGCTCCGGAAATTCCGTTTTGGCAGTGCCAGAATCAGCACCATGCAAGCTGCCATATGTATGTATGAGTTTATTCCAGAGAAGTTATCAATGGGTTTGAACGGGTGAATTATTAAGGTTTGAATTAATCGTGTGACATAATGAGATTTTTTGACGAGAAGTGATTTCAAATCTACAATTAGTGAATCCATTATTGGCTTGGAATTAAAAGGACATACCCATTAGATGAAAATGATCCTGTTAGCACTCCTGATTTTAAATACTAACGATGATAGATACAATCGACACCACATCTTACGAAATTAAAAAGGAAAATGACGATCCAGTTGTTTCTGTGGAGGAGTTGATAGAAGAATTGCCAGACAATTCCCCAAGATATATTGTTCTTTCATATCCATACAAGTTGCCCGATGGAAGATTGAAGACTCCCTTGGTTCTCTTGTACTGGATGCCTCCAACGAGCAGCCAGGCCAGCAGAATGTTGTACGCCGCAGCCGTAGAAGAATTCAGAGAGAAGGCTGGTGTTTCCAAGTATGTACAACTCCCATTTCTGAAATTATATTTTTCGATACTAACAATTCTAGACTTATTAAGGTTGAAGATGAAGACGACTTCGAAGACCTTGAAGAACAATTGTAGTGACATATTCACCTTATATATGCACAGTTACTACAAAACAAATACACAGAAAATAGAACATAGATAATGAGTGCTAGGAATTTTCCCGATGTGTAATTGAGCTGCAAAACGTTAGTCCATATATATATATATATATATATACCTCGACAATGCAGCACATTAGTGGAAATTGCAACAATCAACTGTCTCTTTCTCTCACCATCCATCTAACAGAACTACTACCATCACCATCTCTATAAGAAGGCTGCTACTGACAGTTCCAGCGGTGTGGATGTTCTATCTCATCTTTTTTCGCACCCTTCCAGACCCAGATTAACGCTATTCACAGTAACACTCAGTACAGACATCGTCTTCTTAATTTTTTTAAGTCGTGTGAGCCCCAATTAGTACCAAGTGAAAAATTTTTCAGACATTATATATTAAAGTAAGAATCCTGATTAATGTAGAATAGTTGTTTAGTCTTTTGTTCTTCAGTTAATATAATTATTATCAATCGTCATCATGGGTCGTATGCATTCATCTGTATGTGAATAATCATAATCCAGATAAGCATCAGCATTGTCAATACTTGATAACTAAGTTGAAAAGGATCGATTCGGTTGCACGACGGTTTTAGAGTTGAGGTCTGCTCAAGAGTAAATGGTTCGAATAGCACTAATTGCTCGAACCATTAATATAAGCTCTTGTTTCTGATACTTATACTCGCCGTCGTGAGTCTCTGCTGGTCGATACCACTTATTATTAAAGTGTAGTCACGCAGGTGAAACGCTGTTTGAACATGTCTTCTACTCTGCTCTCGAAGGGAAGTGTCCGTAAGGACTCTTGTCATCAAGAACACTCTGAAAACAACCGGGAACAACTTGGAACTTCTTTGCATCTCATAATGTTATAGAATTCACCTCGAAGTGCCGTCTCATCAGCTCCTGCGAATGTTGTCGTTGTATCTTTTTACAAATGTGCAATATACTAACAGTCATTTCTTTAGGGTAAGGGTATCTCCTCCTCCGCTATTCCATACTCTAGAAACGCTCCATCTTGGTTCAAGTTGTCTTCTGACGACGTTGTTGAGCAAGTTATCAAGTACGCTAGAAAGGGTTTGACCCCATCTCAAATTGGTGTCCAATTGAGAGATGCTCACGGTGTTTCCCAATCCAAGGTTGTCACTGGTAACAAGATCTTGAGAATCTTAAAGGCCAACGGTCTTGCTGCTGAGCTCCCAGAAGACTTGTACTACATGATCAAGAAGGCTGTCTCTGTCAGAAAGCACTTGGAGAGAAACAGAAAGGACAAGGACTCTAAGTTCAGATTGATTTTGATCGAATCTAGAATCCACAGATTGGCTAGATACTACAGAACTGTCTCTGTCTTGCCACCAAACTGGAAGTACGAGTCTGCCACCGCCTCTGCTTTGGTTAACTAGGTTATTTACAAGTTATTTGTGTTCACTTTTTAGTGTAGTTAATAAGTATTGTAATCCACGATTTAGTTAAATGTAATATAATGTAATATAGAAAAATGAAATAATAGCGACACCAATCTGTAGAGAGGAGTCCAGTCAACTATTCTTGCGGTAGTAAGAAATGTCAAAATTAAAGCTAAAGAATGGAATAGTTCTTTAACCATTATTAACCATTAACTACATTATATCCCGAATTTCTAGACTTCCTAATAAGGAATAATATCGCGCTGTAACGGAACATACATAATTTGTTCTGAAAAATCGATTATCAAAATCCATTTTGCAAGCTTTCAATGAATTCGATGTAAATTATTCTGTTGCTTTCAATTGTTTCAATTCTACAGTTTATTGCTATTATATATATGCCATGGATGCTATATCAGATAGAGTATTCACGGAATCAACCACTGTAGAGGCATCTAACGACGATCCTTCGCTTTTGACTGTGATCCTAGATATCTCTCCAGCTGGTTGGTTCCGTATAAAAGATCAGATATCGATCCATGAGCTTGCTAAGTCTTTGCTTGTGTTCTTGAACGCACATTTGTCGCTAAATAACTCTAACCAGGTGGCATTCATAGCATCATCACCAGAAGGCTCGAAGTTCCTTTATCCAAACCCAAACAGGAACTACGACGACGTTAGACGTCATCATAGCACTAGTGGATCGCATTACGAAGACGGTAGAGAAGATGAGCAACCTCCTGAAATTACACCAACATTAGTGAATAGAGGCATGTACAGACAGTTCAGAGTTGTGGATGAAGCAGTTTTGGAAGAGTTGAATGAATGTTTTGACGAAATTGCTAAAAACATTGCAAATGAAGATCAGAAATCGACACTCTCGGGAGCCCTAAGCATGGCATTGGCATATACGAACAGAATGCTAACTCTAGACCAATCCATTTCCACAACCACAGCATCTGCCATCAACTCAACTACTAGCGTGGGAGCAAGCAGCAACAATTCAGGTAACAACAGCAACTCATCTTCTGGAACTGCCTCCAATAGCATTACATCAATGAGATCCAGAATTCTTATTGTTTCAGCCAATGATGAAGATGATGTCAAGTACATTCCAATTATGAATTCGATCTTTGCAGCTCAGAAAATGAGGACATCTATAGATATAGCGAAGCTTGGATTTAAAGACTCTTCATACTTACAACAAGCGTCTGATGCCACCAACGGTATTTATTTACATGTACATGATCCAAGAGGTATCATACAAGTGCTAACAAGTGCATTCTTTGTTGAGCCGTCAATAAGACCCTTTATTATCTTGCCTACAAACTCCAACGTCAATTACAGAGCCAGTTGCTTTATAACAGGCAAATCCGTAGATATTGGATACGTTTGTTCGGTGTGTCTTTGCATTATGAGTATTATTCCAGAAAGTGGAAAATGCCCAGCTTGTTCATCTATATTCGACGAGAAGATCATTTCACATTTGCTGAAGGGTCCAGTTGTTCTCAAAAAGAGAAAGCTTGACACCAACGGTACGACAGCCTAAAAGAGCCAGCAACACTACAGAAGTAATTCTCTCCAAAAAGCTCATACCATCTACATTAATCAATTAATCACAGCATCCAAGAATCACCTAAATATACGAGGACCAGATGTAACGTCTATTTCTATATACATTTTAAGTAATACCATAATCTCAAATTCACCTATTAATGATGTCGAACCGAAACTCCCTCGGGTAGCCATGCTTATCTATCATGTGTAGTCTACGTTTCTTGGGTGTAGAGCATATCTTCGTACATCCTGTAGGCGAATAATTGAAGCACTTGAAGATCTTTCCTCCCTTCTCCTGCTCTATTTTAGTGAACGGGTTATGGTTTTCATCAATGTGGAGTCCGAGGAACAACTCCGATGGAAACCGTTTTTTGCATTCATTACATATGTAATTATGTGTACTTACGAAGTGGAGTTCGTACTCCGAGTAATTCGAGAAGTGCTTCGGATTGAGATTACACGGCGGTGTATCACAAACAATTGCGGGTTTGGGAGAATTGACTACAACTTTCGTCTCGACCTTGTCATCTCCTACTTCATCATCACGTCTCCTTTTGCTCATGGAGACTGTGATTATTTGGGAAGAAACACTAATGCTTAACTTATCCTAACGATGAATTAAATGGTTCCGGCTATAATTTTTCGCGCTAACAAAATAGATAGAGCAGGATAGTGAAGGGAAGAGATAAGACTTCTGTTCGATGGATGATGAGTTTAATTGTCAACCAGAGGATTCACTGCATGATATGTTATTATAGGAGCTGCCGCTTTAAAGAAAATTCATTAAACCGCAGAATGATAATTTCCAAAATTTCATAGTAAAAATTGTACAGTGTCACCCGTAGGAGTAGGGACATTGGGGTCAATAGTGGTGAAGCCAGTCTTGTGCTCAATTACCAGATAAAATAGCTATGAATTTGCTTCTTGTTCTACAATCTCTAGTTTGTCTACAATTACATTATATCTATAACGTCATTTATTCAACCTGTCGTAGTACTAATACAGGGTATAAAACAACACAAATAACCTTATTACAAACCATAATGCACAATGCGAATAACATATTGAAGACCAGACGGCTCAACAACAGCAAGTGAAGTTACAAAAAGGATAATACCTATGTAACGAATTCTAATTTCAGATGCTCTATTAAAAAGCCGCCTTCTCCAATAACTCCAAAAATCATCCACTACTCTCCAATATCCTCATACCAATCCTTTGGTCTCTCCTCAATAAACTTTTTCATCAAATCCTTACATTCTTGATTATCCATGTTCACCACCTCTACTCCCACAGATTTAAGCAACTCCTCTGCTCCCTGGAAGTTCTCATTTTCCCCCAATACTACTCTCTTGATGCCGTACATAATACAGGCTCCAGAGCACATATTACATGGGGATAATGTAGTATACATCGTACAGTTCTTGTACACACTGCCCTTCAATCTTCCAGCATTCTCCAAAGTGGCCATTTCCCCATGTAAAATGGCCAGATCCTTTTGGAATCTCATGTTGTGACCACGACCCAAGATCGTTCCGTCCTCACTAATCATAACTCCTCCGATAGGTACGCCTCCCTCCTCATAACCTGTGCTTTGTTAGTACTAAATCCAATATGACGCTTACGCTCTACAGCAATAGTGGGGATGCGGTTCCGTATCCTGCTTTGCCCCTTTCACATACCTTTTTTGGCCTCTTCAATGGCAATCTGTAAACCCTTAGCGTCGTCGAATGGCATTTTTGTATCCAACGTGTCCCAAAGTCTGTTTCGCTGCAATTGCTGTAGTTCTACTTATACTTCGACTTGTGGGGTTCATTTCTTCTCGTTTGGGAAATGAAAAATTCGAGGATCGCATCGCTATAAATGGCATGATGCATTAGATGGATGAACAGTCGTTGGTGCAGTATATCCGAAGAAGCAAGGTTGAGGCGACGGGACCACATATAGGAGTACATTGGCTAAAATTAGAGTTTATGATCTACAATGCACGGATGTATATGTATAATGTATATTTTACAGGTACAGATATGCGGTTGCTGCTGTGTGCTCTAAAAGAAGTTTCGTTTTCGTAAGCAGTTGCGGTAAAGCCATTAATGGAAACCGTGTCTTGCTGTTCGTATGTCGAGATGGTTTGGGTCCGTTGCTTGCTTTGGGGGATCCCTGGAACAACAAAAACATTATTATTATAATTATTACTATTGTTTTTATTATTCTTATATTCGTAGTAAATCGTAAGGTTTGTTCCAATCTGGGGCAAACTTGCACATCTACGAAATGCTCTAATGAGCATTAGAAAGCAGTGACAAAATGTATTGTCAGACAGCAGCAAAGCAACACATGGGGACCAGATGAATAATAATATTATTATACTATAAGCGAAAGCTTGATTGTTATTCTAATCGGGATCCTGTTGGGCGAGAACAGAGTTACTAACATTCGATTGAGATTTCAGGCTGCTAAAATCGTTGCCATAATATTATAAATTGGTAATTTAATATCATGTAGTTACTTATTTGTAAAGATTGATGAATCCATTTCTATCAGCAGATACAATCATCTCAGATGGCTTTGTGATCACATCTATTGCTGTGATTTTGTCTTGATGTCTAGCCAATACGTCTGGTTGCGAGCGGGCTATCTGTTCCAAGGAAAGCACATCCTGTTTGGCTGATTTCTGAGTATTCTTTACGAGTGTCTCGTTGACCAACGTTATGGCCTGTTTAGTGAAAGTATTCCTGATGAATCTTGTTTCATCATCACTATTTACAGAAACCGATGCCTTTACATTGTCCAAATTCCATGCAATGATCCTTTTATCCCATGTTGAACTGATTAGATAATTCTCGTCATTGAAATTGAAATGGCTAATAGCCGTCATACTATGGTTTGATTCCACATCATCGTCTTCAAGGCCATCAACTTCGAAATTAATCTCTGATACGATACTATCAATATCAACAACATTTGACGTTGGTACCTCCACCAATGCATACTTCTTTATGTAAGGGTTATTCACATGTGAGCTGAGAATTTGTCTGCATTTGAAGGTCGGTATTTCCCAGATTGAAATATCACTCTCCTTGCTACAACCAATAACCATAAAGTAGCTCTTGACATCTTCTTTGCTAGTGGTTGAAGGAGGCTCTGCATCGCCATAGCCATTTCCGGTAGATGTAGTAAATTTGAAATCCTTCGGAAGAAGCACAAGTCTTCCAATAGATGCAAATGTATTACGGGGCTTCTCATCGCCAATCTGTAGTTGGATCTTTTTAACACTCACTAATATTTTGAATCGCAAGTCCCATAAACATATAGTACCCTGGCTAGTCCCGATTAAGAGCCAGTCGCCATTATGATCCACAATAAAACTTTTAGGCGTACCATGGATCAACGGATTTTCAAGTACAAATGCCTTTTCCATCTTGATGATATCTATTGCAATCACCAATCCAGAAGGTGTTATTCCGATCAATAAACTTTGCTTCTCAGACAAAATAAATTCACATTCTATTAGATAGGCTCCAGTTGAACCGTCATTATTATCTGATAATTCATATTTTCTGATAAGTGAAAGTTTTGTGTACTTTGTTATCCTCTTATTCTTTCCCCGGTTTACATCGATTCTAAATATCCTGACGGCTCCATCGACAGTCGCTACAGCCATCACAAATCTATCTGTGATGAAGCGAATTGAAGTGATGGTAGATTCAAGGTTCAAGGTTAAACTAGCAGCATTGACTGTGGTTATCTTCTCCATTTTATAGTTATCCCAAATCTTGAGAAGTCCCATTTCTGACCCACTTACAAAGAACTCTGATGTTGGTCCCGTTACTAGACATGTTATGCCATCAATATCACCATTGCTATTTCCTGGGTTGATTCTTGATACTAGAATACCCTTGGGATTCCACTGCTTTCCATTGTTTATTAATCCCAACGATGGTTTGGAAGATTTAACAATATTCCCAAATTCGGGGAATTCGCGGAGGCTAGGTTCGAAAGTGATAGTATTCAAATAATTCAAGATGAAAGGGTTATTACCATTATAGTCGTGAGTTATGTTGGCAGTGACAGTCTTCATATTGTTGACTACAAACATTCTATGAGTTGAATTAGAGTCTCTAGTTGAATGGACGTGGTGGTGGTGTTGGTGATAGAGTGAATCAAGGTTACCGGCATCATGGCTCATTTCAAGTTCTCCAAAGACATTTGCTTCTACGGTCTGTACAGATGCTTTAACCCTGGCAAGGTTTGGAAGTACTAGGGAAGTTGATCCTCTTCTTGTATCGAAGCCCTGGAGCGAAATAGAG
Organism: Scheffersomyces quercinus; assembly: GCA_030556775.1. Classification (NCBI taxonomy): domain Eukaryota; kingdom Fungi; phylum Ascomycota; class Pichiomycetes; order Serinales; family Debaryomycetaceae; genus Scheffersomyces; species Scheffersomyces quercinus. The sequence goes on along the minus strand of JAKTUQ010000009.1, from coordinate 60,390 downwards.
TCTCCAGGTTTAGTAGATGCCTCTATATTAGATTCAGATGTTCGAGAGCCAGAAAGCAAAGGTTCTGATTTGTAACATATATCAAAGAAGATATTTCTCGGTCTAATTGTAAGATCCTCAGAAACTCTTTTAAACTTCTCTTCTTCGGTTAAGACTTTTTTTGGTTCATCTTTATTTGATTCACCCTTCTTAGATTCAACATCTGAATCTTGTTTGGACTCATCATTTTCTTTGGCTTTCACCGAGGGGTTGTAGATGCTATTGGCTGATTTTGCCACTCGTAAAATATGCTCTTTCATTACGAAGATTTTCCATATGTCTCTATCCGAGAGTCCAACTATTTTCATAAGGGAGCGCTTATCCTCGGGTGATAAGGAAAGATCACTTGCTCCATTGGCAAATGCGGAGACGCGTGGATGTGTTTTAGATAAATAAACTGACGTTGCCATATTCTTCGAAAAAGAAACTATCTGTGGATCGATTCTATTAGCTTGATTCCCTGTAGAGAATCCCTTACGCCAAAATAATGATTCACTTGTTGCCTCTAAACACCAGCTTATCGCTTGTTTGTAAACTTGCCGGGATAATGGCTTCGTTAAACATGGATATAGGGTTCCCCAGCTTATCACCGATAAATCATAAGTCAAAAATCCTTTAATCAAAGGGTAAAGGAAGCAGTATCTATCTGCATCGGTCAAGTTATCGCTTATAGACACTATCAAGCACAAGACAGACTGTCTGATCCATTCATTTGGATGTAGTAATAAATTAATTGAGTTGGAGAGCAACTCCTTGTAAATATCAAGAGCGTTGAATTCAGTCCTGGGGTTTATTAGTCGAGTTTGTACAAATTCATTAAAAATCTCTAGAACTTTCAATATGACTAATTGTTCCAGATCACCCAAAGTCTGAACTAATAATGGAAGAATGTACTGCTCAAATGAAAGAACGCCCACGAATGGTGCCATTTTTAATATTGAAGACAAAAATGCTAAACGTAGTCCAATATTAGAATCGTTAAGGTACGAAATCAAATGGGGCAATATGATATCGTTGGTCTTCTCAATGCCAAAGAAATGACAAAGTGGGAGGATGCTGTTAACAAGACTTATTCTTACCAGAGAGCTAGAGTCAGTTAACAAGCGCTGTGTGAGTTCTTCAAAGTGATTATCTAATTCATCTTTCGAAATACTCAATGCATTAGTTGAGGCATTGCCATTGATATTGCCATTTTGAGACAATGGCATATTTCTATTAGTATTCTCTTCACCCTTGAAAGTTTTAGACATCATCCAGAGTTTCTTAGATGAGTTGGCTAGATATGGAAGACAACCAGCCAACGTGACTTTAATCATATTACTTTCTTCCTCGGGAATGTTCAATTGATAAATTTCGAATAACTTAGGAAGTAAATACTTCGGGAACAACAATACATTGATAGGAGCAATATATGAGCATGACAAAATCAAAGTGGTTATTGAAGTGAGAGCTGTGCATGCAACCTTCGAAGATATGTTCGAGTTTTTGAAGGTTTCTAAGTCTAGTGTTTTGTGGTTGTCAAGGCTCTTTAAAATTGCTGCAGACGAGCTCTCTACAAATTCATCCAAAAATGAGCAAAGGATGGGCAATGACCTGTCAAGTTTACACTCGTCATTTACTCTTTCAGAGAGGGCTAGAATCAATTCACATGCCTTAATTTTGGAAGAAACTCGTTTTAGGGACTTCAGCAACGAGAAAACAACACTTAAAATGATTACCGCAGCCAGACCTTCTTCATCTTTGGAATAGTTATTGGGTTTTATTACATAATTTTCTGGTATTCCGGGTAGGTTTAGTTTCAAAGGAACAAATCCATCTTTCTCTCTCACGCCTGCGCTCTGGTTTGGATTGTTGTAGTCGAAATGCAACGCATCTGCTATTTTATCGAAGTTATTATAGATTCTATCAATTTTCAAATCACTGATAGACACATTATCATCGCCTTTCGGTATAGTGTAGGACCCACTGCCGTATAAATCTGACATAAACTCATAGAGGAAGTCGTAAAATACCTCAGGAAAACATCCTCCTCTGAATGTCTCAATAAGTTCGTCTGCTGCAACTCTATCTTCAGGACGGATGTTAATTAATTTGGCAACCAATTCTTTGATATTATTATTATGAATGGAGCTGAAATCTGGAACATATTCGTTCTTCATATATTTGAACAACTGTGATAGCGTAAAAGTGGGCTCTCCATCAGAGTAGAATTCTGCTATTACACAACCTAAACTGAAAAAGTCCATCTCATCAGTCAATTTATCGACTCCTGATCTATGGCTATCTTCTTCTGAACTTTGAGCATGTGGATTCTCCTTAGAGTTATAGAATCGTTCAGGTGCGAGATAACATATTCTTCTAGCTGAATTATCGAAGTAGAACGAGAACTGATTCGGATTATCTTCTGGAATCTTTCTGGGTTTGAGGAACTCGGCAAAATCTGAAAGCATGACCCAATTCCAAGGTGTTACTAAAAAGTTCTCTAACTTCAAGTCTCCATGGTGTACTCCCAATGAATGCAATTTACTTATAACCTTAAGCATCTGGAACACCACGAACAATTTCTCTATTGGTTCTAAAAATGGTCTCAATGAAATTCTATCATATAGGTTCGTTTTGGCCATTTTTCTTATCAAATATCCAGCTCTATCTGTTTCTATGATCTTGTGGAAGGGAATGATGTTATGGAAACTAGCGATAAGAGACGATTGCCGACCCAACAGTTCTATGACTCTTTCTAAAGTAAAAGCGTCATTTGACGTAGTTCCGGCTGGCTTTATAAGGATTTTCACAATCACGTACATTCCCGATTTCTTGTCGACTGCCTTGACAGTTTTAAGGAACCGGGAGTTGTTTATGAGCTCTATATACTGGTAGTCTCCTAGCACATCCACGTAGGAGGAGATGGCAACAGTTGGGGCCGACGGCGCCAAAAGCGACAATCCCGCACCCATCTCGTAGTACTTTTAGTTAGAACCGTCAAAAGGTACAATATAACGTTCAGACAAAGGACCAATTGCTCGAATTGAAAGACTTCTATAAAGATATACTGTAGTATTCTATGATAATAGCAGCTCCATAGTTAACGATAGTAAGGTGTAATAATGTCGTGCGAGAGGTAGTTGCGAAACCACGACATCTGTAGATAGTGGAGCAGCAAGAGCAGTGGTAAACAGTGACGACAGTTATGAGTAGTGATTGAGATACTATTGAGCTTGTTGTTGTGTCGAGTAGCCCACCAAGATAGTGTCTATATTGATGGAAAGTGACATCTCTGATTTCTACTGTTCTGCAAGTGGAAGCCCGAAAAATCGTACTCCTATCACCATACTTTATTACTATAAGCGACATTACACTATGCACCATATGGGAGCGCTAGAGACCTCATTTTAACATGGTAGCGCCATTATCTCAATGTGATTTTGCAAAGAAATTGAAAAGTTAAGAAATGAAGATGTTGCAAGGGTAAATATGGTATCTATTGACGAATCTAGAGAGAGTCAATACCAACTAAGGCGCTCAATGCTTATAAATTGTATATAAATATATTGTAGAATATTAAATTTTAATTGAAAATTGAAAATTGGGGTAAAGAGATGGATATTGATAGGGATCTGGATGCTAAAATGGATATTGATTCCAATATTGATATTGAAAATGAGCAACAAAGATGGTCGAAGAGACAAAAAGTAGACGATTCAATACGGCATTCAGGAAGTCAGAATCATACATATGACAAGGAAGAAAATTGGGATAATGGAAGTACAAAGAGGTCTGCTGATACTACATTTGGCCAATATGCTGCATTTCCTACAGGGGAGTATGGAAATGATTCAGATGACGATGAAGACTCAATTGCGGTTGCTAGATACTTGAGAAGTGTAAGGACCGAGGCAGAAAATGACCAAGCAGTATATTTCGTTGAACGAGCCGAAGAAACTAAAGTACAACTGGTAGCAAACGGTATAACGACGAGTGACACTGGTCAACCCGAACAAGATACTTCAAATGGGATCATAGATGCGAGAAGTACAATAGTTGACTCTGATGTGTCCATTAATATGTGGTCGGCCAAGTTGCTTGAGGACTTCCTAAATCTAAAGGAAAAAGTCCACCTTCTACAACAGCAGATTCAATCTTCTTCACAGCCGGATATTGTAATACCAGAGACGGCTAGTCAATGGCGAAAGTATATCGTTGAGAATGAACCTCCTTCTATGGTTTTCTTCTACAAGAACATAGATCGTGCGACGGTGATTAAGCTTTTGGTGTATTTTACTAAATGGTTAAGCATATCTACAACTGCAACGCTATCGAAGTGGATCTGGTCTGTGCTATTGCGGATTGATAATCTACTTGACCCTAGCGAGAGTTCTGTGATCCGAGACTTAGGAAAGAAGGCCATGAAGTTGTCAAACAAGATTCAAGAAACCGATTCTAAAAGTGATACCAGTACTTTGGCAGCTAAATTTACGATTAATATGGTTCTTGTTCTTGTTGGCAATTACTATGGACAAAAGGACTTGCTAGTGCAGAGATACTTGTGATTCAATAGCAAAGATCATCTTTCTTGGGACTCGGAATTCTGCATTATTGTTTTAACTCCTTTTGCATTGAAACCAAGGCCTCCATCACAATATACTAAATCAAATCGAATTCTGTACATTTTCTTGAAGACGATACAATTTTCAACAACTTAATAGTAAACTCATCATTATAACTATACACAATCACTAAATTTGGTCACCATATTTAAAATTATTACAATCCATAGTATAGATAATAGTTACTACGAGCACATCTAATATAGTGTATCAATACTACAACTACCCCACACAAAATCTGAAATACCACTTAATTCACTAGTTTTGTTCACAAAAATATAAAACCAACCACATACACATCCTCTTTCCAACTCTTCGACTCTCCAACTCTCCAACTCTGACCACTTACCAACATATTCCAGCTTCTTCTTACCCCATTCCTATCACTCCACAGAGATCTCGTATATTTTGCACTGCGCTACCATTCTCGACAAGGCTCGAATTTCGGCGATGAAAAATCGACATTTGAAAAGTTCCCCGACTGAAGGTTTATGATAAGTGATTATCCATAGAATAAACACACATAATGGCTCCTAAGGTTAACCAAGCAGCTGTAGTTCCGTAAGTAATAGTGAATCGAAGTGAGAGGTTGCGTTTTTCAGGAAGGAAGTTGAAATTTCAATGTTTTGAATGGACTATTATCGGTTTTTGTTCAGTGTGATTAGGTGATTAACCAATAAATTGAAAATCCACAGTTCACCAAATAGCCCATTCACCATGAGTTCCCATTTCCCTCTTATAGCTGACACTCTCAAGTACCCCAATTTTAACCTTACTAACACCCAGCAGTTACAGACACTCTCCAAGCAAGCCTCGTGGTGAGGCTTCGAGTATGATTGCTCAGTCGCTCCCAATGGCCGCTATGTTCATGAGAAACAAGATGCTTTCGTGGTCCGCTCTCTTTTTGGCCATTCAATCATACCTTAACGAACCTATCCACAAGCCAGTTGAAAAGGAAGACTCCGCAACTCAAGCTCAACCACCATTGTTGAGAGTCGTCTTTGCTGTCATTGCCTTGGTCACTTGTTACATCGACATCATATTCCCAGGCTCCAGCCCAGCTGCCAACAGAGTTGTAAGAGATGCTGCCGAGACCGTCACTTCTGCTGTTACTTCTGCTGTCAATGCTGCTACCAGCGGTTAGTTACGAGTTTAATGAGTAATTCTGGTTGTGGTGCCGTGTTGGACGTGGCACCAATAGTCTAGTTCTAATTGTGTTCTAGTATGTATATCTATTAGCTAATGTTACAATATTAAGTATATACAATTCTTCAACAATAATACAATGTAGAAGTCGACGCCGTTTCCGACCGTCTCTCTCTGATAAGAATTACTTTTAGGATCTCTGCATTAAGGCAATGATCCATTTCATGCAAACGAAACGTTCGCATCGTTTGACAAGGTACTTGACCTTCTTTCTTCTATTTTGAACCTTCGCCTTCTTTGAAATGAAACAAGTTCTGATATCATTATACCATGTCTCTATCTATGGGAGCAAGGTGATGACGCCACACCTTCGTACCTCTATTGAAGCAGATCAACTGCTGGGGTGATTTAATCACAATTTTGAAGGGATTCAAGCTGGTGAAGTCTCCAGCACTCCGCGTCGAAATTCATTATTTTCTATGATGTACTTTTATGGTAAGGAAATTCTGACATGTCATCAATCTCATTCATCTCCACTTCAAAACTACACTTTCGGCACCACTGTAAGATATCGAAACATTTTTTGATTCGCTGTCCCATTTCACATCACAAATACCTACACCGGGTGTATTGGACTCGCTGTCTTCAGTAGTCTCAGGAATAGTAAAGTTGTACAAGCCTAAGCATCTCAAAAAATTCTTTGGGCTCTTTGGAGAGTACCGAGATAAATCTACATCCCAAATAGTAACTCTCCCAAAATCGTCACCTACTGCTAAGAAGTGTTGGTTAGGCGATAATGCAGCATCGAAAACTAGCAAGTCCCTCGACAGCTTTAATTTTTGGTCTTCCAGTTGGAATTTGAAGTTTTCTGTGTTGTTGAAAAGATCCGAGCTGATGATACTTTCGCCTGTGGTACAGTTCCAAATATTGAGGACACCTTCCATAGAGATACTAAGTAAAATACTAATATCTTCCAAGGCTTCTAACCACTCCAACGCAACTATTGGAGAGGTATGGAGTTTCACATCTTCCTTGGCTACGACGTTGAGATCCAATGACTCCTGGGAGCTTCCTCTACTCCATACTTTTACAAGATAGTCGAAATCGGAACAAGAAGCAAGTAATTTGGACTTCTGGTTAAGACGAAGGAATGAGATGCTGTTCTCGTGACCATGGAGGAAGCCTATTGTCTGCACATCGAGCTGAGGCGTCAAACCAAATTGTTGGGTGCTGATGGAGTAGATTTTAATTGAGTTCTTCACTGTGGAAAGGGCAAATTTGTCCTCATTGAGCCAACAAGCCGCTATCACAGATACGTTATCCGCTGGAGGCAAAGGCGGGTTAATTTGTTTAATTAACGTTAAAGTATTTCCATCCCAGAGACTCACTTGGTTATGACTGTCTATGGAAAGAAGCAATTGTCCAGATTCGTTCCAGAGCAAATTCGTTATTACAGAAGAACCCTTGGTCAACTCTCGAGATTCCAGGTGTGGTATTTCAGTTGAAGATACTGGTATTTCATCAGCCAATATGTTGGCTACGTTTTTAAGCTTTCCGTCTGGTGACCATGCTCTTAACTCACCATTTACACCTGCTGTGACTATCATGTTGCCCTGAGGAGCCCACGAGACAACATTTATCTCATTGGGAATGTTCAGTATGTTAGGGTGTATGAGGGTAACCGATTCCAATACTGCTCCGTCCTTGATAGCATTGATAACTGCAGAAGAGTCATTCTTTCCGTAGGCGAATACCTCGGTTCCGGGATGCCATTCTGATACCAAGCTCTCCTCGAACCGTATCACAGGTTCTAGTAATTGTGTAGAGAACGTTGTTATTACAGATGAATTTGTTGCGGATGACGAGTTGTCGTTCTGTTTGTCGTTAGTGGCATTTTCGGTGGTTATGTCATTAGAGAGGTTGTTGATGTCGTTATTGGATGTGTGGGAGTTGGAATTGATTTCGTGGCCGTTTAGGTCTGGTTCTGCCATTTCTACGTCATTGTCGATGCCATTTCGCTGGGTTTCAGACTTTAGAAGGAACCTCTTCTTGGTCTCGATAGAGTCCTGTTCACCGCTCTGGGTTTTGTCTCGTTGTTCTTTCAACAACGCACTGAAAAGCGTCAATCTTTCGCTATTTTCTGATTCTCCCAAGGCCTCTTCCTCCACGAGGGAGAGAAGGATGCCCTTTTGCACCAAGTTGACCAAGGAACCTGGTTCTATGCTGGCTATGATGGAGGTGTTTCCTTCGTGTTCGTAGTGCAGACACCGGGCGTGCTTATCGAGCGCGTACGCGGCCAATTCGAACCCGGATTCCTGGAGGTAGCGCCACACCAAGTAGTTGAGTTCCGTGCTTGTCAACGACATGGTTGGTGACTGATGGGGTAAGCGGCTTGAAGAAGAGGAGGTATAACATTGGCTGCTTCATTTCTTTGGGAGGTTTTTTTGACTTCAAACGAAAAGACTTTTGGTGTGTGCAGGTGGTGAGAATAGAGAGAGAGAACAGTGAGACGGTAGTCTCACTGGTCGGTAAGCTAGTAGTACTGTTGTATGTTGTATGTATGTTATAGACGGATGGATATTATAGTTAATATATAGTTAATATATAGTTGATAGATAATATATAGATGTAATATAATGTAACTTTATATGTTAGTGTCTGTTCATATATAGTGTGTTGAAGGTTTTAAATATATATCTGGTAATGTTGTATGTACCATAATTTCTAGGTAGTCTCACTGGTCGGTTAGGTAGTACTATTGTATGTTGTGTTTATATGTGATGGATGTTATTATGTTAGTAGATGTGATAGATAATATATAGATGTAACATAATGTAACTTTATATGTTAGTGTCTGTTCATATATAGTGTGTTGTAGTTGTTAATATTTGTCTAGTAGTGTTATATATACCATGATTTCTAAGTGGTCTCACTGGTGGGTATGTTCGTACTACTGTTGGTATATGAAGATATGTTATTATATGTTACTAGATGTTTGAATGTTTTACATGTATTGATGTCACACGTAATTATACACTATATGATACGATAGGATAGTATCTCTTCATATATAGCGTTCAACATATGGTGTTGATACATAATGTGTAACATATAATATGTTCTTGTCTAGTAATGTTATACTGTAGTTGGAATGTATTCTCACAGGCAGCTGAGGGTAGTAGTACTATATATTGTAATTTATAAATTATAGATTACATTTGTTATAATTTGACCAATCTGTTCTATCTGTTATATCTGTTCTATTTGTTCTACGTGTTAGTACCAGAGATATGTTGTATAATATGGAATCTGCTCTACATCATACTACAAGTATATATGTAATGCTATACGCAACCGTTAATCATTATATGGTAGCGCTTGGCGAATTATACGGGCTATCCCTGTGAAATGGCTAAGATGACAGGAAGGCTTGCAATTTTGTACTGGTCTCATAAAGTCTTCTGCTGTTTTATAAGTACTGCAGGCACAATTTTGTACAGTAGAGACCTCTAACGTGATTAACGTCAGTTAACTATGTCCGACTCTGTCTCTTTATCGAGAGGCTGACTAACGTGGAATGCCAGGATTACTTAAAAGTACATCTGTTTAAGAAAACTAACCCATATTAAGCCCATTTTTGTGTGTCTCCATGAACTTCCATAGATATAAAAAGACGACTTGCGGCACCCAAAATTCAATAAATGATAGAACTTTCGTGAAATTATGCTTATATTCCAATAATTCGCAGCCTTTTACTATCATACTGGGGACCCTTGAATTTATTTGTTTGCAACTATCACTACCCTACATACCAGCAAAACTTTTGTAACCATCCAATCCAGAATCTTGGTGTCAACGCTACAGATTCCCATCTTTATAATCTCCACTCTAAAACAAACAATTGCAACCACTTGCCTCTAATGGATTCCTCTTCCTTCCTTACATAAGCATATACTCTATAGTTTCCTGCAGTCCAGGTCGTGTACACTCTCCACAAACAACACCCATAGTTAACAATTAGCAGTACTCAATAGTGATAGATAGTCGTTGTTCTTTTCATACTAGTGTTGGTGTTACGTGAAAGTGTATTGTAACATCGATTTTTTTGCTCGTGTCGAAGTGTTGTCCGACATCTGCTAGCCATTGGACCATTAATCTCCGCTTTTCAAGCTGGCCAAGTGCCAAAACTCTCACTATTCACCGTGTCTCCAAAGAGACAACAATCGCATTTCATATTTGACAGTATTGAGATTCCATCTTTTGATCCTTTGATCTCTACACCAACACAGCAGTAACCCATCGACTCCGGTGAAAATCACAGTTCAGCTCCTGTTTACAGCTCATTACAATGGACTTTGAATCAAAAGCTGCCCACAGAAAGAGCAGAGCGGCTTGGCAGCCTCAAACAGCCGCCAAGTTGGATAACCCGTATGCTAGAGCTAGTTCCAATACCCGTACTGGCGACAACAATAATAACAATGTTTATAATACCAATAATAACAAGAGTGGCGGTAACAATGGTTCTTACGATATCAACAACAATATGCTTTCTATTCCGAACCCATATGGTGCTACCAATACTTCTAGAAAACATACCAGAAGACTCAGTATTCATGCCTCCGCTGTAGCACACGCCAATGGCAAATCATTCTCGCAAAATGCTCCTCCAATCAACTTCAAAAATGCTCCTCCCCTCCCAAGCTTGCCAAACTTGGATAAGAAAGACTCTGGAGCCATGCGGGACGACAAGGACCACGAGCTCAATATCGAAGGAAAGATCTTCAACGACTTGGCCAACGGTTCGGCCGCAGAGATCGATGATTATTTCAAATTGTTAACCAAGCAGAAGGCAATCATCACCAGAGATATAAAAGAGAATATAAACCAGAACCAGAAAAACATTTTGCTCTTGACAAACGATCTTAAAGATACTCAGGATGAGCTCCTCCAATTACGTGTTTCAACAAAGGAATTGTACGAGGTTTTGGATTATTTTAAGGATACTGCTCAGAGAAGATTAGATTTGGAATTAGAACCCCAACATCATGCTCAATCTCCCGTGAAACTGTTGGCCATACCGTTGAATAAGAAACGTGATCGTTCTTCTATTTTAGTCTTAGAAAAAATGTGGGCCACAGAGTTGCAATCTCTTTTCAAGCATGTCGAAGGTGCTTCTAAATTTGTCCAGGCATTGCCAGGAAGACATGTTTTAGCAGAAAGTGGAAGGTGGCAGGAAGTCAATGTAGGAACATGGAAACCAACTCACCTTGCCCATTTGTTCGTATTAAATGACTTGCTTTTGATTGCTGGTAAGAAGGCTTTACAAGATGGAGGTGGCAGTAAGTCTAGACTCCAAGCTATCCAGTGTTGGCCATTGAACCAGGTTCAGCTCTCAGAAATTCGTGCACCCAACACATTGCATAGACAAGACGATGCCAAGGTGTATTTAATCAACATCAAGTCCAAGTCATTGAGCTACGTATACCAAACTGATAGATATGATCACTATCTAAAAATAACTGAAGCTTTTAATAAGGGTAAAAACGAGCTTGTTCAGAAGGATAGACTCTTGAATGCTGGACGTTCTTCCATTACACCAGATGCTTCCGATAGCAAAGAAGAGAAGAAGCAATTGAGAGAATCTTTGAGAAATTCGGGTGTTTATGAGAGTATCGTTGATGAAACTGGAAAGAGGTTAAGTGGCTCACATAGAGGTAGTGCTGAAATTGTTTTACAGGATATCTCAGCTCGAGTGCATTCTAGAAATAGATCCAATGATTTTGGTCCCTACAAGCTAGGCACCGAGAAGGGACACTTCTTCAATGACATCAAGCAATTAGAAAGCAGGCTTGATGATGTAGATATTGAGATATCTCACAATCAGTATGCACAGGCAGTTGGGCTCATAGCGCACATAGAAGGCAAGTTGAGAGCTATAGAAACAACACTTGTCCGTAACAAGGGTAACGTGAATGATATCAGTGACGAATTGTTGCTTATAGATGTAACAAAATTGAAGTTGAGCCACAGAAAGGAAAACGTCCAGAAATCTCTTGTTTTTGATTTACAACATAACATAGCGAAGTTGACCGATGATAAGATTGAGAGCATCATCACTTATTTTGAGAGTTTTAACCAGTTGGACAAGGGTGTAGAGTCATATTTATCAGCCATGTCGAGCCATTTGGCGAGTACTGTATCTCGTTTGATTGTTGGAGTGCAAGGATCTACCAAAATTGACGTGGTCAACTACCTTTCCAACTTGGTGGTCATTCATATATCTATTATTAAGCGAGCCGTGATCGTATATAACAAGCGAATCAGTGCAATTTTGAAGAAGCACAAGGACGGAAATGTGGATTCTAGTGGACTCATTAACTGGTGTGTTGAGGAGATCACAAAGCTTGTATCTGAGTTGAAAAAGCATCTCTATGGTACACTTCTTACAGTTACAGGTTCCGACCCCGAATTGGATAAGGCAGTTTACAAGGTCAAGGATCCAAGATTATATGACGACTTACTTGGAGTTATAATACCCCAGTTGGACGAGCTTAAGGCGGTTGGTGTCAATGTGGATTTTGTCTTTGAAGGGATTATTTCTCTTCAGGAGAGCAGACAATAATAGAATTTAGAATTACTCTACAAATAGCAACCTAGAATAAATGAAACGTTTATCAATCCCGAAAGTCAACTGTATAATAATATATATCTCAATAAATAATTTGTATGATGTGAATGCAATGGATTTAAAGTTGATCGTACAACTTTCCCAAATCGTAATGTTCTCTAAAGTAAGGTCCTTGTCTTTTCAAGACTACAAGCGTGACGGCAGAAACCGTTATGACTCCGGTAAGAATCGAGAAGAGAATACCGGGACCAATAGCTCTTAAAAGGGGCTCGACCACGAAGGTAGCTACCGCAGCTAAGATTTGTCTGATCAAGTTGTTTAAGGCCACTCCGGTTGCACCCTTACCTGGCAAGGTATCAACCAAATAAGTTACAGTTGCACCAATAAGCAACATGGAAGCGAAACCGAAAATTCCTGTTCCTATCAAAGGAATAAACCAGAATTCACCGTATTTCAAAGTCCATCCGAAGATGAGACAAGCTGCAGGGAAAAGGGCAACGGCAGTGACAACATTCCATGAGATTCTGGATTCTGGTGCTAACTCACCATTGTGGGTTTGGGCGTATTTCTTCAATAAGTAGTCATTCCATCTACCTCCAATGAGTGAGGCTATGACATATGTAAGGGAGTTGGGGATATACATCAATCCTATAATAACACTGGAAAACTTATATGGTTCTCTTGCATATGCATAGGAGATCGTCATGTTGAAGAAGTAGATAACAGCAAAACTAATAGCCGAGTATGAAATCACAAGAGCCACTGGGGGATGCTTCAAAAGTACCAAAGAATGTAATGGTCTGATGGTACAGTCATATAAGTTTCTCTTGAATCTGCTTGATTTAGTTTCTTCATCGTGGAGAGAACCAGTACTTGGAATATGAGTTAATGATCTTCTCAAACCTTCATCGACCATCTCTTGTGCCACTTTTCTGGAATAGGACGTTTTATTTGTTGAAAATCTCGATACCACTGGCATGACTGGATCAACAATTAGCCCTTCATCTTCTGCAATTGGTGCTGTATTTCTGGTGCTAATTCTAGATAAAGTCGTTGCCAAACGTTGAAGCTCTTCATCTCCAATAGGATAGTCATCATCTTCAGACCCAGACTTATCTGTGCCTGAAGTATCGATTCCAAGCATTGCACGAATGTTGGCCAAGTTATCGCTCTTTCTCAACGTTTCAGGCAAGCCGAACACAATCAATACAGTATTGATACCAGAAACAATCACAAGCAACCATTGTGTTGCTCTCCAGCCCCAAGCTTCTGCCACAGCACCACCCAATATTGGAGCCAAGAATGGTCCCATCAAAGGTCCTAAATAGTAATAACCCATGGCTCTTCCTCTTGTTTGAGGTGTGAACAAGTCTGCGATAGTTCCAGCCCCAACGGCTTGCACAGAAGCTGAACATCCACCTTGAAGCACTCTAAGTACAATAAGAGATCCAATACTTGGTGCCAAGGACGTTCCAATGGAGAATCCAACGAACATAGTGAATGATACAAAGTACACGCTTCTTCTTCCAAACTTCTCGCTGAAGGCAGACCACCATAATGGAAATACACCTAATGACAAAAGATATATACCAACAGACACATTAACCATGGATACCGTTGTATTTAAATCACTAACAATATCGTCAATGGCCGGCAACATAATGGAGGTACCCATGGGACCTGTAATGGAGGCCATAGCGATTATCGCTACGATTATGTATTTGATTTTCTCAGGATAGTCTCTGGCATCTTCATATTCTGGAATTATCACTACTTGGGCCAAAATTCCTCTTTTATCCTTAGGAGCAACTCTGTTTGTCTTCGTAGAAGTTGTCGTTCTGGTTCGACTTACTTGTGTAGTTAACGACTGTGGTGTGGCTTCATTCTCATTGTCTACTGGCTCTTTCTTCTCTTCTGTATGGTTCTGATACACCTCGTGTTCGTCTTCGTGGTGTCTTGCCACAGGATGCGCTTCCAAATCGTTCGAGTCGATCGACAGTGTCGATGCCAACGACATCGAGTCTGAAATGTGATCTACACCGCCAGGCGGACTGACGACTACTGTTGGCATAGGCGTACTACTAGGCGTATTAGTCATGGTGAAAAATGAGGTTTTCACAACCAAATGTGGAATTTTTTCAAGATAAAATCGTTAGCATTCAAACTAACGGGTCAGGGCTAACTAGTGAAATTCGCTACCGTCTCTAAAAACCTTAAGGTAATCCAATAAAGTGAAATAGTAAAACACTTAATGGTTATGGGAAAAATTTTAGGAGCAATTGATATCCGGCTGTCGTGCCGGCATTAAGACCCGAAGCGGGTGGTTGCGCTTTCCTGATTAGGGAAAAAAGGCGACGTCTATTTCCATGAATGGCGGGGGAGTCTCACGCCAGTAGAAGACTTGTGGTGGACTGGTGGGCTTGCAACGTATGGCGGTTGTTTAAGTTCGACCTGGAGGAGGCTGAAAGAGTTGGAGAAGTTGGAGTATTGCCTGATGTAGTTTTTAAGCGCACTATAGGTTATCATATCGTGTAACTACAACACTACGTCATACTCGATGGTTCCACTGACAGGTCACGTGACTATATCGGATATGGCGGTCAATAGTAAGTACAAAGCTCGGTCCAGATTAGTTAGGGGGGACAGAAAATAGAAGGGTGAGAAGTTTGGGCCGATGCTTTGGGCTATGTATGGAAATGTTGATTGACATGTTAGATGGGTTGAGACCAACGATTGAAAGTAGAGGGTAGGTTGGGTTAATGTATTTTGGCATGAAATGAATGGAAGGCATAGATCTATTCATCGTTGCATTTCTATTGCGTATACCTTTGAAATGTAAACTGTACTTCAACGAGGGTAATTACGATACACAAACAGTACCTTTTTCTTTGGACGGGCCGATAATGTGAATCTTCTCCAACCCCGTAAAACCGAACGTCCTCGTCCTACAAGACCCACGCCTATGAACAAATCCGTGTCTGTGGAAAATTTTGACACATCACGTGCATTGTATCACGTTATCTTGTTTGCTGGCAAATCGTAAATGTAATGTGCAGGAGTTTTGGGTTTTGGTTGATGCTGTATACCGGAGGCACAATAGAGAGAAAGGATCGTATAATCGACGGAAGGAAGTAAGACGCTGGGCCGGAATTTACATTTCTATCCGCTGCGATGTCTTGATGGTTGACGAAGCAAAATGAAACTCTTTCTCCCAAACTTCACCGAGTTTCCAACGAAAAAACCGAGCTTCCTCCATAGACCCCAACACGGAGTTTATTCCTCTAAGCTCCAAGCCGGCCACTGTGCAGGCACTGGTATATAGCCAACAATCTGCGGTCAGCCAAAATCGCTAATTAAGCCTTTGCTATAATTGAAGAAAGGTGGATATTTGGAAGAGTATTTGTTCTTTCGAGGTTTGATTGACAGCCAGGATCTAGGTTTAGGTCATAGAAGTCGAGATTTGCCCAATTGGCCAGAAATCAACCGAAAGAAACTGCGGTATTCTGAGGTTATCACTGGATCGCATTGCGTTTTATAGCCGTTGTTAGTATTGACTATATAGCATAGCATCGAGAGTTTTGCCGTCGACATTGTTATCGCAGAAGTCAACCAAAAAAGCACCGAAATGGCCTCAGAACTTCGCCATTCGTGGCTAGTATCAGCATTGAGAACAGCATTCATTGCTCCCTTCTTCATAACAGGCATATTGGCCATCATCTTCACCCAACTCGTGAGTGTAACCATATTCCGTCACAATCCGGTACAGAAACAGGCTGCTATAAGCTTAACCAAACAACACTTCTTGCAGTTGATCACATTCGTGTCAAAGATAGTCAGTCCATGTAAGATATCCGTCACCTACGATCCCACGACATTGCCCAGCTCAGACTCGTTCAGAGTGGACTCACTCGGAAACTTGGTGAGTTCGTTGTCTCCGAACAGTGTGGTGATATCGAATCATCAAATCTATACCGATTGGTTATTCATCTGGTTTTTGGCCTATTCGTCGCGTCTAGCAGATTCGATATTCGTGATCCTCAAGGACATGTCAAAAGTGCCAGTCTTGGGTTACGGAATGAAAAACTATAATTTCATGTTCTTATCCAGAAAGTGGGAAAAAGACAAGATCAATCTTACCAACCAATTGTTGGCCATCGATGCCAACGCCAGAGGTGTCGGACCCTCCAACGGGGTTAAACATGTGGCATCACTCAACGTATCAGTCGCAGAAGACGAAATCCACCATTGGCCGGAGGGTAAAATCAGTCAGCAAATATGGCCATATTTCCTCGTAATATATCCCGAGGGAACGGTTCCTTCAGTTAGAACAAGAGGCAAGTCCAACGAATACACCGCTTTCAAGAATTTGCCTGCTATGAGACATGTTTTGTTACCAAGAGTACGTGGGTTATTCTTGGTTTTGAGAAAGTTGCGTAATACTATCGAAGTTGTATATGATGTGACCACGGGATACTCTGGTTTAGTAGCGGGCCAGATTGGAGAAGAAGAGTACTCTTTGAAGCGAATGTATTTCCTTGGATATGGACCTTCCAAGGTTAGCTACCATGTCAGGGGTTTCAAGATCTCAGACATTCCACTTGGAGAGGAGACTGAAGACGTTGAAGATGCCTCAGAAGAGGATATGCAAAAGTTTGAAGATTGGTTACTTAAGGTATGGTACGAAAAAGACGAGTTGATGGAGTCTTTCTACAAGCACGGCAAATTCTTGGATCCAAAAAATCCATCCAACGAGGATTATGCCAAGCATACCGTAGAGGCCGACTTCAAGCTTAGAAACTTCTTCGAGATCCTTGGCCCATTCTCCAGTGTGATCGCTGCATTATTATTGCTTAGATTGTTGTACTTTTTCTTGAAGAAGGCTTTTGGCTATTAGAGGGCCAGACGTGAGGCCATTCTTTCTATATATATATTACTATTTATTTATGACTTCGGTTAACAGGCACGAACCCGTTAATTTAATTTTCCAGCATTGGGTAAAGTCTGCGATATAATAAACATAAGCTTCAAGTGATAATCTATTGTACATCAGTTCTTGTGTATATGACGTAACACCATCCAATAGATCGCAAATCAATAGTTGCAAAATTCGCAGTGTGTATATTAAAAATGGTTGCAACAAACGTGTTTCACAGCCAAAATGATGAAACATGTCTTGGGTCGAATCATCTGAAACTGGAGGGTGGGTGAGGATAATAGGATATATAATGAGGAAGAAAGGACAATATTTACGTATAATTGAGTTCGTTTGCAGAAAACTGTATTTCACTAAGTTTTGAATTGCTTTAGATAGTGAAACTCAGTTTAATGATGATTTTTATTATCTTGAAGAAAATCATTACGTTATTCCCAATAGTATTACTTTTCATCAATGGGTTTTTGTTAAGTTTCTTATTAATTGGCTGTGTGGACTCTTCAAAACAGTACTCAAATGTGTATCTCACGAAGTTGGAATACAACCAGACCTCTCCCCTTTTTGCGAACGTAAATGCTGCTTATAAAAGCTCAAACTCATCAACGGAATTAGCCACCATGTCTATTACCGTAGGCTATATGGGAGTCTGTGTGAGAGTTTCAGACAACTTGTCATGTACCAATTTTAATACATTAGATACCTTTTCTAATGTGTCAGGTGTGTCCATCATCCCTACCAAAGCCAATGTTGTCACTCCACAGCTTGATCTTGTGAAGCTAGCAAAATCGTTTAACAAAGTATGTCATCCAAGAATCTTAATGGCTGCCATTATAATGGACTTGGTGTTATTAATAACACTTTCTTACTCGTCTATACCTTTGTTGCCCGGTAAACCAATGATGCACATATGGGCTAGTGTTCTAGCCTTGGGCACTATGTTATTGTGGGGTCTCGGAGCTATGTTGCAGCATGAATCTGTTTATACTCTTCTGAGGATCGTGGGAGATAGTGCTATGGGAGTGGTTGTTGCTTCTATTGGGATGAGGGCGTCTGCTATTTCGTGGGTTGCATTCACGTTTCAGTTGGTTGTTACGTTGGTTTGTGTCGTCGAAGTATTCCGAGACACCAGGGCCAAGTCTAGTAGTGTTGTGCAGAAGTGTTAGTTGGGGTAGGCACTCACGATGAAAGTTTGAATAATATATGTTTGAGTAGCAGCAATTATGATGAGAGGAATTAAAGTACAACTCGGTTTAAATACTAGCAATTTCATGATTTTTGTAGAATTTTAAGATTTTAATTAACATAGATTTTATTAAAGCAAAATTATCAAGTTGTAAATGACTTCTTATGAGGTATTTCCAAGAACATTGAATAATCTAGCACAACTGAAGTACATATCACTGATTAAGTCCAGTTAGCACATTGAACTCATTATATACAAAGCCTAAAAAGCCCCCATATCCCATATCCCGTAACAACAAACAATAAATACAACAACTGAAAATTTGAACACTAAACATACGGCAAGTTACCACTATTCGATGAAATACAGCAGTGGAATAACCCTATTCCAAACCAAGTTCATCACATTAGTGGCACTTCGTCCCTTTCCTTAAACTTCAACTTTGCACATTTGCACCCATGAAGTGCTACCATGCAGCTTTTTGCAACATTAAGCACGACAAGACCCTATTGAACATCGAAAAGTAAACAATTAACAAACAATCATAAGCAAATGTTAGCTTCTCATACTATAAAGTATATTTCATGGAATTGAACAAATAAACCTAATATAGTTATAATTATAGGGGATATAGAACGTTGAGAAGTACAATCAATTTCTAATAATGAATGAAAAATAACAACTCCTAGACTATATTTCGAAACACAACTTTTCATGTGTATACATATCCTTCTGTGCTAAATAATTTCAAATAATCCCCAACTACCAACAATATCAACCTACTATACAACAACTCCAGCACCATCTCTAATACACCTCCACCACTAACTAACAACTAACTCACCACTAACTACCACTCACCACTAACTAACCACACGCACTTTATTCACCTGCATATTCCCACCTGCACACTCCACACATCCACCTGACTTTCACGCCGATTCCACGTGACTTACTCAAGAGTTTGGCGTTTCCGATTTCCACTTTTTTTCGCTCCTCTGAAAAAAGTGCCAAAAACACAGCGATTAACAGTTGGTACCAGTAAGAACTAGTTTTAC
The DNA here is from genome assembly GCA_030556775.1 of Scheffersomyces quercinus. NCBI lineage: Eukaryota > Fungi > Ascomycota > Pichiomycetes > Serinales > Debaryomycetaceae > Scheffersomyces > Scheffersomyces quercinus. The sequence continues at coordinate 40,799 of JAKTUQ010000009.1, read as the reverse complement.
AACCAGTTGAAGTAACCATATTAACCGTGGTATCCAGCAGGTATCGGAGCCGAAAATCGAGCTAATAAGTAGCCCCGAGCGACCTCACGATGTCGTACTCTGCCCAGCTAGATGCCTTCGTCGTCAGACTCAATGATGACGGTGGAGACTACCGTGCTGCACACTCAGTACTCTCCGAGTTACTTGATATGATCGAGACGTTCAACGGAGCCGCCGAATACGAGTACTTTCTAACCCACTTGGTGCCGATATTCATCAAAAACCTCCACGATGTGCCCATCCTGTTCATCTCGTCGTCGCCAGAACACAAGCTCAGAAACTCCATCTTGGAGATTCTTCATAGATCCATTATGAACGAGACGTTCCAACCCTTTGCTGGCGACATCCTCGACGCCTTGACGGCGATCTTGGTGGACGAAAACGAGGATAACGGAGTGTTATGTATGAAAATCATCACCAGTTTGCACAAGGCCTACAAGACTCAATTGGGGGAGAAAGTCCAGCCCTTTGTCGAGATCATCAGCACGATTTACGGCAATATGCCACAGACCGTCCAGGACGTGTTCAACAGTGGAAACACCAACAACACGTCAACTTCCAATACTGCCAATGCCACAAGCTCGAATAATGACGACTCTCTGACACGCGAAATGTCCCCAGCATTCGATGAAAATTCGGCCAAAACACTTAACAAAGCAATGTTTTCTTTTAAAACACTCGCCGAGTGCCCAATCACAATGGTGTCACTCTACTCCTCATATAAGAACCTTGTACAGACGTCACTTCCCGAATTCCTTCCCAAAATCATAGAGATACTTATGTTGCAAGTAGACGAACAAAAAGAGTACAGAGAGGAAGGCTCCGCTAAAAATAGCGTAACCACATCCATTTCACCAAATATCCGCAATAGACAAGCATACAGCGATTTCATACTTGGTCAAGTGAAGGCCGCATCGTTCTTGGCATATGTCTTTATCAGAGCGTACGCAAATCAACACTTAACACCAGAACAATCGAAGGTGGTGCCGGACGTGATACTTAGACTTCTTCAAGATTGTCCAGCTGAGCTTTCCGTAGCACGTAAGGAGTTGTTGCACGCTACCAGACATATCCTTTCCACCCCATTCAGAACCCAATTTATTCCAAAAATTGAACTTTTGTTTGATGAAAAGATCCTCATAGGTGACGGGCTAACATCTTTTGAAACTTTGAGACCGTTGGCTTATTCTACAGTGGCCGATTTTATCCATAATGTCAGAAACGAGCTCACTCCAAAACAAATCTGGCTGACTGTAATCATTTACTGTGACCTTTTGAAGGATGATTCCTTGGCGTTGACAGTACAGATAATGAGCGCAAAATTGCTATTGAACCTTGTAGACCGTATCATGAAACTTCCTAATAAGTTGGAGGGACGTCAATTGTTCATGATTATAATTGATTCTTATGCCAAGCGGTTTGAAAGTTTAAACAGAAAATACGAATTTATCATCAGCAAGCACAATAAATTTGAAAAGAAGAGAGGAATTAAGGAAGTTGAGGCCAAGAAAGCCATCGCTAGATATTCATCCAGAATTGAAGAGGCAATTGAGGATCTTGACAAGGAAGGAGATGTGAAGAATGAAATTGTTGATGTAGACATGGACTTGGGACATGATGACAAGTCGAATGGATCTGAAGTAAGGACCATCGCCGCAATTAACGGTAGTAGTGACAAGTCTGCCACTGATACCATAGACAACAATGAAAACTCAGAAGACGAAACTTTCATTGATCTTTTCAACATAGAGTCTTTCTCTCCAATAACATCATCGCAGAATGCTTCATCCTCAGACCTTCTCAAGGACGCTCGCTATCTTTTCAGAACACTCATGACCTTCCTCAAATCTGTCATCTTCGGCTTAAAGAGTTGTAACCCTCCAGTGCCGCCACAACCAACTTCCTCAGATCCAAAGACATCAGGGCAAACGGTGAATTATGAGAAATGGAACGACTCCGCAAAACTTCGCTCTTACGAGGAAGTCAATGTCTTAAGAGCTTTGTTCCGCGGTGGTATTTCATGTTTGCGGTTCTTTTCCGTAGCCAAGCCTAAACCTAGTTTGGCACAAGCAAAAGCATTCGATTTCTCAACCGGAGGACCTAACCTTCCTATCACATCATCAAAAGAAGAGAAAGACTTAATGGAAATTTTTGCTACTATCTTCATTCATATAGATCCTGCTTCGTTTAACGAAATTGTCAGTTCAGAACTTCCATTCATGTTTGAACTGATGTTAGATAATGCAGCACTACTTCATTTGCCACAGTTCTTCTTAGCTAGTGAGATTACATCGGCGAATTTCTCTAGTATTCTCATTGCATTCTTAAGAGAGAATCTCGATCAATTAGGTAAAGTGGAGTTGGTGAAGTCAAATATCTTGATACGACTCTTTAAGCTCTGCTTTATGAGTGTGAACTTGTTTCCTACAGCCAATGAAGGCGTACTTCTTCCACATTTGAACTATTTGATCCTTGATTCTCTCAAGTTTGCTACAAAGGCCGAGGAACCTATTGTTTACTCATACCTTGTTCGTATTCTCTTCAGAAGTATTTCGGGAGGTCGGTTTGAGAACTTGTACAAAGAGATCATGCCTATTTTACCTGTTCTTTTGGAAAACTTAAACAAGATGATAGCGAATTCAAGAAGACCATATGAAAGAGATATTTATGTTGAGTTGTGTTTGACCGTGCCAGTACGTCTCTCAGTGCTCGTACCTCATTTGAATCATTTAACACGTCCATTAGTTTATGCCTTGAATGGGTCTCAAGAACTTGTGTCTCAAGGATTGAGAACTTTCGAATTGTGTGTGGATAATCTCACTGCCGAATACTTCGATCCTATGATAGAACCAGTCATTGATGATATAATGGCTGCACTTTGGAAGCATTTGGAACCTGTTCCTTATCACCACCAACATTCACACACTGCTATAAGAATTCTTGGAAAGTTGGGAGGAAGAAACCATAAGCATTTCAAGCCAACGAATACCCTCGTAACACAGTCAGAGTTAGATCAGGAGGTACAGGCTTTGTTCCAGATCCATGGTTTGAACGGCCTGGTGCCGGTGTCGATCACTCCAGGTGTACAGTCTGCTATTAAATTGCTTGAAGATCCACGTTTGAAAGTTCATTATAGAATAAGTGCTTTCAAGTATCTTTCTAGTATTTTGAAATTGTTCATAGATACAACCCCAATTCCAAAAGATTATTCCGAGTACATTAGAAATAGTGTTGCTTATCTTCTGGATGAAAAGAATGAAAATACTATGGTCCTTGAGGAGCTGGGTATTAAGGATGTTAGCACCTTAGATAGACAGCAGCAGCTTTTTTCGAGACTTTTGGAGATTCTCTTTTTTTCCGTCTCTGTTCCAGAACTTAAGGAAGAAGCCAATACTTTAATTGACGGTATTACTACTCATTTCACATTGCTTTATTTAGGTACTTCAGTTATTGAAAAAGTCAAAAAAGTTCGTCCTTTTTCTGTTAACGACGAGGAAGGAAAGGCTCACATCAACGAGACTGTTATTTTAAACGCATTGAATTATGCATTGAGCTTTTGGGATAAAGACGTGAGAGCTAAAGGTATAGACACCATTCGTAAGATTTACTCAACGACGGTGACTATCTTCGGATCACAAGACGCTGCTCTCTACTCGCCTGTTTTCCGCCTGATGTTCTACAAGTTCACCCACTGTTGTTATAACGAGTACTATTACTCTAAACTAGGTGGAATTTTGGGACTCACAACGATGTTTGAAGACTTAGGAATCCCTCCTAAATGGTTTTTCAAGCGCCAATTTGAGCTAGTAAGATCCATTTTCTTTATTCTCAGAGACACACCGGAGACGGCTCCATCCGAAGTACGTGAATCGGCAAAGAAATTGGTTTTAAAACTCCTTCATGACTGTAACAAGGATTTAACAAAGGAAGTCATATTGGAGAAGCCTTTCCAGACATTAGTAGGGGCCTTGGTTTATGACTTAGCTAGTGCCAATCCACACGTCAGAGAAGTTTCACAAGAGTCATTGAAAGTGCTTTCGGATACAACAAGCGTCCCAATTGCCACGATCATGGGTCCTTGTAAGCACCTTCTACTCACTCCAATTTTCGGTAAGCCATTGCGCGCTTTGCCTTTCCCAATGCAGATTGGTAATATTGATGCTATAACCTTTTGCTTGGACCTTCCAGACACTTTCTTAACATTCAATGAAGAGTTGAACCGTTTGCTTTTGGAGGCTTTAGCATTAGTGGATGCAGAAGACGAGTCTTTGGCCAATGTGCACAGATTGTACGAGTATAGAACATCGAAACAATTAATTGAACTTCGTGTCGTGTGTATTAAATTACTTTCACTTGCATTGACGAAACCAGACTTTTCCTTAGGATCTCTTGCTGAAGCTAGAATCCGTATCCTTGGAGTTTTCTTCAAGGCTCTATGCAATAAGTCTACAGAAATAATCAACGCAGCTCATCTTGGATTACAATCCAGTCTTCAAGAAAATGCCAAACTTCCAAAGGAATTACTTCAGAATGGACTTCGTCCTATGCTTATGAACCTTTCCGACCATAAGAAGTTGACAGTTCCCGGCCTCGAAGCATTGGCTAGACTCTTGGAATTATTGATTTCGTACTTCAGAGTAGAAATTGGTAGAAAGCTTTTAGACCATTTAATGGCATGGGCACAGATCAATACCTTGCGCCAAATTGCTGGTCAGGATTTAGAGAACAACCACACCGTTCAAATAGTTATGGCTATTTTGAATATTTTCCATTTGCTTCCTCCAAAGGCGTACACTTTCATGGAAGAAATCATTAATACTTTACAGTACTTGGAGGGTCATTTGGACCGTCATCAAAATTCGCCATTCAGACTTCCAGTTTCTAAGTTTTTGAATCGTTTTGCTGACTACTGCATCGATTACTATATCACGAACTTCAAGAACAGAAAACTCGGAAACACATTGGCTTCTATTGCTGGCATGGAAGGCTGTGAAAAGATCAGAAGTGTTGCGAAGGAAAAATTTGAAGCAATTCTAGAGGATGTTCAGAATGAGTCGCAAGATGAAGTAAAGGTGGTTAAATTTGCAAACACTATCGACCTTCTCCAATCTATTGCAAAGTATGAAACTGAGTGGTTTGATAGCCAGAAGACAGTTCTTTTAACTCTTTCCACATTGGTTGATAACATTGTGGAAATCAGAGATAGTTCCCCATTGATCTCCGCTGCACATTTCCAAGCAGATCAGGCTATAGATAAATTACTGGGAGTCATTGTGGACTATTTGGAACGTAATCCAAATGAGATTGAAATTGTTTTCACTGTTGTTGATCGCCATTCCAAACTCAAGCTCAAGATTCCTAACCAATTGGAGGACTTCATCTTTGATAAGATTGTACGCTCTAAGGATGTGGAATATAGAGAAAAATACTTGAACAAATGTATTGACTTTGTCAGTGAAACAACACCGAACTTGAAGTCGAAGATTTTTTTCTTGCGTAAGGTCTTCTGTCTGATTCTTATTTATGAATCAGAGAAGGTAGGCAAAATCGATGCTTATTTCACGAATAGTGACACCGTCGAGACTTCTCCACAGTGGTTGCAGAAGATTTGCTCATCTATCTGGAAGTCAACCAATGATATTATTACCGATCATACGTCCGGTAAAATGGATAGCTACAGATACGCTTTACTTGAGGTAACAGCATTGCTTCTTAAACTTGCTCCTAATTTCATCAGCAGCTTCAGGAAGGACATCATAAAGTTCTCATGGAACTACATTAAACTTGAAGATAATATTACAAAGCAAGTGGCTTATGTGACGACTTCGTACTTCATTTCAGCTTATGAGACTCCAGCTAAACTCGCTACCCAAGTTTTCGTAGCCCTTTTGAGAACACATCAAACGGACTCTAGACAGCTTGTAAAACAGGCTTTGGACATCCTTGCACCAGTTATGTCTGAGCGCATGGTAGTTGATGTGGACTCACCCGATAGCTGGTTGAAGTGGCCTCGTCGTATTCTTTCTGAGGATGGATTTAACGTTACTCAAGTTTTGAACGTCTATCAATTCATTGTTCAACACCCAGACCTTTTCTTTGTGGCAAGAGAACACTTCGTTTCAAATATTATTACAGCTATGGGTAAATTGACCATTTTGGCAAACCCTGCTATCGAGAACCAAGTTTTGGCTATCGAACTTGCGGAGTTGATCTTGAAATGGGAAAGAAAGGCAAAGCAACAAAGCAGATTATTGAAGCAAACACCAGAAATTGGTAACGTCAAAGACAAAGAAGAAGGTGCTGATGATGATAAGATGGATGTAGATCCATCTGAATTGACTGCCGATGTGAAGGTGGAGAAGGACGAGGACGAGGAGAAAGATGAAGACAATAGTTCGCAAGACACGAAGGTTGATGAATTAGATGAGATCAAAAAGGAAAATGATGATTTCACGACGTCTCCAGGCTACAGCATTCCATTTGGTCAGAGAGAGGCATGTGTAACCTTTTTGATTAGGTATGTCTGTATTTCACCACAACGTGCTTCTGAAAGTGAACTTGGCCAGAAGGCATTGGGTATACTTTATGACCTTCTCTCTCCGGACCATTGGTCAGAAGTGTCCGTCAAGTTAACCTTTTTCGAAAAATTCTTACTTTCTAATGACTTGAATTCCCTGAACCTTTTAGGTTACTGTTTGAACGCATTGGAAGTCTTGGGAGTTGTGTTAGAATGGAAGAAACTGGAGTGGATTGTTCTGAATCTCCCGTATCTTCACAAATTACTTGAAAAGTGTATCAAATCGGATAACCACGATATACAAGAGGTCCTTCAAAGGGTTCTCTGTATCATTTTACAAGCCATCAACGACCAGAGGGAGTCTGATGAAGATGACGACGAGGACGAAGATGTCAGAGATTTCATTTCGTTACTTTCCTCTACGGTTAATGAGGATTTGGGCGATATGCCTTCAGTTGCAGCTGGTGTAACGCTCTCGTGGACTTTAGCTAACTACAGACCATCTACACTTGACCTGCTTCTTCCACTGATAATGAAAACGTTCAATAAGTTGTGTAAGGATCATATCACCATTACTCATCAAGGTTCTCAGCTGTCATCTAAAGATAGTTCTAGTTCTGAATATGAAGCCAAGATGACTACTCGTTTACTCGAGAAGATCCTCAATTTGTCTTCTATGAGAATCCTGAACCTTGGAGATCAGAGAAGAAACTTCCTCTCGTTATTGGCCCAGTTGATCGAGAGATCATTAGATAAGGATACACTCGAAAAGATCATTAAGATAGTCAAAAACTGGGTGTTCTCAAGAACCGACCTTTTCCCTACAACTAAAGAAAAAGCGGTTATTTTACTGAAAATGATGGTGTTTGAGATTAGAGGTGAACCAACATTATCCAAGGAATTCTATCAAATTATCGTGGACATCTTCGAAGATGACACCTTCAGTTGTACCGAACTCACTGTAAGAATGGAGCAGCCGTTCCTCGTTGGAACTAGATCCGCCGATGTATCAATCAGAAGGAAGTTGATGTCGATATTGAATAACTCCTTAGAAAAAGACATCAGTAAAAGATTCTACTACGTTATTAGAGAACAGAACTGGGAATTCTTGGCGGATTATCCATGGCTTAACCAAGCTTTGCAATTGCTTTATGGATCATTCAACTTTGAGAAGAAATTAGAAGTTGTCGATGGTGAGAACAAACTCGCTCCTTTAAGCACTTTACCTGTTCCTGTAACAAAGAAGAAATCAGATGAGGACGACAAAAGTGTGAAGGGCGAAGGAGATAAGAAACCAGATGGCGAAGATCACGAAATGGATGGGGATGGTGATAAGATGGAAGTTGATGGTGAAACTAATGAAAAGAAGAAGGAAGAGGAGACTAACAATAGCGCTTCACTCGAGGATTTATTAACCGAGCACAGCCAATTCCTTGTGCACGTTAGTAACGTCACTGCCGGCGATGTCCTCGAACCATTGATTGATTTGTTTTATCAAAGTACTGATGCTATACATCGTGCATGGGCTAGTCTTTTCCCAATTGCCTTTACATCTATTCCTCGTTCTGAACACTTGGACTTTACCCGTTTCTTGGTTATATTGTTGTCGAAGGATTACCACACCCGTCAAATTGATAGCAGACCTAATGTTATCCAATCTCTACTTGAAGGTATTGCACGCTGTGATGGACTTCAGTTACCACCATTTGCGGTAGAATGCTTGGCATCCAATTTTAATTCTTGGTCACAAGGTATTCGTATCTTAGAAAATATTGAAGAACAGTCAGTTAATGGAAATGCCGAGGTTAGAGAAGTTACTCAAGATGCTTTAGCTAAGCTCTACGCCACTTTGAAGGAAGATGATATGTTCTATGGTTTATGGAGAAGAAGAGCTAAATACTCAGAAACCATTAGTGCGCTTTCATATGAGCAAATCGGACTCTGGGATAAAGCCCAGCAATTGTACGAAACAGCACAAATTAAAGCCAGAAGTGGTGCATTGCCATATGGTGAGTCCGAGTATGCTCTTTGGGAAGATCATTGGATTTTATGTGCTGAAAAATTGCAACACTGGGATATTCTCACAGATTTAGCAAGACATGAAAACTTTTCAGACTTGTTGCTTGAGTGTGGTTGGAGAGTTGCTGACTGGTACAATGACAGAGAGACACTTGATCTGACAATCAAGAACGTCATGGATGTTCCTACACCAAGACGCCAAATCTTTGAGACGTTCTTATGCTTACAAGGCTTTGGGCAAGAGAAAGAAACTCTTCAAGATCTCAGCAGACTATGTGACGAAGGTATTCAACTCGCTTTGCGTAAATGGCACGGCTTGCCTCAAAGGTTTAACAATGCCCATATCCCATTGCTTCATACGTTCCAACAATATGTTGAGTTTATGGAGGCTTCACAAGTGTATGCTAGTCTTGTTACTACCAATGCTCAAAATTTGGATGTAAAATCTCAGGAATTGAAGAGAGTTCTTCAAGTTTGGAGAGAGAGATTACCTAACATTTGGGATGATATCAACATTTGGAACGACCTTGTTACATGGAGACAACATGCTTTCCAAGTAATCAACAAGGTGTACATGCCATTTATTCCTATTCTTCAGCAGTCAAACTCTGGAGGAAATGCGAACTCATACGCCTACAGAGGTTTCCACGAAATTGCTTGGGTGATCAACAGATTTGCACATGTTGCTAGAAAACACAATATGCTGGAAGTTTGTATCAAGGAATTGGCAAGAATTTACCAATTGCCTAATATCGAGATCCAAGAGGCTTTCTTGAAGTTGAAGGAACAAGTCAAATGTCACTACCAGAACCCTAACGAGCTCAACACAGGTTTGGATGTTATCAGCAACACCAATTTGGTATACTTTGCAACCCAACAAAAGGCCGAATTCTTCACTTTGAAGGGTATGTTTTTGAACAAGTTGAATCAGAAGGACGAAGCAAACAAAGCATTTGCCACATCTGTGCAAATTGATCTTAACTTGCCTAAAGCATGGGCTGAATGGGGTATGTTTAACGATCGTAGGTTCAAAGAAAATCCTAACGATATGGTCTATGCAAACAATGCCATCAGTTGTTACTTACAAGCTGCGGGATTATACAAGAATGGCAAGACTCGTAAATTGTTAGCTAGAATTCTCTGGTTGATTAGTCTTGATGATTCTTCTGGAACTTTGGCCCAAGCTTTTGAGGACTTTAGAGGCGAAGTACCAGTTTGGTACTGGATTACTTTTATTCCACAGTTGTTGACCTCATTGTCTCACAAAGAAGCTAAATTGGCTCGCCAAGTGCTTGTGAGAATTGCAAAGAGCTACCCACAAGCATTGCACTTCCAGCTTAGGACTACCAAGGAGGATTTTGCGGCTCAACAGAGACAAGCTATTGAATTAGCCCGTCAACAGGCCGCTGCACAGAATGGTGGCTCTAAGAATGCCGACAAGAATGCTGACAGCAATAAGATCGAAGAGGAGAACTCTACTGATGACATTGACAAGAGTGAACTGAACGGTCTGGAATCAGTACAAGCAGGAGCTCAATCTTCACCAAAGACTGCTAACACTTCTACTAACAGTGCTTCAGCTCCAAATGTTGTCAAACCAACTATTCCTAGCGCAGTTCGTCAAGCATTGGAACACGTGGAGGAGATAATGGGCATTTTGAAGACAGCTTATCCTCTCTTGGCTCTTTCGTTAGAATCTCTTGTCGACCAAATCAACCAACGTTTCAAATGTACTGCTGATGAAGATGCGTACAGACTTGGAGTTGCCCTTCTTAATGATGGTGTTCAGTACTTGAACCGTCTAGGAAATCCCCGTGATGATGCTAAGTTACCACCTGTAACCGAAGCAAACATCACTAGGTTTGCAGAAACCGTTCTTCCAAAGCAGATTAGAGCTGAGTTTGAAAAAGATCTTGTTGTTGGAAAGCCAAACTTGGAAACTTACATCACGAAGTTACGCAAATGGAGAGATCGTCTCGAAGATAAACTTGACAGACGTTTCACCGAAGTTAACTTGGAGAACTTGTGTCCACACTTGAGTGAATTCCACCACCAGAAGTTTGAGGATATTGAGGTTCCAGGCCAATACTTGTTAAATAAGGACAACAATAGTCACTTTGTGAAGATTGAAAGATTCCTTCCAACTATTGGATTGGCTAGAGGTACGAATGCTTGTTATAAGAGATTGAGAATCCGTGGCAGTGATGGAAGCTTGCATACATTTGCAGTGCAATTCCCTGCCGCTCGTCATTGTAGACGTGAAGAATGTATCTTCCAGCTCTTTAGAATCTTCAACGACACAATTTCGAGAAAGGTTGAGACAAGAAGAAGAAACATACAATTCACTTTGCCAACTGCAGTACCTTTGTCGCCACATATTCGTATCATCAGCGACGATTCGAGAGATGTTACTATGCAGAAAGTATATGAAGATTATTGCAGACGTAATGGCAAGTCTCGTGATGAGCCATTTGTTTACACAATTGAGAAATTGAGAGCTGCATTCGATCAGAGACTTCCAAAGCCTGATATTATGAGCATCAGAGTGGAAATTTTAAGTGCTATTCAGGCATTATTAGTGCCTTCAACAGTTTTGAAAAACTACTTCGTTGAACTTTATCCACAATTTGAAGATTTCTGGTTGTTTAGAAAGCAATTCACTTCGCAGTATGCTTCGTTCATCTTCACCACTTATATGATGTGTGTCAATACTAGACAGCCTCAGAAGATTCATGTTAATAAGGGCTCTGGTAGTGTCTGGACATCGGATATGTTGCCATGCAAGATTGCAAGCAAGAGCGCTTTGGTTGACAACCCAAGTGGACGTCCTGCTCCTTTATTCTATAACGCTGAGATGGTTCCTTTCCGTTTAACTCCAAATATTCAAAAGTTGATAGGTGAAACTAGCTTGGAAGGTGTATTGGCCGTATACATTTTGTGTATTGCCAGGGCTTTGACAGAGCCAGAGTCAGACTTAGAGCAATTCTTGACCTTATTTGTTCGCGATGAAGTTATTTCATGGTGTGCTCAACAAGATCCGCCTCGTATTGTTCCTCAGGACAAGCAATTGCGGGAAACCGTCAGAATCAACGTGGACCTTATTATCAAGAGGGTTGTTTCTATTGGCCACATTTCTTCTGGAGGCAATGTTGCTACTCAAAACGTTTTGGAGTTGATCTCACAAGCTGTTAACCCTAGAAACTTAGCTGCTGCTGATACTTTATGGATGGCTTACTTCTGAGTCATTTTCCATCTTACTGTGCCATTACTTGGCTAACGATCTATGATCCTGAGTTTCTTTATGTGACTCTTCTGTACAATTTGTTAATAAACTGTTTTATATGTATATTAGATTAATTAATATTTGTTTTATTAACTGGCCGTGTTCGAAGCACTCTTCTTTTATGCATCTAGAAACATACAAGCAGGACCGATTTCATTCCATATTATTTCATCCCAAGAAAGCTCTCTTCTGTTGAAGTTGTGCTTCCTTAGACAATTCGGACTCCATCTTAACCAATCTCTCATGACTGCTGAGGCTCCGACGGTCAATGAAGTTTATGAGGTTTCGTAAAGCTCGAGAGACCGTCACAACGAGGAGTAGAAGAGTAAAGAAAGCAACTGTGTTAACGGCCATGGAGCAGGTGGTCACTACTTGGATATAAGTTGTTACGTCTATTTTCTTTGTGCTTTTTGAAGTACTGTCATACTCATACAGATACATAATTGGAGCATTAAGGCACAAAATACCCGACGCCACGCTTAGAACAAGCTCTCCAAACTCAAGGGATAAGGAAAATAGGAGTGCTCTCATAGCAGAGATTGTTGGAATACTTGAGGAACAAATGGGAAGGGTAGTAGCATTGATTGCAAACTGAATGGGATTCCAAAGTTAGTATCTAAATAAATTTTGCACCCATTAAAGATTTAACTATTGAAGATGAAACATACCATGAAAAGGCAATAAAGACTGGATATGATGCAGATAGTTGGGCGATTATCAATATCATCAAAGGGAACACAAGCATAAACAAGAATATATTGGCATAGTAGTAACGCCATATAGGTTTGTAATAGAATCTTGAATGTTTTCACGTCGTAGACGCCGTCCCAGTCCTCGATAGCTTGTGGATTTCCCACCATCATAGGAACTCTCTGGGGAGGCTGGTCATTGAAAAGGACGTTCCGAAGTGGTTCTGCCATTGCCGACCAGCATATAGATAAGCAAGTTTCACTTAGGCTTTATATATTGCATAAATTCAATTCCATATACCCTTTATGTTTGCGCACCCAAATGAATTTAGCGCTTTGCTACAATAAGCTTTTGCGCTTTTTGGTACAATACCGCTTTTATTATATTATTCGTTCTATTATATTGGACTAACTGCTTAGTGGTCAGCTGGTGGGTTCAAAGCGTCAGGAATTGAAGGAACTGGTGGTACAAAAGGAGCTTCAGGTCTGGAAGTTACCAATCTGTAGTACAACAGTCTCTCCATTTTGGGGAAGACCTTCTGTGATTGCTCAACACCATCACTAAGCCAAAGACCCCAGGATCCCATCATATTGGCCATTAGTATATCGGTGAATAGCCTATCGCCTACAATTAGTATTTCATGGGCAAGAACGTCTTGCTTAGCAAAATATTCTCTAATCTCTTCAAGACATCCTGGCTTCTTTACCAGATGTCTCAATACTGTACTTCCAGTGTTCTCCTCCAACCTTTCAGCCTGAGAATAGTTGGTATCGTCGTCAGTTCCTGCTGAGTTACTCACTATCAAGAGGCGCTCTTTTGGGTACGTTTGCTGTAATTTAGCCCATGTATCCTAGAAAGGTTAGTATTTCCGTATAATGATAAATGAAATTCACCTCTTTGGTAGTACATACTTTGTATTCAGGCCAGACCTTATCGTCGTGATCTTTGGCAAAGCAGTTGTCCTTATCCACAACAACTCCCTTTATTTCTATTTCCGGGTGTCCTGGGATCCTGAACGGAATAGTCATCTGGTCAAACGACTTCACAGTTACATGGGGTAAACAGAGACTGGGGTTGTACAACAACCTAGAAACATTGAGCGTAGCGCTGACATTGAACATGATTCGTGGCGAAATTGAATGAAATTACTGAATCAACAATTACAATCTACTTAATATATACAGTTGCAAGTACTTTCAAGCGATATCCATCTAAGAACAAGAAAGAATCATCCACTGATCTTCATCAAATCTATAGAAATCAGGTTTCCTAAGATTTGATTGATGTAAAACAAGATGCAGGATGTAGGTAATTTTGGTTTCCGAACCCTAGAAAGTTCGGATTGAGCTGTTACCCTAGTTACACTAGGAGAGTGAAATTATTTCACGATGAGGAGTATAAAGGCCCTAATAAACTTAATAGGATGAAATGAGAACTTTATATACTTCTTTAGTGTTCAATAATAGTTTAAGCCCAACCGCCAAACTAAGTAGATCTAAGTCCAAATAAGGTACCTAATATACAGTATTCCCGTCAATTTGATATCTGGTCACATGATTTAACATCACATGACTATGGTTCCCCACCGCCTGCCATTTTTGGTGATTCATTGCTAGAACATTGCTGACAGAGGCCAATGTATTTCTACCAAAATTGGTATAAAATTAACGAAACTTCTTCAGTTCCAAGAAGAGGTATCTGTTACCGCAACCACCAAATTTCATCAAAACAGCACCAAAATACCCTCTAAAGCACCACTCTCTATACTCCCCTCTGCCGCGCTTCAAAGCGAATGAAAATTTTTGGAGCAAAAAATCAAAAACTGAAAAACGGCATAATCAGAAAGAGTTACTGTTACGGTAAAAGCTATAAGAGTAGTACGAATAGTAAATATCACCTAATGTCATCACCAGCACCTACCGCCACCCCCTCAGATTCAACTCCATCAGCTACACCGAACGGAATTCCCCGCAAATCTCGTGTGAGTCGGGGTGGAAAACAGTCTTCAGGCAGCCGACCAAGAGCTGGATATCGTAGAAATCAGAATAGCGAAGGCAAAGAAACCCGACAAAAACGACCAGGAGCACCCGAGGATGAAGAGGAGCTCGACGAAAGCGAGCAATGCATAATTTGCGCCAATAGAATCCAATATGCCGCCGTCACACCATGTAATCACACAACTTGCCATAGATGCACTTTCAGACAAAGAGCATTGTACGAAAAGAGAACCTGTTTGATCTGTAGAAGTGACAATGATAGGGTGATATTCACAGAAGAAATTACACGTTCCTTTGATGGGTTCAGCAACAGCGATTTTGTGCTGTTTGATAGCACATTCAACATCGAATTCACCAAAGATTACGTAGCCAGCGACACCAACCGCTTGCTCGATAATACTTGTACAATTGACCAACAAGTGTTTGGATCGTTTAAGGAATTAAGTGACCATGCAAAGGAGAATCACGGAAAATTCTACTGTTTGATTTGTTCGAAATTTAAAAAAGCTTTCGTAGAGGAATTGCCACTATATACCTATAAACAACTTCAGCGCCATCAGGCAGAAGGAGACGGAGATGATAGTGGATTTAAGGGCCATCCAGAATGTAAGCATTGCCATGGAAAGAGGTTTTACCTGATAGACGAACTCAATATCCATATTAGAGATAAGCATGAGAGATGTCACATCTGTGATCAATATTCTCCTAAGACAGCTGATTACTTCAGAAACTATGATTCTGTGTATACCCATTTCAAGAGAGAACATTATATCTGTGCTGTTCCTGCTTGTGTTGAGAAGCGATTTGTGGTCTTCAGAGAAGACCTCGATTTGACAGCACACATGTTGAAAGAGCATGGAGGATTAAGTGGTAGCAGAGGTGTAGTTATTGGTTCTAATTCGAGACATTTCCACTCGCAGTTATCGACTAACTTCGGAGAAGGAGCATCGAGAAGAGCTACTTTAGCGGCTGCTGCAATGGACTCAGGAAGTGAAGAGGACGACTACCAATCTCTTGAAATCAAGAAGAGAAGATTTGAAGAGAGAGCTAAGCATTACTTAAACTACAATCTGGAACAGTTCCAAAAATTTGTGGATGCAAACAATGGATTCCGTTCCAAGCGTCTCACTGGAAAAGACTTGCAACGTCTATACTCCAAGGAGTTGTTCATTCATCAGTCCAACGAGGAGATTGGGTTGCTTGTAAGCGAATTCATGGATTTCTTCCCAGAAGGTTCTCCTTTCCACAAGGACCTTGCCGATGTAGCTAGAGACTTGCAAGCTTTGCAAGAAGGTGAGCAGTTCCCAGCTTTGGGTAACGGAAGTGGTACCTTCAATAGCAGCTCTTGGGTAGCTGCTAATTCCGCCGGCCGTAAATCATCCCCATTGGGAGCATTCCCAGCCTTGGCAAAACCACAAAAGAAGGCAACAATTAATCCTACAACACCTCCTATCAGATATACCACTATCATCAAAAAGACGGTAGTCAAGGCACCATCAGTAAATACCGCACAAGCATCTCCCAGTTATAAACCAACATACTTGAGCAGTATGAATCAAAATACTACTGCCAGTTCACCTGTCTTGGGCCAATCCAGAAGTGCATCGTCTTCCACCACATCATTAACCAACTTGTCTTCTCGTAGTCATTCTGCATCCAATTTGAGAGACGAGAAGAAGTTCCCAGCGTTGGAAAAGAAATCCAAGAAGAAGATCATTCCAAGAGTAAAGGAATTGAATATTGTTGATCCAAACCAATGGGGTGCTAATCTTGAGCAGCCAGCTCCTCAGCAAAATCAAGATGAGGAGGAAAACTTCGGTATAGAGATTATCGACAAAAGAAAGCAGAAATTGAAAAAGAAACAAGATAGGTTGTTGTTCACCAATGGAGTCTGAGTTTCGGCTGGTTTCCTCCCGTAGCATATATATCAGGTATAGTTAATTATATTCCTAATACACTAAGGGTTATTATAGATTGCAAAAACTCTCCCCATCCGGGACACTCCCGATAGAACGGGTGTCACCCCGATTAGAAAAAAATACCTCAATGTCGGTTGTAGACCTCTCACAACAAGCCGTTCTTCAGACAGTCCATATTGCGCTATTAGTGACTGTTGTATACAGTACACTTTCTCAGTTTTCTGAACAAGACCATCTTTGTTATGGGAACATGAATATATGTGGGCCATCGTAATTGTATATGTTCATTATCGGCAGAAGTTGAGTGCTAAGGCAGAGATTACAGCGCTTATTCTTCAACGTTTGTATTGTTGTAGGAGGTTTTGTTTGAAGAGAGCGTCTTGATTGACTGATAGACCCTTAGTTCGCTTACAATTTGGGGCAAATAAATAGGCATGCACAAGACTATGAACCAATATAATTTTGCATCCAAAGTGTTTTAGTAGATACCGTAGGCAATAACGAATATATAAAGTTATAAGTCAAGAAAATGACGATACACACTAGCGAATTTAGTTTGACGGTACCATCCATAGAGATACAGCACTTACTAGAGAAGTATCCTCGGTTGAAAAGTAACTGCAAGACAACGAACTCTGCTGGGAAGAGAAATGGCGACAAATCGCTTCACTACGACTTCACGAAATCATCACATCAGTATGATATCACTGAAGTGATAATTCAGGAATACTTTGACGTTCCCGAGTACACATTGAATAGAAGTAAGCTTTGTCCTCGCATAAATAATCGAATAGAATATTTGAATATTGTAGAGCATCGCTTAATGGAAGGGATGGAAATCTATGGAGAATCACGGGAAAATAAGGCAACTCATGATAGATGGATTATGGACATCGGAACTGGATCTTCTCTAATTTATCCCATCATTGGATTGAAAATGAATGAACGAAACAACTTTGTAGCCACAGAGATTAATCCGACATCCATTACTCATATTAGAACAATCCTCAATGATAAGTTGAAAGAACGAATAAAATTAGTTGTTATCGAAAACAATCAATCCAATTTAATACCCATACCTGAAGAAAGTGTCCACATTAGGTACGTAATCTGTAACCCGCCATTTTATGAAAATGAAAATGAATTACAGACTAAAGAAACAGAAAAAATCACCAAGAAACCAAATGAATTGGTCAGTGACCATTCTGAACTCTATTATGAAAAAGGAGGAGAAGTAGGCTTCGTAAAGCGTATAATCGATGAAAGCATTATTTTGAGTAAGCTTCCTCAATTCGAATCGTGTTGGTTTACAAGCCAGCTAGGAATTTATGAGCACGTTTCAATTTTGAAGGAATATGTCACCCTGAAGTCACTGGCCCAAGTTCATCACTTTCATATTCAATTTAAGACTTCTAGATGGATTTTGGCCTGGTCTTTTCAAGATATTATCCATCCTCTCTGCTTGATACCGACGATAAAGACCACCTCCAGCACAATTCAGGAAATAGAACAGGCTTTAGACAAATATTTTAAACAGATAGAAAACACCCAGTTCCGGTACAAATTAATAAACTTTGCCGGAGGGAATAACAAATTGTATGTTATTGCCAATGAATTAATCTGGTTAAGGCGGGTGCGGCGTATGCTTTCAGATAACAAAGGTAGTATAAAAACCTCCAAGAAAGAGAGTTCCCCTAATTTTCCGACTTTCAATAAAACAATAGTTTTACGTATACACCAAGACCAGCACAGTCCGGTCAAGTATAACGTGGAGGTCGTGAGCAGTATCAATTTTCCTGATATTGTTACCATTAGTAATAGCTTCCGTTCTCTTATAAATGCTCTTTTGCATCAATAGGTTCCAAGAAAAATATACGCAGGAAGTCGGAATATACGGCTGATTGTAGCAATGAGTATAGTCTACTGGGTATATATTCCATGATATTCCCTATATCATTTCTGGGGACTATGGCTCGACTGAGCTAGTGAAGTCACAACGACTTGAAAACTTATTCCATACCAAAAATCGATCAGAATACTGTTCAATTATTATTCGAAGACATTTCCATACAACATTTCTTCACGAGAGGCTGCTGCTTATCACTACCCCCTAAAGAACAAAGTAATGTTTTTAGTTTCCAAGACAGCTAACAGAATCCAGAAATTGTACTATTTCTATTACTATAATACTCCACTTCCCTTGTTATCGTACGGAGAGGCATATTTCTTCAACTTATTCAATTTATGTATTTTGCTGATAGGCTTATACTACTTCGTCTACATACTTCCACGCCTTATTATTAATGCAATTGAGAGGATTTACTTTTACCTTACTGGAAATGTGGTATCTTTGAATCTTGTTAACTTGATTTTACTGCAATGTCAAAGGCAAGTTGGTAGTGCTCTTAACCTTACGGAGATCCGTGATCAATTCCATACACCTATGATAACCATAGGTCACGCACCCTTTGGATTAAACAAGCTCTACTAAGAATGAAGCAGAACCACAGCAGATGATGCAATATTGGAGAATTACTCAATTTTAACTAACAACACTACCACGACCGGGACCACTCCCATCTTACGTACGTACATATTTGTTGTGTTGCTAACCTTTTCTCCTCTTGATGCAAAAAGCATGAGGAAGAAAATACTTCCTAAAGTGGAACGGAAACGCAGGGATATGGTGAGACTTTACCGGGTAAAGTATACCGGTTAGAAGTATTTTACTTCTTTGGAATATCCCGTGATACTGGCCCAAATGATTGGAGTATGTGACATATTAATATTTCCTAACCAAACTATGTACTTTCAAATTAATTAATTAACGATTCAATGTTTTCAATGCCTCAAAAATCTGTAAACTGTATAATTGCTATATATTAGGCAAAGTGGTATCTACATACCAAAAAGTCCCCAGTCTTCAACCACGTAGTTGTATCCGACATCCCTAAAAATTAAGTAATCTCTCTTTAATTCTTCCAAAATTTCGTTAACTTCTCCCAGCGAACCCAAATACTTCAAAAATTCTTCGGGATCTACACTATGTGGAAGGGGTACATTCAAAGTGATTAAGACATCAGTTTGAACCCTTTCCAAACGGAGCAATGCAATAAATGTGACTACGCTTACTGGCGAGTCTTCCTCTTTGGCATCTCTCCTTGTGTTACTGTGCTGTACAAAGCTGAAATTAACCACAGCTTGAGAATTGGCCGAGCCATCTAGGGACTTTTCCACTGCTTCGATGAAATGATTTGTGGCTGGCTCATCAGCCTCTACAATATCCAGAAGATGGGTAGCAATGGCATCTTCGTACTTTTGATCTGGTACTCTCTCTAGCAAGTCAAAGATCAACGACTTGTCGAATTTAGCATTGCTCCGTGAGTCTTGCACGATGTACACTTCTTGGGTGTCAGGTATCTGACGAATGTGGGAGACATCTACGAGATGAGGTTTGATGCTGGTGGGAATGATGGTGGAGATAGCACCTCCATATAGACTCAATTGCTCTGCCATTTTAACTGTGACTTCGTCCGGAAGAATCAGTTAGTAACCAACAGTCAGGTCAGGTCCCAATGGCTTCCTTTTCTATGCCGAACACATTTAGAACTCCTTATAAATGTGTTAGAAGGAATAGTGGAGAAGTGGAATGTATGAAGAGAAGCAATGAGGTGATGGTTGGGTGTGCAGGATATCCGAGTTGGAATATAGATGTCGTAGCGACATTAAGGTACATTAGTATAGATGCAAAAAGGGGAATAATATGGGAATGGGAGGTGTTTGTTGGCTGATAAAGTGGAGGGAGTGTGGGAGTAGTGGGCTCAGGGGTGGCTTACTCAGTAGTCCAGAATCTGGGGTTGGAGAGGAGAGGGCAAATCGGGAGTAAGTTTTAATCAGGAGTGGTTTTAGGGCCTTGGGGATTGATGGTGATGATTGAAGATGACTTTGTAGAAGTCGCCTGATCTTAGCATCCCTCATCTTCAAAATTATTCAAAAACACATGTTCACGGAAATCCGTAATTGCTAGCAGAACAAGATGTTCATGGGTTGTTTCTGGGATACAAGTATCACGTCGTACATGATAGTCTATCACCGGCGGAACCGAAATTCCTCGACATTTTTTATTCCGCAGATACCAGTTTTTGCAATGCAAATTGCAGCCAAAATGTTATGTGCTGCTCGAAGAAGGAAGACTCGAAATTGAGGGCTTTATCTTAAAGGTTGAATTGTGAGGCATAAACTGGTCTAGTATGCTTTTATAGATACGTACAACATATTGGGTGGAAGTGTCATACTTAGAAGAGAATTCTATGTCTGAAGGTTCACGTGACATAGCTTAGAATGCCACTTAACATGACAGTAGCACAAAGAAAGAGATATAATTAGGGTCTTTTTATACCGTTTTAATTAGGATGCCAATTAGTTGTGGTAACTAATAATCACACTACTATGAATCAATTCAATTCAAGAAAAAAAATACTATCGATCACTTTCTATAAATACACACACACACATAAACAAACAAACCAACATTTTGCAATTCCACAGTTTGTTCACACACAGGAATCACATTAGTGCCTTCTCTAGCACACATTAACTATTACTTAGACAACGACAGACCTTTTCATGCTGTTAGTCTCATTGTGTCTCGACGTCTCTGAATCTCGTTAGTCAAGCATTCCCTTAGACCAGCTGTTTCTCAGTCTTTCAGTATCATATATATATATATATATAACCGTCTGTAGCACAACAGACTCTCTGAAAATCATTTTACACACTCCCACTCAACACTAACATTTCATTTCACCATACAAAATTCTTCTCAGCGAGATGTCTCTGTGTTTCTGTGCGTCTTCTCTCACAAAACTTCACTATGTTCTCTCAATAAAATCTCACTGCGCTCTCAAACTTCACTGCGTTCTGTCACTAAATCCCCTTACGTTCTCACAAATCGCTTAACTTTCTCACTAAAGCGCTCTCTCACTGAACTCCCACTAAACAGTAAACTACGACACCAATTACCACCACTATTTACTCCTACCATTTACACCACTCACAACAATCATACAACACTCATACAACAATCACACAACACCCTCTCAAACATAGAAAGACCCACCTCATCACCCTTCCTAGGAGTCTCTCCCCTCCTCTCTAACCCCCTCTTCCCCACATGACCCACATCACATGACCTCCGCGTCAACAGAAATTCCGTTCGTTTGGAAATCTGAAAGACAAAGAAATCACATCTTTACGGTGTTTCTTGGGTAGTGGTTCTTTCGTCTTCATTGGATAGTGTCAACAAGAAGGTGACTTCTAGGCACCAGCAAAACACCCTCAGATCACCCCGGGATCAGTTTTGCTTTCCTTCGAGCGCCCAGCTAGCCCCACTTGTACTAATTGATCTCCCTAAACACCACCGCTGCACGTCCAAATCATCCACAGTAAACCGCCATGACATCGTTCTTCAACAGCCGAAAAAGGCCCATTCTCATCACCTTCTTCGTAATAGTGGCCCTTGTAGTGGTCACCAGGCTCTCCACATCCAAAAACTCGGCCAAGAACTTCCAGGAGGTGCTTCAGAGTCTCCCCAACGAGAACGTGCTCAAAAGCTTCATCTACAACGAGAACGAAAAATCCCAGGACGAGTTCCTTGCCAAACTCGACAAACAGAATAAGAAGTATTTCCAGGCGCAGGAGCAGCGCTTGGCCAAATTGGAGAAGCAAAACGATCTCCTTTTAAACGAGATCAAGTCCCTCAAAACCCCTCCAGCACAAGCTTCTCTCAGAGAAAGACTCATCTTCCTCTACCCCTACGATGCTGCAGCTCGTTTCCCAGCATATATCTGGCAGTCGTGGAAGCATGGGTTGAATGACGAGCATTTCAACGAGAAATATAGAGAGGGAGAAACCCAATGGGCTTGGAAGAACCCTGGATTCGTCCACGAATTATTCAACGACGATACAGCACACACTATGATCAAGTTCTTGTATCATCAGATCCCAGAAGTCATTGAGGCATATGAAATTATGCCAGAAGTCATTCTCAGAATGGACTTTTTCAGATATTTGATCTTGTATGCCAAGGGAGGTGTGTATGCCGATATAGATACCTATCCATTGCAACCAATTCCTAACTGGATTCCTGAAAATGTGTCTCCAGATGAATTGGGAATGATTATCAGCATTGAGACCGATTCGAACTCAGCAAACTGGCGTGCTGAGTCTGTTCATAGATTGCAGTTTGGCCAATTCGTGATTCAGGCCAAACCAGGACATCCAATTCTTCGTGACACAATTGCTCTGATTGTGGAGAGAACTTTGCTGAAGAGAAATGCCCTCTTGGAAGCAGAGAAGTTAAGATTAACCGGATCATCGAACCAACGTAGTTTAGAGATTTCTGCTTGGACTGGTTCTGGCTTGTGGACTGAGGTTGTACTCAAGTACTTCAATGACTATATTCAGAGTTCCATCTACCAGAAGATTACATGGAAGGAATTCCATGATTTGAAGATTCCTAAATTGGTGAGTGATATTTTAATTTTACCTATCAACTCGTTTGCATCGGAGATAGAGATTCCAAAGGATGGTAAGATCACTGATCCACTTGCATTCGTTAAGCATTATGCTGCCAAGATCTGGAAGACGACGTAATAATGTGGCTACACTTATAGAATACATACCAATCCAGTTGATATTACAGTAGAAGACGGAGATACATCAATGTAGAATCGAATGCTTGATTAGTATTGATTTGTTATTATTTCTAAACTCATTTCTCTATACTCTCTATAAAATACTGAACAAGTATATGAACTTCTAGCTCTACTTGGAGATTTCCTTAGGGAAGATCTTCTCTTCGTCCTCCTTCTTGAAGCCACTATTCTTACCGTAGTTGTCCCAGGTGTTGTATCCCCAGTTGTCCTTACCGTAGAATGTTTCTCTCTGATAAGGAGTCAACTCATATCCCTCAGCTAATCTGTTGACTAAGTCAGGGTTGGAGATGAAGTATCTCGAGAAACCAACAAGAGTCTTGCTGTCACGAACTTCATCTTGGATCGACTTGAACTCAGGAGCATCATAAGTGTAGTTACCAGCCTTCACAATGACACCCTTCCAGACTTGACGAACGAAAGAGTTGTCTCCGACTTGCTGGGATTCATCGGCGTCGCTGCTTCCTTGGACACGAGGCTCAACAATCGAAATGTAGGCCAATTCATTACCAGCATTAGCTCTCTTCTGGAGCTCGTGTAATAAGTAGGAGTATTCAGCAATTGGGTGAACTTCGTCTTCTTCAGCCTTAAGTCCAGCAAATTTGGCCCATGGTGAGAATCTCACGGCCAACTTATCGGCACCAACAGTCTCAATTAACTTGTCAATCAACTCCAAGAGGAATCTGGATCTGTTCTCAATGGAACCACCGTATTCGTCTGTTCTCTTGTTGGTAGCAGCATGCAAGAAAGAGTCCAACAAATAGCCGTGAGCAGAGTGAAGCTCGATATAGTCGAAACCAGCAGCAATAGCATTCTTAGCAGCATTTACGTATTCAACAGTAGTAAGATAATGGATATCTTCCTTTGTCAATGGCTTAATTGGAACACCTGCCTTCTCAGCAGCTTCTTTGGATTCCTCGGAAGCGTAATTAGCAGAAGGACCAACCAAATCAAGGCCTCTTTCCTTCAACAATTCGGGCTTGGCAACACGGCCCAAGAACCAGAATTGTGACGAGATGAACGACCCTTTATCGTGAACAGCATCGGTGATCTTCTTCCAAGCCTTGGTCTGCTTCTCATTCCAGATACCTGGAGCTCTCTCGTACACACCGGCTCTTTCCGAGACAAAAGTGGCTTCCGTAATCAACAAAGTGCCCGGATACTGGGCTCTATCCGAGTAGTACTTCAACTGTAAGTCAGAAGGAGTATGGTCATCCAAAGCACGGAGTCTTGTGGTTGGAACATAGGTGATCCTGTTTGAAAGGGTATGGGTTCCAACTTTGACGGGTTTGAACGCATCGGTATTTTTTAACGGAGTTGTCTTTTGAACTGTCATCTCGGGGTTCTGTTTGAGGAGGTTGATGAGGTATTGAGGAGTTACTTCAATAGTTGATGGGCAGAAGGTTGAACATTGGGAGAATTGGCCGACTTTAAATACAAAACCGGCTTATTAATGCATGAACCACAGTTTGGCTTAGCCGTTCTCTTGACGTGCTAATAGAGGGAGTCGCGACAATAAAATAACGGTTCGGTGACACCAGCTTTGTACGAGGATACGGGGAATTCCGAATGAGCTATTCGCTAGGGGGTAAAAGTATGCTTTATTCTATAAGGGTTGTTCGCTATGTAAATGTGGTGTCTAGTGTCTAAACTATTTAGTTCTCAATTGGCTTGGCAAAAACCTTGGTTTCAACAGCCTCATCGTACTTGGTATCGTCGTCTAAAGCGTTCCAAGTGTTGTAGCCCCAGTTGTCGCGGGTGTAGAAAGTGTCTCTGACATATGGGGTCAACTCCAAACCGTCTCTCAACTTCAAGACGAAATCAGGGTTAGATGTGAAGTATCTGGAAAATCCAACTAAGGTACGGTCATCAGCAATATCCTTCAACAATGTGGTGAACTCTGGAGCGTCGTAAGTATAGTTACCGGCCTTGATGAAGACACCCTTCCAGATCTTGGATGCAAAAGAGTTGTCACCAACTTGTGCGTCAGCGGCAACATCGTGACTGGCTTGAACACGAGGTTCAACCAAGGAGACGTAAGCCAATTGGTTACCGGCATCGGCTCTCTTCTGCAACTCGTGTAACAAGTAGCCGAAAGTTGCGATTGGGTGGACAGAGTCCTCTTCAGCCTTCATATTCTGGAACTTGGCCCATGGAGAAAGTCTGATGGCCAATCTGTCAGCACCAACAATAGGAAGCAAATGATCAATCAATTCCAAAACGAATCTGGCTCTGTTCTCAATTGATCCACCGTACTCGTCAGTTCTTTGGTTAGTGGATGGCTGCAAAAATTGGTCCAACATGTAACCGTGAGCACTGTGGATTTCAACATAATCGAAACCAGCTTCAAGAGCGTTCTTGGCAGCGTTTGTGTATTTGTTGTAGATGATATCTTTGATTTCCTCCTTAGTCAAGGCTCTCAATGGGTTGCCAGCTTCTTCAGCAGCCTTCTTTGATTCTTCATTAGCGTAGACAGCAGAAGCGGACACGAGTGGTAATCCTCTCTCCTTAAGCAACTTTGCGTCAGCAACTCTACCTAAGAACCACAATTGGATCGAAGAGAAGGACTTGTTGGCGTGGATCTTCTCGTTGATCTTCTTCCATCCCTGGGTTTGTTTCTCTGTCCAAATACCAGGAACGTTGTGGAATAAACCACCTTGCTCAGAAGAAAATGTGGCTTCAGTGGTGATCAAGGTACCTGGGTAACGCGATCTGGCCTCGTAGTATTCCAATTCCAAATCGGAGGGAGTGTGATCATCTAAAGCTCTGTATCTTGTGGTTGGAGCGAAGACAACTCTGTGAGGAAGCACGTTCTTACCGACCTTGATTGGCTTGAACAAGTTCGTTTCTCCTAAGGACTTTGGGACGGTCATTCTATGGTTTGTGTCTGAATAAATAAGGGTCTATGTCTATGTAAATGCTAGTTATATAACACAACTACAATAGTTGCAACAGCCCATTTTTCACAACCAGAATTGTGGCTGCTTTTATACTTTATGTGCATAGCACATTGCAGCGTGCATACAAACAGGTGTGCACATAACAGTTATTACTAATCAGCAAAGATGTCAGCGTGGGTATCTGCAGGTCTCTAGTGAAGCACATATCCGTTTTCAGTATGGCGCCTGAATTTCCGTTTTCGGATGATCTTGGAAGGCTTCATTATAGTGAAGATGAGAGAGATGGGGGAGCCGAATGGTGGTTTATGTCGTGTTGGGTTGATAGGAGGTGGGTGGGAGTATTAGGAGTAGTAGGGAGGAGGAGTAGAAGTGGTAGGAGTATAAATGCTGGGGGTTAGAGTTGAGAAGTGATTTGTGGTGGAAGAGTATAGCTGAATAACTGGTTTATATTGTAATGGGAGTATATCCATGGAAATGTATATGTGAAAATATATATATGTATGTATAAATGTATAAACGTATTTAATGTAAATTCGTAAGCCTACTATGGATGCTTTCTCTTCACCAAACTTGTCTCACAAACAATGAAATGTCTCGTATTCCTACCCTTGTGGAGGTTCGCTCCGTACGGCTGCAATTTAGCGAACGTCGTTGCCGATGGCTTCTCATTTTTGCATTTCCTGTGTTCCAAATTTCTCTATTTGGGGGACACTTGAAACAACGCCGCTTGCTGTGGTGGGTTCGGCGGAAAATATTGCACAACCAAGGTGTTCATTACTAATCATTTGGACGGTGCCATTTGTCATAGTGAATATAGTAGTGCTTTTTCTCACGGCAGGTGTCACCGCCTTGACAGTATAATTGCCGTCTTCATGAGATGTCGAGTTTGTACGTGAAAAAACGCATTTGTAAGATTTCCCATTCGGCACAATTTTGTTTCTTTTCTTATCGAATAACCTTATTTCTGTTTTCTGGTAGTATGCTGTAATGCATTTGCGAGCCGGATTAACCTCGCATTAACTCGATTGCAAAATTGCTCGTAGAGAGTTATGAAAAATATTTGCTCTAACGACTAACGACTAATGTTAAATGACCGATGTTTATTCTGTTTTCTTGATCACGTCAACTGCTTTTGCCTTCGATCCCTTGAACACCGCTCTCAAGACTTGGACAAGTACAATGAAAGTTCCCAAAAGGACAGCAATCGTAGAGATTGTGTTCACTCTGTCGAAAGATGACGTACCGT
The DNA here is from genome assembly GCA_030556775.1 of Scheffersomyces quercinus. NCBI lineage: Eukaryota > Fungi > Ascomycota > Pichiomycetes > Serinales > Debaryomycetaceae > Scheffersomyces > Scheffersomyces quercinus. The sequence goes on along the minus strand of JAKTUQ010000009.1, from coordinate 13,476 downwards.
TAGGAACATGAACGACCACGTTTGACAGCTCATCATGATTCAAATGGTAGAACACTGTGTCATTTGTAAAATAAGGCTCGTAGTTGCCTCCATATTTCAACTTGGTGTCGAACGGAGATTTGTCTAACAAATAGTCGTCATTGACATTACAGCCGTAGAACAATTGCGGCAACGAGTTCAAAACCACGGTGACCTCAGTTTCATTGTTTGGTAATTGATAGCGAGAATGAAGTGTAAAATCGATGTGATGTGGAGCTGAAACGTTGTTGAATTCAAACAAGATCTCGTTGCCCCATTCTTCGACCTTATACTCGGGCAATTCTAGGTCCTTAGAGCCGTAGTTGAGAACCAATTCGGCTCCCTGAGGAACTGACTGATATATGTCAAAAATCAAAGACTTGTTGAGACTCAAGTAATAGTACAAGTTGCATTCCTTCACGTCAATATCTTCAGGCAATCCCAATCCATGGAATGTAGTTCTAAGAATAGGATGCAATCCATTCTCAACTATATGCGAGTTAACTGTATGCTGTGAATATCTGTGTCTTGGCTTGACGTGGAAGAATGTCTTGAATATGTTTTCTTCCTCTTGCTCTTTAGTAATAATGACTCTGACTCCTGATAAGACGATATCCTCGGGAGAACTGATTTCATCGGTCAAGAATAAGCCTATTTCCTTGTGTATATTCTCGTTCAACCCAATATTAATCTCCGGCTTTGCTGGGCCTAACTGCTTCAATATAACCCCAGTTCCAGCTTCGTAGTACAAATCGTAGTTCTTCGTACTGAAGAGTTCTTCGGAACCTTCCAATCCAAGGACTTCTACATTCAATTCTCGAGGCAAATAATCATGGAAATGCAACGAGTTGATCACCTTGATCCAATTGTCTTTTTTCACCTCGATTGGAAGCAATACCAGAATCAATTCCTCGACTTCTTGGTAGAATTGTTCCCGATCTTCACTCGTTTCCACGCCTTTGGGCACTACATAGATATTGACACCGCTGCTAAACCTATAATTGAAAATAGTATCTTCGCTGAACGCGTCGTCTGTTGTTTGAATACGCAACAGCTCAATTCGCTTGTACTTCCCAAACGGATCAGAAACGCCAACCGGAATCGTATACTTGTTCTCTATTAGGAACTTGTCAGTAGATGGTTTAATAGAGAACGACGACTTGTCGATGTTCTGTACGATATCATCATGGGTTTTTGTGGGGTTAAAGATCGTTGTTCTCTGTCTGATCATGGGAACGGCTTGGCAATAGCTAGAACAGTTTACTTCTCCTTCTAGATGTGTTTGCTACAAGATAAATGGCAAAGAAACCAGCTAATAGTGAATGATTCAATGTTGGAGAAATGTCGCAGTGGAGAGTATACTAGTTGGAGGCGGGCGACATTGTTGCAAATAATGTCGTCATATGTTGGGGGAGGATTTACATGAAGACATTTGGGTGTTAGTTGTGTGAAGTAAAGAAGGTGGTTGTGGTCGTAATTGAAGGGATTAGTTAGGTCGTGATGTGTTTTCAATAAAAAAGGGAGAAAATAGTGGTTTTCAAAGGTGAAAACTTGAACTATCAGTAACCCCTAGGGCTCCAGAAATAAGGCAATATGAATATTCATATATTCCTGCTTTGCTCCTTATTAAAAATAGTCCAAAATACACTGAATAATAGAAACTACATCTTACAACTCGTCACATACCTCTAGAACACCTAAAGTCCATAAACCTCCACTGGAACTGTCTTCCCTCTACACCTTTATATGCTATGTCGCAGGGAACACATAATGTCGCAAATTACTATGCGACATCCATAAGCCTATAGCCATTTCCTTGTTTATGTGATTTTTCACTTGGAAGTATATGTTGTTCAGAATATGTCCTATATGCTTCCAGCGACGTGGATAGTAGAAAAATGACTATTCTCCATAAAAATCCAATTTTCAATTGCTATCTCTTACCTAAACGTTTTTTCTTGGCCAAACCACCCTCAATGCCCGGGGGTATAATGTGTGAATTCAATGTTTTATTGGGGTAATTTGTAATCTCTATTTCCCCACACGTCGATAAAAGTGGTTCCATAGCTTCCGGAACTCTTCTCTTCAATCCTTGCAACTTTTCTACACGAAAATACTCGTCTGTGATGTTTATTATCTAACTAGATACTCTATCACTAAATGTGTATCTGAAACCCAAAAACCCAAAATGCCCTTATTTAATATCCCTTTGCAATTTCTCTAAAAACAACCTCCAATCTTGGTTGCCGATGATTCGGTAGTGAATCTCGTTCATGAAATAACCCACGTCTTTACACGTAAGCGAAGACTTCAATGTAAGCTGGGATTCAATCTTAGCATACACCGCAGTCAACCAAGCATCTTGTTGATATGGTTCTTGACTTCCAATGCTATTGTCGGCAGGGTCGTTTTCGAATAAACCATTGTAATCGTACAACAAGTCTATTAAATTGTCTATAACGCTATGTAAACCCGTTTCCAAGTATTTTTCTATCAATGCCTTGCAAGCTTGTTTGAACTCCATTAAGGAGTCCATATCCACCTGAATCGTATCAAATAACTCGGTCACTTCCAAGTTGAATTTATTCACGATTTCCGTTATCTGGTCGGCGTACTGTGATATGGAGATCAAGATGTCTCTGTCGATCTTTTCTGGAGTAGGTTTTGGATGCAAAATCAACTCATTCGAGAACGATTTGAACTCGTAGTTGAGGAAGTTCATTGGTAGATCCACCAACTGTTGGGCGTAGAACAACTCATTGGAGAAGTATAGCGATAGTATGTTTGTGGGGGTCTCGGATTTACATAACAAAGGAAGCAAACTTCCTAATTCCGTCTTACTGCTGGTGCTTCTTGAGCGGTCCTCGATGCCTTCGGTGACCAACGACACTTCCAGGTCATTGGGATGGATCTCAGAGACTATCGACTCGACGTCGAACCCATTATCCGAGTCGTAGAGGTCTACTAGGATGTGGAGGGGTACGCTTTTCAACGCATACGGAAATGTCAAGGCCTCGATTTGATTGGACCCACTTATACCAAAACTCTCTTTCGATGAACTCGGTGCTAATGCGTACATGCTAGGTGCTAGGATGTAGAATAAACTGTGTATATCAAAGAATTATGCAAATTAGAAAGAAGAAGTACTCCAAATACAAAATTTTCACCGAGACCGTATTTCTCATTTTAAATATGCCTATGGTATCCCCTCCCGTATATTCTTATATACCCATTCAGGTTTGCTCCTAAAGTCCTCCATAGTAACCGAAGAAAATCTAAGAACCACTGGCGCCAGATGTCCCACCTTGGGATCATTAATCGGCTTATGTAGAGAATACTACAGCAATTGTTAATTAGACTGTGCAGATGGGCATTCCACCGGGCTCATGGCATAGAGGCTGTACTGCGACGACCACCCTTTTGGTGGGGTGGTGGGGGAAAGGGTTCACATCTGGTGTGGTGGGGCCAGGAGGGAGACGGGAACGAGCTCATACGGTTCGGGTAAGGAACACGAGCGATTGGGATGGAAGTCTTTCGAATGACCCAGCTTGCTTGAGCGACTTGGTGTGGACGGTTTTCGCAGCAATAGCAATAGAACGTGGGGAGATAAGAGGCATTGCAGCCTTTTATTTATGTTAGTAGGTTGCTGACGGCATTGAGGCTCTGTAAAAGGAGAGGTTTTCTTGTGATTGGAACGAAATGACCGTGGACCCTGGATGGGAGGATCACATAGAACGAGTCTACGAACCACCACGAAGAGAATACCCAAAAAATCACAGAAAAGTATCAAGTAGAAGTCTACATTAACTACTTATTGGTGCTTATAAGCTGCAAAAATGGTTATATACAGTATGGGACATATCTATGGGCAACTATGGTATTTCTAGTATGATTGGTGAATGGTGAAGTCTAGTAGTGAAGTAGTGATGTTTTCGTGGTGAAGAGGTGAATAGTAGCTGGATGGAGACTTTTGCTGTTTTGAGGAGTATTTTGATCATGAAATTAGGAGTGAGTCTGCAGTTGACTGTACTTGTCTGTACTTGAATGGCCGGGATATTGAAATATTGACTTTACATGGAGGGGTTAGTAGTATAAGATTTACCAATGGTATTCATTGATTTTGGCCTCCAGATGGGGAGTTGACAACAATTATAGCGAGGTAGGTAGTATATGATTAGAAAAACCCGTTATTTACTAACGAGTTTCAAATTCATTGCCCCCATGATTTGGCCATTTCACTCTCCACTTGGTAGGTGGAAATACCGGCTAACCAATAGTAGATTTCACCTTCGAAGACACATACGCCCCCATCGCTAATCACTTCACTCTCCGTATTAAGTCACCTCTAGATATTATCGGTATATTAATAAATGCCCCTTCTCTATAATACATAATCTATAACTCATCTTTCTCCTTCAGTGTTTTTTGAGCACCTCCTGGCACAAGCACTTTGTACTGGATGAACAAATCACCAAACTCATCTACATGATCTTGATGGTCGTCAAGCTTTGGCATACCCTTGCCCTTGATCAACTCGATTTCGCCATCAACAACTATAACACCTTTTGGTCTCTTGATGACGATCTCATCGTCCTCGGCGTCCAAGAACTTGATTTTTCTCTCCCAGGAACCATTGAGCGATTCGTTTAACGTCAACACCTCGGTACGGTACAAGTTGTTCTCTATTCTTCTATATCCCCAACTCTTGACGTATTCTTCTCTCAAGTTGATAACCAAGTTACCTGGAACCCAGTCTGGGTTTCTATCTCCTTCTCCTTCTAACACGATATTAGAGTCTCTTGGCTGACCCGGCTTGATATATACGTCATAATGTCTAGGGCCGCTCTTGGCTCCTCTGCCTTGACATTGGTCACATTTATGTGCTATAGTCTTACCTTTGCCACCACACTCGTTACAGTGCATTCTAACCTGTTGCACCATACCTGGGGCCAACTGCTGTCTCACAGTCATGAATCCGCTTCCTTTACATTTATCACAGGTATGTGTCTGCTTGTCTTTAGAACCGGTTCCTTCACAAGTGTCACAGATATTCATCATTTCCACGTCAAACTCCAATAATTTACCGTTGTAGAAATCCGTTAATGGAATGTGAATGTTAACCTGGGTGCTGTCTCCCTGACGGACTCGCTGTCCTCCTCCTTGTTGTCCGCCGAAGAATTGGCCAAACATGTCGCCAAAGTCGAAGTTGGGCGCCTGAGGTCTACCGTTAGCATCACCAAACCTGTCGTAATTGGACCTTTTCTCGGTATTACTCAACACATCGTAGGCTTCACCCACCTCCAAGAACTTCTCGTGTGCCTCTTCGTTTCCGGGGTTCTTATCTGGGTGGTACTTCAAACTCAATTGTCGGTAAGCCGATTTGATCTCTTTGTCGCCGGCCGACTTGTCCACTCCGAGGATCTTATAGTAGTCCTTATTGGCGACGATCAACGCAATGTGCAAGAGAATTGCTAGGATCAATACTGTTATCCTCATTGTCGTATCTACACTTTTTCACCTGTTCTAGTTCAACCCGTCAAGAGAAAGACGTCTTCTTCCGTGAAAGAACTACATTTCACCATACTTAAGAAGAAATGTTACACGTCAACAAAAAAGTGAAAAATCGGGGTCACGTGAGATAAGCGTGACGTAGTGGTGGAGTATTGCCTCCAATAAGTATTACTGTTGGTAGGATGGTGGGTGGTGGGAAGTGACGGGAGGAGATGGGAGGAGATAAGGTAGAAGAGATGGGGTGGAGGGCTGTTAGTTGTCGAAATTTTTGTGTATTTGAGATTTTGTGTAGGGATAAGGCTTGGTTGTTGGTGTATTGAGGTGTTCTTAAGTATGAGCTTAAGTATGAGAGTATACTGTGAGTGGGCTGGCAGAGGGAAGGGAAGTGGAATAAGGTGAATAAGGTGGAATAAGGTGGTTTCTATTAGTCTCTGAGAAATTGAAGGGGAAGGGTTGTAATGCAAAGAGCGTGTCATTTGAAAAGGTATATGGTTTTCTGGCGTTTTTGGGATGGAGTGTACCCATCGGTTGAAGATGTAACTGAAGAGCTAAACTCATAGCTAATTCCCTTGTGATAGCTCTTCTCTCTTCGAGGGTTTTATTGAAGTACCGGTTCTAAGTCCGGCTGATAGCTTTTTAAGGCTTCTTCTCGTTAACAATTTCCCTATGATTTCTTCCTCCGTCGTTGGATCCATCCCCCTCCCATACCACTTCATTATAAAGCTCACTCCACTATAGAGACCGCTCCACTCTACCAATCCCACTCTACCAACGCAAAGTCCACTCCATTTGCGTAAAACACCACTTCTCGTTCCCTCTTCCCACTCCTCTTCCCACTCCACCCTCCCATTCCTCCTACTTCAACCCCACCCACCACCCTTTTCGCAGTCACTCAAATTGCAACCGTTTCCGAAAGTGGAAATTTCAGGTGCCGATTTTGTGGAGAACCATCGCAGTGAAAAATGGGGCCGATTGGATCAGATGGTTTATGTTTTCTTTTGGAGAAGATGGTAAGAGGATGTATGGTAGGCATTCTTGAGTGGTAGGCATTCTTGAATGGTATTGAGGTGTAAGTAAGTACTCCAAAATGGAACAAAAGTGGTATTATTCTCCCGTGGCTGTGAGGTTTCTCTCCAAGAAGGAGAACTACGCATGCTCTGCGGTCCATCTAGTGCTAGTGAATGCTCTGGCGCAAGCCTCGAGATCAGAGGAAATTGTAGTAGAAGACTTCATTCTCACGGTCAGTTGCATCCCGGAAATCGGTAACTACCGTCTATTGGTCAACAACAGCTGCGAGAATGAAGATGTCTTGTGGTATCCAGCGAGATCCTCACAGCAATTCCGTCTTGCTGACAATTCAGCATTGGTTAAACAGTTGGACTTCTTTAAAGAAAATGGGTTCTCTTTCATCCCCCATGACGTCCTTAATGGCAACAACTACGATAATTTGACTATTCTCAAGATAGAACTCGCCAGAAATGGACAAGATAATGGCAAGTTTGTCGATTTGAAAAGGTATCGTCCCTTTACTTTGGACGATGGAGCTCCTTCAACAGGCCAAACTATCGCCATAACATCGTTTCCATTTAACTTCACCAATTCACTCTTATTTTCACATTTCTTATCTATTGGAACAGTAAGCCATAAGTTGCCGGGAAATGTGGGGTACTTGACAGACATCAAATACTTGGAAAACATGCTTGGTGCCGTGGTAACTCAGGAGGATCAGGAACATTGCCTTGGTTTAGTGTTGGGCAATTTGAAAAAGGTCAATGGAGACGGAGACTTGACGTGGATTTTGCCTTGGCAGCTTATCTGGACTACTATTAAAGAGCAAGAGAGTGAACAGGCCAGTAGTACTACAAAACTTCCTAGCTTCGTTCAATTTGACAATAACAAATTGTTGTCCAACAACCAATGGGTTGAATCTTTCCAAACCAGGCAATGTAATTCTGTATTTCCGATCTATATCTCCCTGGGGAGCAAGTCGTCCTGGGGAACATGTATTTATTATAACGAAGACACGATAATCACGAATTTTCACGTTCTAAAGCCTTTCATCGACAGAGAAGATACCGATGCAAAATGTGACATTTACCTTTCACCTACTTCAGTGTTGCTGCTTACAAAAGATGATTTGATCTACACTCCATTTAACGGCATTGATCTCTCGTTCGTGAAATTGTCAGAGACCAACCTTCAGCTGTTGAATACAATGAAGACAGCATTTGAAACGGTGTCTCCCAGCAGAAACTACAAAGTGGGAGATAGGGTCAAGTCCAGAAGTTTTGGACTCTTCTTTAACTCTGATCACACCATTCCTATAGAATCCAAAGGCGTCATTAACTGCAAATTGAAAATATCGGTTCACGATAAGGAAGGGAGCGAGGTCCTCGAGTCAATTCTAATTACGTCGTCTTCCTGCTGGAACGGTTCCTCTGGAGGAGCTCTCTTTATGGACGATACTGGAGAGTTCGTGGGCATAATCTGCTCCAATGCTCAGGTCAAGGTGCCGAACTTGAATGACGTTAAAACTGCCCAAAGTGTTGAAAAGCTTTCACGCTTTTCATTTATCTTGCCTAATGAATTGATAGAATACAGCTATGACTATATCATGAACATGCGAAGCGATACAGAACATTTGAACAGCAAAATCAGTGAAGCTTGGCAGTTGAAGACTTACCACAACGATATTGTAGTCGAGTCCTCGAAGTTATAGTACAAAATTTACGAAATCTACCTTTGGAAAGTATAATATATGATGTCAAAGCAATTGAAACAATACAAATCGAATGTCAACTTCTATTGAATGTAACGAGAATGAATATCATACTCTGTTAACTTAACATACACCCTGAAGGTCTTGTTTGGTAATATGCTACAAGATTTGGACAAATAGTAATACATTTTATTTACAACCTCAACTAATAACGGGTGCTATCTATATTATTCCCATGCGCTAATCCTTTCTCATTACATTGGGCACCAATGCTTGTAATGCCTTACCCTCAGCCGAGGCCTGCTCGTCTTCGGGGTTTCTTCCAGTATATCCATCACTCTTAGGCAAAATTGGTGGTAGTAAAAGCAAATCATTGGCTGATGGTTTGGTCATAGATGATGCGCTAGAAACATTACTACCGCTTCCACTAAGTGATATGGCGGTGGAAGCTGCCAAAATAGGAGGAAGAGGTGGATAAGTAGAGTAAGAAGAATAATGGTTCATCTTGTTGTTGCCATTGATAGCAGCTTTGAAACTATTATTAGAAGAAATAGAGCCTCCGTTCGACAGAGGATTAGAAATAATAGGTGAGTTGGACTGGTTCACTGTCTCTGGATGGTTGTGAGCATTACCTAGAATACCCAAGGTAATTGAATTAGATCTTCTGTAATTGCCTGTACTGTAATCTGGATAGTTGTAGTTAACCATTGGGTTTGCTGCGTTGCCAACATTTGGTGTAATGTTTGGATTCGTGTTCTGTGGCATTCCTGAAAAGTATTCGTGGTTGACAACTAGTTTCTCTTCCTTGTTCAACTTTGCTAACTCGATCTGGATTAAATCGTTGATGTAGCGATTCAAGTTCATTTTCAAGAGAGACATATTGTTGGAGGTAACATTGTTGCTAGGTAAGTACTTGGCAGTAATCTTATCACGAACAAAATCCGACCAGGTCTCGAAGATTGAGTCGAACTTCAACTTGACGATCCAGTACCACTTGTTGTTGAAAGAGAACTCTTCATTGAATGAGATCTCCCCATTGACAAGGGCAGCGGCAGCGGACAATGTTGATGTTGAAGAAGAGTTGGACGATGCCATCGATGCAGCCATGGTTGGTGAAGTCGATGATGGAGAAGGCATGTCCAAATTCAACTTAGAATTCATACAACCCTTGTTGTCCATCAACAAGTAGATCAAGTTCTGAAGGATATAGTTGTCGGAGAATAACTCATTGTTGTTCCAAATCATGAGCAAGATCTTATTCATTATCAAGTACCATTCCACTAAGAATAATGAAAGATTGTTCAATTGCAAAGCATTGAAATCATCAAGGTTAATGAGACCAAGATTCAAGTAATTTGTGAAGAACACAATCGGGAAACTGATTATACTCAAATTGTTATTGATATCAATGGAGTTTTGCTTGTAGTTAAAGAAGTTTTTAAGTTTCAAATCCAAGTTGACAACTCCAGGATTAACAAGATAGTCCTGCAAGGTTTGGTTAATTGGATAGTTCAAGTTGATCTCCTGGAGAGTCAAGTTGAGAAGTTCCCAATTATAATAGTTTTTAGGAATGAAAAGGTAATTACTCAAGAGCTCATGAAACTTCAATGGCGAATTGATGATGATGCTCTTCTTGAAGAGTTCAAAGAGCTTTACTGACAGTTGCAAAGTTCCTTTCGAAGGAGAAGTATTGTTGGTAATAGAACTGTGAACATTAATGGATTTGTTGATGAGAATGATCAGGTTATGAAGACAGTTCTTGGAGCTGAATATCATAAAGTTATCACCATTCACGAACTTCTTCAACTCGTTAGAAAGAGTGGTGATAATGATCATTTTCAAGAAATCCTCTTCTTCCTCAAGATTAACATAAGACTTCAGGAACTTCACCATGAGGGTCATTAAAGTATCCTCTCCTCTGACAACCTTATTGAGGAAAAATGCATAGAACTTCGGTGGCTGTCCCTTAAGGTAATTGGAGAGCAAGATGTAGATGTTCCAGAAGAGATTGATGTTAAGGTCAATCAAGTTCTCGTTCAGGTTGTTGAGATCTTTGAGGTTAGAAATGATAATGAACGAAATATCGTTAAGGTAGTTGAGAATGATATCATTGTTGACGAAGGAGTTGTCTTCGTCATCGTCTGATGCTGAAAACGATTCAAGGTTGTGGTTAAGGTAGATGTACAGTAACAAATACAAGTTGTTCAAGATCTCGATTTGATCCAAGAGATTGTTGTTATTGTTGTAGTTCGGTATGAGCTTCTTGATGAGGAGATACCAAGCTTTACGGAAGAACTTGAACAGCTTTGCGTAGTTGTTGTTTATGATATAGCCCATGGAAATAACCAGGTATATGATGCCAATTTTGAAGTTGTTAGGTGCCACTGAAATGGGGGATGAATGCTTGAGAAGCGGTGGTGATGATTTGCTTGTGTTGTACGAGTTGAGGTAATAGATCAAATCCTTGAGGATCTTGTCAAAGATAGGGTAGTTTGACGAAGCTTGGATCAAGCTTATGTAGCCAATGAGGAAATGATCATTAAGAGCAAACGACTCGTTGGAGGGGTCAAATGAGATAAGAAGTGACTCAAGTTTCTTTGCAATGGAAAGCAAATGAATCAAATCGTGGTTGATGACATCCTTGGGGTTGTGGTTGGCAGCATTCACATTATTGCTGCTATTAGTGCTACTAAGAATGCCTTTGTTCAAGTTTCCGTTTGCTGTTGCAATGCTAATGAGATCATCCAATGATTTGTCGTTGGACTTTTTCCTTCTCTTGGTGGTTGGAAGTGACATATTGACCATTCTTGGAGAGACTTCGTTGTTGTTGGCATTTCCATTCATATTGTTCATATTACTCATGTTATTCATGTTGCTGATGGAAAGAGGCTCGATATCATTGAGGTTATCTTCAACAGATGACGACGTCGATGTTGATGAATTCGATCCGTGCATCATGGTACCATTCATGTTATTTATACCGTTCATTCCATTCATAAGACTATTGGTTCCGTTTTCTGTCATATTTCCCATTGTAGGTGTTGATAAACCCACTTTCGTTACTGGAGTTACGTTCTGGTTGGAAGAACCATTTGAACTACCATTACTGGCGTTTCCTCCAGCAGCTAACTGGCTGTTGTGCACCGTTCTACAATGTCTCTGGAGAAGATCCCTTCTGACAAACGATGAAGTGCAATGCATGCAATGGAAAGGCTTTTCGTTGGTATGTGAACGTTCATGACGTTGTTTGTGCTCTGAACGAGTGAATGCTCTGGCGCAGAAGGCACAGATATACTTCTTCTGTGTAGCCATTATGTGATGGATGTTATTTGGTGGTAGTTACTTGTGGTTGTTTGGTATTCAGATGGGTAAGTAGGTAGCAAGCACTTCTGTTATTGTTGTTTTGATAGTGCTATATGAAGACAATTTGGTAAGTCTTTAAGCGCTGTTGCAAGGTACGATAAACGCTGTCAAATCAGAATTACTTGAGCTCAATGACGAGGTATGAATACTAGTAGTAATACTCGTAGCTTTTTGGTAGTTAAAAGGTAATAGTAACAGTAATAGTAATAGTAGTTGCAATAACAGTATTAACAATAGTAGATACTAATGGTATAATGGTATACAAAAGGTTCAGGTTCTGACACGATAAATACAACCAAATCGATGCTATCAATACGGTCCTTTCTATCGTCTTCCTAATCCCTATATAGTACTACAAGATGATACTTTGTTTTATAAGTAATCAATAACTTCTGGTGTTATCACTTTTTTTGCAACTCCACGATCAACGGCCGCAGGCGATGCTCTTCAGGCTTCGTTTTTCGTTTTGTTTTCCACAGAAGGTGCCGTAATAACACTCTCTATTCTCGTGACAGTTCGAACCTACTAGAAGGCGATTTTTTGGCTATTCAGCCGTGTCTTGGCTCCTGGTGAACCGTGTTTACTGGCGGTGTGGTTGCCTTTCGTTGCGTTTGGCAGTCAATTGGCAGCAAATGTCCAGGCCCGAATGAGGGTCTTTTTTACTGAAACTGTCGGCGTGGCGGGTAGTACACGATGTGGTGCCTACTCCTGGTGGGTCATCTGGGTTCCTTCAAATTGCCCACCAGTACTGTCAACACTTATCGTGGCGTCTACCCTCTATATATATATTCACAGTGTAGCGTAGCGCCAAAGCGAATTACTGAGAACGGAGAATCGGAGTGCATGCTGCGGGTACTCCACTACCAGGGAAAATTTTTGCGTCCATACCCCGCAAATGTAAGTGAATAAAAAATTATATTTTTGGGAGGAGCAAGAAAGGAGGAGAGAGGAATGTCGCAGACAGAAGGAGATAGAGATAGGAGTTGGCGGTGAGAGTAGAGGAGGAGGAGGGCTGGGACGAGTGCGGGATACCCTTGCTGGCGAGGGGGTATATGGGGTCCGGGTGGATGAATGGAGGAGCCAAGCTGACTTGTTCAGATGGTCTTTCGGGGTGCGGCCTGTGTACTACTGTACTGGTGTATGGGTGTGATGGCATAGGTTTGATCGGTAGAGGCGAAGGGGGGTGTCATAAGAGGAGGCCTTATCACAAAATCTCGGGGTGAGAGACATATTTTCTCCGCGTCAGATGGTGGTGATTTCTGAGTTCTCGTTCTGGCGCTGGGATTTTTATCGCCAAAGGCTTGGTCTCTTTGCACTACGGCCATAGGCCATATAGCTGGGCCTTTCTACCACTGCAAAAGTGGTTTAACTCCACAATGAGACATAATATATTTTTCAATCCTGCAATGTGCTACAGAGTTGTTTATTATTTTGGAGTCGCTGGTAGGTTATTATTGTTTTTTTTTTTACTATTATTATTTATGTTGTATTATTCTGGAGGTGAGATTATTATCTCAATCGTATTTTCGGAGTGAGGGATGGATATGGATTTTATATTCCCCTCTCCCTTCCACTATCTTCCAGCGAAAGTCCAGGCTGAAATTGACTAATGCAAATGCCATGCGACTTGGGCATGTCAATTGGAATCGAAGAATCTCGTCTCCAAAAAGACGCTGCTGGTCGAAGGGCTTATCATTGTCGATCCTCCCCATTGTACGACGGGGGGGGGGGGGGGGGGGGGTTGTTTGTTGGTTTTTTTTTTCTATTCCTCTTCCCCCAACAAACGGGGTAGAAAATACCCAAAAAAGGGGCCCCAGTCACATAAATACAAAAAAAAAATCTCCCCCCCAATTAATTACCTGTTT